>CP106730.1:111303777-112517192 GCA_025506655.1 Gossypium rotundifolium
GGTAATCACTTAGTTTGAGATCTCTTGTTTCCCGTTCTCCTTAAGCTGGTAGATTACTAAGGCAGAATCTCCATATACTTTTAGCACTTTGATTTTACGCTCTACAGCTGTTCGAATTCCCATTATGCATGCTTCATACTCCGCCATGTTGTTTGTGCAATCAAAATCCAATTTGCATATAAATGGATAATGATCACCACTAGGGGATACCAAGATTGTCCCAATTCCATTTTCCACAGCATTTGACGCCCATCAAAATTTACCTTCCACGGACATTCTTTAGTAGTTGCCACATACATTAACCCTTCATTGGGAAAATCAAAGCTTAAAGGTTCATAATCCTCCAAAACCTTGCTAGCCAGAAATTCTACTATTGCGCTTCCTTTTATAGCCTTCTTGTTTACATATACTATATCAAATTCAGAAAGCAAAATCTGCCACCTTGCCATTCTTCCATTCAAAGCAGTTGACTCCATCATATACTTTAACGGATCAAGTTTCGAAATTAACCAAGTTGTATGATATAGCATGTACTGCCTCAATCTCTGAATTGCCCAAATCAAGGCGCAACACAATTTTTCAATCGACGAATATCTCATTTCACATTCAGTAAACTTTTTCCTGAGATAGTATATCGCCTTTTCTTTTCTTCCTGACTCATCATGTTGACCAAGTACACACCCCATGGAATTATCGGATACTGACAAATACAGTATCAATGGTCTATCTGGATTAGGCGGAGATAATACTGATGCACTCGACAGATATTGTTTGACTTTGTCAAAAGCTCTTTGGCATTCCTCGTCCCATACACCTTGGTTGTGTTTCTTGAGAAGATGAAATATGAGATCACATTTCTAATTTAATTGTGAAATAAACTGAGCAATGTAATTTAATCTTCCAAGAAAAGCCTCGGACTTCCTTTTGAATGCGTGGTGGAGGCAATGTAACAACTCGATTTTGACCCTAATCGGAATAGTGGTTTCGGGACCATAAATCTGAGTTCAAAAAATATTTTAAAATTATTTTCTGTGTTTATTATGTGTGAATTTACTTGTGTGAAATTTTCGCATTTTAATTTTTTCATTTGAGTGTCTAATTTAATAAAAGGGCTTAATCGCGTAAAATAAAAATTTGATGGTTAGTTGTGAAAGTGCCTAATTATTGTTGTCTTTTTAATATGGAGGATTTATATGACAATTAGGCCATTTTTAATATATAGTGGACGGCAACATGTGGTTGTTTTATGATTTTATATATGAAATGTTACATAAAATTTAAAGTTTATATTATAATAATATAAAATATGTTATAATAAACATAATATAATTAAGAAAGCCAAAGTTTATTTTAGCTTTCATAACCAAATAAAAAAAAACAAAAAAGAAAAGAGAAAGGAGTTTGGCATTCGGCTATCTTTGGATTTGATTAAGGTATGTACCTAGCTCGATTTTTGATAATTTTTACGTTTTTGAGATCGTTGTTATGTGATGCACAAAGCCCATGTTTCAATTTTGATTTTTGATGAATATTTTGAGTTGAGCCATTGATGATAGCTTGTTGTTTGTGTAGTTTGATGATGAAATATGATATATATGTGTTAGATTAACAAGTTTTGTCTTTGAATTTTTGATGAATTTGAATAATTTGGACTAAATTGCAAAAATAAATTTATGAGGGACTAAAATGTGAAATAAATGAAATATATGGACTTGTATGAACATAGGTAATATTCGGCCAATCATGGGTAATGTGAAATTTTGTGTATTTTGTGTTTTGTGCAATAGAGACTAAATTGTAAAAAATGTGAAATGTCAGGGGCAAAATGGTAATTTACCCATTTATGCATTTTTGGATTAAATTGAATGAATATGTGGTTAAACTAGTTAAATTTGAATTTATTTAGATCAAGAACGAAAGAAAACGGAATTAGATCAGGGGAAATCGGAAGTAGACGAATAGTCGATTAAGCCGTCCGACAACATCCGAGGTAAGTTTATAAGCATATATGTGTTGTTAATTATATATAAACATGAGATTTATATGCTGATTTGTAATATGTGAAATAAATGTACAGAAATGATAGTATGAAATATAGCACTAAGTGTGCGAGAAGTTAAATGTGACGGCACTAAGTGTGCGATATATTACAAGGATTTGGCACTAAGTGTGCGAGAAGTTAAATGTGACGACACTAAGTGTGCGATACGTTACAAGGATTTGGCACTAAGTGTGCGAGATGTTAATGTGACGGCACTAAGTGTGCGATACATTACAAGGTTTTGGCACTGTGTGTGCGATATCTATATATAGCTTCGGCTATTCATTTGGCACTGTGTGTGCAATATCTATATATAGCTTTGGTTATCCATTTGGCACTAAGTGTGCGAGTTCATTGAATATAAAAGATTATCGTATGCTATAATACGTATCAATCAATAAGGTGAAGTGGGAAATGTAATAGATAGGTATGATGAGGTACAGGTACGTACGAAGCCTATGTGGTTGTTGACCTTTGTGTATGAGTTTGAAAAGTGGTAGAAAAAAAAATAGGTAATGATTCATGAGTAAGAATTGAATAGTAAAACTTATTGATATTGATTTGAAATAATGTGGTTTTGATGATGTTTAAAAGATTCAACGGGCAATGATAAGTTAAGATCGAGTGTAAATCAAGATATAAATGCTCGGTATGTATTCATCTTGAGATATGAAATTAAGGTAAGTAATGTACTTAAAATGATATTATAAAGTTACATGTAATAAAATTTACGTGATAGTATATTTGATTATGTGAGTATTCGCCTATTGATGTGTATGTATTGTGGAAAGAAATGGTATATTATACTAATGATTAAGAGTGTATTCGATCAAAGTAGAAATTATGCATAATTTATATGTTTTTTATATAAAATTTTATTAAAAGGGTATTTGATTGATAATAGCTTATTTTAGTTTGAATAGATAAATTTGTATATGATTAAATGTTAATTTGCTTATGACTTACTAAGCTTAAATAGCTTACTCCGTGTGAGTTTTGTTTACCTCTGTTTTATAGATTTTGGATTTACGTAACGAGCTCTGGGATCGTCAACGAAGCCTATCACACTATCGACAGTTTTTCGGTATTTTACTAAGTTGAGTTTGGATTTATGGCATGTATAGCATAGATGGAATCTTTAAATTTGATTTTTGGTCATGTATATAAAAATAGCCATGCAAAAATGGCTTAATTTCCGTGCTTGTGTTCTGTTTGGTTTAAAATTGGTTTATCCATGATTACCTTGCTTAAGTAGGATTTTATGTGTTTGGGAATGGGTGCTTGATGTGTTAAATTTTTATGCTCGAATTTGACTATATTGGATCATGATTTGAGCTTGCATTAGGATGAGATATTTAAGTTACATGTATGTGGTAAACTTGGTTTATACTAGGTAATAAAGTCTTAAGATATGTGGAATGAAAAAATGGGTAAAATACTAAGTATATTATAAATGAAATGTTATTTATAATTTTAATATATGAATTAAGTAATATGTACGTCATATATGTGTGGTGGGTTAGTATGTGCTTATAGTTTAAATAACAAGCTTAATACCGAAAATATAAATGCTCATGAGGTTTGATAGATGTGTGAATATATATATATATATATATATTTGATTCGGTAAAGGGTAATGATAAGCACATTATATATTCAAATATGATGTTAAATTATTTATGTTCAGTTTTATGTGTTTTGATTTAATGCTTGATGTGTTGGTTTTAGAAATTCTGCTATGGCTCATTTGTATGTGAAGTAGGGTTGCTATGTTTAGTTAATATTGTGGTAAATGTTTTGATATATATAAATGTATATATATAGGTACGATTATAGCATATAAATGGAACAAATTGATATGTCTAATTAGTCACTAAAATTGAATATGGTTTAAATTCATTCGGAAATACTAGTATGTATTTATATAAGTATGATGTATTTTAGTATGAAGATATATGTAATGAACATGATTTGATTATGGTTTATTATGGATTCATTTATAATGTATAATTTGATTTATGGATAGGTTTGAAAGTGGTGCATGATATGTAATTATATTTGACTATTGATGAGTAAAACAAATAGATATACCTATGACATGTTTAATGGCGGTTTGTTATTTAAATGTTGAATGATTGATTTCAAAATGTGATTAAAATGTGATAGTATATTGGGCCTTAGTAAATGGTTCATTTTGATAAGTATGTGAGTTGGTTGCAATATAATTTGCCTATTTTTGAACGAATACGAAAATTTATTATTATTGATATGTTTAAATTTTAAAAGCATAACTTGTTTATATACTTTAAGTAGTTGATCGTGTCAACAGTCGAGTTTTAATATTTATAAAAAGAATGATCGAACCTGTAGACTAACTATGACAATGATAGAGGCAAGTGCACCTATCGAACAGTAGTATAGTTTAGGCAAGAATATCTTATCGAACCCAAGGGAACCTAAAAGTACTACTACTCACTTTCTTTCTATTATTTAGCCTGAAATATGGAGTGATTGGTTTATAAAAATAATGAAAAACTAAACTAGATGCAAAGACAAAGAATGAATTAGAGAAAGACTTTAGGAAAACTCAGTTGATGAAGACGATACCCTCAAGAAGAATCCACCTATGACTTCACTTATTATTTATTCCCCAAACCATGTGATTTCTTTACTTAGCTTGATCCGTGAGACTCCCTAACCTATATTAAACCCTCTCTCAAGGCGAATAACGTCTAACCTTAGGTTAATTAGTGGAACTCTCGTTCTCTTATAATAAACCCCTAAGGAAGTAGTAAATCGATCAATGGATTCCCATATTAGGTTTCACCCTAATTCGGAAAAATCTCGTAACCCTATCTCTAGGCGCCCGATCAACTCCGCTCAATTATGCTAGATCTACTCTTAAGTAAGGTCTATTCCTCCTCCACTTAAGCACATCAAATTAAATTAAGCAACATAATTAAGAACAAACTACGTACTTATCATATAATTTAGAAATCAAATAACAAAATTTATCATAGGTTTTATCCCCTTCAGGTATCTAAAGGGTTTAGTTCATAACTAAATAAGAAAGTATCTCAAGAGAAAAGATAAAACAAAACATCAGAAATCCCTAAAACTCCCTGAAGGAATTGAAGGAGAGATCCTCCCTCTTGAATAGAGTTTTGGCTTCTTGAGATGGATCAACTGGCTATCTTCAAGTGATTCCCTAAAAGATGAAAGCTCTGGCAAAAGCCTCTGCCAAAAAACGTCCCTTCAATGTCTGCCTTGGGTTGTTTATATAGGCTTTTGAGATGTTTTACTTGGATCCTAAGTACCTCTTTCAAGTAGAATTGCTATTAGGGTGTTTAAGTAGATTTAGGAGTATGTTTCTTTGGCTTCAAGCATCCAATTTCGAGTGAAATTTCTCATTCCCGCGGTAGGGGCACGGCCATGGCACACGCCCGTGTAAATCGTGGTTGGGCCGTGTCTCGATTCTATTGTTTTGGGCATGGCCGTGTAGATTAACAGGCACATCCGTGTGTGGTAAATGGATGATGCACGGCCGTGTGTGAAGGAGTTGAGGCCGTGCTCTAGGTAATCGGCGAGGCACAGTCGTGTAGGCTTTGGGCCAGGCCATGTTGAATTCTTGGGTTGGCCTAATTTAGTCCGTTTTAAGCCCGTTTTACATTTTTTATCCTTAGGTGCTTTCCTGAGTATAAGACATGAAAAGAAAGGATTAAGAGCACCTTTTTACATAAATCAAGGATAATTCATCCAAAAGCATACTAAATGTGGGATTAAAATATGTTCCTTTTATGGTTTATCAGTAGTATAGCATGATTGAGTTTTATTTGGTTAAGTGAATTATATGTAAAAAAAAATTTATAGTAAATATCTGTCATGATCTGTGCTATGTTCGGTAATACCTTATAACCCTAATTTGGCGACAGATATGGGTTAGGGGTGTTACATTTGATTGGTATCAGAGTTATGGTTTAGTCGATTCTAGGACTACCATAGTGTATGTGAATCTAGCTATACATGCCATAATTAATATGCGATAGTGTGATATCTCCCGACTCTGACAAAAAATTGTTTTGATGAGATAGATAAGTTTTCCAACCGAGCTAATTCTGATAGTACAGAAGTAAATACTCATATATTTGAGAGGAAATATGTTGATGATGAGTAGAGACTCATAAAGGGAAGGATTAAATTGTACGACATGTTGTTATTGATAAATGTTAAAATTATATGAGCATATGAGATATGATATTTAAGTTATGATTGCTAAATGAAATGCTTTGGTTGTGAATTAGTGATTTTAAATTGACATATGAACAATGTGTTAAGAATAAAAGTGATTAGAAGCAAAAGTTTATTAAATGTTTTGAGAATGTGAAATTAGTAATCAGCTGGCTATTTGTGATAGTAAGTGTAACACCCCTAACTCGTATCCGACGCCAGGCTAGGGTTAGAGGCACTACCGGCCAGATCAAAAACATCTACGGAATTCATCATATATTCATTCATCAATATCAATCATAATGTCCCTAAAATAGGTCATCAAGACCTAAAACATGCTTATAAACCGAGTCGGGACTAAATCGAAACACATACAAAATTTCATGGAAAATTAAAAACTTTTCTAAATACAGAGGATACACGCCCGTGGGGGTAGGTCGTGCCTCACCCACTGCTACTAGAGACACCCGTGTGTCCTCCCCACGGTTATATACTGCCAAAACCAACACGGCTACCAAGCACACCCGTGTGCTATGACCGTGTCCCTATAAGTCATATACTGCCATTTCTCACACAACCTCTAAGCACGTCTGTGCCATGACCGTGTACTCCTTAAGCTAGCTACTGACTTTTACCCCACAGTTGCTAGGCACGCCTGTGTACCATGACCGTGTGACATAATAGGTCACTTGCAAGACCAACAAGCCACCCATTTGGGTCTCACCTACAAGCATCACTGACCAACACATAACATGTATATATATAGCAACTAACACGTACCCAAATGACTAACCAATCTAAACATACCAATTTGCATGACCAAAATTCAATTATGCCTAAGCACCAATCATCTATATACATACCATCTCATAACCATTTCATATATCAACTAATCATACCAAAACACTTCACATATCATATTCCTTTGAGCATATTACCAAAACATAACTAGCCAAATCACATGGCTAAGTTCACTTTACATCTCATATCAAGGACGAGCCTATACATGCCATATCTAGCCATATACATATTCAAAGTGTACCAAAATGATTTTAGTAGTGTGATGACGATTCGTGACAGTCCCGAGCCTTCAGTAGTTTTGACGACCTATAACCAGAGAAAACATACACACAGAGTAAGCTTTACAAAGCTTATACAAACAAACTTAACATGAATTGCACATAACCAAATTAATAGAATGACCAATATGGTTCTCATGACAAAATCACTTCATTCTTTCTTGAACTCATAAGCTTAGCCATAACTTACCATATTTCCAAGTCATATATCATATTTGCATCTATTTCATCTAGTCAAGAATTTACACATCATATTATCAATTTGATGTACTAACATCATAATATGCTCACATGGATACTTACCTTATATACACCATTAGTATATAAGCAACATACCTGTAACAGATATTCATTCACTTAACTTATCAAAGCTCAGATTTGCTATTCGTACTATAGACTTGCCCGTTGAACCAATAGGAATCTAATAAGATACTCGAAAACTCAGAACAATTGTACAATACCAATGTCCCAACCATAGCTAAAATAATCATTCATAACTTGTTTATAACTCATCAACCACAAAGGTTCAATACATATCTTAGCTACCACATAATTATTCAACTTCCAAGCTATTCAATTCTCGATATTATATGTCGATCATGCTTTCATATTCGTTCAACTTAATCGCACACTCAGTGCTATATACATAATTGAAACATATTAATCATTGCACACTTAGTGCCTATTCTTTTAAATGACTTGTCTCGGTATCGCACACACAGTGCCAATTTAATAAGCCGAAGCTTTCATATCATCGCACACACAATGCTATTCATTTCTTATAATCGCACACTTAGTGCCTATTCTTTTAATCTACTTGTCTCGGTATCGCACACACAGTGCCAATTCAAAAAACCGAAGCTTTCATATCATCGCACACACAGTGCTATTCATTTCTTATAATCGCACACTTAGTGCCTATTCTTTTAATCTACTTGTCTTGGTATCGCACACACAGTGCCAATTCAATAAACCGAAGCTTTCATATCATCGCACACATAGTGCTATTTATTTCTTATAATCTCACACTTAGTGTCTATTCTTTTAATTTACTTGTCTCGGTATCGCATACTTAATGCTATTCATTTCTTATAATCGCATACTTAGTGCCTATTCTTTTAATCTACTTGTCTCGGTATTGCACACACAGTGCCAATTCAATAAACCAAAGCTTTCATATCATCGCACACACAGTGCTATTCATTTCTTATAATCGCACACTTAGTGCCTATTCTTTTACTCTACTTGTCTTGGTATCGCACACACAGTGCCAATTCAATAAACAGAAGCTTTCATATCATCGCACACACAGTGTTATTCATTTCTTATAATCGCACACTTAGTGCCTCATTTCTCAACATCATACATGTAACATTTCTAATTCAATAACTATCATTCAATTCACATCACATAGATATAAATTAACAACTTGTAATATATTCGGACTTACTTACTATATTAAACTTATCATGGAATTTATATGCATAATTCTCTCATAAGCATCCCTTATCAACATTAGTCATATAAACAATTTCAATTTCATGCAAGTACGTATATTTGCATAGTGACTTACCTCGGATTCGGTTTATCGATATGAAAACGGTTACTTTGTCACTTTCGCTTTCCCATGATCTAAGTCCTTTTTCCTCGATTCTTGATCTAAACATATTTAGAATTAACCCATTTATTGACTAATTCATTCAATTCAATCCAAACACATATATTTAGGGCTATTTACAAATTAGACCTCACATTTGCACATTTTATAAATTTAGTCTATCTTTCTCAAAACATCAAATTCACAAAATCAATACACAACTAAGCTTAGCTGAATATTCACACATATCATACAAGCCCACATTTTTCATCAAATTAGCAATTTAGTCCCTCAATTTGCCATTTTCACAATTTAGCCATATTTAGCTAAATTCACCAAAACTTCAAGAACAAAACATATTTATCTAGCTCCAAACTTTCATTTAACACCATCAAACATCACAAAGCTCAACATAACATCAATGGCATTTCTCATGAACAACATCAATTCATCAAATTGAGACATGGGTTTTGTAGCTCTCAAAGCAACGATTGCAAAAATGTAGAAATTATTAAAAACCGACTCAAAACATACCTTAATTTTGGCTTGCAAGTGCCGGATGCTTAGCTAAATTTTTCTTTCTTTTCTTTTGGTGTTTTTCGGCAATGAGGTGATAAAAATGATGATAATGGCTTGCTTTTATTTTCATTATTATAATATAACATATAACATAATAATATTAATGAAACATTTAAAGTAAATATAATAAACATATAATATATATACATATTATCACCCATTGCCGTCCACTAACAATAATAATGGCTATATTGCCACATAAGTCCTCTCAATTAAAAAGTCACAACACATAGACACTTTAGAAAATAGCAAGCAACTTCCACATTCAATGCATTTCAATCTTTTTGTCAAATTAAACACACAGACGAACAAATTAGCTTACGAAAATTTACCACATGCTTAGTCACATATCAACAACACGAAAAATAATATTAAAATATTATACGAACTTGAATTTGTGGTCTCAAAACCATTGTTTGGACTAGTGTGTAAACCAGACTGGTACAGTAAGTGTTATGTGTATTTATGTGTAAGTTAAACTTGAGACTTTACTACCCTCACCCCCTTATGAGTGAAATGTTAAAATGAAATCCGTAAGATTTTGGAATGAATAAGTTCATGAAAGTGGAAATACAGAGATTAGTGTTTGAAAGATTATTAATTTGATTAGAAAAGAGAATGAATCAGCAAATGAAGACAGTATTAAAAGAGATATTTGATAGTTCTAAAGACTATTCAGATTATGCAACGTCACTGTTAAAGAAGAAGATAACTCCGATCAAATGACCTATCCAGGTATGTTATTTAAAGAAAGTATTAACTGGAAGTTTTTTTGAATTTACTCTTGTTAACGATGGGATAATGTGAAAATTTCTAATGACAGAATTAGATAGTTGAATAATGATTGAATTATATTGATGACTAAGTGCAGTAGTTATAGTTGGAAATTACTATGATTCTTTCTGGGTATTCTATGAGTACATTTATCCTCAGAAGCATATGTGACTGTTTAATTTTAGAAAGAAGATTTTTATCGTGTGAGAGCGCTAGTTAAATGTATTGATAGACGAAAGCATGGTTGATCTATTTGGGTTACGTTCGATATTGCTATGTCTTTCTCTGGTATTTATTCCCTTGTGTGGATATGAAAATTGATGGTAAAATCTGAATGATACTAATACTCTATATGTGAAGATTGTATTGCTTTTGTTACTGTGAATTTCAATATTTATGAGTGACATTGCTCTTTCTGGACATTTTCTGGGATATCATTGGAATTGATATCATTTTATCTGGGTTGTAATTTTCAGATATCCTGTGTTTGAAATTTCGCTATTCTAGTTTTTTTTTGTGAATCTATGTGATTATCTGTAAGAGATATCTATTTGACAGAAATGGCTATATCGTTTTTAATTATAATTTCTAGCCTGAAATGTGAGAGTATAGTGGTACCGTTCTTAGAGTTATAGAAGTTGTGTTTCTGCAGAGGTTACTATTAAAATCACATTTGATTCTTCTCTGTGTTTAAATGCTTCATTAACAGTCGGGATAGTATCTATTTATAGGTTTGAGATATCGTTCTTATTAAGGCCCAATGATTTCTATCTGATAAAGGTGACTACAGTATAATTCAGAACTTTAATGATTAATAGATGAGACAACTTTATTATAAACTATTTTCTAATTCTCGTGAAAGTTCAACATTGATAAAAGTAAAAATGATTGAAGATTAAGATCAACCTGTGAAACGATATGTTTGGGTTATTTTTTTTAACAAAAAAAAGATTTCTTCGAAAAGAATGATTCAGTGGTTTTGTCTGATTTAAATTATTTGATTGAAAAGATAGTTGGGCTATAAGTGTTTGAATTTATCCACCTGACTGGAAATAAACTTTGAATGTATATGTGTGAATTAAGGGATAGTCTGGAAGAAGAACTCATATTCTTGAAGACTTGATACCGAATTATATCTAGCGGAATGATTCTATCTGGGAAATGTTGTGATAAATTAAAATTAGTTCGATTGTTGAAGTTTTGTTTTGCATGAAGATAATTTCGATCAAAATATCAATTCTGGTTCAGTCTGAGTTCAATAAAGAGATTACGATTTTTGTCCTTATGTTAATGAATGGTTCAAAATGTGTTCTAATACAAGAATATGCATAAATATCTTATGATTTTATATAGTTAAAGTTGTATAAAAAGAGATATGCTATATATTTGATGATTATAAGAGTTTAAAATGTTTAATGTTAGAGAAAGATCTGAATTTGACATAGCAAGGTTAGCTCCAATCGTAAAAAAACTTTTAAGTTTGTAAGTGATTCCTATATGAGGAAAATAATTATAGTTTTAAATGTTTTGATTGGGCGATGAATGCGTGATTGATCTTATCAGGTAATGAACAGTTGTTAATTGAATTAGAGACTAAATAAATGTTTATATAGTGAAGTTGTGAAATTCAAAATGTGTCAGTGAATTACGAGTTAAAAAAAAAGTTCAACATAAATTGATTCCTAATTCAGAACCTCAGATGTGGTATCGATGATTATTTGTTATTTTGATATAGAGTGTACATACTGAAAAAGTTCTGCGAACATACAACAACTGTTACAAGAAACTCTCAATGGTGTTTATATGGGATTAACAAGATGCATTCTGAGATATGATATATATGATGAGTGTAAAATGTGATATTTTTGACTTTGTTAATTATAGAAATTGAAGGTTGATGAATTTTGTATCGGGATTATCTTTATCATTGAAAAAGATGGAGTTATATGAAATATGGTTAACTGTCTGAAGAAATCTCTCTGTAAGAATAGATTTTCTCTTTCGATAAAACAGTTAAGTTATTCGCTTCGTGTTGGTAAATCTGTCTATGGTGTTAGTTATCATTGTTTTGGATTGATATCTGAAATTTATAAGGTAACTCTAAGAGAGATTATAGTAATCTGTGAGTATGTAATTGCATTGAAATCGGGAAACGCAAACCAAATTCTTGAAAGGTTTATTTGTTACTATGTTTTAAAATTACAAAGTAACTAAGAAAGATTGTTGCTATTATAAGAAGTTATCGAATTCCGCTACTTCAGGATCGAGTTTTGTGAGAAAATGATTCACAAGATTAAAATCGTCAGAGAATGTGAGTAGAAAATGGAAACAATTTAATACAGTAATAAGCAGTTTCAACTAGGGATGATGTGCAGTGAAAGTTAGATTAGAATTTTAGTTGTGAGATTAAAGAGATTTGAAATTCGAAGCTATGTGTGAATTTGAAATATATGATGTAAAAGTGATTCATGATAGTCTGAAAACAGTATTGAATTGTCAGAAATCATATGCAGACTTGAAACGAAAAGATATAGTGTTACAGAATGAAAATAAAGTGTTTTTGAAAGTTTCATCGTGGAAGAAAATGCTCAGATTTTGGTCGTAAATACAAATTGAGTCTGAGATTCATTGGACCGTATGAGATTACAGAGCGTATCGGGCGGTTGCTTATTGATTGTTGTTGCCACCTGAAATAGAAAAGATTCACAATGTATTCCATGTTTCGATGCTCCGTAGATACCGATCCGATCCCTCGCATGTGATTAGTCTGACAGAGGTTGAGATTAAGTCCGATATAACATATGAAGAAGAACAGATTCGTATTCTGGCAAGCGAGATTAAATAATTGCGAAATAAGAAAATTTCATTAGTTAAGGTACTGTGGCATAAGCACGGAGTTAAAGAAGCAACTTGGGAGTCAGAGGATAAAATGAAAGAGCGTTATCCTAACCTATTCACCGGTAAGATTTTCGGGGGCGAAAATCCCTAAGTGGGGAGAGTTGTAACAGCCCGATTTTGACCCTAATCGGAATAGTGGTTTCGGGACCACAAATCCGAGTTCAAAAAATATTTTAAAATTCTTTTCTGTGTTTATTATGTGTGAATTTGCTTGTGTGAAATTTTCGTGTTTTAATTTTGTCATTTGAGTGTCTAATTTAATAAAAGGGTTTAATCGCGTAAAATGAAAATTTGATGGTTAGTTGTGAAAGTGCCTAATTGTTGTTGTCTTTTTAATATGGAGGATTTATATTGCAATTAGGTCATTTTTAATATATAGTGGACGGCAACATGTGGTTGTTTTATGATTTTATATATTAAATGTTATATAAAATTTAAAGTTTATATTATAATAATATAAAATATGTTATAATAAACATAATATAATTAAGAAAGCCAAAGTTTATTTTAGCTTTCATAACCGAATAACAAAAACAAAAAAAAAAGAGAAAGGAGTTAGGCATTCGGCTATCTTTGGATTTGATTAAGGTATGTACCTAGTTCGGTTTTTGATAATTTTTACGTTTTTGAGATCGTTGCTATGTGATGCACAAAGCCCATGTTTCAATTTTGATTTTTGATGAATATTTTGAGTTGAGTCATTGATGATAGCTTGTTGTTTGTGTAGTTTGATGATAAAATATGATATATATGTGTTAGATTAATAAGTTTTGTCTTTGAATTTTTGATGAATTTGAATAATTTGGACTAAATTGCAAAAATAAATTTATGAGGGACTAAAATGTGAAGTAAATGAAATGTATGGACTTGTATGAACATAGGTAATATTCGACCAAGCATGGGTAATGTGAAATTTTGTGTATTTTGTGTTTTGTGCAATAGGGACTAAATTGTAAAAAATGTGAAATGTTAGGGGCAAAATGGTAATTTGCCCATTTATGCATATTTGGATTAAATTGAATGAATATGTGGTTAAACTAGTTAAATTTGAATTTATTTAGATCAAGAACGAAAAAAATGGAATTAGATAAGGGGAAATCAAAAGTAGACAAATAGTCGATTAAGCCGTCCGACAACATCCGAGGTAAGTTTATAAGCATATATGTGTTGTTAATTATATATAAACATGAGATTTATATGTTGATTTGTAATATGTGAAATAAATGTACGAAAATGATAGTATGAAATATAGCATTAAGTGCGCTAGAAGTTAAATGTGACGGCACTAACTGTGCGATACATTACAAGGATTTGGCACTAAGTGTGCGAGAAGTTAGATGTGACAGTACTAAGTGTGCGATATGTTACAAGGATTTGGCACTAAGTGTGCAAGATGTTAATGTGACGGCACTAAGTGTGCGATACGTTACAAGGTTTTGGCACCATGTGTGCGATATCTATATATAGCTTCGGCTATTCATTTGGCCTTGTGTGTGCAATATCTATATATAGCTTTGGTTATCCATTTGGCACTAAGTGTGTGAGTTCATTGAATATAAAAGATTATCGTATGATATAATACGTATCAATCAATAAGGTGACTTGGGAAATGTAATAGATAGGTATGATGAGGTACAGGTACGTGCGAAGCCTATGTGGTTGTTGACCTTTGTGTATGAGTTTGAAAAGTGGTAGAAAAAAATAGATAATGATGCATGAGTAAGAATTGAATAGTAAAACTTATTGGTATTGATTTGAAATAATGTGTTTTTGATGATGTTTAAAAGATTCAACGGGCAATGATAAGTTAAGATCGAGTGTAAATCAAGATATAAATGCTCAGGTATGTATTCATACTAAGATATGAAATTAAGGTAAGTAATGTACTTAAAATGATATTATAAAGTTACATGTAATATAATTTACGTGATGGTATATTTGATTATGTGAGTATTCACCTAGTGATGTGTATGTATTGTGGAAAGAAATGGTATATTATACTAATGATTAAGATTGTATTCGATCAAAGTAGAAATTATGCATAATTTATATGTTTTGTTATATGAAATTTTATTAAAAGGGTATTTGATTGATAATAGCTCATTTTAGTTTGAATAGATAAATTTTGTATATGATTAAATGTTAATTTGCTTATGACTTACTAAGATTAAATAGCTTACTCTGTGTGTGTTTTGTTTACCTTTGTTTTATAGATTTTGGATTTACGTTATGAGCTCGGGGATCGTCAGTGAAGCCTATCACACTATCGACAGTTTTTCGGTATTTTACTAAGTTGAATTTGGGTTTATGGCATGTATAGCATAGATGGAATCTTTAAATTTGATTTTTGGTCATGTATATAAAAATAGCCATGCGAAAATGGCTTAATTTCCATGTTTGTGTTCGGTTTGGTTTAAAATTGGTTTATCCATAATTATCTTGCTTAAGTAGGATTTTATGTGTTTGGGAATGGGTGCTTGATGTGTTAAATTTTTATGCTCGAATTTGACTATATTAGATCATGATTTGAGCTTGCATTAGGATGAGATATTTAAGTTATGTGTATGTGATAAACTTGGTTTATACTAGGTAATAAAGTCTTAAGATATGTGGAATGAATAAATCGGTAAAATACTAAGTATATTATAAATGAAATGATATTTATAATTTTAATATATGAATTAAGTAATATGTACGTCATATATGTGTGGTGGGTTAGTATGTGCTTATAGTTTAAATAGCAAGCTTAATACCAAAAATGTAAATGCTCATGAGGTTTGATATATGTGTATATGTGTGTGTATATATATTTGATTCGGTAAAGGGGTAATGATAAGCACATTATATATTCAAATATGATGCTAAATTATTTATGTTCGGTTTTATGTGTTTTGATTTAATGCTTGATGTGTTGGTTTTAGAAATTTTGCTATGGCTCATTTGTATGTGAAGTAGGGTTGCTATGTTTAGTTAATATTGTGGTAAATGTTTTGATATATATAAATGTATATATATAGGTACGGTTATAGCATATAAATGGAACAAATTGATATGTCCGATTAGTCACTAAAATTGAATATGGTTTAAGTTCATTCAGAAATACTAGTATGTATTTATATAAGTATGATGTATTTTAGTATGAAGATATATGTAATGAACATGATTCGATTATGATTTATTATGGATTCATTTATAATGTATAATTTGATTTATGGATAGGTTTGAAAGTGGTGTATGATATGTAATTATATTTGACTAGTGATGAGTAAAACAAATAGATATACCTATGACATGTTTAATGGCGGTTTGTTATTTAAATGTTGAATGATTGATTTCAAAATGTGATTAAAATGTGATAGTAAATTGGGCCTTAGTAAATGGTTCATTTTGATAAGTATGTGAGTTGGTTGCAATATTATTTGCCTATTTGTGAACGAATACGAAAATTTATTATTATTGATATGTTTAAATTTTAAAAGCATAACTTGTTTATATACTTTAAGTAGTATAGCATGATTGAGTTTTAATTGGTTAAGTGAATTATATGTAAAAAAAAAATTGTAGTAAATATCTGTCATGATCTATGCTATGTCCGGTAATGCCTTGTAACCCTAATCCAGCTCGGCGACGGATACGGGTTAGGGGTGTTACAGGCAATTCTTGTATTGCTTTGACCTTATTTGAGTCAACTTTGATTCCTCTCTCGCTGACCACAAAACCCAGTAATTTCCCTGACCGAGCTCCAAAAGTACACTTTGTCGGGTTGAGCTTCAATTGAAATTTTCTCAACCTTAAAAACAATTTCTTCAAAACCTCAATATGTTCCTTTTCTGTTCGAGATTTGGCGATCATGCCATCAACATATACTATAATCTCTTTATGCATCATGTCATGGAATAAAGTTACCATAGCCCTTTGATATGTTGCCCCTACATTCTTTAGCCCGAATGGCATTACTTTATAACAAAAGGTACCCCACAATGTTATGAAATTAGTTTTCTTCATATCCTCAGGGTGCATCTTAATCTGATTGTATCCCAAAAACCATCCATGAAAGAAAACAATGAGTACCCCGACGTGTTATCCACCAACGTGTCAATATGCGGCAAAGGGAAATTGTCTTTTCGGCTGCCTTTATTTAAGTCCCTATAGTCTACACACATCCAGACCTTTCCATCTTTCTTTGGGACAGGAACAATGTTGTCAACCCACTCCGAGTATTTGACCACTTGTAGAAAACCAACATCAAACTGTTTCTTGACTTCCTCATTTATTTTCAACATCACATCAGGCCTCATCCTTCACAACTTTTGTTGAACTGGCTTGCACTCTTCTCTTATGGGAAGGCAATGTACTACAATATCAGTACTTAGCCTAGGCATATCTTGGTATGATTTGCAAAGACGTTCTTGAATTCCCGTAGTAACTCAATGAGATCTTTTTTGTCCTTTCGGCTATGCGTGTTCTGATTTTCACTACCTGTCCTTCCTCCAAGGCTATGTTCTCTATCTCCTCTTCATGGGGTAAAATTTGTTTCTCCTCTTGCTTTACCATTCTTAACAAATCTGGAGATAAGTCTTAATCTCTGTCACCTTCAAAATCCTGAGATTCCTCTAAACACATGTCTTGCTCAAAATGGACCTCTGAATCTGTAGTATCGTTGCTTATGTCATTGATATCTATGGACCTGTGGTGGGCACCAAAGAATGTACAAAGAACAAATGAATTCGAGAACAACTATTTATATGGTATGAATGAGAATAAAAAAATTTGGAATGAAATTAGTAGATTAAAAGAATAAAAGATGAAAGAATATTTGCTCCAGTTAATTATCAAAGATATATTTTATTGAAACAACAATGTCTGAACATGAGCCTATTTCACAAAAGAAATCTTATTGTTCCTAAGCTTAAAAATAACAAGTGTGTTCTGAATATTACTCTGTGTAATCTCTAAAAACTACAGGAAGTTCTTCTACAGTCCAGTTGTTCAAAACGCTTCCAGGTTCCTAAGGGAGAATGCCCAACAGTTTTCTTTGCTTAGTGTCTTCATTATGTATGGCATTGATGTGAGGATTTTCAAATAACCCTCTCTCAAGGTGAATTATCCCTCTGAATACAAAGGTCTGGGATATGTAGGGGAATGTCATCGGTTCTTACTTGACGTCTTCCCTATTTAACCATGCCCTTATTCTTTCTTGCTTCCTCTCTATTTCTCTCTTCCTCTATCTAGCATCTGGCCTGAAACCCAAGCCGAAACGATCTCTTTTTTCTTTCAGCATTGGCACTTGAATCTCTCCTTAAAGATGTCTGCCCAATCCTTTTTCCCGGTAAGGCTCTTTTTCTGATATCATTTGCAGGCCCATTCTCATGGTCCTGGATATCCTAGGGACTGGCACCTCATTCCCTTCCAAAATGAATGTCGTATTCACGAACTCTAAAGATCGAAAAGAGCATTCAGTTGCCTCTTCATTTGCCTCTAAGTATTGTGCGTCGTTGATAACCGTCGCTATGATATCTTCCTCCGCGTTTATAGTAATCAGTCGACCTTCTGTTACCAGTTTCAGTTCTTGGTGCAGGGATGAAGGCACTGCCCCTGCCGAATGAATCTAGGGCCTTCCCAACAAGCAATTGTAAAAGAGCTTAATATCTATCACTAGAAAGCCCATCTCATATGTGTTTGGCCCAATTAGCAGTGGTATGTCAATCCTTCCCATCACTCTTCTTTCAGTGCCATCAAATGCTCTCACTATGTTTTAGCATGTCTTCATGTGAGAACTTTCTATAGGCAATCTTTTCAGTGTAGACAATGGTAATACATTCAAAGCCAATCCATTATTTATTAACACACTTGGCAGAGTGTATCCCTTGCAACGAGTAGTGATGTGCAAAGCCTTTGTCCATCCCATACCCCCAGGAAGAATCTCATCAGCACTGAAGTAAATAAAGTTGTCGGCACTTATATTACTAACCAGACGATCTAGTTTGTTGATGGATATATCCTTAGAAACATAAGTTTTATTCAGCACTTTCATTAATGCTTCACCATGTACTTCGAGCTTAAAAGTAAGGCTAGCACTGATATGCGAGTCTGTTGTTTGCACAACTGCTCTACCACGCTATATTCACTGTGCTTCAAGAATTTCAAAAATTCTTTAGCCTCTTCCTCTTTCACAGGTTTATTGATAAGTGTCTCAGTCTCTTTCTCCTGGTCAACTACCAAAGTCTTTGATTTTACTGGTTCAGTTCTGACATTTACCGAGTCGTAATGCCTTCCATTACGTGTGTAGGACCCTTAATTTTGGACCTCCTCAAAAGTGTTGATTTAGCTTTCCACTCCCGGTATTGTCACGTTACAGTCGTAATTTCAAGGTACCATTTTGTTATCCTTGTAAGGAAAGGAAACAGGCTTCTGGATTACAACTTTTGGTGCCACTTGTGTTCCGCCCTCCGTACTTCTTGGTCGAGAGATAATGATCCTCGAATAATTGACTTTTTGCTTCGACAATTCTCCTTCGGTTACATGTATGTTTCCTCCCTCTAAGCCTTCTTCATAAAACCCCAAATCCATATTGTCCATAAGGCTTTGCACCAAGACCCTGAACTCAATGCATTCCTGGATCTTATGTCCTTCTGCTTTGTGAAACTTACAGTAGTCCCTTATTTCTTCACATCCTTTCTCAGAATAGAATAATATCAGTCCTCTTCTTACCATTTCCCTCCAAACCATTCTTAACGAGATTTTTACCTCCACAATATCCTCCTTGATCTTTCTCATGACATTTTCACCAATCACGTTTATCCCCTTATCCCCATGGTTAGGTAACGGGTTTTCTGCACTAGGTGTATCATCAAATTTTACAATCCCCATCTTGATGAGCCTCTCGACTATCTTTTTGAAGGTAGTGCAATTTTCTATTGAATGCCCCGATATTCCCGCATGGTAATCACAGTGAGCATTTGAGTCATACCATTTAGGATATAGGGGCTGCAACGGCTGTAGATAAAAAGGGGACACGACGTGTGCATCGAATAAACTTTAGTATAGGTATTTATATGTCATTGGGATTGACGTAAATTAGAACTTTTCAGAATTTTGTCTGGTGCCTGATTCCTGTCTTACTGAACCTTATTGCCCGATAGTAACTACTTTTGGCTGGCTAACGGTGATTGCCTTTGAGTACCCTTTGTTGTATGTACTCATATTATTCACCTCATTATCCTTTTTCTTAGGAGCAGACCTTCTAGTGGTTTCCCCTGCTTCAATCTTGTCACCTATTATGGCATTTTCAATCATTTCTCTTGCCATTACTATATCCGCGAAATTCTTGGTGGTACTTCCTATCATGTGGGTGATGAATGGAGCTTTTAGGGTGTTGATAAAAAGCATGGTAGTTTCCTTCTCTAGGAGAGGTGGTTGAACTTGCATGGAAACTTCCCTCCATCTTTGCGCGTATTGCCTGAAGTTTTCATTTGACTTCTTTTTCATGTTTTGTAAGGTGATTCTATCAAACGTCATGTCCATGACATGGTTGTATTGCTTCATGAAGGCTTGAGCTAGGTCTCTCTAAGAGCTAATCCTAGCGCGACTAAGTTGATTGTATCATCTGGATGCTGCTCCCACTAAATCGTCCTGGAAACAATAAATCAAAAGTTGATCATTATTCACGTAGCCAGTCATCCGTCTACAAAATATAGTGATGTGGGCTTTAGGGCAGCTAGTCCCATTATACTTTTCAAATTTTGACATCTTGAACTTGTGAGGAAGCACCAAATCTGGAACCAAACTCAAGTCTTTAGCGTCAATACCGTGGTGATGATCGGCATTTTCCAAAGCCTTGAATTTTTCTTCCAACCATCTACAACGATCCTCTAACTGCCTTGAGGATTCAATTTTTGTCCCTTCCCTCTCTGCTATATCCAAATCAGGGATAACAGGATTAGCTGGTTATCTCATGGGTTGGATCTTGAGCCAACGTGGAAGTTCATGGATGGTCTTATCAACTTGCCCTTGTTGAGGTCTAATCGTGAAAGATGGCCTTTGGGGATACTCTTTAGGCTATGTTTGTACATGTGGTGGGGTAAAACACGGGGGAATGTCTTCGCTATCTTCTCCAGCAATAGCCATGGGACCTTTTCCTTTGCCTATCGCCCCGTTCAGCATCTGGGCCATTTGAGCCATTATGTTCCTTTGAGCTTCCAACATTTGGTCTCTCATTTCTTCTTGGAGCTTTGCCAATTGCTCTTGCATCTGGTCTTATATGTCTCTCTGGAATTGTTCAAGTCTTTGATCCATTTTCTTTGTCTTGGCACGTGTATCGTAATGGTGTTTAATTTTTAGATTTTCCTCCTTCCTCTCTCTCTCTGTATTAATTCAACTAATTAGGCTCTCTCTATGGGCTTAAATGCATATAATGTAATGTAATGCAAATCCATGAATGCAATGAGGCATCGATTTAGATTCAACTTCATTTTAGAAAACTTTATAAGAAAACAAAATCCTTTACATAAAATGGACTACAAATATGCTTTCGCCCTAAGGCCCAAAGTTTTGATTTTTCAAACAAAGAGGTTAGCTCTTGACCATGATCCGACTGTAGCTCATACTTCATGCTTAAAATGTAGCCTGTGCTGCCAAAATCTGTAGATGATCAGCTACCTCTCAAATCTAAACTATTGCTTCACCTATGAGGTAATCCCGACTTCTAACTTGGTCATGGGAATGGTGGAGCTCTTCCTTTCAATGCCCTTCTCTTGCTTCAAGATGCTCGATCTGGTGTTCACAATTTTGCAATGATGATTCTAATATTTCAATCTTTCCCTTCATTTCCTCGATTTTGTTCAGGTTCAACTTCAGCTCGTTTGCAGAATTACGGCTTCGATGGTGGTGAAGAGACCGTCCCAATTTAGCAACTCTAGCTCTTAACCCACTCTTTTCCTTTTGGCTTTCTTTTAACCTCTTTTCTAGGGCCTCGTTTTGCATTTGCATCTCTAGGAACTTCCTCTCCCAATGGTCAACTTTGGCCTTTTCCTCTTGAACCTCCTGTTGCCACTGTTCCAAAGTCTTCCCCAATTCGGCATTTTTCATCGATAAACGAAGCTTCTTATATTCCATCTTCAAACTATCTCGATCTTCATTTTTTCTTTTCTCACTTTTTTGGCCTCTGATTTTTGAACATCGACATCTAATTTTAGGTACATTTTTTCCTCTTCCAACTTCTCTATTCTCCTTCGAGTTCTGAATTCTTCCTTTCGAAATCTTGTTTTATAATCTCCAATTCTGATGGGACCACTCGTAAGTACTCTTCGATCGATTGAGCACCTTCTAAACTTGGTACATGGATATTATCATTGACTCTTCTACTCCACCATCCATTATATTCTAAGGTCGTTATTGGGCTTACGTGCACCCTCTTCATGCGACGGGTCTGGTTCCAAGCATTAAAGACCTCCTTAACCCTTTTCTTGTAGCTATCTCTTTTATAGGAAAACTCACTTTGAGCCAATCCATGCGTAGCTGGTACAAACTACCTTGATCTGTATTGCCTTAGTACGAGCAAGGGCGTATATCCAATGGCTCCCCAAATTCCAAGTAGAGGGACCCGATCAAAACTCCCACACCTATACAGCACCTCATCAAGAAGCATCCAGGGAGCTCTCCACCAAAACATTTTCTTCTTGAAGATTTCGTAAAAGCGCTATCCAATTTTTCTCTGATATGTCATCTCTCCTCGGGGTAGCCACTATCTCTTTTAATGGAGAATAATTTTTCGAGAAGACTCGATAGGAAACTTATCCACCTTCTAAAAATGACTGTGGAACCAAGCCAACAACAACTACGTACATCCTATAAATCTGCCTTCCCCAGCTCTCCTACATGCATTCAACGACCGGAATGTCTCAGCCAAGATTGTAGGAACATGTGTGACTTGTTTATCAAGTCGATAAAAAATATCTGAGACTGCTTCAACCATATATCCCAATGCCCTAGGGAAAATCACTAACCCGTATATACTCAAAGAAAAAATATCTATCCTCTTTTTTATATCAGGAAGTACTAAAATCAAATCTTTCAAAACTTTTCAAGGGATGCACTTACACTCACATTTTTGCTTGATTTTAGCTGTGACCCACTGTTCGCTCATCCCCGTAATACTCATCAACTTTCTCAAAAAGTCAGAACACTAGCAGCCCTTGAGTAAGCTTTGTCAACTTGAATCTTGGGACAATGCAATAGAAATGTATACTCTTCCACCGTGGGTATCAAATCAACCCTTCCGAAAGTAAAGCAACTATACGCAAGATTCCAATATTGGGTGATGGCTCGAAATAGATGTCCATCTACCTGAATGTCCAACAAGTACGGCAAGTCCCCATAGCTGCTGTAAAATAATTGCTTGGTCTCATCGCTCCACTGATCACATACCTCTCTTAATTCCTGGAGATTGTTCTGCGTCACATTGATGCAGTGTAGTCCCATAATTCTGATGTGTACCCTTCAGCTAGACTATCCCCTTTCTCTAATTACGTTTGCTCTGACCACCTACGGACGGCTGCATTGTCCTTCACTTTATCAAGGAATTCGTTCTCCATAACCAGCTTTCTAATTTAGTAACTGACCGTGAATCGATACCTCTTAAAATATGAAATGACATGCAACAAAATAAAACATAATCAGTTAGTAACACAAAGTAAAACATAAAGCAATTAATCAAATGTATATCTGGGTGATTGCTAAGGTTTGGTATAGTTCTACCTAGGGTAAGTCCTTAGGTTTTCTACATGCGGTTTAGCTCTAAAGTTGAGGTACCCGAACCAGCAGATTCCTCGATCCTCACCCATTATAGGCTCATATGGACCAAGTTTAGTTCAGAGAATTCATTTCCCTATGGCTGCACGGATATGAAAATCTCACAAAGACATAGGTACGGATGTATCCCGAAAGCGATTCACTATCCTGCACAGATGTGAAAACCTCACGAAGGAATAGCTTCTCACTCCCACTTAAAGGGTGTGACCACAACGGTCATACAATGCAATGCAGAAATATTTTTTAAAAATAGAACCTCATGCAATAAAAAGGATCATAGCTTAAGATCAGATTTTTAAATTCGGACAGAAGGACATGAAATTATCTATTTTATGGCTTGACTCTCTTATTGTTTCCTAGTGGAGTCGCCAAGCTGTTGAAACCATTTTTAAATTTTGGTAAAAACGGGGATCGACTTTAAAAAACGAAAATAAAGTCGCCACAAATCCCTTTTTACTTAGGTGTGATTGGATCACCTTGTAAAATTTTTTATTTCAAACATTGATTTTGGTCCACGAAATACAAGAAAACGGGTTCAGGAGTCGGTTACGTATGAGGAAGGGTTAGCACCCTCATAACGCCCAAAAATTGGGACCTAATCGATAAAATCATGTCCTAATGTTGAAAATTTGAAAAATTTTAAAATATGATCCTTTTATTAGAAAGAAAACCAAGACTTACCTATCTCAAAGAAATAAAATGTTATACCCAGTAAGTTAGGATATAACATCTCATGACTTCGAAACTAGGCTCACCTTTATTTAGAAAATTCTTATCTCGAGACACAAAATATCATCTCCAATAAGTTAGGATATAACATTTTGAATTCCCGAGAATAAGTTTTGATTTGTAAATTTATAAATTTCAATTTTAAAAGAAAAGGGATACTTAATATTTTAAGTTCAACGATAAAAATCGAAACCCAGTGAGTTAGGGCACAATTTTTCTCAAAGTCCCCAAATATTAGATATCACCGTATTTTTTTTAAAACTATTTGAATAAAATGCGTCAATTCAAAAGGTGTTTTTATAAAACAATGGTTTGAGTAAGATATTACATTGATACATTATGATGTACATACTTAATAGCAATTTACTATAGCTACAAATTACATCAACAATTACTACTAATGAATAATTAAAGAATAATATAACATGAATAAACAAATAAAAGAACTATGCTAAAGCAATAATAAATGAAGGAAAGAAAATAAATAGATAAATATGAAATATAAAATAAGCAATGAAATATATAAAAAATTCAAGAAATGAATTCTAAATTCCATAAACCAAATCAAATAAAAATAAGTAAATGGTATATTTAAACCTTGAATGAATATTATGATACAAAAAATAAGATAAAAGAAATATGTCAATTTGAAAGCGATCTAATATATATAATGTGATATTTTAAATAAATAACATAAAAACTTAGAGTATATGAAAATATAAAGATATTTACAATTTAATAATTTATTGCATAAAATATAAATAATAATATAGGATAAAAACGATTATAAGTAAAAATTTAAAATATATATATACATATATAATACAAGAGTCATAAAAATTAAATATATATAATATAAAAATATATGTTATAATATAAGTAAATAAATTTTAAAAGTACTATATGATATAATAAAATACTATATAATATACAAGGTTTTAAAATGTATAATATAATAACTAATATATAAATTATAAAATAATATGTACTATATAAATAATATTAGACTAAATAAAATAATAAATAGTAATAATTTAATCTATATATAAATAATACATATTTAAGAAAGATAATTCCTAAAAACTTTATACTATTAATAAATTAATATACAAAAAAAATACTGAGTTTTAATATGATAAAATAATAATATTTAAAAAATGTTTTAAGAAATAAACAAAAAGACAAGGACTAAATAGAAATAAAAATAATGTAAAAGGACTAAAAAATGCACGTCACACTATAGGGATCTATTTGGCAATTATGCCATATCTCTTAAATGACTCCGTTCTGTAATTGGCCTTTAAATAGCCTGAGGATCAAATTGCAGCAGAATATAAGTTTTAGGGCTAAATTGAAAAAAATGCTATTCAGACATAATCGTAAATTTGCAAAAATGCGGAAGGGCCTATAGGGCAATTAGACCCTTAAACAAAAACATGCGGATCCTCTCGGGTCGGGTCAACGCGCGGGTCACAGGCCTTTAAACGATGCCTTTTGGTCACTAACAGACCACACCAAAACGGCGTCGTATGAATATACTATAAAAACTAAAAATCAGCAACAAACTCATTTTAAACACCAAATTTAAAAAAAAAAATAAGCAGAGGCCCTAAAACTTTGCTCTGCCCTCACAGGTCATTCGACCTCCGGCTATCATCGTGCACGCCTCACGCGCTGTCGCCCACGGTGGCGCAAAGGTAAGAATCTTTGCCCTTTTTATTTCAATATTATTTTGTATATAAAATATACATGAATCAAAGAAAAAATAAAAAAATAGCACGAAAGAAGAATGGAAAACACCTCTATAAACAGATTTTTGTATTTTATTTCTCTGTATTTTTTGTGACTATTTGCATACCTTTTTTTTTTTGTGTGTGTGTGTCCTATTTTACAAATTATTTTAGGGTTTTATAGCCCCGTAAAACGAATTTAAAATAAATACAAATATCTCGCTGCCATTTTTCTTTCCATTTTACTGTCATATTCTTTCCTTTTTGCAGGTTAATGGCTAGGAATCAGGCGACGGAGGTGCTGTCCGTGCGTTGATGGCGGCATGACCATGGGCTAGTGTCGAGGCTGCTTGCGGCGCGAGAGTTTCCAGGAAACCCTAGGTTTCCTAACTCTGCTTAGTATTTGGGCCCTTTTGAGCTGCATTGGTTTTGGGTCTGATTAGGTTTAGCTGGACTAATTGAGTTTGGATTTTAGTTTGGGGTTATAATGGATTGGCTTGTAAATGGGTTGTATTAAAAAAATTGAACATTTATTATCTTTTATTTTTCTGTTTTTTATTCTGGTTTATTTACACAGGCTCGGGTAAAACGGGCTGATTACAATATATACATATACTAATATATTCTAATTTTTTATTCCATGTGATACATGGATTGTTAATGTATTTTATAGAAATGTTATTATTTAAATAAAAATATTTAATAGTATCATCAAAAATTGCTTTAAAATTATGTAATTTATTCAAATTTTGATAATTTTTATTTAATATTTAAAACTTTTATTAGGAAAAATTATAAAAATATATTAAACTTTAAAACTTGTAAAATTATTTTTAAATATTATTTCAAATTTCTAAAATATATAAAAGTTTTGATTATTTTTTATATTGTACTTAAAATTGTTTTGTTAGCGTTAAATATAAAATAAATTTAAAAAGTATACAAAAAAATTATTTCTAAACAATTTAATTTTTTTAATTTTTAATATATTTTAGTACGAAATTTATCAGGTATTACCAGCACAGTAATATGGTTAATAACATTTTGTTGCAATGGTTAGTAATGTTAAATTTTTTATATTATTTTATGTCTTTCTGTCAAATACTAAATATATGATCGGCTACATCAGATGCTTGAAATTTAATTCAAATGTATAATTAAAAAGTTAAAAAATGAATATTTATTTAAAGAAATGATTGTTTATAAAATAAAAATCTATAAATTTCTAATTTCGTTTACATCATATGTAATAAAGAGGTGCAATAAAAATATTACTTAGTGGTGTCTCATAACATATTTTTGGTTATGGAAATGAAAATATAGTAGCTAGTGGAGTTGTCAAATTAACTTTATGATATTAAAAAAAGTTGACTAGTGGCCTATGAGATAAATATATTTTTAATGTAAGCATATCCCTACTATATTTATACATATACCATTTAAGATCAAGACAACCGAAGATGATCCAACTATGCAATGACTTCACCCTTCCTACAATTCCTTAACTTGATGTTCATGACATTCATGCCAGCCATATGCAGCACATTGCAGCAATCGATTTTCCCAGCCTGAACAACAACAATAATAATAAATCAGAATGAAATGTAAAGCTAATTTATGTTACTCGGATGGTAAGACCAATACCTCCTTCCGCACTGTTGCATTCGAGAAAACTTGAACTCTGAGGATGTTATCAGCCGAATAATTTCCGGGGACGAAGCAAGGTTGTAGCTGACGCCGAGCTTTTCGTCTATAGGTTGTAAGAACTACGGAATTTCCTTTCAATTTCCTACTGAATTCCATGAAGAATACATGGGGCGTATGACATGGATCGTTGGTAAGCAACCTGGTGTTGAACATGTACAATGGAGGCGGACCATTCTTCCAGGGTTTAAATGTCTCAAGGGGTTTCTTTAGGATACTCCGAGGAATAATACTTTCATATATATGAACGGAGTACCCCATGAGACTGACACAGACCAGTTCATTGGCTTGTCGTAGCATATCGTTTGCTGCGCCAGCCGTGATTGGTCGATTTCGGCGGCTTTCATCAGATGCTTTACTGCTTCGGTTCGGTTCCTGTTAGGGAAGATTGGGTCTATATTGTCGAAATGGTGAAGTGTAACAATCGGTGCCTGTGGATGAGCTGATATCATGCCTGATATATCTCCAAGAAGATCAATCTGCAGTTTAATGTCGCAGTTGAAGATCAATCTGTAGTTATGAATGATAATCATTTAATTAACAAATTTTCCGATCTTAGATCACCCAGATCCCAGTCCCAAGTAGACTAAACCCAGGATCAATTTGATACAAAGGAAATATTATTATAGGAAAAATGAAAGGGATTGTAGATTTACTGCGTCACCTCAAACAACCAAATTGATAATCGAAGGGAGTTGTGTGTAAAAGTGGTGGGATTACCTGATGAATACCCCTTTCAAGGGTTAGAGCAACCCCCAAATCAAATAAACAAGAGGATGTTAAATGGTCACTGGTATGCATGAATGGGTATCTTTCAAGGCAATCATTCATCAATGGCGCCAGTTGTTCCACTAGTGAATAGCTCAAAGCATATCCAGCACCACCGTACGCCATATCAAAGGCGAACAGGAAGTTGGAAATCACTGACTCCGAATGCATGCCAACATAATATTGCTTTGTGTGGTCATACCTGGCCAACACTTGTACCAAATTGTCGATGAAAAACACCGTGTCATCATCCGCCATTACGAACCATCTCACACCTTGGTTATCCCCTAGACTAAATGAGTCCAATACGGATCGGAAAATCCGAGCCTCGATCGGGTTGGCCAGCTTCGGGTATACCGGTAACTTAGTGGCATCTGTATTCAGCTGAAAGGGTGGAGAAGTTTTAGGCCAAGGGAGGAATTCTTGAGGGGGAGGTGAGTCCATGAAGATGTTTCCCCTGGTTTGGTTTGGTCTCCACCAGGCTTCAGTGTAGGGTCTCCTGGTCAGCCATGTTTTAGTGCAGCCGACCAAAACGAACTTAATGTGGCTAATGTTTGTGGGGTAATTCACAGTTTCAGTTGAGTTGGAGAGTTTCACCACCATTGGTGACAACATATCTGAAGAATGCTCATTACAGGGAGGGTTATACAAGAATGTGTAGAAAATCAAAAGAAGTGGACCTAAAAGAGCTAGCAATTTGCCTAAAGCAACGAAAGAACGGTTCCTAAACCTGTGTTTCATTTGCAGAATCAAAGGAAATGAATGAACTCAACAGAAATCGGAAATTTCTGCTGCATGCAAGTGC
The DNA here is from genome assembly GCA_025506655.1 of Gossypium rotundifolium. Classification (NCBI taxonomy): domain Eukaryota; kingdom Viridiplantae; phylum Streptophyta; class Magnoliopsida; order Malvales; family Malvaceae; genus Gossypium; species Gossypium rotundifolium. The sequence continues at coordinate 111,333,518 of CP106730.1, forward strand.
AAATCTATGAAATGTGGGTTTCAGGGGGTTGGTTTATAATCAGGATTTACCGTAATTGCAATGAATGAAAATGTTGACTTCGTTTAGATTAAAATTGAGCAAGAAAGAGCCAAAATGAACCGAATGGAAAAGAGAAAGTGCAAAAGGAAAAGGAAAAGAAAAAGGAAGGAAGGTGTTTCACTGTTTTCGATACAAAAAAGAAGGATTAGTTCATTAGTTTTGTCTATTTGTGGAATGGTAATAAAAACAAGGAAAACTGGTGTATTTTGTGTTGGTGGGTTGCATGTTGAGGGGAGGATGGGTGGCAGTAGATATGGTCCAAAATGGGGGAGAGATTGGTGATGGAACCCATCATCTCTCGTATGCTTTCATCTCCATATGATTTAATGAAGAGCGTTTCAAAAGGAGAACTTCCTTTCTTTACGTTTTGCCCCTAAATTCAGGATCGAAGTAGAAAGGAGCAATAGTTTCAAACATCAGTTGCATCGGTTCAGGTATTAATTGGTCTAAAATCTCACTCTTTTCCACTCATTTTCGAATGCCTTATCATCCCATCAATTCCATCTCTTCATCCATCAATCATATGTCTCAATTGCTGACATATAAACCGAAATGATTAATCCTCCTCTTTTAAAAAAATTTTAGGTGATGATATTATATCATCCCACCTTATCAGACTCAATTTTAAAGATAAAATATTGCTTCATCCCTATTTAGAAATAAAAAACAAAAAATCAATTTATTATATTATTAACAATTCTTTTGGAATTTTCATTATGTCTTTTTTGTTTTATTTTTTAAAAGTGGTTTAACAGAAATTCGAAGTCTAATCCGTTCCACCTCCGGTGGGTGGCACCCGAGTTGTATTTCAGAATAATATATAAATATATTAAATATTAAGGAAAGAAATGTTGAAAACGATATTTTGTTGAGGATAAGAAAAATAAAATAAAAGAAGGATCTGGGAATAACAATATTGTTAAATCTCCAACAAAAATCATAATTTCTTCGAAATTCTACTTCTCCCTCTGCCTCTTGCTCTCGCCCTTCTTTTTGGACGGCAGGCGCCAGCCATCGGAGAAGCCCTTAATGTGAATCGCCTCCATTTCTCCCACTTTCTTTTGTTAATTATTGAGAAAAGTTAATGCTATTTCTTTCTCTTATATGATTTACAATATTAGATCTGCGATCAACATTCTGCCCTTTGTTTTCTTTCGCAAACCTCTGTATCCGCATTCAGCTTAACTTTTATATATTAATATCAATATTTTATGAATTATAACTTAAAAATTTCAGGTCCAGCTGACTGAAAAGATCTAATAAGGAAAGACTACTTTTCTCAACTTTTTCAATTTCTAAACTGTTTTACAATCTGTTGCAAAATATTCTGCTTCTTTCACTTGATGAACAGAACTTATATACCCTTTACAACTGCTACTAACCTCTGTAACAAACTTACTGACTTCTTGAACTAACTAACTACTTCAATTACTAACCATTATTTCAACTACTAAATGTAACTCTTAACATTCATCCATCTTCACTACGGGCAAAACCCGAAGGAGAGTTCGAAAACGAGCAAAAGACATCAGTGATAATGGCTTGATAAATATATCCGCGACTTGATCACGTGTAGAACTTCACGACCATAATAGACCCATCTGCAACTTTCTCGCGAACAAAGAACAAATCGAGCTCAACATGTTTGAACTTAGAGTGCAAAACAGGATTAGCTGCTACAGCTACTGCACCGGAACTATCACACCAAATTGTAGGAACATCATCTGACTTCACTTGAAGTTCTTGAAGTAATGAAAGCAACCAAACAACTTCACTTGTTGCTACAGCAAGACTGCGATATTTAGCTTCAGCCGTAGACCTAGCGACCACTTGCTGTTTCTTGGACCCCCAAGAAATAGGGTTAGGTCCAAAATAAACACAAAATCCGGAAGTTGACCGACGATCATCAAAATCGAGCCCCAATTGGCATCGATAAGCACTCAAGGATAATTGATTTGAAGGCGAAAAACAATCCCAAAATCCATAGTACCACCGAGGTACCGTAAAGCGCTTTTAGAGCTACCATGTGAGCAATCGGTAGGACTATGCATAAATTGATAGAGCCGATTCACGAATAAGCAATATCGGGACGAGTAAGAACTACGTCTTCAAGCGCACTTCGCAAGACTTCTATACTCGATGGAATCGACTAATAAATCGCCATCATTTTTGGACAAGGTGGATGAGCTCACCATCGGTGTGTGAACACCTTCGCGATCAACATCGACCTTGATCAAGAATATCTCGAATGTACTTTGTTTGGTTCAAATGCGTACCGGACGATTTCGACGAACTTCGATCCCAAGAAAATAGTGTAGGTCACCCATATCCTTAAGTGAGAACTCATCATTCAATAATCGAACAAAGCGATCAATCTCAACGTTCAAGTTCCCAGTAACAATGATGTCATCAACATATACCAAGACATAAAGTGTTGATTTGGACTGGATTCGAAGAAACAACGAGGCATCAGACTTGGACATAACAAAACCAACAGAAATAAGAAATTGCTTCAGTTTTTCAAACCAGGCTCGAGGCGCTTGACGAAGACCATATAAAGCTTTCTTCAACCGACACACAAGCAACTTGCCAGACGAGTCAGACTGAACATACCCCGGAGGTTGTTGCATGAACACCTCGGTATCCATCTCCCCATTTAAAAAGGCATTATTCACATCAACTTGTCGAAGTGACCATCCTCTAGACACAGCAATGGATAAAATAAGACGTATAGTAGCAGGTTTGACAACTGGACTAAACGTCTCCTTGAAATCACAACCAGGTACTTGAGAACAGCCCTTGGCTACCAATCTAGCCTTGTACCGAGCAATAGAACCATCCGGATTTCTCTTAACCTTGAATAACCACTTGCACCCAATAACCTTGCAATTTGATGGAAGAGGAACGAGTTCCCATGTAGAATTGCGAACAAGAGCATCATATTCAGCCTGAGCTGCAGCACGCCACTCAGCAGACGAGAATGCTTGCTCGATGGTAGACGGTTCTATTTCAACAGACAAAACTTTAGGTTTGAAAACTCCGGCCTTGGCTCGAGTGACCATTGGATGAGTGTTAGTGGTCACAGGAAGTCTGGGTAAACTGTCAACATTAGTAGAAATAGAAGAACTTGATGCAACATTATCACCGGTAGGCAAAGAGCTGGATGCAAGTAGATTAGTAGAGCCAGACGGAAGACCATCAGATGAGACGGGTACATTTCCAGCAGATGACTCAACACTATCAGCGAGAGGCGAATAAGCGGGCGACGCAGTTATTAGAACCGACGGAAGACCATCGACGAGACGGGTACATTTCCAACAGAGGACGGATTATTAAAACTCAAACCACCCGAGACTTTATGAACTAAGGGAATGGTCGTAGGCACGATTCTTCATTCGAGCAATGAAAGCTTAGACACATCGGTATTTGACAAAAACTTCCCTTCATCAAAAACAACATGTCTAGACACAACAACCTTTCCACCTGGAAGAAGACACTTATACCCTTTGTGTTGAGTGCTATATCCCAAAAAAATAGACGGCTCGGACCAAAATTCCAATTTATGTGTCTTATACGGACGCAAATAAGGGTAGCAGCAACAGCCAAAAACACGCAAATGGTCATAGGTTGTATCACATCCATATAAGGCCGTAAAAGGAGTTTTACCTTGTAGGACAGAGGTGGGTAGTCGATTGATAAGATGGACAGCACAAGAAAACGCATATCCCCAGTATGCCATGGATAACTTTGCTTGAGCGAGTAAAGTGAGTCCCATTTCCACAATATGTCGATGCTTACGTTCAGCAATGCCATTCTGTTCAGACGTATAAGGACAAGTCAAACGATGTACAATTCCTTGAGAATCCGAGCAGATGTGAATGCCCGATACTCCGCCCACTCACTCTGGAATTGTTTTATAGACTTCTTGGCGATTCTTTACAAGTCATTGAATCGAACAAAACATTCCAATGCACGAGACTTCGACTTAAAAGGTACGACCATGTAAACCGAGTAGAAGCATCAATAAAGGACACGTAATACCATTTGTTTTCGGATGCCACAGACCGGGGCCCCAAAGATCGAGACAATTAATTCAAACGGTTGATAATTTGTCGAGAAATAGAAAATGGCAACTTATGAGATTTACCTTTTGACACGCAGCAAACATGACCAACCACAGTCTTTATTAATTTTGACATTACATTTTCTAGAACACTTTTAATAACAGAAATGAAGGGTGACCGAGGCGATTATGCCATAGATCAAAAATGAACTTTGAACATCTTTATTTTGAACTTCCATGTGAGCATTAAAGGGAACTTCAACAGGCCTCGAAAAATGATATAAACCATCACGTATGTGGCCCCTCAGCAGGATCTCCCCCGTCTTTATGTCCTTGATAACACAATACGCAGGGTGAAACTCAAAAAATATGTGATTATCATTAGCAAATTACGATACCGACAAGAGATTCTTCCTTATACTCGGTACACACAAAACATTTGATAATCGTAATAAACGTGATGGAGTGGATAAAACACCATTACCAATTGCCAAAATTTTAATTTGGATTGCCATTGCCCATTAAAGAGGGGCGTGCACAGGTACGGTGTGCTATCACAAAGAGTCCGGATTTCGACATACGTGATGACTCGCACCAGAGTCAGGGTACCAAGATGTCGAGCCAACAGGAACAGGAATATACGAGTCATTACCTCCAGTATTAGAACCAACTTGTGCAGTGTTAATATGAGAGCCCGATGCATCAGAGTAATTTGAAGGATGCAAGTCACCTAGCCGAGGGAGCCCAATGCATGATTGGATCCGGAATAGACTCGAGCATGAGGTTTCGTGCGCCATGGGACCGATTCACCACCACTTGGTCTTATATTATTTTGATCATCACCATACGGCCTTTGAACAAATTTAGCACCATAATCTGGATATTGCGCCGCAAATTCATGACCAAGCCCAATGTTATTGTCAAATTTATTTTGACCAAAACCATGCGCCGCAAATTCATGACCAAACCCAATTTTATTATCAAATTGATTTTGACCAAAACCATGCCCAAATTGAGATGGCCCATTCGGCTGGCAAAGAAATTGAAGCCACTTGTGGCCCAGCGTCATATTCCCATAATGGATGCCAGTTGTCCTCACCATACCAATTATTACAGGAAAGATTGATTTTGACCAAACCAATTTTGACCAAATTCATTAGAGCTCACCCTAGGATATTTGAGCTGTTGACGATTCATATCAACACCCATTCGACGACCAGAAAAATCACCGTCTTCAGTCATATACGCCGGGCAGTATGAAGATCGAGGGCCACTCGACTCAATCGGCGCTTCTAGAGGAACCACCGAAGGCACTGAGGACGGAAGATCAAAATCTTTATGATACCGGTAATAACACCGTGGAGCAAGGTGTCCGAACCTACTGCATATTTGACACTGAATGCGAGGACGAAAGGAACGACCACGGCCACGAGGAGGCACTCGGCCGCCACGAAAAGTGCCTTCAACCGCTGGCGACGGAGGAGATTCAACAAGGTTGGCGCTAAGTGAGAGTTCTTGAATGTCTCGATTATGCCGAGATTCACACTCTACAAGAGCATTGACAAGCCGAGAGAACGAGAAGAAACCAGGCGACAAACACGCCGACGAAACAACAGACTCAAACTCCGATGGCAGTCCGACAAGCAAGATCTCCACCTTTTCTTCCTCCGATATTCGAGATCCTGAAGTCTCCAATAAAGCACAAAGGTTTTTAATTCTAGAAACATAAACTTTAATTGTCATGTTACCTTTGCGCAATGAGTGCAGTTCATGCCGCAGACGCGACTGTTTCGCTCCGGTGTCGGCAGCGAAGAGATCCAACACAGTGAGCCAAACATCACACGCGGACTTTGCATCTGTAAAAGACGGCAGAAGAGGAGCACTAATCGTGGAAAGAAGCCACAACGTTAAGAAACGATCTTGTTGTTTAAAAACTTGAGCCAAAGGATTCGCCATCAAAGATCCATCCGGACCGAAAACAAACCGAGAAGGTGAAGCTAAAGTACCGTCAAGCAATCCTAGAAGATCATAACCATCAAGAATAAGCTTGATCTGCTGTTGCCACTGCATGTAATTCTCATCGGAAAGCTTCACAACATCATGTCGAGAAAATGAAGTTACAACTCGTTCACCGTTGAACGGAGCAACCGAGGCAAGATCAGCGGAAGGTTCGGTGGCCATGCGTCCAAGGATCAGCTGGCGATAGATACCATGAAAAGATCTAATAAGGAAAGACTACTTTTCTCAACTTTTCAATTTCTAAACTGCTTTTACAATCATTGCAAAATACTGCTTCTTTCACTTGATGAGCATGAACTTATATACCCTTTACAAGCTGCTACTAACCTCTCAGAATAAACTTAAACTTCTTGAACTAACTAACTACTTCAATTACTAACCATTATTTCAACTACTAAATGTAACTCTTAACACCATTTAACTCAATATTTTTTGCATGAAACAATTGATCATTGTGATTATTTTCAATATATTTATGTAACAATTGAAATTTTAAGCATTATAATGACTTTGTATTCAAATCATTTAATTTTTCAGATTTTAACGTAAGATAAAAATAAACTCAAATAGTATTTCATCATTTGTAGAAGAAAAAAAAAGTATAGTTATTCTATTAGCTTGGAGAATTGCAGAAGGTCTTTGTACTAGACATGAAATCGCAATATGAAATACAAATACAAACACTGCTCAACTACAAAAATATGCCAAATCTATATAAACATAAATTATTAAAATGCCAAAAGTTATATAATCATAAAATAACTTGACATGAGAAACTACACAAACATGATACCAAACCCTACATTTGTCAGGTTTGAAAGGTAATGAAACTTGAAAATGGGTGTTTCTCTTTTCTAAACCTCAAAACTTATATTCTGTAATTGGGATGAAAAGCAAAAGGAAAATTCAAACTATTGAAATGTCAGCTTAACCATGAAATTTGTATTCAATGAAAACCTACCGCCTACAACTAAGGTTTCCCATCCCTCAATTATGAGACCATCGAAGCTGCTTTCATGGTGAGTTTAACCCACATTAGTCACTCCAATGCGGTGTTTTCTTCTTCATGAGCCTTTTGAATGCCAACCAAACGAGCGTAATCTACCCACCTATGAAAGTGAAATTGTGAAAGTTGAGAAGCTGTAAGCAGCAAATTGACTATCCTAGTTGAAGATTGATATTGAAACTTACAATAGGGAACCCAAGAATGTGTTTCCTGTTCGAATGGCAAAGCATATTGCACTCAACATGAGCTTGTGCTGGTGTAGCAAAGGCTCCAAAATACGCTGTTCAATTACACCGGCCAGCACTTGGTACCTATTGGAACAAAACACAATCAGTTCCCAGCATTTACGCATCATGGAATAGGTATTTCAAGACATGCTTATTTCATGGGTACACATCTGGAATTAAACAGAACTTCAAACAACAAAACTTCTCATCTAATACTTAAGTTCTATGTTACTTTGACTTGACTGTGAGTGTTAGATATCTCATACATGAATATCTCATACCTATGCCTGAAAATGTGCGGACATGCATGTCAAACATATGAACTCTTCAAGAAAAATGAAATTTTAGAGCATCATAAGCTAAAATTTTTGTCAATATGGTAGCCAGATATTTAGCTAGACAAATACTCCAAAGGTAACTAACATAAGAGCAGGTTTTCCTTCCTCCTACCTACAATACAAATAGCTACATTATCGTAATGTTTACCGACACCAAAACAAGCAATGAACGCATCCCATTTCGAGCTACCTGTCAGCAATACCTAATGCTCCAACAAAACCTTAGACTTAAATATTACACTTTACATTTCAATGGTTTTTATGAAATAAATCAGACGTTCACCATTTGCTACCAAAAATGACACTCTAGTTCATTGGGAGTTGAGATCAAGACAGCACAGGACTAATGAACATACTGTTTCTCTACTGGCATTGGTAAGTATTGATATCAGTCTATTTTGAGGTACCATTTCAGATACATTACTATTATAAAAAAAATATATGATATGTATATAAAAAAGTATTTACAAATATCAAATAATTAGTGTAGAGGGCCCAAATTGCCCGGGCCCATTTACAACAATAAAAAAAAACCAAACCCAAAATAAACCTAAAATCCCTCATTAATACACCGGTGGCCCAATGGCTCAGATCCAAAATTAGGGTTCGGGAACCTAATCACCCTAGCGCCGCACCTAACCACGACCACCTACCCCACCTCCTCGACGCCATCTCGCCACCACCGCCATGGCCAGCCCTATCCCGACCGCTCCACCGCCAAAGCTCGCAAAATGTAAGGAAACACGCAATAGGGCAAGAAATAGCGAAAAATTAGGAAAATGAACAGTAAAAAATGTTTTTCTTGGTTATAAAAGACCAAGAACAAACGGTTGTAAGGACTTTTTTTTTTCGAAATCAATAAAAAAGAATAGAGATTTCAGATCCGAACAGAAAACAGAACCAAAGAAATAGCAAGCAGATTAAACAAAAAAAAGACTAAAAGTCAGAATAAAAAAAAAGGTGATTCTTTTATGTTTTTAAAGTTTTCCTTTTTTTTCTTTTTATTTTTTATTTTTTTCTTCCTCTTCTTCGACACATAAACGCATACGTTGTACTTATTAAAAAATAAAAAAAGGGTATAACTTTTACCTTTTTCATTACCGTACGATGGCAACTGGCGACGACGCAATGACGATCGGCGGAACTCCTCCGAATGTAGAACCTCCCTTTTTCCGCAGAGAAAAAAGGGAAGAAAATATTTTTTTAGAATGGGCGTGAGAATACTTTTTTTCAAGATTTTGACCTTAAATAGGCCTCCAAACGACGTCGTTTTGGCGAGTGCCTCGAGCACCAAAACGACGCCGTTTTAAACATGACCCGATTCGACCGACCCAAAGCCTAGGATCCGCGCTTTTTTTTAAAAGGGTATATTTATTCGCGCGGTCCCTCCGCCTTTTTTTATTATTGCAATCAAGTGCTCAATTTTTTTAAATTACCTTAACTTTTATTCGGATTTCGTTTTGGTCTGCTTCCATCTCACGCACTTTGAACGAAGGGTTATTCTTGATTCAATCCCTCATCTTTTAGCGTATTACAGCGAGGTCCTTCCTTCCTTTTTTTATTTTCAAATCGGCCCCAATGTTCATTTTTGATTCAATTTTAGTCCCTCTTATGCTTTTCTTTACTATTCTTTTAACCTAATTAAATTTTTGTTTTCTATTATTATTATTACCTTATTACTACTACCTAATATCTTTATTAACACTATAGTTATATTATAGTTTAAAATATATATATATATATACACATTTTTGTTTGTTCTTATTTATATCTTATTATTTACTTCTAAAATATTTTTACCATTATTATTTTATTATTATTTACTTTTCATCACTATTCACGTATTATATGTTATTATTAATATATTAATTTTCATTATCATCACTATTAATATTATATTATCATTCTTTATGTACATATGTGTATTATTATTACCGCTACGTTATTATCATATTGTTATTATTAATAGGTTATTATTATATCTATGTACATATATATATATTATATTTATTATTATGTTATTACTATTATTATATTATTATCATTACCATCATTAATATCCGACATTATCATTTCTTATCTTATTTGTCTATTCGTTTATTTTTTATTTTTTATTTTTTTACTTTGTCATTATCGTATTATTATTAGTATCATTATTATTATTACTACTATTATTATTATTTGCTTTTTACTACATTCACATCTACACTTGTTTTCTTAGTTTTGCACTATGTTATTGAATAAAACACCTGGTGTAAAATCATCATATTTCTTCTAAAAGACTTTAAAATAAGGCAATATTTTGTATCTAGAAATTCGAAAAATGGTGCCCTAACGCGCTGGGTTGCGATTTTCCGTTTAACTAAATAACTTAACATCCTTTTTACGGAGTTTCGTGAATCACGAGATGATTTTGATTACGAGAGATTAAAACATCGTGTCCTAACGTGCTGGGTGTGATGTATATCTTTTCGGGACAAAGAAATCTCAAATTTTGACTCAACCCCTTTCTTAAATTCAATCCGATACGATGCATTTTGTAAAATTACTATACTCCATTTAAAGATTTTGAAATAAAGGCAATATTTTGTATTTAGGAATTCGGGGAGTAGTGCCCTAACGTGCTGGGTTACGATTTTCCGTTTGACTAAAATAGCTAAACATCCTTTTGGTAAACTGCGTAAAATCATGAGATAGCTTTGATTGCGAAGGTTAGAAATATCATATCCTAACGTCTTGGGACATGATGTTCGTACCCTCTCGGAACAAAGATATCTCAAAAATCCTAATACCTTTTAAAAGACCCGTATTTTAAAACCTTTTCAAACTTCCAAATTAAGACATTAATTAATCACTTTGGTATCAATTTTGGGCGTGTCGAGGTGCTAACCCTTCCTCGTATGTGAATCGACTCCGAACCCGATTCTCAAAACTTGCAGACCAAAAACACGGTTTTAGTAAAACAAAATGTTTTATTAAAATAAAGGTGGTCCGATCACACCAAATAAAGGTCGGTGGCGACTCCCATTTTATTCCTATTTTTTTTATTTTTAAAACCCAAGGTCGAACCCCACCTTGTTGTTTTCAAAAAAACGGTTACGACAGCTTGGCGACTCCACTGGGGACTTATTTAGAGAGTCAAGCCATAAATTGATTATTTTCTGTCTTTTGTCGGAAGTTTGAAAGATCGATTTGAAAATTACGATCCTTTTGTTACATGTTGTTTTAATCTTGGCATTGCATTGCATGACCGTTGTGGTCGCACCTTTAAGTGAGAGTGAGAAGCTACTCCTTCGTGAGGTCTTCACCTCCGTGCAAGATAGTGGATCGCTTTCGGGATACATCCGTACCTATGTCTTCGTGAGATCTTCATCTCCGTGCAGCCATAGGGAAATGTATTCTCCTGAACTGAACTCGATCTAAATGAGCCTATAATGGGTGAGGATCGAGGAATCTGCTAGTTCGGGTACCCTTACCTTAGAACCAAACCACACGTAGTGAACCCTAAGAGCCCACCTTAGGTAGAACTATGTTAAACCCCTAGTGGTCACCTGGATAGGTACTCTATTTTGTTTATTTCTCCTGTGCTAACGTGTTTTGTTTGTGATTGCATCGCATTGCATCACACCGCATCATCTTAGAAAAGAGGTGTTGATTCATATTCGATTGCTAAATAGAAGAGTTTATCATAAGGAAATGTGTTACTTGATAAAATGGATTATAATACGGTCGTTCGAACATAGTCCAAGTAAACAACGAGAGAGGACTGATAACCCACAGAAGAATACAAGACTTTTCCTGAGGATTCAAGCCGACAAAGATTATTCGAGAGTCATCATGTCTCCATTTTCTAAAAGAAGCTTATAAACATCGCGAAAGATAAGTGAGCAAAGAGGTACGGCCTGGATCAAGCAACAAGGAGCTAGAAGAGGTATCCATTGAGGAAGTTCACGGGACACGACCATAACATCTGGATATGAAGAAGAGGATTTCACCTGGACTGTGAGGACAAAGCCGTATATGCAATCCGTTTTATGTAAAGAAATGTATTTTCTAGAAAAGTTCTTCTAATGGAATTGAATTCATAATCAACGCCTCTCTTTCTTTTTGCATTCCTTCCATGCATTTGCATTGCATTTCATGCATTTGCATTGTATTATATCACATGCATTAAAATTTGTAGAAAGACCCTAATTAGGTGAAGTTATTTCAGTAACCTAGAAGACATGGATCAAAGAATGGAAAGGCTAGAACAAATGCAAAAGGAAATACAGGAGCAGATGCAAGAACGATTAATCAAGATACAACAAGACATGATAGAACAGATGCAGAATCTCGAGTAGCATGATGAATCGGTTATGCGCGATTGTTGGCCAATGAACGTGAGAAAGGAAAGGCGTTGTTACTAGTTTGGGAAACGATAATGACGACCCTGTTTACCCTCCGGGTTTTACCCCACCTAATACCCAAGTGCCACCGGAGGTGTATCCCCAAAGGCCATCTATCACGATTAGGCCTCAACAAGGGCAAAATGATATTAGACCACCCACGAACTCCCGCGTTGGCTCAGGATCCAATCCAGGAAATAACCCAACCAATCCCGATTTGAATATAGCAGAGAGGGATGGGGCAATAGTTGAATCCTCGAAGCAATTAGAGGATCGTTGTAGGTGGTTAGAGGAAAAATTTAAGGCTTTGGAAAATACCGATCACCACCCTGGTTTTGACCCAAAAGACTTGAGTCTGGTTCCAGATTTAGTGCTTCCTCATAAGTTTAAGATGCCAGAATTTGAGAAGTACAATGGGACCAGTTGTCCTGAGGCGCACATCACAATGTTCTGCCGGCGGATGGCGGGGCACCTTAATAATGACCAGTTGCTGATTCACTGTTTTCAAGATAGTTTGGCCGGGTCCGCCGCTAAATGGTATAACCAGCTTAGTCGTGCCCAAATCAAGACGTGGAAAGACCTGGCACAGGCCTTCATGAAACATTATGGCCATGTAGCTGACATTGCTCCTGATAGAATCACGCTCCAAAATATGGAGAAAAAGCCGGTAAAGTTTTAGATAGTATGCTCGGCGATGGAGAGAGGTAGCAATACAAGTATAGCCACCGCTCTTGGAAAAGGAGACCGCCATGCTCTTCATCAACACCCTGAAGGCCCCTTTCATAACTCATATGATAGGGAGTACGACTAAAAGCTTTGCCGATATAGTAATGGCGGGAGAGATGATCGAACATGCAATCGATCTGACAAGATTGAAGCGGAAACCACTAGAAGGCTCGCACCTAGAAAAAGGATGACGAGGTGAATAATACAAACATGGGGACCCAAAGTCAATTACTGATTAACCACCAAAAACGGTGACTCATCGAGTATCAAGGTTCATCAAGGAAAGAATCTCGCACAAGGAAAAACATTGAAAAACTCTAATTTACGTCAATCCCTATGACGTATAAGGAGTTGTATCAAAGTTTATTTGATGCACATGTTGTGTCCCCCCAATATCCAAAATCGATGCAACCTCCATACCCAAAATGGTATGACCCGGACACTCGATTGAGAGTACCACGCAGGATCACGGGCCATTCGATAGAAAATTGCCTCACTTTTAAGAAATTGGTGGAAAATCTCATCAACATGGGTATTGTGAAGTTCGATGATGAGCAATGGTATACCCGAAAAGAACCGAGGAATAAAAGCTTTCTGAGCATCTGCCTTTGTGTACTTGAGAGTGTTTTTGAAAAATGAGACTGTGGAAGAAACATGTATTTTTAAAGCTAATCTAGAGTAATGTGTAAAACACACTTGTTGCTTCAAGCCTAGAAGCAATAAGATTTCTTTTGAAAAGTAGGCTTGTGTCCAGAATTTTTATTCCAATAAAATGCATCTTTCTAAGTAAATATCTTCATTCTTTACATTTCATACTGAATATTCTTTCACTCATAACCATATCATACGAATAATCATCCTTAGGAACATTTATTCTTTGGATTTTCTACAATGGGCCCCCAGATATCAATGACATGAGTGACACTGTTGCTGACTCCCTTTTTAGTGAGATATGTATCTAGAGGATCTAAGGGCTTTGAAGATGACAAAGATTGCGACTTACTTCCCAATGTAGATCCTACCTTATGAAGTGTCGTGACGCTATGAACTAACGAAGGAGATGAAGATGCAAGCGTAGCTCCTCGTAGGAATAAGGCAAGGCATCGTTGAGCTATTTTTAGAAATTCAAGATGTTTTCGCACGATCATATCAAGGTATGCCAAACTACTAAAACATAGGTATGCTGTTAAGGTTGGGGTTTAAAGAACCCATGTTTTACAATAGCCTAGCTAATCAAGAGGCTTAGGCTATTGGTTCACCAAGAAAGGGAAATTGCATCTGTTATGCCATAAAATGCTAAGTCGAGGAAGACTGTGCCTTCTCCATTTCCCCTATATGAAGCATGGATGTTAACAGGCCAGTCTCCTCAAAAGTTTTTAGCCAACATCGATTCATATTCATGGTCGTTGTTTACCTCACTGAGAGGGTGAAGGTCGCTTCATATGCTAAAATTACAAAGTTGGCAGTCAAAAAAAAAACATTCAAGATTTTTTTTGGTTGAGACTTGTAAAGGTTGGCATAGAGAAGTTATCATTTACCCTTTAGGTTCCTTGAACGTTGGCCAGGACTTTTGCCGGGGCATCTTTCCCATTGGTTTATGAAAGGGAAGCAATTGTTGGAAGATAAGATTTCTTTTCCCAAGCTTGGATTGAATTAGATGAAGCAGAATGCCTCCAGTAAGCTTGATTGAAAGTATTCAGCAGGGTCAAACGTACCAAAAACGGATACGGGCTTGACGAAAAAAAAAAGGTTCGCTCAAGAGAATTTCAGGAAAAGGACCTACCATTAAGAGAGATTCTTCTTAGAACTCCAAGGAAAGTACATGCCTTATACAGCAAAGAAGGCATGTTCTAGGGAAACATGAGTGCTAACCAAGATGGATGGCAAAGACCTGACCAATCCGGTGAGTTCAGATTCAATAAAAAGTTTTCAAAAAAAAAACAAAAAAAAACAACAAAAACAAAAACAAAAACAAAAACGAAAAAACACGAAAAAGGAAAAAAGAAAAAGGAGAGGCCAAGGCGAAAACCCGCAAAGGGCGCTTTGAGACCAAAGGGTATAAGAGTTGAAAACTTGAGAAGGGCAGCTCAAAATTTTGATCGAAAGTAGGGTATACAGTAGTCTTGTTACGCTCAAAGAAGTATGTTACGTCTTGGGGCATCGAGAAAGTACTCTGGATCCCCTAAACATGTATTAAGCTCAAAATGGTCCTCAAGAAGTTGGAACAGGGAAGCTCAAGCTGTGATATCTGGGGCACTTAGTTCCCATTTTATCCATTTTTGTTACTTATGGTTATTTTATTCCTTTCAAAATACCACCGATAAATTTTCTTCTTAATTGTATTTGCTAACTTTGATTAACTTATTTGTTTCGAGCTACGCTCCCAATCGATTTCCTTTTTGTCCATTGTTACAATTTTTTTCAGGCATTTTGCATTGAAATAACGATTAGTGGACTATTCATAAAAGAGTTTTGCATATTACTCTGGAAGCTTCAATAATACAAGGACTGAAACAGATCGTTGTTTAGAACTCACTCAAATTTAAAGTTTGGAAAGATTGGAGAAAGATGATTATCTCTTTGGACCTTTTATTGGTTGAACAAAAGACAATACATTTCATGGGTGATCGACCTTGACGGATAATGAGCAATGTCAACCCAAAGAAGCAAAGGATCATTCTCGAGAAAAGAAAAATGATACTCTGCATTCATACACATATTAGGCCTACACATCTGGTCATTACACCAGTGAATGGTGTAACAAATCAAATTAATCCTATACCTCGGAGTTGCAGTAGGATGGATGGGACGAAACAAACGTTATTCTCCTGAAGTTGCAGTAAGAGGTACAAACTTTATGATCCAGAAGGTACAGTGGAAAGGACCTTGAAATTACAGTGGGGCAAGCTTGTTGAGCAGAATATGATCATTGTTTTTGGGCTTTCTATCAAAGACACTAGCTGAACGAGAAAGCATGATAACGCATCAGTGATAGAACCTTGATGAATTACGAGCAATGACGACCCCGAGCATTTAAAAAGGGATCATTTCATTTTGTATTCATACATCATTTCAAAACACGTTTAGTTAGGAGCATTCGACTCATTGCATCCTAATCATCATAAAAAAACCATTCTCATGACATTCTGCAAAAGTCATCCATTGTCATTTAGTTAGGAGCATTCGATTCATTCTGATCATTGCATCCTAATCATTGTAAAAGACCATTCTCACGATATTCGCATTCATGAAAGTGTCGTCCATAGCGCGTGTAGTTAGGAGGCTTTGAGTCATTCGATCATAGCATCCTCACCATTTGCATAAGCATAAGCACATAAAATTAATTCTACAGACGGGTTCCTCAAAACGGTGTAGCAATATCAAAGTTCGATTTCGTTCCTCAAGATGGTAGTGGGGCAAATCAAAGATTGAAGTCTTCACGAAGATAGTAAGGAAGCAAATTGAAAAGTTCAGATTTTGCTCCTTCGAGATGGTAGGGGAGCAGATTAAAGATTGAAGTCTTCCGGAAAATAGTAAGGAAGCAAATTGAAAAGTTCTGAATTCTTATTTCCTCGAAGTTTCCGTGGAATAGGTTAAGATTACAAATCCCGTCTCCCTGAGTTAACAATGAGGTTACATCCTTAATTCTCTGAAGTTTCAGTAGAGAAGATGGAGACTACGAATCTCTTCTCCCTGAATTCTCATTTCCTCGACGTTCCAGTGGAGTAGGTTGAGATTACAAATCCCGTCTCCCTGAGTTAACAAAGAGGATCATTCATTATTCCTTTGAAGTTTCAGTAAGAGAAGATGGAGATTACAAATCTCTTCTCCCTGAATTCTTATTTCCTCGAAGTTCCCGTGGAGTAGGTTGAGATTACAAATCCTGTCTCCTTGAGTTAACAATGGGGTTACATCCTTAATTCTCTGAAGTTTCAGTAGAGAAGATGGAGACTACGAATCTCTTCTTCCTGAATTCTCATTTCCTCGACGTTCCAGTAGAGTAGGTTGAGATTACAAATCCCGTCTCCCTGAGTTAACAAAGAGGATCATTCATTATTCTTTTGAAGTTTTAGTAAGAGAAGATGGAGATTACAAATCTCTTCTCCCTGAATTCTTATTTCCTAGAAGTTCCCGTGGAGTAGGTTGAGATTACAAATCCCGTCTCCCTGAGTTAACAATGGGGTTACATCCTTAATTCTCTGAAGTTTCAGTAGAGAAGATGGAGACTACGAATCTCTTCTCCCTGAATTCTCATTTCCTCGACGTTCCAGTAGAGTAGGTTGAGATTACAAATCCCGTCTCCCTGAGTTAACAAAGAGGATCAATCATTATTCCTTTGAAGTTTCAGTAAGAGAAGATGGAGATTACAAGTCTCTTCTCCCTGAATTCTTATTTCCTCGAAGTTCCCGTGGAGTAGGTTGAGATTACAAATCCCGTCTCCTTGAGTTAACAATGAGGTTAAATCCTTAATTCTCTAAAGTTTCAGTAGAGAAGGTGGAGACTACGAGTTTCTTCTCCCTGAATTCTTATTTCCTCGAAGTTCCCGTGGAGTAGGTTGAGATTACAAATCTCGTCTCCCTGAGTTAGCAATAAGGATAAGTCTTTACTCCTTTGAACTTTCAGTAAGAGAAGATAGAGATTACAAATCTCTTCTCCACAATTCTTATTTCTTGAAGTTCAGCGAGTAAAGTAAATCAAAGAAATCGATCTGGTGATCCCCGAGTCTGCAGGATCGAGTTAAGCGATTTTGACCTTCCGAATTTGCAAGAGCGGATCGAAGATAACAAGTCTGGAGATCCTGATGTTACAGGAGCAGATTGCAGAAGTAGGTCGAAGATACAAGGCGCATGAGAATAAATCGGAACTACAAGTCCTATCTCACCAAAGCAACGGTGGAATAGGATCGAAACGACCGGATCACGGTGGATGGAATGAGGCTACATGAAGAAGAGAAGCACCAAAGAAGCGAGGACTCAACAAAATCGGGTAAATTTGGTCCCTCTTTATGTCTTTGCTCTATTCCCGTTGCACGACAATGAACAAAGAGGGGCAGCTGTAGAGGGCCCAAATTGCCCGGGCCCATTTACAACAATAAAAAAAACCAAACCCAAAATAAACCTAAAATCCTTCATTAATACACCCGGTGGCCCAATGGCCTAAAATCCAAAATTAGGGTTAAGGAACCTAATCACCCTAGCGCAGCACTAACCACAACCACCTACCCCACCGCCTCGACGCCATACTCGCCACCGCCATGACCGGCCTTTCCCCCGACCTACTCCACCGCCCAAAGCCTGCAAAATAGAAGGAAACACGCAATAGGGCAAGAAATAGCGAAAAATAGGAAAATGAACAGTAAAAAATATTTTTCTTGGTTATAAAAGACCAAGAACAAACGGTTGTAAGGACTTTTTTTCTCGAAATCAATAAAAAGAATAGAGATTTCGGATCCGAACGAGAAAACAAAACCAAAGAAATAGCAAGCAGATTAAACAAAAAAAGACTAAAAGTCGAATAAAAAAAGGTGATTCTTTTATGTTTTAAAGTTTTCCTCTTTTTTTTTTTTTTTATTTTATTTTATTTTTTTCTTCCTCTTCTTGACACATAAACACATACGTTGTTCTTATTAAAAAATAAAAAAGGTATAACTTTTACCTTTTCCACAGTGTATACGGTGGCGGTAATAACGACTTGACGCTGGCGACGATCGGCCGAACTCCTCCGAATCGCAACCCTCCCCTTTTTCTGCAGAGAAAAAAAGGGGAAGAAAATATTTTTTTTTAGAATGGGCAGCAGAATACTTTTTTTTTTCAAGATTTTGGCCCTTAAATAGGCCTCCAAAACGACGTCGTTTTGGGCAGGCCTCTCAGGCACCAAAACGACGCCGTTTTGAACATGACCCGATTTTGACCCGACCCAAAGCCTAGGATCCGCGCTTTTTTTTAAAAGGGAATATTTATTCGCGCAGTCCCTCCGCCTTTTTATATTATTGCAATCAAGTTCTCAGTTTTTTTTAAATTCGCCCCGAACTTTTATTCGGATTTCGTTTTGGTCCGTTTCCATGCTGCGCACTTTGAACGAAGGGTTATTTACTGATTCAGTCCCTCTGTCTTTTAGCGCATTACAGCGAGGTCCTTCCTTCCTTTTTTTATTTTCAAATCATTTAATGTTCATTTTGATTCAATTTTAGTCCCTCTTATGCTTTTCTTTACTATTCTTTTAACCTAATTAAATTTTTGTTTTCTATTATTATTACCTTATTACTACTACCTAATATCTTTATTAACACTATAGTTATATTATAGTTTAAAATATATATATATATACACATTTTGTTTGTTCTTATTTATATCTTATTATTTACTTCTAAAATATTTTTACCATTATTATTTTTATTATTATTTACTTTTCATCACTATTCACGTATTATATGTTATTATTAATATATTAATTTTCATTATCATCACTATTAATATTATATTATCATTCTTTATGTACATATGTGTATTATTATTATCGCTACGTTATTATCATATTGTTATTATTAATAGGTTATTATTATATCTATGTACATATATATATATTATATTTATTATTATGTTATTACTATTATTATATTATTATCATTACCATCATTAATATCCCGACATTATCATTTCTTATCTTATTTGTCTATTCGTTTATTTTTTTATTTTTTATTTTTTTACTTTGTCATTATCGTATTATTATTATTAGTATCATTATTATTATTACTACTATTATTATTATTTGCTTTTACTACATTCACATCTACACTTGTTTTCTTAGTTTTGCACTATGTTATTGAATAAAACACACGTGTAAAATCATCATATTTCTTCTAAAGACTTTAAAATAAGGCAATGTTTTGTATCTAGAAATTGAAAAATGGTGCCCTAACGCTACTGGGTTGCGATTTTCTGCTTAACTAAATAACTTAACATCCTTTTACGGAGTTTCGTGAATCACGAGATGATTTTGATTACGAGAGATTAAAACATCGTGTCCTAACGTGCTGGGTGTAATGTATATCTTTTCGGGACAAAGAAATCTCAAATTTTGACTCAACCCCTTTCTTAAATTCAATCCGATACGATGCATTTTGTAAAATTACTATACTCCATTTAAAGATTTTGAAATAAAGGCAATGTTTTGTATTTAGAAATTCGGGGAGTAGTGCCTTAACGTGCTGGGTTACGATTTTCCGTTTGACTAAAATAGCTAAACATCCTTTTGGTAAACTTCATAAAATCATGAGATAGCTTTGATTGCGAATGTTAGAAATATAATATCCTAACGTGCTGGACGTGATGTTCGTACCCTCTCGGAACAAAGATATCTCAAAAATCCTAATACCTTTTAAAAGACCCGTATTTTAAAATATTTTCAAACTTCCGACATTAAGACATTAATTAATCACTTTGGTACCAATTTTGGGCGACGTCGGTGCTAACCCTTCCTCGTATGTGAATCGACTCGAACCCGATTCTCAAAACTTGCAGACCAAAAACACGATTTTAGTAAAACAAAATGTTTTATTAAAATAAAGGTGGTCGATCACACCAAATAAAGGTCGGTGGCGACTCCCATTTTATTCTTATTTTTTTATTTTTAAAACCAAGGTCGAACCCCACCTTGTTGTTTTCAAAAAACGTTACGACAATTAGATTAAATAAATAATTAATTTATATAAAATATTCTTCAATAAATTTCACAAAAACAATCTATCATTAAATGAATCTAAAATAAACAAGCAAAAAAGAGATTATTCCGTATATTAAACAAAAGAAAAATCATCCAATACTAAGAATATAACAATTCATTATTCAATAAATCCAACATAAAAATAAAAAAGATAGTACCGATCGATACACTGTACTCCAACGGGCACGGGCGAAATCAACCAGTATGCACAAATATAGTTGTTACCAACACAATAGCAAAACTTAAAGTTATTGCTCCGGTTCACTACTGGAATGGAGTGTTTCGGCTGATACAACCAATAACCTTGGTTGAGATTCCAACTTGAGATCTACAATATTGAATCTTAGGATGGGAGAATTTGGCATTAGGGGATGAGAGAGCAACCTTCCCGTTTGTATAGCTCAGTATCATGTCATATTATCAGAATGTATCGTTGCTAATCATAATGGTAAAACTGTAAAGCATTTCTGTGAACAATGTAACTTTTGAAGTCTTAACATCTAATTTATAATATATATAAACATGAATTTGGAAAAACTTTTAAATAGGTCCTTTGTTATTCATTATATTGCTTATTTTTGTCAATTTAATTTTTATTATTTATAAAATTTATCACACTTAAATATAAGAATTCTAATTATATTAAAAAGATTTTTGTTGAATGAATTTATATAATAAATGATGAAAAGATTAAAATTTATATTGAATTACTTAATCATTAAATTGTTATTTTCATTGACCCAAAAACAAAAAATATATATATTACTTTCATTTTAAATATAAAATATTAATTATTTATATAATAGATAACTTTATAAATTTTATAAACAATATATTTATAAATCCAACATAATATATTATATTTATATTAATTTATATATCATTAAATAACTATTATGACCGATTTATTAATTATATTATTAATAAAAGAAGAAAAAATAAAAATTGAACAGAGTAGAATATCAATTTACAATATATTAGTTATGCTAGCATTGTAAAAATTATCAAACTAATTGATATATTTGAATCATGCTTGAGTTATTATTATCTTGAATAATTTTTACATAAATTACATGAAGAACAATTATATATATTTTTTATGCAATGCCTACTTCTACCTATAACTTCTGACTTTTAAATTGAAGGGAAAATCCCATTAAGCACATTTGAACCCACTTTCTCTTGGTTGTTGCAATATCAACAGGGCCAACAGAACTAAGGCTTAATTGGAAAGATTATATAATTTAATAAATTACAGAACTTAATGTCTAAATTTACACACCTGAGGTTGCTAGAAACTGACATGTATACACCGTAGGCAACACTGGTGGATAGTATGGGAACATTTTCAACTTCTGCTCCGGAAGACTTATCAACAGCCTTTCTTGCATTAATCAAAGCATTTGTGACCGCTGTCCCAACCTACAACAAAATGAAATTCCATTAAGCGCCACCCAAATCTGGTTTCATAATTCAATTTCCAAAAAAGCAATGATATTCTTTCTAGAAACAGAAAAGATAATAAGATTGCACAAAACCGAAAGCTAAAAACAAGCATTATAACTGTAAAAAGTAGATTGCAAACAATTTCCGACCAAACACTTACCAGTGAAGAAGTTGTGCCTACCGCAAAAAGCTTGGCCCCATTATGCTGCAAAGCACATAAAACATGAAATGGTGGTTTGTCATTCATAGCTCAGATATTCAGAAATCTTATTCTTTAACGTTTACACGATACAAAAGATCTTACCATTACGGCACCTAATCTTTGCAAAAGTGAATATGAGGTCCCCGGGAGAGCAACCTGCAGACAGAATTTCATTACCATAAAACAACAAAATATCCATAAAAACAAAACAATAACAACAACAACAACAAAGAAACCTGAAAAGCATTATCAGGGCAGCTATAGAAGAACTTGGAAATGGCTCCAGCGTTGACAGCAAGAGGAGGCCGGAGAGAGACAGTTGGAGCAGGAAGATAAACAAGCATGAAATCTGCAATTATGGCCATTACCTAGAAAAACGAATAGGAGTTTCAAGTGATTGAAATAACAGGGTTGGATATTTATTTCATAACAATCCATGCATTATATGCTGATGTAACTCTCAGGATCAAGGAAAAAATGCATTATAGAGGCAAAATAAATAAAGTTAAAAATAAATACAAATTTTTCAAAGGAAAGTCTTACTGCTTCCTCATAATACAAATTCAGCCATGAAATCAATCAATATCCTCAAATATATAGTTTAAAATTAGCAAACAAGTCATCCTTGCTATTCAGAGCAAAAGAAGGGTGAAAATGTAAGTGTTTAAAAGAAATGGTTTATGATGCAAAAATAGGCATACCACATCTGCAAAAACTATTTCCAGCTCCTTGAAAAAGTTTTCTCCGCGACGTTCATATTCTGCAGCAGTCTACAAAACAGGACATGAACATAAGCACAGCTACTGACAGTTAAAGTGTGAAAAAAAATAGAATTATGTATAAGTAGGATGACAAGGAGTGGATCTTTTGAATTCAGATAAGGGAATTTAGGTATCCAATATTCTGATTTACTAAAATGAAATTATATCTTACAACTTGTCTTTTAAAAGTTAAAGCATCATCAAATGTAATGGAAGTTGAGGGGTGAAGGAACAAATCTTGGTGAAGATCCCAACACCACATTCCATGGCGACTTTAGCTAAGAAAAGATCATCAGCCAAAAGCCTCTCTTTAAACCCACCAAACTGCATCAACCACCGCATGAACCCCGACTTTTCAAGCCCCAAGAACCTCTGTATAACAGACCCAGGAATCCTCCCAGATTGAATCGCCGCCGCCAAGTCCTTGGGTAAACTCTCCATTGATCTACCTGCCTCCGCCAGCACAACCATAGCTTCTTTCCTGTTCTTATCACCCGCATCCTCACCACCACCACCACCATTGCCTTTTCCATTGTCATCGTTTCCACCGCCACCATCTGAGTTGTTGATATCGCCACCATTTCCACCGGGAAGGGCGGAGAAGGTTGGCGGTAGCGGAGAGTGGTGGTGGTGGAGAAGGAGGAAATGCGGAGGTGGAGAGGGAAAGTGGTGGAAATTTTGGGGATGGAGATAGACTTATGGAGAGGAGAGAAGGAAGGAGTGGAAAGGCAGGTGGCGATGGACATTGCTGCGATTGGGGGGGGGTGATCCCCTGGGTTTTGTTTGTGAAAAAACTCCAAACGCCGGCAAACAGTCTGTGTGTCTCAAGGGTTTCTGTCTGAAGGAATACTTGTTACGTTTTATTTTATTCCAAACGTTGAAATGGTAACTTTTTGTTATTTTATTTCCCTCATTTACCACTAAAAAGGTTGTATATTTTCGTCTCATGTTCCCTTTTTCCCATATATAGCATCTCAAAAGCATTTTAAATATTATGAATAGCCTAAGTTAAATGATTGAATTTTAAATTTCACTAAACCCTTCCTGATTCAATTAAAATTTATAATTTTTTTCTTTAAAAGGAAAATTTAAAGTAAAATTGAAATTTGTTTATCTTATTTTGTCATTAGATTGAGAGTATTAACCACAACAATATCATGCATCGTCTACTAAAATTCATCAAATACTTTTCACTCCACATTCATTCTCATTGTAAGTTTAGTCATACCACCCACTACTATATTTTTCTATCTTAATACATGCATGATACGAAACTCTTCCATCCACTCCAATAAATTCTTCACTTTTCTTCTTAATAAATTTTGAATCAAGTTTGACCACTCAACATTAATTGGCAATCTTCTTAAATCCCTTTTGCTAGTTTAACTCCCTCAAAAGCCCCCATAACTCAACTTCTAGCACCGGGCAAATCCCTAACTTACAGGAGAACCCCTAAAGTCAATATCCCTAATTGTCCTCGGCCACTCCTCCCACCGCAACAACAAACGAGCCGACTCCCACAACTGCATTAATATTCACCTTTATCCGTTCCCTTTCCTGTGCTGCTTAAAATTTGTAGATATAATTATTTCGAAATTTGGTTAAAAGCATTACTTTACGCCTTTTCTTAGGAAAATGAGTTGAGGTAAAATGCATGATTTCCTAATTTACGTTAGTGATCAATACATTAAAATTAATTAATGAAGAAAATATGGAATTCTCAATTCCATAGCTATAAATATTCACTGCAGCATTTAAATAAAACCAGAAATCAAAACACAAGAAGTATGTATTTTTTTCTACCTTTATCTTTTCCCTATTAAAATTTTATAGTTTCATTTTTGGGCTATAATCTGATTTAAGGCATATTTGTAGAAAACCTATAGCCCGAAAATGATTTCATGCATGAACCAAAATTTTCCATACTTCATTTTTTTGGTACAAATTTTTCCATATTTTATATGTATAAAATAATCTTATTTTATACGAAATTTTGAAAATAATTTTACCCATTACATGAATATCATTGAAAGAAATACCTAAAAGTATCACGATATATATATTTATACATGTTTATAAGATATAATATATATTTTTGAAATAATGATAGATTTAATTCAAAATTTTCCTTTATTTTAAAGTTGTGAATCTAATTGCATTAATTATAAGAAAACATAATAAGGAGTTGTTATTTTATTTATATATTTTCGACAACATCAATTGAATTTAGATTTGCTGACATGAGTATCTTCCATCTTCTCCTCTTCATCTATATTTTGTTTATTTTCTTTTCTATTAGTTTTTAATTATGCTATTTGAGTTTTAATCTAGTTAGTCAATTTAAATTGTACTAATTCTTAATTTATTTGTGTTGTAATGTTTGGTTCAACTTTATAATTGCTCAGACAATTTATTTGTAATAAATTTATATTTGTCAACATGTATTTGTATATTTATACATTAATTGTACACTTCAAAAATATACTTTTACAATATAAATTATGTTTTAAATATTTGTTATCATTACCATTAAAAATTGTCAATATAAGTATCTATATATCTTAAATTATACACAAAGTTCCTTTATAGATACCGATATTAACTTTTTTTTTTGAAAGGTATGCATTTTTTTTTTAGTAAGAGAAATTTGTATTTTTTTATTTTTATTACAAAGTGCCTTGATAGTCATTGCTACACTGCCACCATCACCACTAGCTTTAGGAGCTACAACAACAACTTTTAGATCGGACTTATATCCTCAGGAGACTCTTTTTAAATGTCACAAATTAGGCAAACAATACATAACGTTTCAGATCAAATTTCTTGTGACGTTTTTAAACGTCACAAATGAGGCAATCATTTCGTGACGCTTATTGTTGGTCAACATGACGGTTTAATGGAATTAATATTTTTTGTGACTTTTTTGAAAGTGTCACCCAAAAGATACCTTTACTTTTTTTAATCCTCATGATTTGTAGTTACACTAAATGTCACAAATGTCAAAATTACTTTCTGTGACGTTTTTCTCTTGTTTTTGTAACTTTTTTAAATTGTTGGTGTAGTGCCGTTTGAAGGAACTGAAGCCAACTTCTTCTTGATGGCATCTTTGCCTTTGACTTGGAACAATAGCAACTCTAACTTATCATCATCAACCTCAACTGTAATAGATCCAAGAATATCCTTCAAATCATTCGTGGAAGGGAACAAGTTCCCTCCCAAGACGACAAGAAAATAAGTAACGATCACCTTCACTCTTTTACTCGACCCTAAAAAATGAAAAGGGAAAATGAGCCATGGAGGAGAACCGGTGCATGCAAATTTGATTTGGGAAGAAAGATACTTTTGATTGAAAAAAGAAAAAGCTATTCTCAACTACTTTGAATTGTGCATTCAGTGGAAAGACTAATGAATAGTTTTCAACGAATAATATCATAATTGCAATCGTTCATTCTGTGAATATTTTGAACCAAGCAAAGGAGTTAGTGGATTCCACCAAATCGATGATTCAACATAGGGCTATTACCCTAGACCAAACACGCTATTAAGGCTTTACTAATGCAACTGGTATGGGTTCAAATCTCATCATATGCATGTTTTTTAATTAATTAAATAAAAAGGTAAAATTATTCTTGAATAAAATTATTCTTGAATAAAATAACTTATTTTAAATATGAAAGGACATTTTAGTAATTTTCGTAATCAAGTTAGTGCCCAATTGACTCATAACATCAACCCAATTAGGGCTTAAATAATAGTATAGATATATATAATTGAGTTGAAGTAGTACACTATGCGTAATAAAATTAAAATGTATAAAAATATAAAACAAAATTTTAATTGAGTAATAAATTTAAAGTTTTACTAATGCAATTGGCATGGATCCAATTATCATCACCCTCAAATAATATAACTTCTTTTAAATAGGAAATGACATTACAATAATTTTTCTAATCGATTTGGTGTCCGGTCAAGTTGTGACACCAATTCAATTAGAGATTTAAATATTTGTATATAAATATTTTATAATTTAATAAAAAACTTATATTCCATTTTCTGAAAATAGTTTTATTTATATATTTCTTTTTTCAAATATTTTTAATTAAATTAAAATATATATTCTAAGTAATTCTTTAAACATTGTTACCAAATTAATTGTTAAAATAATTTAATACAAAATAATGTTTGATTTTTTTAATGCAGGGATGAAGATTTATTGAAGTGGTTAAAGATTCAAACGCAAAATTTATTTTACAAAATTACAAAAATTAAATCATGTAATTATAATATTTTGTACGTCATATAATTATTATATGGATGATTATTGAATAAAGTAATTTTTCCAAATATTTTATATTATAAATTATTATTTTTGGAGAATGTGAATACCGAGCAACAAATCACAACCTAGATTCAATTGAAGTAATTAATTAAATCTATATATCTTCATTAATAAACACAATTAACCTAATTAATAGAAAAGAAACTAAAGTGGAAAGATTTTTCTTTGCTTAACAATAAGAGTGTTGCTTTTCTTAATCAATAATGAAAAGTATTCTTACAATTTGCAGAGTAGCGATCAATTAAAAATAGAAGGAATTGTATGAAACGATGGTTCTACGTTATTCTTATTAATTTTAAATAAGAGAATAATAAATCAAATTTTTTTCATAATGTTCAGTTTTTCCTCTTAAAAAATTTAAATCTAATTAAAAATACTAAAATTATGAGTAAAAATCTAATTTATTATTATTTTATTGGAAATGAATAAAATGACACAGAATCATAATTTATACCATCCTTTTATCTTAAAAAAAAAATGATTGTAAAGTTCACAAGATGCACAGCAAAAAGAGAAAGAAAAGATTTAGGGCATCATGGTACACTATTTTAGTTACAGTTTCGGGTATTTTTAGCGTATAAAACTCTGCTGCTTCACAGAATAAGAATGAAGAAATGGATGAATGTTGCTTTGTTTTTCTTTATAGTCTAGGTGGTGGAATGATTATTCTCCCATGGAAGTAGTACGCGCAGACTTTATAACATGGACGGCAGGAAACACGGGCGGTGAAGGAAGGAGATGGCCGGCAGCGTTGATTTCATTGACAAGGCAAGTGCCCGATCCACCAGGGATGTTGGTGCAAGGAGAACCACCAGATGGTGGCACCGGTCCCCTCTGCAGTGTCTCAAAATGAGGCACGATTTTCCTGAATAGTTGCTCTCCTTGCCACTGCGTAGGTCTTATGGCAGCAGTAGATGAAATGAAGAAAAGGGTGAATAAAAGTGAAATCTTGAAGACACTTGTTTGTTTGAGGAACCCCATTTGTATGAACAACTTTGGCTACTTACTTGTCGGATTAGGAGTAATTGGTTTGGATTTGAATGTTGTGTTCTGTTTGCTTATATATGTGTATATACATATATAATATTGTTGTTTTATTTGACTTGGGCTGCTTTTGGTGTGTGTGTTGACCTGGCCATACTGCAAGAATTTTCAAAGTTTGATTATGTTGTGAACCCAAGTACGAAGGTGAAGGAAACATGTGACCCAAAACACTGCTTTCTTTAGTGTTTTTGGATCAGTTTGAAGAAAGCAAATGAGAATTTTACAAATTTAAAGTTGTTAGTAATATACGTAAATGAATTGAATTGAAGGGCAAGGGTGATTAGTTTAATAAGATAATAGCATGGAAATGGAATTCATTTACGATGTGCATATTGGCACATGTACAGTGAGATGGGTTTCCAAGTTACATCCCAAATGGTCAAACACTCTTCTTTCTATTTTCTACCCACTTATTTTAAATAATAAAAACACACACACACCAG
Organism: Gossypium rotundifolium; assembly: GCA_025506655.1. Lineage (NCBI taxonomy): Eukaryota > Viridiplantae > Streptophyta > Magnoliopsida > Malvales > Malvaceae > Gossypium > Gossypium rotundifolium. Next base: position 111,362,302 of record CP106730.1, read on the forward strand.
GTGTTTGGTGTACACCGTTTTGATTTTGAATTAAAATATAAGAATTGAAAGAGGTGTTTTCGTTGGGAGTGAGATTAAAAAAGAAAAATAAACAAAATTTCTTTTACGCAAAAGAAACTTTCATTCCGTTGAATTCAAGGAGTTCAAAATGTAAGTTGGAAATTTTATTTTTTGAATATTCTAAAAGAGGGCAACAAAGGCAAGGAATAATCTTCCTTAATTCCACAGTTTGAATGAGCAAAAGATTTCTCAAAATAAGCCATGGTTTGTAAATATATTAATGGATCGCAAATGTTTGAGGTGTTAAGTTATAGATAGATAATTATGAAGTTGAAATTGTTACTCGAATTATATATATATATATATATATATATTTGGTTTTTTATAATTAAGATTAAATTGAGACCATTTGTAAATTTTGAGATTTAATTTTTTTAAATTATGACTAAATCGATATAATATGTAAAAGTCGAAGGCTCAATTTATTATTATACCGATTGTCAGCTTCCACATTATTAGTACAATTAACGGAAATGAACTCAAAAATAAATCTCGATTAGCTGAGTGATCAATTTAAAAATTTTATAGTTAAATCACCTATGGCCTAATTTTAGAAGATGTGTACGGTAATTTAAAGGAGTGTGGGAGTTTGAAATTTTATTATAATGGTATATCAAATGGAGCCGCTTTTACTTTGGAAACCCGACATACTTAACATGCTCGAAGATGCTAATATAATCCCGCAATGTGGGAGAATGTTTTATGTTTTAATAGCCATCAATTTGAGATCTTGGAAGATGCTAATCATACTGAAATAAGATTAAAAAAAAAAAAACTATTAACAATATAGTTAAGATATTTTAATAACATGTAACAAAATCAGTGTATAAAAAATAAAAATTGATAAGTAAGTTTTGAAATAGTTTTGTAACTTTCAGTTCCAGAAAATAATAGGGGTGTAATTTACAAAAAACATGTGAATAGAAAGAAGAAATGAATGTTAGATTTAGAATAAAAAGCGATAATAAAAAACAACAACAATAAATAAGAATAGAGTTGATACTACTACCTTTAATTTTCTTTGACGCCAGTTGATACTACTAACAGAGAGCTCGTAAGCTGTATTAAGTATGGGATATGGCGAGCTGTATTGGGTATCCAACGGGGTTAATTAACACCAGTATATGCTTGGCGAGCTGGGTTAACACGTGTTTGGTGAGCCTGTTCTATATTATATGTATAATAATTTGTCTTTTGCTTTGTTGGAGGAGTGTTATAAAGTGACTCTCCGAGACAAGTTTACACAAATGAGTTTGAAATTGAGGCTCCTTAGGATAAGGCTTGTTGTGTATGCTTTATTACATGGTGGTAGAATATAGTTGTAGCAGGCTGATTGGGTTTGCTTTTTGGAAAAACAAAACCCTTTTTTTGAATTTTTGTTCTTTAAAACAACGCCCGCTAAACCCTAAAATGTTCATTGGTTATTTCCACTTACCTAAAAATTTCACGAGATATCGTCGGCAAGAAGAGAAGTTGTTTATAGGTAAAAATCTTTGGACTCTCAACTGTTATTTCCATTATCATCTACCATGGTTAGGGCTACAAATAGTTTGGGTGGTCAGGGTGGTGGCTGTACTGGTCGTGGTAACCAAGGCCGTGGGTCTGGGTTCATGGATGAAGGCATATTAACCGTCGTGAGCCGCGTGAAGCTCCTACACCTGTGGAGGCAGCATATTACCAATGCAAAACCAGACCGGAGGAGATGATTCATCATCTCGCAGTGCGGGGCATTCAATTGCTGAATTTCGTATGATTTTTCGCATATTATTGTTTTGGTTGTGAATTGTAATGCTATATGTTATGAGGTTCTCCCAACGTCGCGACGAGGTGTAACCAAATGTTAGCTCAAATAATCAAATTGAAATTGTCAAGAGGGGGTGAATTGATTTTTAAAAAATTTGTGAAAGCTAGAGAAAAAGTATAGAAAACTTTGCCACAAAAAATCAGAGTGATTCGGCCCCAGTTGCCTACTCTACTACCTTAATTTTCTACTACTAAAGATTTTTTCAAATTCACTAATTTGATAACCTTTAAAGACAAAGTTTAACCTTACAAACTCTCTTAAAGTTTCTACCCCAAACCTTAAGACACAAACCCTCTTAAAGAAATACAAAGAAACAAACAAAGAAATAATCCTTACAAGATTGATGTGCTTGCAAATTAAGCTCAATTACAATGAAAAATCCTTGAGCAAATAGAATGGAAATAAAGCTCACAAATGTATGAAAGAAAAGTATTGAAATATTTGGCACAAAGGTTATCTTGATTAATCTTTAAGCTTGAATATTCTCTCTTATTGTTGTAGGACCTTTAGAAGTTGATATTTATACCCTATAATTCATTTCCAACTGTTGTAGTTGTTAAGAAAATAAATAGAGCCATATGGGATGAAATACCATATCATTAAATTCACCTACAACAAAAAGTATCGATATTAGTAGTATTTAATTCCTGATTCAATTACCGTTAAAGTTAGTTTCCAACGATATCAAAAATGATTTATCGATACTTGATAGAAGGTATTGATATATTTTAATGAGTATCAATACTTTTGTAAATTTTGAAAGATCATAAAAACATAATGCAAAAGTGGTATCGATATAATTCAATAGGTATCAATATAATTTTAAAAGTATCGATACGTATTGTTTTTATTCAATTTTTTTTATTCAAGCCAGAGAGCAATTTTGGTATCTATAAAAATCATATTGGTATCGATACATTTTGAAAAATACTGGTACTTTTCGTAGGGAGCAATTTTTCAATTGATTTAAGATTGTTTCAATCAAGTTCAATTATTTAAAATTGATTTTGAACTTTGTCCAAAATATTCTAAGTGTTCAAAACATTTTCTAAGATGTTTGGAAGTCTTGAAATAATTTTTATGCCTTGAACTTTATTAATTCTTTGTTCTAAGAACAAATTTTAATTCAGAAACATTTTTGTTTGTTATATCAAAATATCAAATAAAGCTAACTTAACACCAAAGAATCATGTCACGACAACACTTATTCGAGGTCAAGACGAGCACAAGATAGAGAGTTGTGTCGTGACGAGGAACTCCCTATGTCCAGGCCTGTTCTTGACATTTTTGGGGCTTGGGTTTCTTTTAAAAAATACAAAATATAATACAATAAAAATTGAAAAATTTTGGGGCCCTATGAGATGAAGCATTTATGGTGAAAAATTGAAAGTCCTAGGCATTTAATCAATTTATTTTAGTTTGAAATTTATTTTTTGGGCCTCTTCCAGCGCTGGGCCCTAGACGATTGCACTCTCAAACAACCCTCAAGGTCGGGCCTGCCTATGTCACGACGTAAACCCAAAACTTTGAAATCCTTACAATTTGGTCCTATTTTGACCTCGGGTTAGCTAGAGCTTTTGTAAGCTCGTATAAGACTAGAAAATGATTATGTACCATTTTATATACCTGTTTTACTTATAATTAAATGTTTAATGTGGTGAACCAGATTGTTGATTGTAGTTGCTCGGACAATAAATGTGACACCTTATAGTTTAGACCAAACGATCGGGTCAAGTATGAGTTGTTACACTTTCGTAGGAAATTAGAGTGAGTCGAGAGAAGAAAAGTGGACTCGGAGAACCACAACAAAGAAAAAGATGAAAAATTGAAGAAACATGAGGCAATCCAGAAAGAGCGCAACTTAGCTTTCTTGTGTCGCAAGCTTCTCCTAATCTGCATTTTATATTGTTTTGTAATTTGATTTCAGTGAGGCATTTGAAACACCCCAAACCCGGCCCACAAGCCCTGACCGGATCTGGCATGCTTCTAAAGAAAATCCATTCGAAACTTGTTTGAAACTTTGCTAAAAACTTGTGTGTTTTTGAAGTCAGTAGTTGATTTGGGTTGGGCTCGAATTTTAAAACCCGTGTCGAATTAGTGTTAAAAACAATTTGTTATTTAAATTTAAGGAAAATTAACTTTAATTTGATAAATAGCGTGCCATAGTAAAATAATTTAAAAGCATGCATAAACGGTTCATACTATAATCTTGTTACATCAAAATAAATCTCCAAAATAAAATTTAAAGTACTTAAGTAAAATAAAATATCCAACTCATTAAGTTAAATGCTTGAGCATGGTCACCCCGAGCTCCTCGCCGACCGGTCCATCATCGATCATCACCAAAAACAGTCCCACAACGGGATGAGTCAAACAGACTCAATGTGTACAATCAACACTAAGTCTCAATAGATATGGCATATCAAATCATACATATTCACATAACATTTAAAAATGATGCAATCCCAAACCCGAACCTAAATGCCATCCGCTACACATCACCCGTACCAACCAACACACCGTGAGGACTACTAAGTCAACCCTCCATCCGCTACACACCATCAAAGGCAGTCGCTGCAGTCGATGTGCTCATCGCCCTTATGATTTCATGGCATAGCCACCATATATAAATTCGTGACATAAGCCACCACATTCTTATATTGTGACAAAAGTCACCACATTCTTATATTGGGGTATAAAACCACCAATTCACTTCCTCTTTACATATCACCCATATGCCCCATGTCATACAACTATGCATTAACCATATCATATTCCTTTTTCACATTCTTATAATTTCATGCATGTGCCATAGCAAAACTTATCATACTCATAGTAGGAGTAGGAAAATGTACCTGAGTATTTCGTACCATTACATGGTACCTTAGCCATAATCTTACACTTGTTATATTAACACATTTAATAAATTTAAGCCATAAATCTATCAAGATTTAGTGCGGGGTACACACCTGATATACTTAGCAAATTCACTCCAAATCCCGAAAAAGCCCGATCTAAAGCCTTAGATCTCAAGTTCCTACATTCGGCCAACCTTAGAAACTTTAGCATAAAGCCATTCGGCTAATTAATGAAATCCCGAAACTTACCTTGTTGCCAATTTGTCTCCTAACCAAATCCCGAAACTTGCAAACCCTCCTCCTTGTAATCGGCTAATACTAGATCAACTGTTTTGATTAGTTTTCGGCTTTTGAACAATTAAGAAATAGATCTAGGCTCCTAAATAGGCCTTGGCCGAATGTGTAAGTACACTTACCTTGCAATCCACAATTCCTGAAAACTGCTACTTGATTATGAAAGTGTCGAATTACCTATAGACATAGGTTAGATTTAATTCTAACATTAAATCACATAGATTTGGCCTATGGCCGAATACCACATAACCTACCTTGGATGTTGAAATCCCGAATAATCCTCTTTATAGTCGACTACACTGAAAATCCCGAGAGATCCTTCCAAATTTCGGCAACCAACAATATTAATGGGATTAGTTCTAGATTTCGACAAGTCTAAAGAAAAAGAATGGAGATCAAACGATATTTGATCTTTACCTTCTCTATAGAAATCGACAGCACCTTTACTTGAATCCACAGGGCTATTCGGCTATGGCCTAAATGCTATCCACTTGATTTCAGCTTTTGATGAACACTATAGGATTTCGGCTTCAACAAGGAAAGAAAGGAAAAGGTGTAGGACTTAGGGAAAAATTGGTAAGACTAGAGGGTCCTATATTCGGCTTTTAGAGAATTAAAAAGAAAAGAGAAAGAGTTGCAGAGAGAATTTGGCAGAGATTCAAAGGGAAGAAAAAGAATTAAGAAAAGCCTTAATCTCCTTCCTTGGCCGAAATTACTACCAAGAGAGTCCCTTGGCCGGCCACCTCTTCCTCTCACTATCAAATTCCTTAATTGACTCTTCCTTACCCTTTTCCTACCTTAGCCGAAATTTCTAGGAGAATTAGACCTCATCTCAAACTCCTCCCACAGACTCCTTTTGCCGTCCACTACTGCTCCTTGTTGTCGAAAATAAAAACTTCCATTTAGCTTCCTTCACGACTCGAACCTTGGCCCATTTACCCTGCTGGTGGCGTCCCCAGAGGTTTTAAGTAGTGTCTCCGGGCCACTTTTCCAAGCCCAATTATATGTCATATTTCCCTTATTTATTTTCTTAAGGCCACCTTGCTTCAGTTCCCTCTTTTAGACTTAAAACTCGATATTTTTCTAAGGCATTTTCCTTATGTTTCAAGATTCTAAAATTCACATAACACATTCATAACACATAAGACATGCTATTTCATATAATTTAGCAATAGTGCATAAGCCCTAATCCGGGATATTACAGCATTTTTGGTCGTTTCACAATAGCTCATGGTTTTGGCCTAAAAAAGCCTTGTACAAAGTATAATTTTAAGTTTAGAAGGAAAGGAGAGAGTTGGGAGGAACACTGAAACACCCCAAACCAGGCCCACGAGCCTTGACCGGATCTGGTATGTTCCCCAGTGTAAACCATTTCAAAATCTTTTGTTACTTAGGAAAAACTTGTGCTTTTTGAAAGAAAGATTGTTTTGGGTTGGGCTTGAGTTGAAAACAAGTTTATTTCATTATTTAAGTCCTTTACTTTAAGTGACAAAACGTTTGGGCTTTATTTTAAAATAAATTTACTTAATCATTTAATAAATAAAAGCAAAGTAAAGTAGTTCTACTATGGCCTTATTACATCAAATAATTCCCAAAATTAACTTCAAAATACTTAAAATAAAATAGCCCAAATAAAAATGAAATTCTTGCTGAGCATGGCCTTCCCTAAGTATCTGCCGGCCCGATCCATCACTGATCGTCACCTGAAAAAGGTTCCCACAACGGGGTGAGTCAACAGACTCAATGTGTACACAACACTAAGTCATAACGAATTCAGACATTTCAAAGCATACATATTCTTATATCATTAAAATGATGCAACTCGAACCCAAACCTATATGCCATCCGCTACACGTCCCCATACCAACCTCGCACAAGTGGGACTACTAAGTCAACCCTCCATCCGCTACACACCATCAAGGCAATCAATTGCAATCGGCGTGCTCATCGCCCTTATAAAATTTGTGGTCTTAGGTCACCACATTCAAATATCGTGGTCTTAGGTCACCACATTCAGATTTCGTGGTCTTAGGTCACCACATTCACTTCCCCTTTTCATACAACCCATATGCCCCATATCATACATATCATGCATTAACATGCCAAATTCTTATTTCACATTCTTATAATGTCATGTGTGTGTCGTAACATATTTTTAACATAATCCTAGTAGGAGTAGGAAACGTACCTGAGTACTTTGTACCATAACATGGTACTTGGCCATATTCACATTCTTATAAACATGCTCATATTAGATTTTAGCTATAAATCTTATTAAAAGATAGTGTGGGGTACACACTTGATATATTTAGCGGTTCACTTAAATCCCAAAAATCCGTTCTAAAGCCTTAGATCTCAAGTCCCTACATTCGGCCAACCTTAATATGTTAGCATAAAGCCTATTCGGCCATAAATCCCAATCCTAGTAGGATTTGTACACTTAAAACCTACCTTGTTGCCGATTGTCTTAAGAATCAAGTCCCGAAACTTTGTTGTATTCCTTCTTGCATTCGGCCAAACATTAAATCACATCACAGGTTAGTTTCAGCTTTTTAAACAATTATGAAATAGATCTAGATATCAAAACATGCCTATGGCCGATTGTATTTAGGCACATACCTTACGATTTCCAAATCCCGAAACTCACCGAATAATTAGGGAATACGCGGCCTATGGTGTACCTTCTGGGGAAAGAATTTCTCCTTCCTTGTATTCGGCCAAGCACTAGATCTTTACATAGGTTAGTTTTTCAGCTTTCAAAATAATAAGGAATAGATCTAGGTTTCAAAACATGGTTATAGCCGATTGCACATTTATGCTTACCTTGCGATTTAGAATCCCGAATGTATCTCTTGACTTAGGTATTTGTCGAAATCCCTATAAACTCACACATTAGATCTGATTTTTAATCACTTAAACATGATAAATGGTTTTAGACTGATTCACTCACCTTAGATCCTTGAAAGTCCCGAAAGATCTCTTCTTTGTAGTCGATAACTACTATATCCTGAAACCACCTTCCAAGATTAGGCCAAGATGGAAATACCATCGGGTTAGTTCCTAGATTTCGACAAGTCTATAATTAAAGAATGAAACCCGAATGATAACTAGCTCTTACCCTTAATACTGAAGTCGACTGCTCATTGTTTGAACCCACAGAGATTCGGCTATAGACTAAGTGTGATCAGCAAATTTCGGCTTTTGTAACTATGAAGAAATCGGCTTATGGTTATCTTGAGGGTTCGGCTTTGATTGGATTTTGCAAAAGAAGAAGAGTAGGTTGATGTTTGAAGGTTCGGCTTTTGGTGAATCAAAAAGAAAAGAGGATGATGAGTTGTAGAAAGAGAGAATTCGGCAGAGTCTTAGAAGAGAATGAAGAATGAATAATGGCCTATGTTCCCTCCTTTGGCCAAAATTATCACCTAAAGGAGCCCCCCAATCGGCCAACTCTTCTCCTCCTCATCAAATCCCAATTTTTTCTCCTCTTATCACCTTATCAAAATTAAAAAAAAAAAAATCCATTGTTTATCACCTAGCTTTGCCGAATTTTAGAGGGAATTAAACTCCTCCCTCCTAGTGCCTTTGTAACACCCCAAATTAGGGGTTGTTTGTAACTTAGCTATTTTCCCATGTGTGTACTTGAAGGGTTAAATTCTAGGATTTATTTGACATATTTAAAGGTCTAAAAATAACCCGAGTTAGGCTGACCTAGTGTTAAAATATTTTTTTAGTACCATAAAGGAGGGAGCTAGACGAGATAAGGCTTTAATAAATTTTTAGGCGAATTATGGCACAAGGAATAGGCTTGGTGCAATTGGTTGGGTGCGTCCAAGGGTGTTACAAGGGCACGGTTCGAGGCACGATGGTGCAAGTGGCATTTTGTTTAGGCGTTGGAGTTGGCTTGGGAAGCCTTAAAATATTTGGTGAGGAATTCGGACAAGAAAGTCGGTAGGTGGAGTGGCTTGGGCGCCACTAGGAGTCCTGGAGGTGGATAGGCGCAGTTCAATTGCTAAGGCGCTGCTTTTGCATTTTGATTTTGGGTAAACTACGGAAAGGTCTTATAAATAAATAAGGGCTTTATGGCATGAAAGGCGGGTGGAAGAGTTGGCAAGGGCGTTGGAAGAAGGGCTGATGCGTGAGGTCGGTGGTTCGATTCAAAGAAGCAACACTTTGGTCTTTCCCTTTTTGCTGCTGCTGGCGTGACAAAGTGAGTTGGCTCACATGGCTCTTTGCTTAGCATTCTTTGGAAGAGTTTGCTAGGCACATGGATTCTTTTATTTATTATTTATTTGATAAGATAAGAAGGGATAATATTAGCATTATTATTAGATTATTATGGGATTATTATTTAATTATTATGAGAGGTATTCAAATTATTTTGAATTAAGTCAAATATGTGGTCAAGAGCAAATTGAGGAAGTTGGATGAAGGTTAAACTCTTCAAAGAAGAGTGGGACGACAAGCTTTGGGGGTGTCAATGCTTATAAAAGCATCAAGGATCACATTGCTTTTCTTTTTTTCATTTTCATAGCCAAAATTTCTAAACACCCTTCTTACTAATTTTCTTTGCATCCTCCCTAAACCTTAGCCAAATACCCCCTCTCCAAATTTCAAGTCTTGGCCGAATCTCAAACCTAGTGTTCCCCTCTATTTCTCTAATCCGGTTTTAAGGTAAGTAGATCAAGTATTTTCTTTATTGACCCCTAGCACTTGTCAACTTCTAGGGGGAAGGTAAGGATCTATTTCGGCACTTGATAACAAGATATTAACTCTCTTTAATGAAACCGACTATGTTTAGGTGTTTCGGGATCTTGAGGGAAATCGGTTCAAATCTCCATCAATTTGATTTGGTAAGTTAACGGTAAGTCAAGTCTTTCTAAACCTTTCGGTGAATAATTGGAGAAAGCCGGAACTAATCTTGTTTGGTTGGCCGATTGCTAGGAACCCACAAAAGGAGTCGGGTTGTTAGAAACCAAATCAAAGCAAGGTAAAGGATCTCAATGATAATTCTATGATATAAGTTGGATTGGCCGAATAGGCCATGGTACTGACTCACGTTTTGGCCGAATCTAGGGGCAATAGATCTAAGGTGGTCGACTCCTTCATTCGGGATTTAGATCACTCAGTGGTGACAGGTGTGTACATACACACTTATAGCAGTTAATATGTGTGATAAATTATGTTGCTTGTAAATCTGCTTGATGTAGATATGGATTTAGTACCTTAAAAGGTGCAAGCAAGGACCTCGGTAAGTCTCTATTTATATGAGATTATTATGATGCTTTTGGGAAGCATGATTTATTTAATACATGTGATAAATGTATGATCTCTGTTATGATTGTGATATGGGTTGATGAGTGGAGGGGCCAGTATTATTGTGCCGACGGGCACCGATGTTTTGGTAACACACCGTGACTACGGTCACCGGAGGTTTGGTACCTCCGAGGTTTGGTACCTCATAGCGACTTGTCCTCGTGGTTAACACCACCGTGGGTTGGCCCCACTTGAGATATGGGATCGTGCGCGGTGATTTGGTATCACACGATGGGTTGGCCCCATCAAATGATCTGTGTCTACGGACACCGGTGTTTTGGTAACACATTGTGACTATATGTCACCAGTGGTTTGGCACCACCAAGTGGTTTGGTACCACAACGGGGTGATAAATGGCGTTTGGATGGCTAGGTCGGGATTTAAATATTCGCATATTAATTGTTATGTGTTGTGTATGAAAAATGTTTTAAAGCAGGGAAGGGTTACATCTCGAGTCTTGGTGACTCACCTTCTCCATTATTTTTTCAGTGATGCTTAGATCGCGGACATGGAGCCGGAGGGACTTGAGGAGGCCATGCGGTGGATTTAAAATTAAATGAACTTTAATTTTAGTTATTTTAAATTTGGTTATTGGGTTGTTTTATTTTGGATGTAATAAGGCCTCATTATACTTTACTTTAGTTATTTTCTTATATGTTGGATTTTTTTTTAAACTATAAACTTGAATCAAACGTTTTTCTAAATTAACACGAAAAATGTTTTATCGTGCCATCGGGCACATCTGAAATTTGTATAATAACTTGACTTCATTAATTTTTTTGAATATGGACTAAGTATAATTTCACAGAAGATAACTTAAAACGAAAGATTTTCAACAAAACTCAAGTGGATTTCAAAATGGGTTTCAAAAGTTCTTCTTCGTAACGACCCATATTCGGTCCTAACGCTTGGGCGGGTTTGGGCTGTTACAAATTGGTATCGAGCCAGTTCAAAACTTCATTTGGGGGCCCAAGGCCCAAAAAGGCCAAAATTATCACCTAAAGGAGCCCCCAATCGGCCAACTCTTCTCCTCCTCATCAAATCCCAAATTTTCTCCTCTTAACACCTTATCAAAATTAAAAAAATCCATTGTTTATCACCTAGCTTTGCTCGGAATTTTAGAGGAATTAAACTCCTCCTCCTAGTGCCTTAATGCCGTAGGGAATGTTTCTAGGAAGTATGATAGTTCTTTAAGACCAGTCTTGTCCACTTCTCCCTCTTCATGTTGAAAAATAAAACTCCTTTTGCTTAACATGTGGCTCGAACCTAGGCCCATTTGCATAGCTTGTGGAACCCACAAAGGAGTCGGGTTGTTAGAAACGTCACTTTCTAAGGTGGTCGACTCCTTCATTCGGGATTTAGATCACTCGGCCTTAAGTGGTGCCTCCAAGCCACTTAAACAAGCCTATGTTTGTGTCAAATTTCTTCTATTAATTTTCTTAAGATCACCTTGCCTTAGTTTCCTCTTTTAAACTTACCATTTCTAAAACATTTCCTTACATTTCCAAGTTTTCAAAAATGTTCACTTTCCTCTTTTAAACTTAACATTTCCAAGTTTCCAAAAATGTTCACTTTCCTAAACATTTACCTAACATTTCCAAATTTTCAAAAATGTTCACTATACATTCATAACACATAAGACATGCCATTTCATATAATTAATTAAAAAATGCATAGGCCCATTTTCAGGGTGTTACAAACACAAACAATTGTTTATATTTGAAGAGTTTTCTTTAGTTAAAAGTCGTCCCAACATTCAACTTTCAGATCATTTGTGGATTACAACAACTCTTTGATAAATGATTTATTATTAAGTTTTGTTGGTTTTTATTTAATTTTATGATGGTCATGCTTTCTTTTCATATGTCTGTAAGTTAACAATTGAATACTTAAAATAGAGTTAAAACTTGATTTAAAAAGGGTAGGTGCCATTTAATTCTCTTATTACACATACCTTAATTCTAGGTCACAATTAAGTTAATTGAAATTTGTTGGACCAAAGAACAAATTCTTTCGACAATGGATTGAACTGAGAGGAAGGGATGATTTTATGGGTTTGTTTTTAGAAATCTAGACCAATGATGGACATTGATTTGATGGTATCTGTGGCTTGAACTGAGGGATATTGGCAACGGTGGAGTTGAGGGAAGAGGTGGCTAGGGCAGAGAAAAAGAGAAGAGAGAATAGAAATGAGAAGAAAAAAGGAAAAAGAAAAAGAAAACCTAATTAAGCTTATATTTAGGTATTTTATTAACACATAAGTAAGGTTTTCAAAATTAAAAATAAAAATTATGGTATTTTAAATTATACATAAAACTTTTGAGACAAAATTTAATGTGATATGTTTGGGATTCCTGCTATAGTGTTGAGTAGTTTAAAACTAGCCAACTCTTTTTTTTTTTTTTAATCGAATAAATTAGAGGGGAAGAAATATGAGAAAGTTGTGGATACTTGGGATGTCAATCTTTTAGGTCTCATTTTCTAACTTTTTTATTTTATTTTATGCAAATATTAGTTTTAAAATTGAAGAGAAAATTGATCTCTAATTATGTTAAAATATCACAAAAGTTCATACAAAAGATCATGGAAACTCAATTACATAGTTTGTCCTTTTCAATTTTCACAAAAAAGTTATGATAAAACGTCACAAAAATATTTTAATTTGGTGAGATTTCATAATATCGCGAAAAGATATGAAATTATTGTAATTATACATAGGTGGTATGTAACTATTGTAATTGGCGGGTCTCACATAATTGAGTTAAATTGGAGCACTTCAATTACGTTTCCAATTCTTAAAAGGAAGGATGAGAATTGGAATAATTATGCAAATAATTACACTTGAATTCAATTTTAAAAATTATATTATAAGCATGAACACGTATGGGCTAGTTATGATGAAAAAATTCTTATATTATAAAGTATAAACCCTAAGAAATTATATTATAAAATTAATTTGTGATATATTATTTAAATCCTAAAAGAATTTCCAAAATTATGGAAAAAAAAGTTTATTATAAAAATAACTTACTGTTATAAAAGTATTATCATATATTTATTTATAAAAATTATGGAAAAGAAGTATTAACATAATTTATTTATGTGTCCATACTATATATTATAAAAAGAGTATACTTATTCATAAAAAAAATGTTATAGTTTTTTTATTATCATAACTTATTTATAAAAAAATAACTTTCTAAAGTTATGGTAAAATAAATATATATATATATATATATATAAAAAGAAGATTTATGAAAGGTTTGGACAATTTTATAAAATTCTTTTTTATAAAGGTTATGTATTATAAATTATATATATATTTTTTACTTAATTTATGTATTATAAAAAGAAATACAATCTAGTAAAAGTCTTATAGACAATTAGTGAACTATTTAATTTGAAATATTTAAAGTCTTCAAAATGTATTTGAGAAAATATTTGTTATTTTAAAAAAATAATTTTTATATTAACAATGTCATTTTAATATAGCATAAAAAAATAGATACGCAAAAGCGACAGCAGTAAAATCATATTCCCTTTCAAAGCTCTACTCATTCATTAAAATTCAGCAATAGGACAAAAGCATGCTCGAATATAAGGTACAGTCTAATTATGGGGATGGAGACTACTAGGCATAAATGATGGGCCTTTAAGAAAGACACCAAGAATTAAAATTTTGGACATTGCAAGCTGCCTGCCGACAGAAAACAACAACAAATGAAGGTAAGGACCAGAGCAACAAAGTATATCTTGATCGGTGGCGTATTGTACATGAAAAGCTCATTACAGTCACTTCTCACGCCGACACTAAAATAAATCTCCAAATAATAAAATTAGGTCCTACTTTCCCTTTCATGCATTATCAACATAAAATGGCTGAATGAGTGAGTGAGCATTGTGATGTTCTCTAATCAGAAGGACTTGACAAGTTAGAGAATGCACCCACCAAAAAGGCAAAAAGAAAAGTGGTAGATGGTGAAATATTTAAACTATAGTTGAATGGAAATAAAAAGAGGCGAGGAAAAAGTGATAAGGAAAAATCATGAATCTGAATTTCAAGTCTTAATTTATCCAAATTGTTTTATTCAACTAAATACTTATTTGTTTATTAATCAAAATTTGAAATCAAATTAATTTGCTCTTATCATTATGAATACGCTGCTGGAGATAATTCCTTTGACTAAATGATGATTATCAATTTATTTATCGTTATTTGAAAGATAATTTATTTGTAAATATATACTAAAACAGTCTCTAATTCTAGCAAGTGAGCATTCTTGAAGGACAAACAGTAAATGATTCTTGCACATTTTAACCTCAATATCAAAAGCATGACTACAAGAAACACCTTAACATCAAGATGATTTAATTTCAATAGTGAAACTAAGCTATTATAAAACTAGAAAAATATTATCATCAAATTACCTAAGTTTTGGATAAGATTTAAAAGTTTAATTTAGTTATATTTGATAAAATTTTATCTATTATTAGTTACACTCTATACTTTCAATTCTCAAAAAATTTTAACTTTTTTTGGAATTTAATCTTTTATATACATTTTGAATACATAGTTGTTCTTTTGCCTTTATTCAAACTCATAATAAGCGTCCAAGTAATCTATCTTCAATTACGCTTTCATTATGATCCAAATTATTCAATTTAATCAATAATCAGTATTATCTTATTATTTTAATCTTTTTTAACCAAGATTAATTCTATTATTACATGACAATAACACAAAAAGAGGCATGCACAAAAAAAATTAATATAAAAGAGGGTTTACAAAAACAAATGTGAATAATTTATTTTATAACTGAAAATAATAATATTATTTAATTGCAATATAAATCGATAATGTAACGACCTGATTTTTAGTGGTGTCAAAAATTACAGTTTTGGGATCCCATTTCTGTAAACAGAGTCCATAAACATTGAATAAGATATTTACGGAGTTATTATATAGATGAATTAAATTTTGGATAGTCAATTTAGCCAAAATTGTGGTTAATTTGATCTCAATGATTAAATTATAAATTCAAATCGCTATAGATTTTTGTTTAGGAATTGCCTTGGGGACTTAAATTGCAATTAGCCAAAGGTTCAAAACAACAATTAGACCATGTCTAAGTGAGAATTAGTGGATGATAATGATGTTAATTAATTAAGAAAATTGTGATTAATTAAGGTGAAGACATGATTAATTAAGTTAATTAGCAAATTAACCTTAGTATAAAAGGAAAATTAGTGGAAAGAGAGATGAAAAATCATCTCATACAACTGACCGAAACAAAGAAACCGAGGAGGATGCCATAACTAGATTTTTAAGTATTGGAACCTTAATTCAAGCAGGTCCCTAACCAATTTTACTTTGATTTTTATGAAAATTGAATCATGAAAGCTTGATTTAGCTAGCTCGTGTACTAATTTGCAAAACTATTAAAGTTTTATAAAGTTATCATTGTTGAGAATTAGATGGAATCGATGTGAAATTGCTAGAAATTAAGCTTAGATTAAGAAAAAGGACTAAATTGTAAAGCTTAATTATTAGTTTTGTATATTAGGGACCAAATTGAATAAAATGTAAAAATATCATGAAATTCTAGTAGGAATAGAAAATCGGAGCTCCTTAATGATTAATTGTGAAACCAGATTTCAATTCAAAGCTTTAGATTGAAAGTTATGTTGTCTCCGGTTTAGGGACTAATTTGAATAAATTATAAAATATATTTGGTTTTGATTTGAATAGAATTTAATAGTATTATATGTTTTTTTATTTTATTTAGCTAATGTTGATACGGAACCATCGAGAGGGAAAAGAAAATTGGAAGTCATCGACAAGTAACTTAGAAATCCAGTTTGTATTTCTATGATTCGGGACCAATTTAAGTATTGGATATTCATGTTGTTTTGAATTTCATATTATAGAGGTGAGTTTTTATTTTCTTTTTAAATTGAATTGCATCGGTTGAGATTTATTATCAAGATAGGGACTAAATTGAATAGAATAAAAAATTGTATGATTTGATAGATATATGGTAATTGGTATGAAATTGAGATGTAACATGCTGAATTATATGGTTAATTGATGATTAATTGGATATGATAAAGTATAATTTGAACTGTTTATATTGAATTAGAAATTTAGTTACCTATTAGCTGTTTGGACCAAGTTGAATATAGTTGGCATGACATAAGGTTAGATTGTTGATTGAAAACCATTGCCGCTAGGCAACTCGGGGTGGTATATTGTATACATAGAGTCATCGTTGTCAGGCAACCCGGGGTGGTAGCATGTACATATATAGCGTCATCATTGGCGGGCAACTCGGGGTTATAGATCCATATATCCGTTCCGAGTCCATGTCTTATTAATAAGGTTATAAAGACTTGAATTGGTTAAATGATATATAAAATGAAATTATATTGAGTTGTGAAATATGATAGCATACGAATGATTGTAAAGACAAATTGAGAAAAAGCCTCGGGGGCCGATTGAATATGAATGAGATAATAGGCTCAGAAATAGTTAATTGTTGTTATGAAATTGAATATACATATGCCTATATAAGACAATATGAAATGTATTGGGACTATGTGATATGAATGTGATAAGGTAAATTAGGTAAATATATACTGAATTGTTATGTAAGATTGATATATGCAAGTTATGTATTCATGAAATTTAGTATGATTATGTATATGGTTTGGTTGCAAGTTGATGATATACTTGTCTATACATTAATAAAAGTGTTTTAGCATGAGATGGCATGAGATTAGGTTATAAATTGAGATTGTATGGAATGTATGCATTAGCTTTCATTTTCTTACTTTGGCTTGAATCATATAAATACCATTGAGTGTAATTGCTCAGCGTATGATTTGTTTTCTTTATGCGTGATCTTCTTTAATTTGATATGTCAAATTAGGCTCCCCATTACGCTTAAAGAGCTTGTTTCTTATAAATTTATATGTTTTTTATCGTGCTTTTACTTAGTTTTCATTCTTTTCCTTAATAAGTGAAATAGTGCGTTTTGTGCCACTTTTGATACTCGAAATGGCCAAATGTGGCATAGGAGACCTAACGATTGATTGAGTGTTGTAGGAAGTCATCGGAGGCACGTACGTGATTGAAAACATCACTTAGAAGGGGGGATCACAATATCAAAACCTGGAAGTTGTGATACACCTGGCAACGAATTGAAGAGGATCGAGACCAATTATAGTGGTATCGCGATACCAACTATGGGTATTGCAATACCCAACTCCCAAGGATTCCCTCAAGTCGTGACTGACATGGGTATCGCGATACCCCTGACGAGAGGAGACAAAAAATGACTGCAGGGGCAATCAACGTCCAATTACAATACCGATTAAAAACACTTTGAGGGGTATTTTGGTCAACAAAAATATGGTTTGATGACTACTAAAAAAGGCCAAAGTTTGGCTAGAAAGAGAGAGGGCACAACACACTTCACATTAGCTAGTTTTTACATTTTGTTTCATTTACAATTTAGCCTTTCGCTATAGTTTTAGGTAATTAATTAGCGTAATTCAACTAGTGAATGGTCTGTCGTAATATAGTACCTACTGAGTAGTTAGCTAGACTCCTTTAATTGCATGTTTATAGTTTAGGAATTGCTTAATCACCGACTGCTTTTGGTTTGACCTGTTGATATACTTCGGTGTTTCATTAGACACTACAAATATTACAACTGGCACTATCCGCTTATAGTTAAAACCACACCTTTAAAATTGTTTTATAAAATTGTTTATTTTTACGCGCATGCGCGATAACAGTCATTGCGCAGGTAAAGTAGCATCCCTAAAGCAATCCTCGACTTAGTAAAACTTGTATAAATCCCATTTTATTTTAAGTATGACATGTACTTAAGTTGAGTCAAATATTGGTACAAAACTATGTCTATCTACACTTTTGATTTAGAAGGTTGATGTATAAACTTAGTTAATATAATATGGAAATGGATTCAAAATATGGTATGAAATGGTATGATATGCTGCAATTTTTAATGACTTTGGTGAATAGGTATGTACGTAAGGTTTTGAATGAATTATACTAGTTGGTTAACTTATGGGTGATATGGCATTGGTACATTGTTGAAAAAGGTGTTGTAGTTCTTGAATTGAGGCTTGGGGATTGCATATTTTTCCTGAAATTATGAAGCGTATGTATTGCGATTGGTTGGAAATTGCAAGTTACTATTCATTAACATTTTGTAGAAATAACTTGTCACGTGGAGATATCAAGCGTATATCGTCAACATCGAGCATGGGTCATTGAGACGAGACCTAGTCAATATGATACATCGTGATGAGAAAACCCTTATCATCGTGACGTCAACTTAAAATTTTGTAAACATTACAATTTAATCCTAACTTGATCTTGGGTTAACATTAGAGCTATCATAAGCTCGGTAAAGACCCGAAAACAACTATATATTATATTGTATTATGTATGTATTGATTGGAATTAATCATTTAATGGTATAATTTGGTTGTAGATTAATCGTAGTTGCTCCGGTAATGAATGGGATACCTTATAGCTCGGACATCATATCAAATGATACAATAAATATAATGTAATAGCCCAATTTTGCCCGGCCCAATACAGATGAATAAACCCAAACAAAGACAAAATAAAAACAAAATAAATAAAGCCTAATTTACCTTAACCTAAATTACAAACCCAAAACCAATGTAACACAAGCCCAAGCCCATAACCTAAAATAATAAATAAAATACAAATCGTTTTTTTACCTTTGCGCTGTCGTCGATGTCCCCTCTGGCTTGAAAGGCCGTCAAATCCTTGGGGATTCACCGAAGGGCCGCGTCGGAGGAGGATCGGGAACCGAAAGGTCCCTTTTGCATTTTCAATTTTGACTAGATTTTAGGGATTTCAGCCCTAGATTTGGGTTCCCCGTGAAATGGAGATAAAAAATCCCTTTTTTTACAACTCCGGCAACCAGAGGCAACGACCGCCATTGTCGATGACCGGTGGCCATGGCGGAGTGTCGATGGCCCTGTGGCCAGACATAGGTACGTTTGAGAGGAAAAAAAAAGGAGAAAGGAAGTTTTTTTTTTAAAAAACAAGGCAAAATGATATTTTTTCAGAAACTTTTAATTTATATTGGGCACTGGTACGACGTTGTTTTGTCCTGGTTCCAGAAACCCCAAAACGGCGTAGTTTTGGACATGATTCGCCAACTCGACCCGACCCCCCTTCGATCCGTGTGTTTCTTCAAGGGGCGGGATAAATTTTTCCCAAGTCCTCCCTCTTTTGAGCATGTTTTGATGTAGTCCTGATTTAATTTTTATTTTCTCTTTTAAATTTGCCATTTAATTTTATTTTGTTTTCATTTTGGTCCTCTGACCATTAGTCACTCCTGGAAACAACACGTGTACTAGGTTTAGGATAATCACCCATTTGGTCCATATTTCTTTTCGTATGTTCTATTTTAATCTCTTATTTTGCTTTATTTATTTATTTATTTATTTTATATAATTCATACTTTAAATTCCATTTAAATTTAAATTTAATTATTTATTTATTTAATTTTACCCTTTAATTGTTTTTTTTTTAATTTTAGCACTTAAAATTTATGTTGTTTATATTCCTTTTGTGCATTTTTAGGTGGTTATTACATATTTTTATTTATTTATTTACTTTGATATTATAATAGTGATATGACTATTGCTATTAATATTATTATGGTATTTATTTATTATTTATCATTCTAATATAGATGTTTTATCCACATGGCTAGTTTATATTATTTTGCTATCCTCATGTCATGTATCATGTTTAAATATATTCGTCCATTTTCATACTATGCCCAAATAAATTAAATACATATCGTTTTAAATGTTACATTCATTTTACTTGGATGCATAAAAGGGGAAATTTTAAAACCGAGGCAACGTTCTTTATTTAGAGATTCAAGAAGTTGTGCCCTAACTTACGGGGTTCGACTTTCTCTTTGAACCTAAATAACCGAACATCCTTTTTTTCTTTTAAAACTAAAAACAGATGAGATTTAAATAATAATTAAATAATGAGCAATTTTATTTTCAAGTATTCGAGATGTCGTGCCCTAACTTATGGGACATAACATTTTCATTTTGGTTATCTCGAAATAAGAAGGCCTTTTTCATAAGTTTTAATTTAACTAAGTGATTTTAATAAAAAACAATATCATGCAAAGAAGGATCGTATTCCAATTTCTCTTCGAATTTTCAACTTTCGACACTAAGATCAGTAACACCCCAAACCCGGTCTATGCATTGAGACTAGATTTGGTTTGTTACATGAATCGAGCTATTTTTAAATCTTCAATAAGTTGAAAACTACAATATTATTTACAGGATTTAATAAAATTAGAAGGGTATTTGAATTTGATAAATATTAGATCACATTAGTTGAAAATCATTGTATTCTCAAAAACCTTTAAGTAATTTATTAAAGAGTTAACAATAATAAAATATTTATAAAAGAATTTCATATACTTGAAAACCCAAATTTATTTTAATAAAAACATCATATAATCATAGCCCATATTTAAAAGTCCAAAGTATAGTTTAAAACCAAACACACATAAAATCCATAAATTATTTATAGAGGCCCTTATTACAATAACCCAAAATAGTAAAAATACTTATTAAAAAGTTCGAGTTTAAATAACCCATGTTTTGCAAGATGGCCTCCACGAAGTCATCCTCGGCCCAAGTCCACGTCAATTTCCATTACGAGATGGAAAAATTAAAGGGGTGAGTTACTTAGAACTCAAAGTGTAACTCACTTACCACCATTATTGGGCCGATCGTCAAGATATTATCTTGGGCTTGAGCCCAATTCTGAAATTCAACAATATATCATAAAATAAAATAATTTAAAAATGCATGTAAAATGAATTTCCCAACCAAACCTAATATCCATCCGCTAACACCCCGTACCAACCATCACACTGTGGGGATCAAGTCAACCCACCCCGCCAACACACCAATCGTAGGCATTAAGCCTTTTTATAATTGTGGCAAAGCCACCGAACTAGAGGCAATAAGCCATATTTGTGGCGAGCCACCGAACTAGAGGCAATAAGCCATATTTGTGGCGAGAGCCATAGAACTAGAGCAATAAGCCATATTTATTTTTGTGGCAAGGCCACCGAACTAGATTTTTGGCAATGGCCATTCTTCTCTTCATATACCCCACCCCATGCAATTATGCGTATATAACAAAATATAGTCATATAACAATTTTATTTAATCCATAACATTGGTGGGTTTATCATTAAACATTTCATTTGGCCCAAGAAAATAATTTAGCAATTTGCCTATTTAGCAGTTTAGTGGGCTTTGGCCCATTTATCAAACTAGAGTATTTTGACCCACTTTATCAAACTAGAGTATTTTGGCCCAATTTATCGAACTAGAGTATTTTGGCCCAATTTATCGAACTAGAGTATTTTGGCCCAATTTATCGAACTAGAGTATTTTGGCCCAATTTATCGAACTAGAGTATTTTGGCCCAATTTATCGAACTAGAGTATTTTGCAGCCCATTTTCACGAAACATACAATTTACATAATAACAAGTAATTTCTCGAAGGCGTTTTCGTAATTTTCACGATTTAGTCGTTTTTACGTATTTTCGTCAAAATATCAGTTTTTACGTTTTTACCGATCTAGTCATTTTTACGATTTTACTTCCATACCGAAATTGACATCCAACCCGAGAAAAACATGTGAAGTTACACACCTTGATACCTAGAGTACTAATCCTTCTCGCTCCTCGGCACCTAAAACATATTTCGATCCGTTAGAAATATTCTTAATCGATAATAGATCCAAAATCTTACCCTCTTGATTTTGAATCACTTCGATTTTCAGCTTCTCATCGTTTATTGATTCGTTAGTCACCGAGAATCCACCAACGTATAATGGCTCGAAAGTTCGTACTACTTCGAATAATTGACTCCCTTCGGAAGATGGTCCGCAACCCGGTGGAAAATCCCGGACTGCCGAAACCGCTCTTCGTTTAAATGGGGGATTTACAGATCCGCCCCTCTTAACGTGACTAACCACCGCCCTTTTCTTCCCTATTTTGAAAGTCTTCACGATCAAAGGAATATTAGTTAAATCTAAAATAATATCGAATAGTACTATAGGTTTTAAAAGATGTGATTTCCTTACCACAATAATTCGATTCCAACGTTTCTACGATTCTCCGATCACTTGAGTTCGATCTTCGTTATTGCACTATATAATAACAAATGAAGCGTTATTAGAACGAATGTTTATTTCGATCCAAAAAGGCCTTCATAACACCATTAATATTCGGTCATAACACTATTAATAAATCGAAAATGAAAAAGAAGAACCCCTTACCTATAATCCACGATCGAAAAGAAAGGATTGAGAAAGGTGTTTGTGATGGATGAAGATTTCGGCTATGTATGATCAAAGAAAAAGAAATAAAGATTCGGCTAAGGGCACTCTAGCATTCGGCCATGAGAGAGTTTGATGGAGAAACTTTGAATGAAAAGAATTAAAATATGAAAGAAGAGATGATGATGATGTTGTTTGATTTCAATGAGAAGAGAAGAAAAAGATGGATTTTAGGAGCTAGTACATTCGGCCATGGTAAAAGAAAAGAGAAAGGATGGTTCTTTTGGTATAGTTGATTTCGGCACTCAAAGAAAAGACACAAAGCAATGGCTAAAGAAATAAAAAAATGACCAAATGATCACAAAACTTGAGCTTTACCAAATGCACAATTCGGCCAAGATGAAAAGTTGAGAAGAGAAAACAAAAATTCTGCACAAGGTGCAAGGAATGACCAAAGAGAAAAATTAATTTCTTAGCCAAACTAACACTAAAATTTGGCTCCCTCCCTATACCAAGTTGCCGTCCAAAGACATGGTCAATTGGCCATGATTTTGTTTCCAAAATTTTCCCTTGATATGTGCCTTATGTTCCCCCTATCTTTCCTTAAGTTTTTGATTCCATGCCATAAGTTAACTATTTCCTTAAACCTTTGATACACTAACCAAAAATAACATGGTCAACACTTACCATATATGCTCTTGGCCGATACTTGCTATACATGTGCAGAAAATTAAAAACAAAAATTCATCTAGATGCTAAACAAGGGATTCGAACCTCTTCCCTCATGCTATAACTCATGAACACCACCATGCCATGTACTCAACTTATGACACTCATTAACACTTAATTTAACTTAAGTCTTAATGACCTTTGCTTCTCTTCAATAAATTCTCAATTATTAAATTTATTCCTTATCCAAATTATGCTATACTCCTCTTTAGGACTTCAATAAGCACTAAAATAAAAGTAAGGAATTTTCCTTTAAAATCTAAACACCAATTCATGCAATATATAAACACTCGGATTTTTAGGGTGTTACAAAGACATCAAGTAATTAATTTGGTACTAACTTTGAGCGTTATGAGGGTGCTAGTCCTTTCTCGTACGTAACCGACTCCCGAACCTATTTCCTGAATTTTTGTAGACCAAAAATGATTTTAATAAATCTAACATTTTATTAAAATGACAAAGCCTTGAGGTGATTTGATCACACCTAACTAAAAAAGATTGGTGGCGATTCTATTTTCGTTTTTTAAAATAAAAAGTCAATTTCAAAAAAGATTCAACATATAACAAATATTTTATTCATTCAAACTATATAATTGAGTTGAATGTTAACAAATAAAATTATAACAATTATAATTTTTTTTATTTTTATACAATAGAGTATTGGATTCAAAGTACAGGCGAATCCAGGAGACTGACGGGGGCCCCAACCCCCTCTAAAATAAATAATTGTTGTTTTGGCCATTTAAAAATTTTAAAATTTTAAATTAATAATAGTATAATTATACATTGTCCCTTAAAATTATGAAAATTTAATTTAATCCTTTAAAAATTTTAAGATATAGACTATTAAAATAAAAATTTTATTTCGCCACTAAAAAATTTCTTGTTGAAAGTATTATTCTAATATTAGTTAATTAATTAATTACTAATACCAACTAAAAATCATATAAATTAATCTAACAAATATATAAAAATTAAATTAGATAAATTATCACTGACGGATTAAATTAAGACTTAATAAATAATATATTATTATGAAGTATTTTGATTATTTTATATTTCATGAAATAAAAAGATATTCATTTAAATTATACAACTGATTGAATTACAATAGATAAAATCATGTTAGTTATATATATATTATATTTAATTGGTAAGTGTTAATTATATATATATATATATATTATTTTATATCAACTAATGTTATAAATATAAAAATAGATTAGATAAACTAACACTTACCAATTAAATTAAGAGTTGATAAGTAATATCTTATCATAAAATATTTTAATTCTTTTATATTTCATGGAATAAAAGATATCATTAAATAAATAAAAGTAATCGATCATTTATAATATATAATTACTTAAACTTAAAATAGTTAAATATGTAATGCATGTGAAGTCTTGATAAACTTTTAAACTGATAATTTATATTATTTTTATTCGTTATATTACTGAATTTACCATTTTAATTTTTTATTATTTATAAAAAATACTTATAAATAAAATTATGATTCTATTAAAAAACTCTTATTCAATGATTTATATAATAAATAGTAAATTATTTTATATTTATTAGATAAAAATTACTTTATATTATGATTATATTAACAAAAATAAATTAATTACATTTGTTTTAATTTTTTTAATTATGTACATAATAAGCGACTTCATATTTTATGTAAAAAGTTTTATAAACAATAAATTTGTATAATCTAATCTATTATAAATATATTAATTATATATTATGTAGGAACTATTAAGTAAGAATTTTTTTTTTAAATTTACACTATAAAATAGATTAGTAATGATTAATTTTTATATCAGCACTACACTAATTGAATCATCATAATATACATTAATTATTAATACGAATAATGTTGTTTTCTATTAATTATATGATTGTACATTAAATTTTTTAATTATGATTTGAAATTTATTATTATAGCATTTGAATTCTTAAATAAATTAATGAATTTTAATTATGTTTAACAATTTAAATAATGTGTATTACTTTACAATAACTTAAATACGTAAAATTAGGTGTAATTCATATAATATATAAATTAGTTATAGAAAGAAAGAAAAACGAAAACAACTAACAATGAGAAAGGTAATTAGGTTTTTAATTCCTAGTTAAGGTTTGAGTTGAGAAGAACCGGTAGCAATCTTTAGTATTTTGTTAAGGTGGTGGGAGATGTCATGTGGATGAGCCTCCACTCTCGGCCGCTCCGGCAAAATCCAACGGCCATCGTTGTTTTTTACCATCCCTTTGTTCTCGTCCTGGCGCCAGTGCGGTGGCACCCCGTACTCTTTCTTCAAGAAGTTGCTGTCCTTGTTAACAAGCGCAATGTCCCTCTTATTAGCCAAGCAGAACCGTCGCCCTTTGCCATGGTATCCGTCAAGCAAGTGTAAATGAGCCTCGAGATTGTGTGCGCAACCGAGGTCGCTTGCGGGTTTCAGAAACGGGCTATGGGTGTGATCCAATGTCAGTTCAACGCCGACATGTGCGTAACTCCATGGAAAAGATACCGTCTCTTCCAAATACTTCTGAAATTGAAGCTTTTCATTGGCGAAAATTCCCGGAACTGTCGGTACTTTATCGTGAATATTTATCACTCTAAGTACCTTAACTCCTAGCTCTTCACACCGTTCCTTGAACTTAAGATTGCCCACTCGAGGGCCGCCAAAAGAGTACACTGTAATCGGTATTTTATGGGTAACCCTTCCATCATTTACAATGTTAACTCCCATCTCTGCAATATCATAAGCTGTTATTATAGCCAAAGCTGCCCCAAGACTATGCCCTGTAATTGTAATACTAATCTCTTCACCATCGTAGTAGTCGAGAAGCCTTTTAATTTCAGCTAAAACTTGTTCACGAGCCGAGAAGGAGCAAAAGTTGCAAGTGTCCTCTTTCTTGGTGTACAAGTCATAAAACCCTAACTCCATTTTAATGGAAGGGTCGTTGGTGAAATTTGGTGAGTGAAGGATGTCCTTGAGATCATAAATCCATTCAAGATACGTAACAGTTCCTCTCCAAGAAACAACAATATCGCGTCTTCCTAGCCGTTTGATCTCGTCTTCATCGGTGCATACGGCGACGTAGCCCATCCAGTTTGCATGGGTGCTCCACACACTGCTTAGCTTTGATTTCTGGTAGAAGTTTGGTAGGTTAATGTCGGAGGTGGCGTAAAGGTACCTGCTGATTTGGTAGCCACGGTCGGCCATCCCAAGCTTTTCGAAGAAACGGGCTCCTTGATATTTGCATGAACCGCAGTACTTGGAGTGAGGATCGAAGTCGAAAGAGTCGTAGCATGCTTGAGCAAATTCACCGTAGCGGATGATTTCGCGGCGGAGATGGGAGTTCATGGGGTCCAGCAGCCCATCCCAGTCTTGGCACCCTTGAATTTCCTTCCAGATTTCGGAAAGTGGCCGCTCGTCCTCTTCTTCTAAAACCAAACATTCCTCCTCTACCTCTGGGCTTAAACTTGACAAGGATGTTGAACATTTGATGCTCTTTTGGAAGTTAAGATTGTTGCTTTTCTGATTCAACTTGTATTTTCTTAAGGGACCTAATTGAAAAGAAGCAGCATGTAGGGTGAATTTGGGGTGGTTTAGAGAGAGGAGATGCAGGGAAGCCATGAGACTAGATTCTTCTCTTTTGGGGTGAAAATTATATGAGTGCTACCAAAAGTGGTGGAATATATTCAGTTGGGAGACTCTGGAAGAGAAAATGGGGTTGGTGTATGAGTATTTTGTGTGCCAGGGCGGGGGCCGTAGACTGTAGAGGGTGACATGTCTAAAGGAGAAAAGAATGTGTTCACCGATATTTATGTAGCCTTGGGCGGCTGTCTAGGAAAATTATTGGTGATGAAAAATCTCAATATTCAAGGAGAAGATAAGGGTTGACTATAGTATTTAGGTAACACAAATCTTAAAAAGGAAGAATTAAAATCGTGTTTGATGTGAAATCGATGCACGATTCCACTAGCTGAAGCATGCCACAAGTCTCCACCCAACATGCACTTACCACTACCAGTATGGCGCTTCTTATTAATGAGAAATGTTAATTGATGTTTAGCCGCAGAAATAAATAAAATTTCATGCTCTTCACACTGAACAGATGGGGCTAATTCTCAAGGATAGAGCGTTAATGCTAATGTTTTATATATCATGTATTCCACATGTTTAGACAGACAGGTGAAAGGAAGCTGTGAACCCAAAGGCAAAGCCTTATCAGATAATTATATTTTAATATAAAGACATCATATTCATAAGTATTTTAGGTTCTCTTAGATAAGACTAGTTATAGAATATATTATATTTTTAGGAGTGGAGATTCATCTTTCAATTTCAACCTCATATCATAATTAAGAGATGAAATAAATAATTATAACACCTTATATTTTATTATTTTTTAATATTAAAATGATATTATATTTTATAGTTAAATAGAAAATTATAATTATTAGAAAACCATAATAACATGAGCAAAAAGTCCCTTTAGTGGCAGTGTAGATGTCCTTTCCACTTTTTCGTGTAGCCCCAAATTGTAATAATCATGGTTGCGTTAAAATTGAAAAGTTTTATCATAGTGGGAACAATCGCACCCACAGCCAAACCCCACAAGCCTCATTTGTTCCCTCATTTCTATGATTAACTAGAATCAGTTTTAGGCTTAATTTAGATGTATATGTAGTTTTTTTATTTAGAGCTAGACACACTTTCACATTTTCTATAAAGATGATAGGAAAGTATATTTAGTTGGACGCGCTTTTTTTTAATTGTGCACAAAGTGCATCCAACTTTACATACTCTCTCCTCGGCTTTTTTTAAGTTTTGTTAGGGGTTAGGGTTACGGTTAGGGTGAAAGTTTATAAGTAGATTTGAGAGGCTGGGAATACGATAACTCGTCTCAGAACACATACATTTCATGTGTCATGCCAGGATAGGATCATTATCTCAGAAACTTATCCTACGGAAGTCAAGTTTTAGGGTGGCAGTACTTGATACGGTCACGGGTAGAAGTCTAAGTAGAGGTCCCAGTTGGCGACCGTGATGCGGTCACCGGTTTGACTATAATTGGGGACTACCTGATAGTTGTTATGTGGTCACGAGTTCAAGCTTTTTGGATACCTGCAAATGATACCTTATATATATCATACATAAGATTGAAGCCATAATCATAGAAAAAAAATGGAGGGATTTTCGGTGTAATCAATGTAATTTTTTTCTCTATTTCTAGGCAGTCAGTATCTTTAACATTTCATTCTTATTCGAAGGCTGACATCGAGGTGGACAAAAGAGGGCTCTTAGGCGGAGAGTGGATGTTCCATCGACGTAGAGATCAAACTCAGGTCGGCACAGTAGCGCGCGGTTGTAGTTATTAATAGGTTGTTTAATAATGACAACCGTTGTCGCCTCAAAAAGAGTATCACTTTACTCCAATGTCACGACCACTGTCCGTCTAAGAGTCCTCTTGCGTCTACAACGGTGCCGATCTTCAGATTAAAAGGAAGGTTAAAGATATCGATTGCGTGGAAATAGAAAAATTCCTCAAAGTTTTGTATGGTATTTATAAGGCAACATCTCTGGGTATTTGAAAAGTTTAAGCTCATGCCCGTGTAACGACCGTCAACTAACTCCCTCGTAATACTCCGATCCATGACTGCGTAACGGTCGTCGATTGAGACTTCTACATAGACTTCCATCCGTGACCATATAAAATAAAATAACCCCAAAACTCGACTTCCACGGGATAGGTTTCAGAGGTAATGGTCTCATCTTGGCAGGATATATGAAATGTGTGCATCTCGGAGCAATATCGCATCATCAATGACTCAATAATACCTCAAATCGAAAATTTTATTAGCGACAAAAATTTTAATACTAAAGTGAGGAAAAAAATCGAGAGAGAGAAATATTGTAAAGTGGAGGGATGGAGGTCGGGAGAGATGATGTTTTAGGGATGATAGAGTATGGAGGGGGAGCCCCCTTTTATAGGCGAGGGGAGGGTGATATTACAAAGGAAAAAATCCCCGTGATCGAAAATGTGTCGCAAGACCAACGTTTTCATCAAATATATTCAAAACACGCTTCAAATCTTATCCGGGATTCCCAGGGTCAGAGCACTTTTGGCAAACTTTTAGTACGAATGGTAAGAAACCCAGGGCAAATGAAGGCAACATGTTCCATATTGAGGGATACATTGAGGCCTCAACGTCGCTAACATATATTGTTTTGTACAGAAATTGATTACAATGCTTCTATTTTTTTCTACAAAATACGTTCATTCATTTTTTTTTTTGTATTTTATTTGTATTTTCCACTATCTACTTTAAGTGCTACTTCAAGTATCAATTACAATTTTTCTAGAAATTGAACTTTTACTATTTTTACTATTTAGTCTCTATACCTTAATTAATTACGAGTTCGATAAAAGCACCTATCCAAAGTTCAATTCGCCTACTATATAACTATGTAATTATTGAGTAAAAACTTTTACGGCTCTAATTTATAGAAACGAGGTCTTAAAACATCATTTTTCGACACCACTGACTTTCGAACCATTGCATATTTCATATAAAATATTATATATGGAAAATTACGTACAAATTAAATTAGAACTTAACAAAGACAATTATGAGTTGCAATAGAAATATAAAAAAAATGATCATTTTTTATTGATATCATTTATATTTATATCACAAAAAGTAAATAAGAAATATATCATCGGCGTCGTAGAGCCGAATATGTGCCACAAGGCAGTGGCTGACGGTTGCGAGTAGGATTTCTACGTATAAGTTAGGGTGCCAACTCCTCCTCTTGGTAATGATCATTATTCTCATCTTCTTCATCTTTACCTCGACCCTCGTACTCATCTTCATCTCGACCCTCATCTTTATCTTTATCTCCACCTCCGTCTTTGTCTTCGTCTCCATAGCATTCCTTTGTGCTTGAGTGTGGTGTCATTCTAGCCTCTCATCGTGTGTCCTCCATTCCACTAGAATGTGGTTGCAACGATGACCCACTTTGATAAAACAATGGTGCGATTGGTGTTTGTGACATTAATGGAGAATAATCGTATGATGTTGCAAAACCTAGATATGTTGGCATTGATATTGGAATTGATGACGACATTGGTGTCGCCATTAGTGTTGGTACATGTGTCGGCATCGACGCCGGCATCAGGGTGTAATATGCTGGGGATGAAGGTGTCCCGAAATACATACCTACATGAGGTGTAGATGTACGGTGCTGCGGTGGTGCATAGTGTGGTGCTTGTCAATAAAATATGGGGTTAGTGAAAGGAATAATAATATATGGAGGGAATCGATCGGGATGTGGTGCAGACATCAGTGACATTTATTGGAGAGGTTGTCGTGGCCTCTTCGAACGAAGTTACCTCCTCCTCACCTCCACCGACAATAGATATGGCATGTACTCTAAATAGATCGATGTGTCCAATGAGAAAAAGGGTTCGCGAATGGGTAACATCTTACGATCCAAAATGTCGATGTATTCCTTGTGGTAATCTCACCAATTTTTGTCAGTCTTTCCCCACAGATTAAGCTTGTGGAGTGCTTTCATGTCTTATGGTGGCAAAAGAATTTTTTGCCTCCACCCAAATTGTCTTATCACTCGATCCAATTTGTGCATCTCCGCCGTCGCCTTAATTATCAATGGCACCTTCGTGTCCCACATACTCCAAATGACCAAAAATTCGGGCGGGACACATAGTTGTAACACCCCTAACCCGAAAGCGTCGCCAAAATAGGATTAAGGGGTATTACCGATCAATTAGAACATTTAACCTCTAAATGTCGACACAAAGTCAATCATCATCAAACAAATTCATATACAATCATATTGTCCCTTAAACGAGTCATCAAGACCCTAAGCACGCTTATAAACTGAGTCGGGACTAAACCGAAACACATATAAAATTTTATGAAAATTTGAAACTTTTCTAGAATATAGGGGAGACACGCCCGTGGGGGTAGGCCGTGCCTCTCCCACGGCTACATGACACACCCGTGTGACCTCCCCGTGGTTACATACTACCAAAATCAACACGGCTAACAAGCACGCCCTTGTGCTAAGGCCGTGTCCTATAAGGTCATATACTGCCATTTCTCGCACGACCTGTAGGCACGCCCGTGCCATGGCCGTGTACTATTAAGCTAGCTACTGACTTGTGCACCACGGTTAGATGACACCCCTGTGTCTAGGCCGTGTGCAGTTTAAGCCACATTCTGCCAATTTAGCCATGGTCTAAGGCATGCCCGTGTGCCCCAACCGTGTGACATTATAGGCCATTTTTGCAAGGCCAACATGCCACCCACTTAGGTTCGAACCTACAAGCCAATCAACCAAACATCTCATGCAAAAATTGCCATCTAAAAGCATATCAATTTAGCAATTTAAAACATGCAATCAATACCAACTCTAATTATGCCCAATTCAATACCAATACTTATTCTATCACAAGCATAATTCATTCCCAATCTCACTACCGTTACTAGCATTTATCAACACAAAGTTACCACTCAATAGCAAATTCATCAATCTATAAATCATGCCAAAAGATGCATCATATATATATACCACATTCATTCATGCCAAACCTATCACATATCTAGCCACATCTCATGGCTAATTACAATTCTCAAACTTGATTCAATTAACTAGCCTATACATGCCATATTCCAGCTATATACATCTTTTCAAAAGTACCAAAATAGAATGCCGATAGTGTGATTGAGAAGCTGACGATCCCAGATCCGAGCTAGCTTTACTGACACTGCAAGGCAGAGAAACAAATCACACAGTAAGCTTTCCAAAGCTTAGTAAGTTCGATATGCAATACAATTATCATATCAAATTAAATCAATGCATAAATAAACAATCACTTAGATCTATTATCTCATATTCGTGCTTTCTCATCCATAGCTACAATGCTCATTTCCTCAATCAAAGCTTAATTTTACTCATCAACCACAAAGGTTCAATACGTACCTTAACCACACAAAGCTATTAAATCTCCAAGCTATTCAATGCTCGATATTATTTGCTGATCATTCTTAAATTTAATCGCACACTAAGTGCCACATACATATCCGACGCATAGTTGTTATCGCACACATAGTGCCTATTCTTCTAACCAACTCATCTCGGTATCGTACACACAGTGCCACAGCCATAAACCGAAGCTTTCATCACATCGCACACACAGTGCCATTCATTTCTATCTCGATTTCACTTTCGCACACTTAGTGCCATCAAATTAAAATCGTGCACATAGCAACTCACTTTCATATACATAAACATATTCATTTCATATCGATAAAACATATCTCAAACACATGTATTATATCCAAACTTACCTCGGACGTCGAAATACCGAAACGGTCAATTTAATCGAGCACTTTGTCTTTGCCTCGATCTCGATCCGAACCTCTCCGTTCTTGGTCTATACACATTTAAATTCAATCCATTCAATCATAAATTTAATCATTTTAGTCCAAACACACATATTTAGGGCATTTTACAAATTAGCCCTCATATTTTCACATTTTGACACTTTAGTCCCTATATCATAAAATCATCAAATTCACCAAATTCCACAGAGCACAAGCTTAGCCGAATTTTACTAATGTCTATACAAACCCACACATTTCATTTATTTTACATTTTAGTCCCTCAATATACATTTTTCACAATTTAGCCTAAAATGATATATTTCATCAAAAATCCAAAGATAAAATTTGTTAATCCAACACTAAGTCTTCATATTTCACCAATTAACATCAAAAAGCTCAATATATCAACAATGGAAAAACTCACAAACATCATCAATTTAAAAAATTGAGACATTGGCTTGATAGTAGAAGAAGCAACGATTATAAAAACGTAGAAATTATCAAAAACCAAAACCAAACCATACCTTAATTTAGTTCAAACTTAGCCGAAACCTTGCTTAGGTTTTCTTCTCTTTCTTTTTCTCCAAATTCGACACTAAGAAGATGATAACCATCATCTTTTCATTTGTTTTCTTTTACTATCATAATATTAGTCTATTTACCAAATTAGCCTTATTACTAAATATATAACTATCATATAATGTAAGGTTATTCTTGACCATTGTCATCCACTATCTCATTAATGGCTTAATTGCCAAATAAGGCCTCATCTTTTAAATGCCAACAACATTTAAGTACTCACAAATCAGCACACAGCATTTTACTCTCTATGCAATTAAGTCCTTTCTCTCAATTCGACACACAAACGACCAAATTATCACATTTTCACAACTATGTCACATATTATTCACACGAGCATGATTCGTCTTGTTAGGTCTAAAATTACAATCAATTGAAAAAATTGAACACAGAATTTGACCTCCTTGGATTAAATTATTAAATTTAAATTATTAAATAAATTGAAATTAAAAATTTAAGAATTAAAGGGTCAGCCAAAAAAGGTATTTAATTAATCAAAGGTCCAACTGAGACCTTTTGTGGTCTCGAACCACTATTCTGACTAAGGTCCAAACCGGGCTGTTACAATAGTGCATAATTATAAATTTTGTTATGTACAAAATTTTAAATTTCAAATCATTGCATAATTTTTATAGGTTTGAAAAAATCAATAACTAACCTTGAATTCAGTCCATTGATCTAATAGCAGCCATCTTCGAGCTGCTCCGGTAGTCCCACATAACTTGGCCCATGATTCCACCTATTCAAGCAATATGTTAATTTAAACATATAATAAATAAACAACATTTACTATATTAACTACATATTATAATCAAATGAATTTTAACGTATCACCAATGGGAAGGAATAACGGTCATTCACTTGGGGATGTAGGAATGGCAGCCACCACTATGCCCATGACTATAGCAGGAGTAGGCAACCACCAATTGACATCTTATTTGGTTTCGTCGCCCGACACAATTCTCGATACAACGTGACCAACTTGGTTAATCCCCAACTTAGTCGTTCGCATTTTTTAAATTCGATTAGGTGTAGTAGCCATATTATGTGTACCAAATTTTGAGATTTATCGGGCATTAGAATGCCCTCGATTAACCTCAGGATGAATTCTCAGGTATATTGTTCTTTGACGACGTTGGTCTCGTCCTTAAGAAGTTTTTTGAAATTATTTTCCAACAACTTCATATCTATTCAGCCACCTTGAAACTTGTTCGACACCTTCCCCAAAAATGACTTGCAAAGGCCTTCTTTACCGAGAACAACCGATGACCTCGTAACGACTGGTCCATCCACTGGTAAATTGAGTTGTAGAGCTATGTCCTCGAGTGTAATTGTACACTTACGCATGGAAGATGGAATGTATCTTAAGTCTCCATCTTTCCACCAATGTGCTGATAAACGTAGGATCCAATTTGTAGCCTCCGAGCATACGAGACGCACGTAAGAATCTCGTGTCTTGCAAATAAACTTGAATTTTAGTGTCTGGGCTCTTTGACAAATTATGTATGAATCCCTCCAAAACACGATCATCCGCCTATCTATATCGACAAAATAAAATATTTTAAAAATTAAAAAACTTTAAATTTAACTTAATTGAAAGTAACGAAAATTAAAATTTCTCCTTACAATTATCGCTTGAGCGGTGGAAATATGCTTGTCATTGAAACGAATTAGAGAGTTTTTCATTCATGAAAATTTAATCAAAATGAATATACAAAATAATTAAATAAAATTACATTATTTTTAAACAAGTGTATTGGAAAATTTCAAACAAAACTTGAAAAAATTGAGAGAATTAAGAGAGTTGAGAGAATTAAGAGTTTAGAGAGAATTGAGAAAGTTGAGTTTAAGTGAAAATAATGAAAATTTGCCTGGTATTTATAGAAAAAATACCATTGCCCTTTAAAGATTTTTATTGTTGCCAATGTTTAAAAAGCTATTGAGAAAATGACCGTCGGAGGAAAGCACGCTTTCACACAACTCTATCAAAAATAATTTATTTCTTTAATTAAATAAAAACGATTTATTTGATCAATTAAAAAATCATTATATATTTCTAATTTAGCCTAATTTATATATAATATTCTTTTAAATAACAATATCAATACTAATATAAAAAATATACAAGTCCCGTTGATGGCAACGTGGGTGTCCCGTGCCCCTCCTTCCACTTTTTCCATATCCTCATGGTTTGAGTGAAAAGTGAAAAGCTTTATCGTAATGGGAATAATTGCACCAACAAACCCCACAAGCAAATTCTTTTGCTTCCATAGATTTCTCAAATTAATTATTTATATTTTTAAAGGGAGTGCTAATTAGATTTGGATGTGATTGCTTGTAATTACATAGTTATAATATGTTTAAATAATTATTGTAATTAGTAAATTTTATCGAGTTGAGTATAATTAGAGATGTAATTTTTAAAATATAATTATATATTTATTATTGAATAAAAATTTTACTAGTCAACACATCAAATCCAAATATTTCACATGATTTTAACCTAATAGCAAATTAAGTTTCTAAAACTATAATATTTTAGC
This sequence comes from Gossypium rotundifolium, assembly GCA_025506655.1. Classification (NCBI taxonomy): domain Eukaryota; kingdom Viridiplantae; phylum Streptophyta; class Magnoliopsida; order Malvales; family Malvaceae; genus Gossypium; species Gossypium rotundifolium. Next base: position 111,398,313 of record CP106730.1, read on the forward strand.
ATAAGTGTTATAAAAATTATTAAACATTTTATAAAACTTTTTTTTCTATTGAAATATGGTTGAGAGTACAACTGCATTTAAAAAATTGTCATATTAACTACACCACTTGATCAGTGTAGTCTAAAAAACAAGGATAAACTATGCTAGAATGTTACATACTTCATAACTTCATTTATAGGTGGAATTGGAATGATTTATACTTTACATGGAATAAGAAAAGATCATGATAACCTTAATGAGACATTTAGATTACAATTTAGATATGAAGAAACTAGTCAAAGACTAAGAGATGATAGGGGTGATATTGGTTCGATTCAACTGGTTTTTTTGAATTGTCCATCATAATTTAGTTCAGGTTGGTTCAGTTTTCGATATTTCCATATTAATTTTTGGTTTTGGATTTTTAGACTTATTTTAACAAAATGAGCTTTGTTTCATGGTATTTGAATATTATTTGATAATTTTTCAAAGTCCTTTTCATAAATAGTTGTAAAAACAATAATTTTCAAGAACTTTTAAATTATTTTCACTAATTTAAATATCAAATATTTTATATCATAAAAATAAAATTAATTAAATATTAAATTAAAAATATTAATTGGTTCAATTTCAGGTAATCGCGATTTTTAAACTTGTATCCTATAAATCGTCCAAACACCTCGATTCGGGTTAATTTTTGGTTTTTCTTACTCAACTCTAACAGATGATAATAAAAAGTATATGTTAATTGATTTAGAAGGAATAACCTAACGAATTTAGAATGTTAACGCAACTAGATAAAATTGTATATATTATTTAATTTTCTTCTTCTTATTTATTTCCTCAATAGGAAAAATAAATATTTTATTTAAGAAGGCAAAAACAGTCCACAATAAAAACAGAGTTAAAAAAGGCAGAAAAAAAACTGCCAATGAAAGGAAAATTTCCAAAACAGTAGAAAAAGAAAAGAAGCTTTAATGTTCTTATTATTATTTGTTAGTAATCTTATTGTTGATGTTTTTTTTTTGAAATTTTGTTTCTTGTTTAGAAAATTATTTCAAAGTATAATCGATAATTTTATAATAGTTAGTATAATTTAAAAAATTAAATTATGTAACAACAACATGATAAACAATTATATTCATTTAGTATTATTAATCTTATGTATTTATGTGTCTAAATTTTATTTTGCTTACAATTTAATCTATTTTTCATTTTAATATCGTACATATTTCACGTGTTTTATTCATTTAGCATTCTTAATTTGATGTATTTGTGTGTTTAAATTTCATTTTATTCACAATTTAATCTATTTTTTATTTTAATATATACAAATTTCATGTGTTGTATTCATTTAGTATTCTTAATCGATATATTTATGTGTTTAAATTTCGTTTTACTCACAAGTTAATCTATTTTTTTTCATTTTAAGATTGAAATATTTCATGTTTTATTGTTAATTAGTTTCAAATTATACATTCCATTATTTATTGTATATTATTTTTAAACACACATTTGTTTTCTAATTACGTGGTTTTTACAAGCATACATGTGTGATAGAACTTTTAATAATTTATAAAAGGGATAATATACTTTTTAGCCCTTGAACTTGAACATTATAAAAGTTTGATGATGTGGCACTCTAAGATTGTGCCACATTATCACTTGAAATTTTAAAAATGTATATAATTTTTTGGTGATGATGTGGTATAATATTATAGTGTCACATTCAATGTTTTAATAACCGAACTAATGGTTGAACAGGTCGGATCACCGATTCTTGATTCATTTAGTTCAATCGATTCAATCGTCGGACCAACAACAATTAGATAAATGATTAAAAAAATCATAAAAGTCTAAAAAAATTAATAAGAAACTTTATTATACCAGTTCAACTGCCGGTTTTTGTCTTGGTTTTCTATTTTTACCAATTTCAAGAAGTTTTCTAGTTGATCGATTCAATATTTTTGTTCGAACCATTATATCGATTAGTACTTGATCAGTTCAATCTAGTTCTATTCGAGTAACACAAGTCATATCATCAAATCTTGATAGAATCTAAGTATAATGATCAAAATGATCTAATTACCACTTTCAAGGGCTAAAGTAAACAAAAAAGTTTAAATACCAAAATAAACCTAGTTACCAAATTGAGTGGCAAAAATTATATTATCCCAATGCGTTACTCACAATTAAAGGTGTTCATGTGTCGGGTTCAAGTCTGGCCTATGCATGATATTAATACATTTTATGCTTATCCAAGCTCGACTTGGCCCGAAATATGGGCTTAAAATTTTGCCCAAGCCTGTCCATATTTGTAAATGGCTAACGCAAGCCCATTTTACGACTGCCCATATTATTTATTAAAAAATTAAAAATATATATTATTTTAATTTAATATTTAATAATTTTATATAATTTTATTTATTAAAATTTTATATATAGTCACCTTAATAATTTTTAATGTTTACATCATAGTAGTAGTATTATATACTACTATAAATTTAATTTTTATGTGTTATAAATCATATAGTATATAAAATAACATATCTTATAAAATGTTATGAACTTAAAAACGGGCTGAGCCGGGCTTGAGCCTTGAATGTTCAAGTCTGAGCCTAGATCATATTTTAAACGGGCCTAATTTTTTGTTGCTTAAGTCCATTTTTTGAGCCTAATATTTTTACCAAAATCTTCTTAAATTTCGGACGAGCTTTTGGACTTAAATAGATAACTCGACTTATGAATAAGTTTAGTAAGAGAATTTGTCGAAACCATTTTATTTTAAGTTTGGAAAAATGGAGTCTGCTTAAAAATGTGATGTGGAGTCGCCACCAACCTTTTTTGTTTAGGTGTGATTGGATCACCTTGTAAAAAAATTATTGGTCTACGAAATTAAATGACAAAAAGGATTCGGGAGTTGGTTACGCACGAGGAAGAGTTAGCACCCCCGTACACCCCAAAACGGATACCAAATCGATTAACTAGTGTCCTTCCGTTGAAAACTTGAACATGTTTAAAATGTGATTCTTTTTAAGGAATGTTAATTAATTTTAAATTGAATCTCAAGATTCACTCGTTTCAAAGGAATAAAAATATCATATCCAACACGTTAGGATATGACACGTTTATACCTTGACACCGAGATCATCTTTGATCTTCAAAACATGCAATTAAAAAGGGTATTTGATTATTTGGTCGAACGGAAAGTTGACACCTAGCACGCTATGGCGTAATTTTTCAAACTTCCAAACACACAAATATTGCCTTATCTTGAAAAATTTTCAAATACGCAATCTTAAAATTGGCTCAAAATGCATTCTTTAATGAAACATTTAGTAAAATGCTTGAATATATTGGAGTTTGAAACATAAAACAATAACAAGAAGCACAAACATAGCATTAAGCATGAAATACACACAAACTCAACATCATATATATCAAAAGGTGATTATAGCAATAATTTAAACATACAAATATACAATAATGATAACTACATGGTTTAAAAGATATATATTAACAATCAAAGATCAATAAGCTACAAGATATAATAATTCTACAAAATTGACAATAGCAAATTAATATAAAACCAAAATTTTGAATGCTAACAAATAGATTTAAAATTATAGGGCCCAAAATTTACCCGGCCATACCAAAAACCAAAAAAATAAAAAATAAAACCATGAATTAAAACAAAGTCCAATAACAGTCCAAATAACTATTTTATTACAAACCCAAAAATTATTAAAATCAGACCTAGCCCAGACTAAACCCGAATGGCCCAAGACCCTCAGCAGATGCTCACTAAGCCCAACAACTTACCCTAGCCCAAAATGATTTGGCCCAAATAGGTTTCAACGAAGCAGAAACCCTAGAGAATTCCAGAGGTTTCCAGTGCCGCGCGTATGTCTCCACGCGTGCCACCAAGCGCGTGCCCCCACGTGCGCCACCACGCACAAGCCATGAGTGAGCCTTCACCAGCGCATCAGCTCGTGTCTCCGTACGCCCCACGCACCTTTGTACGCCATGTCTGCACCATCTGTGCCTGCAAAACAGGGCTCCAATAGCAGAGAAACAGTAAAATGTACAGAAAAAAAGAGAGATTTTTATTTTTTTTTCCTATTTTTGTTTCGGCTATAAAAGAAAAAGGCCATTCAGTGTATTTTTTTACACATACAGATTACAGCAAGACAAAAACCAAAAACAGATATTCAAAAAGAGGTTTTCTCTTTTTTCGATTGCATTTTCCTTTCATCGTTCTCTTTTAAGTCTATTTTGAGCATTTTTTTTTCTTTTTTCCATTTCAATACGTTAACATAGATTATAAAAATAGGAATTTACCTTCGAAAGTTGAACTGATGGTCGGCCTTCTTCATCAAAATCGAAATAAAGGCGGTCGTCGAGACTAATATTCGAGTCCGGTCTGAAAAAAGGCAGTCGATTGAGACAATGGCAAATTAATATAAAGCCAAAATTTTGAATGCTAACAAATAGATTTAAAATAAATAAAGAAAGTGGATTTTGAAATCAACAATTTATGGAATTATTTAAAATAGAATAATTTGTAAATGAACTTATGAAATATGTATTTTAAAAAGAACTTGAAATGAATTATTCAAAACGAAAAACATAATATACGCAATTTAAATATATATAAAACATATATAAGTAATAAGATATAAAATATATGAAATAAATTAAAATGTACAATAAGATATGATTTTTCAAATTAATAAATTATATATATTAAATTTAAAATAGAAATACATATACATATAAGCAATTTTAAATGAAACTAAATATATAGATAAGTTTAAGAGGAAATATATATATAAAATAATGTGCAAAATCTTATCATTATATATGTATGTATGTACAAGATAATAACATAAAATTGTATTTAAATTAAATGTTATATAAATCATCAAAGAAATACATAATATATGATTTGAAATTAAATATTTATACAATAAATATGAACAAAATACATATAAATAGAGAATAAAACAAATTTCAACATTGTAGAATTGATTTCAAAACAATTTTATTAAAATAGCTTGAATAGTAAACAAATTTAATACTATAAAAAAGTTACAGAAGTATAAACGAAAATTAAAACTTAATCGAAATAAAAATAAAATTAGAAGACTATTTCATAAGTAAACAAAATTATTTAAACAAAATCGAGGATTAGATTGAACTTCGTATAAAAAAAAGGGATCAAACTAGCAAATCTTTTGATATCTAAAACACAGCACACAGACATGACCAATTTGAAATGATGAACAAATTATAGAGGCCAATTAAGAAACCAAAGAAATGTATGATGGATCTAATCGAAAGACGGCACGACAAAAAGGGCTAAATGCACAAATATACCTTCGTAGATCAAAACATGCGGATCTCAGCCACATATGGATCAGGTCATCGGGTTGCACCACACGGCGTCGTTTAAGGCTATTGAAATGAGCCGAAACGTCGCCGTTTCCTTAATGAACTAAACCAAATTAAAAAAAAGTATTAAACATCATTCTTAACCCTAGCCCCCTTTCATTTTGTTTTCAGACGCAATCCAAAACCTCTCCGTTAACCACTAAAACACCACTGTAAACGGTGAGCAGTGATACACGAAGGTTCGATTTGCTTTTATAGGCACCAATCTGCCATGCTCTTCGACCAATATCCTCATCTAAATCCCGATTACGATGGAGAAGACAAAGAACATATATTCGCCATGGTAAACCCTTTATTTTTCTTTTTATTTTTTGCATGAATACAAAAAAAAAACCAAGATTCAAAAAGAAAAAAAAAACGAAAGGAAAAAGATTCTTGAGAAATGAAATCACCTTTCAATATTTCTCTGCTTTTTGATTTTGTATTTTTGCTTATGTGTGCATGTGTAAAGATTTACTGTACAATCTTCGGCTTTTTATAGTTGAGAAAATGCAATATACGTTTTTCCTAATAATCTTCTACTGTATTATCTATTCTTTTGTAATTCTCGCTACTTTCTGTTGCAGGCGTTGCTAAACACTCGTTCGTGGAAGGGCCATTGTTGAGGGGTGCGCATGTGCTTGATGACTGCTGGCGTGGATGCATGAGAGGCACGCGTGGGGGAAAGCTACGGCGCTGGAGGGTTCTAGAAACCTCTAGGGTTTCTGGAAAGCACTTGATAGTATTGGGCCACTTGGAACCGGACCTGCTCAGGTTTTAGAATAGGTATTGGGCCATTCGGGTCCTATTAGGAATTGGGCTAGGTTGATTTATTCAGGTTATTTAATTTGGGCCACTATATTTGTAATTTGGAATGATATTGGAGTGTTTTGTAAATGGACTTTTATTAATTTGGATTTTTGTAATTTTTGATTTTATTTGGATTTATTATTTTTTGGGTTTTTTTAATTCGGTTAATAGGCGCGGCGCGAGCGAATTGGGCCTATTACAACTGCCCCTCTTTGCTTATTATCGTGTAACGAGAATAGAGCAAAGACTTAAAAAAGGGCCAATTTTGCCCGGTCCTGCCAAATCTTGACCTCTTTTAGCGTTTTTCTTCTTCGAGTAGTTTTGTTCCATCCCGCTGTATCTTCAGGAGCATGAGAACTAGCGCTTCGATCCATCTTAGACCTATGGCTTCAATCTGCTTCGCTACTACCTCAGGAAGATAAGGCTAAGTGACTTGAATCTGCTCCATTGCCAATACATGGAGATAAGATTCACCAAATTTGATCTGCCCAACTGCTATCTCGAGGATACAAGATCTACAATTTATTTAGTCTGCTCCCTTGCTACATCGGAAGATATGACTATAATCTTCAACCGCTTCCTTGCTATCTTAGGAAGATAAGGTTAAGTGACTTGGATCTGCTCCATTACCAATACATGGAGATAAGATTCACCAAATTCGATCTGCCCCACTGCTATCTCGAGGAGACAAGATCTACAATATTTATTTAGTCTACTCCCTTGTTACATCAGTAAGATAAGACTATAATCTTCAGTCTACTCCACTACCATCTCGAGGGAACAAAATCTGAACTTTCTAATCCGCTTTTTTACTATCTCAAGAAGACTACAATCTTTAGCCTGCTCCACTACCATCTCGAGGGAATAAAATCTAAACTTTTTAGTCTGCTTCTCAAGAAGACTTCAATCTTTAGTCTACTCTACTACCATCTCGAGGGAACAAAATCTGAACTTTCCAATCTACTTCCTTACTATCTCAGGAAGACTTCAATCTTCATCGCTCCACTACCATCTTGAGGAACAAAATCGAACTTTCCAAATTGCTTCTTTACTATCTCGGAAGACTTCAATCTTGATCCGCTCCACTACCATCTCGAGGAACAAAATCGACCTTTTAGTCTTCTCCCTTGCTACATCAGGAAGATAAGACCAATGGCTAAAATCTGCTCCGTTGCCGATACATGAAGATAGGATTCGCCAAATTTGATATGCTCCACTACTGCTTAGGGAGATAAGATCTGTAAATTTACCGATGTTGCTACACCATCCTCTGAGGGACATGTCCTGTAGACTCAATTCCACATACATATGTTTATGCCAAATGATTAGGATGCTATGATCAGAATGAACCAAATGCTCCTAGCCACATGTGTTATGAATGCCAAAAATGTCATGATTATTTTAAAGTACAATGATTAAGATGCAATGATCGGAATGAATCAAATGCTCCTAACCAAATGATATTTTGGATGACATTTGCATGAATGCAGACTGTCATGAGAATGATCCTTTGTTAAATGTACAATGATTAGGATGCAATGATCGGAATGAATCAAATGCTCCTAACTAAATGTGTCCTGCATGAATGCGAATAAGAATGATCCCTTTTTAAGGATTAGGATGCAATAATCGGAATAAATCAAATGCTCCTAACTAAATGTGTCTTGCATGGATGCAGAATTTCATGAGAATGATCCATTTTTAAATGTTTAAGGTGTCATCGCTCATTGTTTATCAGGGCTTTATTACTGATGTAATATGCTGCCATCTTGTTCAGCTGGTATTCTCAACATAAAACCCTAAAACCAATACATCTTGCTCAACAGATTTGCCCCACTGTAACCTCAGAGTTCACTTGGGACCTAAAATTTGTATTATCTTCAAACCATCTCATTGTGACTTAGGGTACAAGATCTGAATCCTTTCCAATCCATCCCATCTCCATTTAAGGTATATATCCTCTTCAATCAATTTTACTATCATTCAATGGTAGAAAATTTGTTTCATTTTCAATTCAACCCACCACAACCCAAGGGTAATGGATTGCAAACTCCAGGATATAAGATTTGTATCAATTTCCATCCATCCCACTGCAACTCAGGGGTATCAGATTTGTATCATTTTCAATCCATCCTATCACAACTCAAGGGTAGAGGATTTGTATCTTCTTTAGCCAATTACACCATCCTTTAGTGTCACAACCAGATGAATGTAGGCTTCTCTCTTTCAAGAATAACCACCCCATTTTGTTCAAGAAATTCGAAGAAATAGTCACAACTTAAACTCCTCCTTCTCAGATATTGCAAACCTTAAGTCTGGTAAGTTCTAAACAATAATCCTGCTTCAAGTTCTTGTATTATTTAGAAACCTCTAGAGTAATATGTGAAACTTCTTTTTGAAAGTATTACTAGTTCATTCATCATTATTTCAATGCAATATGCTTGTGAGAGATCATAACAATGAACAAGAATTGGATTGATTTAGAACAAGGATCAAAATGAATAAATATATATAAAAAAATATTGATTGAAAAATACTTATCTTTGAAAAGAACAAAGATAACAAACAAGAAATTAATTGAAAATTCACATCTTGAAAAGAACAAAATATTCAAAGATTGCAAATTCATTATAAAAATAAAGACTAGGTGTCCCAGATATCGCAGCTTGAACTTCTCTGTACGAGCTTCCTGAAGACCATTTTGAGCTCAGGATGTGTTTAAGAGATCTGAAGTACTTTGTCAATGCTCCAAGATGTGGCATACCCCTTCTTTGTTAATTCCAGTATAGCAAGATCACCGCATGCCCCTTCTTTGATCAAAATTTGAGCAGCCCTTTTTGGGTTTTCAACTCAAATCCCCTTTGGTCTCAAGGTGCCCTTTGCGGGTTTTCACCTTGGCCTCTCCTTTATTTCTTTTTATTCATTTTTTATGGTCTTAAGGCACCCTTTGTGGGTTTTCACCTTGGTCTTTCCTTTTTTTTTATTAATGGCCTCAAAGCGCCCTTTGTGGGTTTTCACTTTGGCTCCCTTTATTATTATTATTATTATTTATTATTATTATTATTTATTATTTTTTTCGAAGGTCCTAAAGCGCCCTTTGTGGTTTTTCACTCTGGCTTCTTTAAGCATAGTATCTTTTGACTGCATCCAAATTTATAGGATTGGGTAAGATTTTCCCATCCATCTCAGTCAGAATCAGTGTACCTCTAGAGAAAGCCTTTTTCACAACGTAAGGTCCTTCCCAATTTGGCATCTATTTCCTTTTGAAATATTTTTGGATGGGGAGTATCTTTTTTAACACTAAGTCTGATAAACCGTAAAAGTAACATATTTTAACCCCATATTTAGCATGCTTTTGGATGATTTAGCCCTTGATTTATGTGAAAAGATGCTCTTAATCCTTTCTTTTCATGCTTTATACTCAGGAAAGCACCCAAGGACGAAAAGAATGAGAAACGGTCTTAAAACAAGCCAATTTGGGCCAAAGTGGAAATCAACACGGCCTGGACTTCAAGCCACACGACCGTGCCTCGACAATTAACTAAGACATGGCCATGCCACTATTTACACGGCCGTGCCCCAATCGACAAAATCGAGACACAACCTAAAAATGATTTACACGGGCGTGTACCATGGCCGTGCCCCTGTTGTGGAAAAGAGAAATTGTACTCAGATTTGGATATTTGAGGCAAAGAAACACATTCCAAAGCCTATTTAAACACCGAGTAGGAAGTATACTTGAATTGGGACACTTAGAGGCCAAGTAAAGCATTCCAAAAGTCTATATAAACACCCTAAGTGTAACCTGAAAGGGAGGGGTGGAGCGGAGGCCGAGGTATTCGGAATTCGGTAGAAGTCGGAACCTTTGTGGGAATTACTCGAAGATAGCCAATTCATCCATCTCAAGAAGCTGAAACTCTACTCAAGACGGCAGATCTCTCCTTCAATTTCTTCAAGGGGTTTTAGGGATTTCTTATGTTTTGTTTTATCTTTTCTCGTGAGATGTTTTATTTATTTGTTATGAACTAAACCCTTCAGATACCTAAAGGGGATGAAACCTAGATGAATCTTGTTATTGTCTTCTAATTATATGATAAATACTTGATTTGTTCTTAATTATGTGTGCTTAATTCTTGTGTTAATGTTTCGGGATATTAATTCAAGTCAGATGTTCTTAGGTGGAGGAGGAATAGACCCTGCCTAAGAATAGATCTAGCATAATTAAGCGGAGTCGTTCGCGCGCCTAAAGATAGGGTGACGAGATTTTGCCGGATTAGGGTGATACCTAATATGGGAGTCCATAGTTCGATTTACTGCTATTCTAGAGGGTTACTAAGTGAGAAAGAGATTTCTGTTAATTAACCTAGGGTTAGACATTATTCGCCTCGAGAGAGGTTTTAATATACATTAGGGAGTCTTACGGATCAAGTCAAGTGAATAAACCGTATGGTTCAGTGTTAGATAATAAGTGAAGTCTAGATGGATTCTTCCTGATGGTATCGTCGTGATCAACTGAGTTTCTCTTCAAGTTATTTTCCAATTCATTCTTTTTTTCTTTGCATCTTAGTTTAGTAATTAATTAGTTAATCAACCCAATCATTTAATATTTAGGCTAAATAATAGAAAGAAAGTGAGTATTAGTACTTTTAGTTCCTTTGGGTTTGATAATCCGGTCTTGCCTAAGCTATACTACTGTTCGATAGGTACATTTTCCTTAAGTTATTGTCAGAGTTAGTTTCCAGGTTCGATCATTCCCTTTATAAATTTTAAAACTCGACAATTTTACAATGATCAAAGTCCCCTTCATGAAATTCCCTTGGGTGAACCTTTTTGTCATAAGCTCGTATCATTTGTTTTTGGTACATTTGACCATGCTGGATAGCCTTTAGCCTTTTTCCTTCAATCAAATTCAACTAATCATAATGACACTGGATCCATTCTGCTTCATCTAATTTTAGCTCTGACAAAACTCAGAGAGAAGGTATTTCCACTTCAATGGGTAAAACTGCTTCCATTCCATAGACCAATGAGAAAGGTGTTGCCCCAGTAGAAGTCCTGACAGATATTCGATAAGCATAGAGGGTGAATGGTAACTTCTCGTGCCTATCTCTATAAGTTTTAGCCATTTTCCCCACAATCTTCTTGATATTTTTATTGGCAGTTTCCACAACACCATTCATTTTTGGACGATACGGCGACGAGTTATGGTGCTTGATCTTGAACTGACTACAGATTTTTGCTATTGTACTATTATTCAAGTTGAGCGCATTATCTGATATTATCCTCTCAGGCATTCCATATCGACATATGATTTTCTTTTTTAGAAATCTGTTAACTGCCGATTTAGTAACGTTGGCATATGAAGCAGCCTCTACCCATTTGGTGAAATAATTAATAACCACAAAAATAAATCGATGCCCATTTGAAGCTTTCGGTGAAATCGGCCCAATAACATCCATGCCCCACATTGAAAAAGGCCATGAAGATGTCATAACATCCAAATGCGAAGGAGGCACGTGAATCTTGTCACCATAAATCTGGCATTTGTGACATGTCTTAGCATAATTGATGCAGTCTCCTTTCATGGTAGACCAATAGTATCCGAATCTCATAATTTGTCTAGCTATTGTAAAACTATTGGCATGCATTCCAAAAACACCTTCATAGACTTCTTCCATAATTTTTTCAGCTTCAACAGCATCCACATATCTTAAAAGCACCTGATCCTTTCTCCTTTTATACGAACCTCCCCATCTAAGACATAGTCACAAGCTAGTCTTCTTAATGTCCTTTTATCATTCTCAGTTGCCTAATTAGGATATTCACGATTTCTTACATATCGTAATATATCTTGGTACCAAGGGTGATCATCTCTTTCTTCCTCCTTCACATTATAACAGTGAGTGGGGCTTCGTGAATACTCATTTGAATAGGCTTTACATCCTCTTGTTCTTTAACTTTGATCATGGAAGCCAGGATAGCCAAAGCATTTTCATCTGGTTTTCATCCCGTGAAAGATAGCTAAAAGTAATATCATCAAACTCTTCAATTAACCCCAGAACTATCTTTTGAAAATTGACCAATTTGGGATCTCTTGTCTCCCATTCTCCTTTCAGCTGGTAGATCACTAGTACGGAATCTCTATATACTTCTAATACTCTGATCTTCCATTCTATGGCTGCACGCAATCCCATGATACATGCTTCATATTCAGCCATATTATTTCTGCAATCAAAATCCAATTTACATGTGAACGGATAATGATCTCCACTTGGATATACTAGAATTGCCTCAATTTCATTACCCACAGCATTCGATGCTCCATCAAAGTTCAGCTTCCAAAGATGTTCTTTTGCAAAATTTCCTTCAATGGCTGCCACATACATCAACTCTTAATTGGAAAAACCAAAATTCAAAGGCTCGTAATCTTCTAGAACTCTACTCACCAGAAAATCTGCTATTGCGCTTCCTTTTACAGCTTTTGGCTCACATAAACTATGTCAAATTCTGAGAGTAAAATTTTCCATCTAGCCATCCTTCGATTCAAAGCATTTGACTCCATCATATAGTTTAGAGGGTCCAACTTCGAGATTAGCCAAGTCGTATGATATAACATGTATTGCCGCAATCTCTGAGTTGTCCATATCAGGGCACAATATAACTTCTCAATTGGTGGATACCTTTGTCGTAACCATTTTTTTTGGAAAACGACAAAAAGGGGTTTCGAATTTGGTTTTGAAAATAGGAATAAAACGGGAGTCGCCACCGACCTTTATTTGGTGTGATCGGATCACCTTTATTTTAATAAAACGTTTTGTTTTACCAAAATAGTGTTTTTGGTCTCAAGTTTTGAAAAATCGGTTCGGAGTCGATTCATTTGAGGAAGGATTAGCACCCTCGACACGCCCAAAATTGGTACCAAAATGATTAATTAGTGTCTTAATGTCGAAAGTTTGAAAAGGTTTTAGAATACGAATCCTTTAAAAAATGTTTGGATAATTAGGGTCAGGATTCGAGATATCTTTGTTCTGAGAGGATACCAACATCACATCCAGCATGTTAGGACACGATATTCAAAGCCTTCGTGATCAAAGTTATCTCGAAATTTGTGACATTTATTAAAAGGATGTTTAGTATTTTAGTCAAACGGAAAATCGCAACCCAGCACGTTAGGGCACTATTCCCCAAGTTTCTAAATACAAAACATTGCCTTAGTTTAAAAAATCTTATCTCGGGATACAAAACATCATTTCCAATGCTTTAGGACACGACATTTCGAGTTCCCGAGAATAAGCTTTTTGTTTAAAAATGTATTTATTTTAAAAAGATATCCGATTGTTTAGATTAAACGAGAAAAAAAAAATCGAAATCCAATACCTTAGGGCATGATCTTTCGAATTTTCAAACACAGAACATTATCTTTATTTTGAAAATTTATTTGATTAATATTAGACAAAGTAATGATAATAACAAATAAGCAAATATGTGAATAAATCTAATCCTTATAAATAAATGAATGAGCAAATAAATAATGAAATAAGAATGACGATAATAAAGCTATAGAAACAAATATAATAATAATAATAACGATAATAATAAAATAAAGAATATGATAAATAAATAAATTGCCTTAAAGTACTAAAAGAGCAAAGAATAATAAACGAATAAATAATAAGTAAATGAAATGATAAATAAATAAATAAATAATAAATAAATAATGAATAAAATAATAAAAAAATCATAAATGGTGAAAATTTAAAGAATGAAGATCAAATTTAAATTAAATAATTATAATAATAAAAATAATAATACATTAATAAAAGAATGATACATTAATGAGCTAATAATAATAAAAATAAATAAATAAATGAAAGTAATAAATAAATAAATAAGAGTAAAATGAAAATAATAATAATAATGGTATTAATAAAAATGAAACAACAATTGTAATAATAAAATAATGTATATAATAGTAAATAAACAAATAGGAGTAAAATATAATTAAAATAACAAATAATAATAATAATAATAATAATAATAATAATAATAATAATAATAAAAGTTAGTGAAATAGAATAATAATAAAATATCTACATAAAATATAATGATGGTGACAACAATAATATAATAACAAAAAGACTAAAAAATTGCAAAAGTAATTAAAATAGGATTAAATTGCATTTAAAATAAAAGTTTAGGGTCAATTTGAAATAAAATAAAAAGAAAAGGGCCTATTTGAAATGCGGCGTGGGAGGAGGAACCAAAATGGTCAATAACCCCTTTCTTCAAAAATGCACAACATCGAGGAGTACCCAATTGAAATCAAACAAATTGTTGGGCCAAATTAAAATAAAAGAAATAAAGTCCGATCAAATAACACAACAAAAGGTAAGGACCAAGTGTAAATTTTCCTTTTAAGGTTGGTATACGCAGATTCCCACCCCACCAAACCGCTTTTCATTCAATGTTTTAAAACCATTTTTATTTCTTATTTTACAACCCATTTTCTTCTTTTTCTTTTTAAAAGCAGTTTTAAAACCTTTCATCTTCCACCCACGCTCTTCCTCTCTTCCTTTCATCTTCCCGTATGCTGTTTTACCGATTGGGCTTCCTCCGTCGATCCATCGCACCACCATCACTCTCGGTGGCCGACGGTGCGTAGGATGGGCCTTTGTGCCTGCTTTTGGCGTGGGCTTGGAGGTAGAACCTTGGCTCTTCGACGCCGAAGAGAAAGCCTCCTCCTCTTGCTTTCAAATTCGGCAGCGGAGAAGGAGGGCTCCGAGACACGCCTCCGGTGGTTCAGTAACGCCTCTTCGCCTTCAAAAAACGAATCGACTTTAAGCTTCTCTTCTCCTATTGATTCTTGATGATAGTGTTTTTTTGATTTTCGAAATAAAAAAACCCTTTTGAATCCCCTTTGTTTTCTTCTTTTGATTCAAAATGATTTTCCTCCCTCTTTTTTGTACAAACATTCAATGGCTTTTATAGCCGAACCAAAAAAAAAATACAATATCGCTTCGCTTTGTTTGTTTGTTTCTTTCGCTTTTTGCGGTCATGGCGGTGGCGGAAAGCGGTGGGGGTCGGTGGGCAGTAGTGGCGAGCAAGTGGAGAGCGGCGGCAACATTAGGGGTTAGGGTTTTCTCTTTTTTTTTTTTTTAGTTTTGGGCTTATTGTTTTGGGCTAGGTAAATTTTGGATTTAATAATTGGGCTGGATTTTTGATTTATTTGGGTCTGGTTTAATGGGCCCGGGCAAGATTTGGGTATTACAGCTGCCCCTCTTTGCTCATTATCGTGTAACGAGAATAGAGCAAAGACATAAAGAAGGCCCAAATTTGCCCGGATCCACTGAGTCTGGATTCTTTGGTATTTTTCTTCTTCGAGTAACTTCACCCTAATCCACTGTTTCTTCCACTTTGATCCACTTCACTGCAGCCTTGGGATACGATTATTAACTTTGATCTGCTTCTTTGTAACTTTAAGAATGTCAAATCTGCTATCTTCAATCTGATCCTTGCAAACTCAAGGACCACCAGACTGATATCTTCGATCTGCTTCAGAATTTCCCGGAAAGGTCAAATCTGCTTTCTTCAATCTGATCATTGCAAACTCAAGGATCACCAGACTGAGTCTTCGATCTGCTTCCTGCAACTTCAGAAAGGTCAAATCTGCTTTCTTCAATCTGATCCCTACAAACTCGGGGACCACCAGACTGACTTCTTTGATTTACTTCTTACTCCACGGAACTTCGAGGAAATAAGAATTCAGGGAGAAGAGATTCGTAGTCTCCATCTTCTCTACCGAAACTTCAAAGAAATAAGGACTTATCCTCATTGTTAACTCGTGGAGACGGATTTGTAATCTCAACCTACTCCACGGAACTTCGAGGAAATAAGAATTGTGGAGAAGAGATTCGTAGTCTCCATCTTCTCTCGAAACTTCAAAGAAAGAAGGACTTATCCTCATTGTTAACTCGTGGAGACGGATTTGTGATCTCAACCTACTCCACTGAACTTCGAGGAAATAAGAATTGTGGAGAAGAGATTCGTAGTCTCCATCTTCTCTCTTGAAACTTCAAAGAAAGAAGGACTTATCCTCATTGTTAACTCGTGGAGACGGATTTGTAATCTCAACCTACTCCACCGAACGTCGAGAAATGAGAATTGAGGAGAAGAGATTCGTAGTCTCCATCTTCTCTACTGAAACTTCAAAGAAAGAAGGACTTATCCTCATTGTTAACTCAGGGAGACGGGATTTGTAATCTCAACCTACTCCACTGGAACGTCGAGGAAATGAGAATTCAGGGAGAAGAGATTTGTAAGCTCCATCTTCTCTACTGAAACTTCAAAGGAATAATGATTGATCCTCATTGTTATCTCAGGGAGATGGGATTTGTAATCTCAACCTACTCTACTGGAACGTCGAGGAAATGAGAATTCAGAACTTTTCAATTTGCTTTGTTGCTATCTTCAGGAAGACTTCAATTTTTAGCCTGCTCCCCTACCATCTCGAAGGAGCAAAATCTGAACTTTTCAATTTGCTTCCTTACTATCTTTAGGAAGACTTCAATCTTCAGTCTGCCCCACTACCATCTTGAGGGAACCAAATCTGAACTTTCCAATGTGCTTCCTTACTATATTCAGGAAGACTTCAATCTTCAGTCTGCTCCACTACCATCTCGAGGGATGAGGTCTTTGGTCTTCAGCCTATTCCACTGCTAGTTAAAGTAATAGGACTAAAGCTTAACCATGCTTTCTACTGGTTAGGGAGCCAAGATTTGCATTCGGTCTTGCCCCACTATTGGTCAGGGCGACCAGACCTACAATTCTTGACCTATTCCACTGCAGGTGTGTGGCAATAGGATGGTGGCCCAAATCATGTTCCCTACTGGTTAGGGAGCCAAGATTTGCATTCAATCTTGCCCCACTACTGGTTAGGGCGACAAGATCTACAATTTTTGACCTATTCCACTGCAGGTCAGTGGCAATAGGGCAGTAGCTTAAATCATGTTCCCTACTGGTTAGGGTGCCAAGATTTGCCATCGATCTTGCCCCACTACTGGTTAGGGTGACAAGATCTACAATTTTTGACCCATTCCACTGCTGGTCAGTGGCAATAGGACGGTCTTCAACCTATTTCACCGCTGGTCGATGGCAATATGACGGTATTTCACCTATTCCACTGTTGATTAGTGGCAATAGGGTAATCTTCAACTTATTCCACTGCTGGTCGGTGGCAATAAGATAATCTTCAACCTATTCCACTGCTGGTCGATGGCAATAGGACAATCTTCAACCTATTCCACCGCTGGTCGATGGTAATAGGACAATCTTCAATAGTGTTGCTACACCGTCCTCTGGGGACATATCCTGTAGACTCGATTTTATATGCTTGTGTTTACGCCAAATGGCGCGGATGCTATGGTCGGAATGACTCAAATGCTCCTAACTACGTGTGATATGGATGACATTTACATGAATGTAGAATGTTATGAGAATGATCTTTTTACAATGATCAGGATGCAATGAGTCGAATGCTCCTAACTAAACGTGCTTTGAAAAGGAAATGATCCCTTTTTAAATGCTTGGGGTCGTTATTGCTCGTAGTTTATTAAGGTTCTATCACTGATGCATTATCATGCTTTCTCGTTCAGCTAGTATCTTTGATAGAAAGCCCAAAAACAATGATCATATTCTGCTCAACAAGCTTGCCCCGCTGTAATTTCAGGGTCCCTTCCACTGTACCTTCTGAGACATAAAGTTTGCATCTCTCACTGCAACTCTAGGAGAATAACATTTGGTTTCTTCTATCCATCCTGCTGTAACTTCGAGGTATAGGATCAATTTGATCTGTTACACCATTCACTGGTGCAATGACCAGATGTGTAGGCCTGATATGTGCATGAATACAGAGTATCATTTTTCTTTTCTCGAGAATGATCCCTTTGTACTGCTGGGTTGACATTGCTCATTGTCTGTCAAGGTCGTATCACCGGCAAAATGTATTATCATTTTATTCAACCAATAAAAGGTCCAAAGAGATAATCATCTTTCTCCAATATTTCCAAACCTTGAGCTGAGTGAGTTCTAAACAATAGTCCTGTTTCAGGTCTTTGTATTATTCAGAAGCTTCCAGAGTAATATGCAAAACTCTTTTTATGAAAGTATTATTAGTCCACTAATCGTTATTTCAATGCAAAATGCCTGAAAAAGATTGTAACAATGGACAAAAAAGGAAATCGATTGGGAGCATAGCTCGAAACAAATAAGTTAATCAAAGTTAGCAAATGCAATTAAGAAGAAAATTTATCGGTGGTATTTTGGAAGGAATAAAATAACCATAAGTAACAAAAATGGATAAAATGGAAACTAAGTGCCCCAGATATCGCAGCTTGAGCTTCCCTGTTCCAACTTCTTGAGGACCATTTTGAGCTTAATACGTGTTTAGGGGATCCAGAGTACTTTGTCGATGCCCCAAGACGTAACATACTTCTTTGAGCGTAGCAAGACTACTGTATGCCCTACTTTCGATCAAAATCTTGAGCTACCCTTCTCGGGTTTTCAACTCAAATACCCTTTGGTCTCAAAGCGCCCTTTGCGGGTTTTCGCCTTGGCCTCTCCTTTTTCTTTTTTTTTTTCTTTTTTTTTTTGAAAAACCTTTTTTATTGAATCTGAACTCACCGGATTGGGCAGGTCCTTGTCATCCATCTTGGTTAACACTCATGTTTCCCTAGAACAGGCCTTCTTTGCTATATAAGGCATTTACTTTTCTTTAGAGTTCTTTTGGATAAGAAGAATCTCTCTTAATGCTAGGTTCTCTTCCTGCAATTCTCTTGAGCGAACCTTTTTGTCATGCCCGTATTCGTTTTTTTTTTGGTACGTTTGACCCTGCTGAATACTTTCAATCAAGCTTACTGGGGCATTCTGCTTCATCTAATTCAATCTAAGCTTGGGAAAAGGAATCTTATCTTCCAACAATTGCTCCCTTTCATAAACCAATGGGAGAGGTGCCCGACAAAAGTCCCGCCAACGTTCAAGGAACCTAAAGGGTAAATGGTAACTTCTATGCCAACCTTTATGTGTCTCACCATTTTTTCAAAAAATCTTGAATGTTTTTTTTTTGATGATCGCCGACTTTGTAATTTTAGCATATGAAGTGACCTTCACCTTTCAAAGGAGGTAACCAACAACCA
The DNA here is from genome assembly GCA_025506655.1 of Gossypium rotundifolium. NCBI lineage: Eukaryota > Viridiplantae > Streptophyta > Magnoliopsida > Malvales > Malvaceae > Gossypium > Gossypium rotundifolium. Next base: position 111,417,725 of record CP106730.1, read on the forward strand.
TGAATATGAATCGATGTTGGCTAAAAGCTTTTGAGAGACCGGCTTGTTAACATCCATGCTTCATATATAGGGAAAATGGAGAAGGCATGTCTTCCTCGATTTGGTATTTTATGGTATAACAGTGCAATTTCCTTTCTTGGTGAACCAATAGCCGAGCCTCTTGATTAGCTAGGTCATTTGTACAACATGGGTTCTTTAAACCCTAACTTTAACAAAGATACCCATGTTTTAGTAGTTTGGCATGCCTCGATATGATCGTGCGAAAACCTCTTGAATTTCTAAAAATAGCTCAACGATGCCTTGCCTTATTCCTACGAGGAGTTACGCTTCCATCTTCATCTCCTTCGTTAGTTCATAGCGTCTGTTGACACTTCACAAGGTAGGATCTACCATTGGGAAGTAAGTCACAATCTTTGTCATCTTCAAAGCCCTTAGATCCTCTAGATACATATCTCACTAAAAGGGAGTCAACAATGGCGTCGTTCATGTCATTGATATCCTGGGGCCATTGTGGGCGAAAATCCAAAGAATAAATGATCCTAAGGATAATTATTCGTATGATATGATCATGAGTAAAAGAATATTCAAGATGAAATGTAAAGAATGAAAATATTTACTTAGAAAGATGCATTTTATTGAAATAAAATTTCGGACACAAGCCTACTTTATTGCTCCTAGGCTTGAAGCAACAAGTGTGTTTTGCACATTACTCTAGATTAACTTTAAAAATACATGTTTCTTCCACGTCTCATTGTTCAAAACACTCCCAAGTACATAAAGGCGGATGCTCAAAAACTTTTATTCCTCGGTTCTCTTGCACACCATTGGCGTTCGATCTAGGTTTCTAATGACTTCTTTAAGGAAACGCAACTCTCCCCGCCCAGCTTTCAATTACCTTTGCTCCATCATCGAACTTCACAATACCCATGTTGATGAGATTTTCCACCAATTTCTTGAAGGTAAGGCAATTTTCGTCGAATGGCTCGTGATCCCGCGTGGTACTCACAATCGAGTGTTTGGGTCATACCATTTTGGGTATGGAGGTTGCATCGATTTTGGATATTGGGGACACTACGTGTGCATCAAATAAACTTTGATACAACTCCTTATACGTCATAGGGATTGACGTAAATTGGAGTTTTCAATGTTTTTCCTTGCGATTCTTTCCTTGACAAACCTTGATACTCGTGAGTCACCATTTTGGTCGGTTAACATGAATTGACTTTGGGTCCCCATGTTTGTATTATTCACCTCGTCATCCCTTTTCTAGGAGCAGCCTTCTAGTGGTTTCCCAGCTTTAATCTTGCCAGATCGATTGCATGTTCGATCATCTCTCCCACCATTACTATGTCGGCAAAGCTTTTAGTCGCACTTCTATCATATGAGTTATGAAAGGGGCCTTCGAGGTGTTAATGAAAAGCATGGTGGTCTCCTTTTCCAAGAGCGGTGGTTGCACTTGTATTGCTACCTCTCTCCATCATTGGGCATCTTGTCTAAAACTTTCGCCGACTTTTCTCCATATTTTGGGCGTGATTCTATCGGGAGCAATATCACTATATGGCCATAATGTTTCATGAAGGCTCGTGCGAGTCCTTCCACGTCTTGATTTAGGCACGACTAAGTTGGTTATACCATTTGGCGGAGACCCGTAAACCTGTCTTGAAAAGAAATGAATCAAAGAATCGTCATTATTAAGGTGCCCCGCCATCCGCCGACGAACATCGTGATGTGCGCCAGACAATCGGTCCCATTGTACTTCTCAAGTTCGCATCTTAAACTTATGAGGAAGCACTAAATCGGAACCGGACTCAAGTCTTTTGCGTCAAAACCATGGTGGTGATCAGATTTTCCAAGGTCTTGAACTTTTCCTCCAACCATCTACAACGATCCTCTAATTGCTTCGAGGATTCAACTATTGCCCCATCCCTCTCTGCTATATTCAAATCGGGATTGGCTGGGTTATCTCCTGGATTGGATCCTGAGCCAACGCGGGAGTTCATGGGTGGTCTAATATCATTTTGCCCTTGTTGAGGCCTAATCGCGATAGATGGCCTTTGAGAATACACCTTTGGTGGTACTTGGGTATTAGGCGGGGTAAAACTCGGAAGGTGAACAGGGTCGTCATTATTGTTTCCCAAACTAGTAGCAACGCCCTTTCCTTTCTCACGTTCATTGGCCAACAACTGTGCCAACAGATTCATCATGCTACTCTGAGATTCCTGCATCTGTTCTATCATGTCTTGTTGTATCTTGATTAATCATTCTTGCATCTGCTCCTGCAGTTCCTTTTGCATTTGTTCTAGCCTTTCTATTCTTTGATCCATGTCTTCTAGGTTACTGAAATAATTTTACCTAATTAGGGTCTTTCTACAAATCTTAATGCATGTGATATGATGCAAGGTAAATGCATGAAATGCAATGCAAATGCATGCATAAAGAAAGAGAGGCGTTGATTATGAATTCAATTTCATTAGAAGAACTTCTCTAGAAAATGCATTTCTTTACATAAAACGGATTGCATATGCGGCTTTGTCCTCATAGTCCAGGGGAAATCCTCTTCTTCGTATCCGGATGTTATGGTCGTGTCCCGTGAACTTCCCTAATAGATGCCTCCTCTAGCTCCTTGTTACTCGGTCCAAGCTGTGCCTCTTCACTCGCTTATCCTCTGCGATGTTTATAAGCTTCTTTTAGAAAATGGAGACACGATGGCTCTTCAATAATCCTTGTCGACTTGAATTCTCGTGCAAAGTCTTGTATTCTTCATGGGTTATCGGTCCTCTCTCGTCGTTTACGGACTATGTTCGAACGATCAGTATTATAATCCACTTTATCAAGTAACACATTTCCTTATGATAAACTCTTCTATTTAGCAATCGAATATGAATCAACACCTTCTTTCTAAGATGATGCGGTGTGATGCAATGCAATGCAATCACAAACAAAACAAAACACGTTAACACAGGAGAAATAAACAAAATAGAGTACCTATTCAGGTGACCACTAGAGGTTTAACATAGTTCTACCTAAGGTGGGCTCCTAGGGTTTACTACATGTGGTTTGGCTCTAAGGTAAGGGTACCCGAACTAGCAGATTCCTCGATCCTCACCCATTATAGGCTCATTTAGACCGAGTTCAGTTCAGGGGAATACATTTCCCTATGGCTGCACGGAGACGAAAATCTCACGAAGACATAGGTACGGATGTATCCCGAAAGCGATCCACTATCCTGCACGGAGGTGAAGACCTCACGAAGGAGTAGCTTCTCACTCTCACCTAAAGGTGTGACCACAACGGTCATGCAATGCAATGCAGCAATCAAAAACAACATGCAATACAAATATAGTAATTTTCAAATCGAACTTTCAAATTTTCGACAAAAGACAAAAAATAATCAATTTATGGCTTGACTCTCTTTAAGGTGGTCCCCAGTGGAGTCGCCAAGCTGTCGTAACCATTTTTTTTGGAAAACGACAAAAAGGGGTTTCAACTTTGGTTTTGAAAATAGGAATAAAACGGGAGTCGCCACCGACCTTTATTTGGTGTGATCGGATCACCTTTATTTTAATAAAACGTTTTGTTTTACCAAAAGCAGTGTTTTTGGTCTGCAAGTTTTGAAAAATCGGGTTCGGAGTCGATTCGCATTTAGGAAGTATTAGCACCCTCGATACGCCTAAAATTGGTACCAAAATGATTAATTAGTGTCTTAATGTCGGAAGTTTGAAAAGGTTTTAGAATACGAATCCTTTAAAAAATGTTTGGATAATTAGGGCCAGGATTCGAGATATCTTTGTTCCGAGAGGATACCAACATCACATCCAGCACGTTAGGACACGATATTCAAAGCCTTCGTGATCAAAGTTATCTCGGAATTTGTGACATTTATTAAAAGGATGTTTAGTATTTTAGTCAAACGGAAAATCGCAACCCAGTCACGTTAGGGCACTATTCCCCAAGTTTCTAAATACAAAACATTGCCTTAGTTTAAAAAATCTTATCTCGGGATACAAAACATCATTTCCAATGCTTTAGGACACGACATTTCGAGTTCCCGAGAATAAGCGTTTTGTTTAAAAATGTATTTATTTTAAAAAGATATCCGATTGTTTAGATTAAACGAGAAAAAAATCGAAATCCAATACCTTAGGGCATGATCTTTCGAATTTTCAAACACGTAACATTATCTTTATTTTGAAAATTTATTTGATTAATATTAGACAAAGTAATGATAATAACAAATAAGCAAATATGTGAATAAATCTAATCCTTATAAATAAATGAATGAGCAAATAAATAATGAAATAAGAATGACGATAATAAAGCTATAGAAACAAATATAATAATAATAATAACGATAATAATAAAATAAAGAATATGATAAATAAATAAATTGCCTTAAAGTACTAAAAGAGCAAAGAATAATAAACGAATAAATAATAAGTAAATGAAATGATAAATAAATAAATAAAATAATAAATAAATAATAAAATAATAAAAAATCATAAATGGTGAAAATTTAAAGAATGAAGATCAAATTTAAATTAAATAATTATAATAATAAAAATAATAATACATTAATAAAAGAATGATACATTAATGAGCGAATAATAATAAAAATAAATAAATAAATGAAAGTAATAAATAAATAAATAAGAGTAAAAATGAAAATAATAATAATAATGGTATTAATAAAAAATGAAACAACAATTGTAATAATAAAAATAATGATATAATAGTAAATAAACAAATAGGAGTAAAATATAATTAAAATAACAAATAATAATAATAATAATAATAATAATAATAATAATAATAATAATAAAGTTAGTGAAATAGAATAATAATAAAATATCTACATAAAATATAATGATGGTGACAACAATAATATAATAACAAAAGACTAAAAAATTGCAAAAGTAATTAAAATAGGATTAAATTGCATTTAAAATAAAAGTTTAGGGTCAATTTGAAATAAAATAAAAGAAAAGGGCCTATTTGAAATGCGGCGTGGGAGGAGGGAACCAAAATGGTCAATAACCCTTTCTTCAAAAATGCACAACATCGGGAGTACCCAATTGAAATCAAACAAATTGTTGGGCCAAATTAAAAATAAAAAGAAATAAAGTCGATCAAATAACACAACAAAAGGTAAGGACCGAAGTGTAAATTTTCCTTTTAAGGTTGGTATACGCAGATTCCCACCCCACCAAACCGCTTTTCATTCAATGTTTTAAAACCATTTTATTTCTTATTTTACAACCCATTTTCTTCTTTTTCTTTTTAAAAGCAGGTTTTAAAACCTTTCATCTTCCACCCACGCTCTTCCTCTCTTCCTTTCATCTTCCTGTCTGCATTTTACCGATTGGGCTTCCTCCGTCGATCCATCGCACCACCATCACTCTCGGTGGCCGACGGTGCGTGGGGATGGGCCTTTGTGCCCTGCTTCGGCGTGGGCTTGAGGTCAACCTTGGCTCTTCGACGCCGAAGAGAAAGCCTCCTCTCTTTGCTTTCGACCTCAGAATGCCAAACCCGCCCAAACGTTAGGACCGAATACGGTCGTTACTGAAGAAAACTTTTGAAACCCATTTTCAAATCCACTTAAATTTTGTTGAAAACTTCTCGTTTTGGTTATCTCATTGAAAGCATACTTAGATTAAATTCAGAATTTAATTAAAGCAAGTTATTATACAAATTTCAGATGTGCCTGCTGTACGATAAAACATTTTCGTGTTAATTTGGAAAACATGTGATTTTAATTTAATTTTAATAATGTAGCTTTAAACAAGTATCCAACATATGAGTAATAATTAAAAATAAAGTTTATGGAGGCCTTATTACAACCCGAATAAAAGCAAACCAATAATAAAATAAAACCACTAAGTTTAAGTTCATTTAATTTAAGTCCACCGCGTGGCCTCCTCAAGTCCCTCCGGCTCCAAGTCCGCGATCTAAGCATCACCTGGAAAAAAAAATAATGGAGAAGGTGAGTCACCAAGACTCAGTATGTAACCCTTCCCCCGTTTTAAAATATTTTTCATACACAACACATAACAATTCATATGCAGAATATTTAATTCCCGACCTAGCCATCCAAACGCCACCGTCTACCCCGTCGTGGTACCAAACCACCGGTGGTGCCAAACCACCGTGACATATAGTCACAATGTGTTACCAAAACACCGGTGTCCATAGACACAGATCATTTGATGGGGCCAACCCATCGTGTGATACCAAATCACCGCGACGATCCCATATCTCAAGTGGGGCCAACCCACGGTGGTGTTAACCACGGGGACAAGTCGCTATGAGGTACCAAACCTCTGGAGGTACCAAACCTCCGGTGACATATAGTCACGGTGTGTTACTAAAACATCGGTGCCCGTCGACGCGATAATACTACCCTCCACTCATCAATCCCGCATCAATCACATACTTAAATCTCATGTATCAATGCATCATGCTTACCAAAAGCATCAAATAACAAGTACACATTTTCAAGGACTTACCCGAATTGCCAACTATACTGATATGGTATATTATCAATGCTACATAAAAATCAAGTTAGCATTCACAACAAACAACATATCAACAAATTATATGTGTGTATGTACACACTGTCACCACGATTAACCTAAATCCCGAATGGAAGAGTCGACCACCTTAGATCTCTTTGTACCTACATTCGACCAACCATGGATTAGCCCTATGGCCTATTCGCCAATTTAAATAATTTAAAGGGTTCTCCTTTGAACCCGAATTCTTACCCTTACGCTTTTGGATACTTAATCACAATACTCGATTCTAATCGCTTCATTAATTACCACCGGTTAGTAAACAAGCCATTAGCCTTCTAGCTTTTAAATATTTGCAAACTAAACCCATGAAAACCGATTCTTACCAACACTTACCACTTGATTGGTCACGAATGACGGCTTGTTTTGTCGATCTCCAAAATCCGGAACACCTAGATAGATTCGGTTTTCAAAAGATACTTAGCACCTTGTATATAAATGCCGATATTGGCCCTTAATTCTTTAGAAAGTCGACAAAGATAAGGAAAAAGGAAGCATAGGCATTGACCAACTCACCTTACCATACAATCGATTGAACACTAGCGAGATCCCGATGTGCTTAAGCCACTATACCATTCGCCAAGTAAAATATAAAGAAAAGGGATTTCACACTTTGATAGAAATTAGATTCTAGGGGGTTTAAAACAAAATTTGGACTTTTGGTGAAAAGAAAGAAGAAAGGTAAATAGGGAATAGATGATTCATTAGTAGGAAATAAAAGAAGAAGGATTTGAGGATGGGAATTGACAATAGAAGATGCAAAGAGAGTTTTACCAAGGTTTTGGAGAGGATGTAAAAGAAAAAAATATAAGAAGAGAGGGTTTGGAGATTCTGCTAGCAAACTTGGAAAAAAGAAAACAAGTGATCAAGTGGGTGTTTTTATAAGCATTCGCACCCCTCTAGTAGCCTTGCCGTCCAACTCTTCTCCCAAGAGTCCAAAATCCATCAATCTTCCTTGAATCACTCCAAGCCACTTGTTTAATTAAATTCAAAATAATTTGAATTAATCCCAAGTAAATCAACTAATAAATCAACTAGTATCTCCTTTATCACCTTTTATTTTGTTTATCGAAATGAACTAATATCATCCTAATTATCCTTGGAAATTAATATTAAACAAAATTCTTAATTATCTCATAATATAAAGAGTTTAAAAGAGAAGAAACTCTCCTTCCTATGCCGTCCAACATAATGCCAAAAGAGGATTTTTGTGACTCAACCAAGGCTCTCCTTGCTCCCTTGGTGGCGCCACTTGCAACACTTAGTGGCCTCCTTTTGCCACTTTTCCAAGACTTGTTTTGTGACAAAAGCTCCTTTATTTATTCTTATAACCCCTAACCACTAAGGCTATCCACCTTTAAAGCAAATAATGTATTTATTTCTACCATTCCGAGCCAACTCAAGGCCTTTAATTAAACTCATTATTCCACAAATAATATCTCGGCGAGCTCATACACGAAAAATAATTAACTTCCAAATAGCCCCATTTTGGGATGTTACACCTCGAATCGGAGAAGGGAGGGCTCCAGACACGTCTCCGTGGTTCGTAACGCCTCTTCGCCTTCAAAAAAAACGAATCGACTTTAAGCTTCTCTTCTCCTATTGATTGTCGATGATAGTGTTTTTTTGATTTTTCAAATAAAAAAACCATTTTGAATCCCTTTTGTTTTCTTCTTTTTGATTCAAAATGATCTTCCTCCCTCCTTTTTGTACAAACATTCAATGGCTTTTATAGCGAACCAAAAAAAAAATAAAATACAATATCGCTTCGCTTGTTTGTTTGCTTTCTTTCGTTTTTGCGTGTCATGGCGGTGGCGAGCAGTGGGGGTCGGTGGAGCGGTAGTGGCGGGCAAGTGGAGAGCGGCAACATTAGGGTTAGGGTTTTCTTTTTTTAGTTTTGGGCTTATTGTTTTGGGCTACGTAAATTTTGGATTTAATAATTGGGCTGGATTTTTGATTTATTTGGGTCTGGTTTAATGGGCCCGGGCAAGATTTGGGTATTACAACCTCATCTCACACAGTAAATTTCTTGCTGAGGTAGTATATTGCCCTTTCTTTTCGTCCTGACTCGTCGTGCTGTCCAAGTACACATCCCATAGAGTTATTAAATACCGTTAAATAAAGTATTAATGGCCTATTTGGGCAATAAGGTGACAATACTAAGGGGCTTGACAAGTACTGTTTGACTTCATCAAAAGCTGCTTAGCACTCATCATCCCCCACACCTGGGTTGTGCTTCTTAAGGAGACGAAGTATAGGATCACATTTCTCAGTTAGTTGTGATATAAACCGAGCAATGGAATTTAACCTTCCAAGGAAACCGCGGACTTCTTTTTGAGTATGTAGAGGAGGTAATTTTTGTATAACATTGACTTTGTCTGAACCAACCTCAATTCCTCTTTTGCTAACTACAAAACCCAGCAATTTTTCAGATCTAACTCCAAAAGTACATTTTGTTGGATTGAGTTTTAATTGGAATTTTTTTAATCTCAGGAATAACTTCTTCAAAACTTGGATGTGTTCCTCTTCTGTTCGGGACTTTGCAATCATGTCATCGACATAAACCTCAATTTCTTTATGCATCATATCATGAAACAAGGTCACTATGGCTCTTTGATATGTCGCACCCGCATTTTTTAATCCAAACGGCATCACCTTATAATAAAATGTACCCCACAAGGTTATGAATGTGGTCTTCTCGATATCCTCAAGACGCATCTTTATTTGATTATATCCCGAGAAACCATCCATGAAAGAAAACAACGAAAAGCCTGCCATGTTATCCACTAGAGTATCAATGTTCGGCAAAGAAAAATTGTCCTTTGAACTAGCTTTATTTAAATCTTTGTAATCCACACACATCCGTACCTTCCCATATTTCTTAAGGACAGGCACAACGTTGGCCACTCATTTCGAGTATTTGACCACCTATAGGAATCCAGCATCAAACTGCTTTTTGACTTCTTCTTTTATTTTCAGCATAATATCAGGTCTCATCCTTCTAAGTTTCTGTTGAACTGGCTTGCAATCTTCTTTTATAGGGAGGCGGTGTACTACAATGTCAGTGCTTAACCCTGGCATATCTTGGTATGACCATGCGAAGACATCTTTGAATTCCCGAAGCAAGCCAACAAGGTCTCGCTTTATTTTTTTAGTTATGCACGTTCCAATTTTTACTACCTTTCCCTCTTCTATGGTCACAATGTCCACTATCTCCTTGTGAGGTAGAATTTGTTTCTCCTCTTGTTCTACCATCCTTAACAAGCCCGAAGATAAGTCGTTGTCTCTGTCATCTTCAAAGTCCTGATATCCCTCTGAACACATGTCTTGCTCAAATAGCGATTCTGAGTCAATATCAGCGTCACTCATATCGTTGATATCTGGGAACCTATTGGAGGTTCAAAGGAATGTACAATGAATAAATTTAAGAATAATTATTTATATTTTATGATTATGAATGAAATGAAAGAATGATTTGGGAGAGAATCCAAAGAATGAAAAGGAAAACAATAATATAAGAAAATGAAAGAATTTAAAATGAAAGAACATAGCAAAATGCACTTTATTGAAATAAAATGTTTGAACATGGGCCTATTTCACAAAAGAAATCTTACTGCTTCTAGGCCTAAAGCAACAAGAGTGTTTGGAACATTACTCTAAGTAAGCTCTAACTACTACAGGAAATTCTTCAGTAGTCCAATTGTCCAAAATGCTCCCAGGTTCATAAGGGCTGATGTCTGGTAATATTCTTCCTCCAATCGTATCTTCAGATATAGCATTGATGTATACATTTCTCAACATTTCTTCAATGACTTTTTCCCCTGGCATTCTTTGTTCAGGGTGAATAATTCCCTTGATACAAAAGTCTTAGAGATATGAGGAATTATCATGGGTTCCCATTTGATTTCTTCACCATTCATCCGTGCCTTTCTTTTCTTTCGCCTTTTTTCAAATTCACTCTTTCTTTGTCTTGCATCTGGCTTGAATCCCAAACCAAAGTGATCATACTTATCCTTTAGCACCGGTACCTCAATTCTTCTTTGAAGACGCCTTCCAAGTCCCTTTCCTGGTAAAGCTCCATTTCCAATCATTAACTGTAGACCCATCCTCATATTGTTGGATATTTTTGGCATCGAATTTTACTTCCCTCAGTGATGAATGTTGTATTTACAAATTCCAAATATCGAAATGAACATTCGATTGCTTCATCATCTGTCTCGAGATATGACGCATCACTAGTTATAGTAGTAATGATATCCTCCTCAGCATTTATTGTTATCATCTGATAAACAAAAATAGTAACATATTTTAATCCCACATTTAGCATACATTTGGATGATTTTTCCCTTTAATTATGGAAATAGGTGCTCCTAATCCTTTATTTTCATGTTTTATACCTAGTAGAGCACCGGAGGATGAAAAGAACGAATAACGGGCCAAAAATAGAGAAAATGGGCCAAAGCATGAAATCCACACGGCCTGGGCCCAATACCACACGGTCGTGCCTCGTGAAAAAAAATGACCACAGCCTGGACCCTGAAAACACACCGTGTGCTCATCAACAAGATTGACCACGGCCTTGCCACAACTTACACGGACTTGTGCCATGGGCATGTCTCTGCCGCAGGAAATACGAATTCTATTCGGATTAGGGCACTTAGAGGTAAAGAAACATATTCTAAAAGCCTATATAAAGACCCTAGAAGCCAAACTTGAAGGGGCGTTCAGCTAGGCCAAAGAGCCGAGCCAGAGCAGGTAATTTAAGGGATTTACTCAAAGAAAGCCAGTTGATTCATCTCAAGAAGCCAGAATTATACTCAAGACGGAGGATCTCTCCTTCAATTCCTTCAGGGGTTTTAGGGATTTCTTATGTTTTGTTTTATCTTTTCTTCTGAGATGTTTTCTTTTACAATTATAAACTAAACCCTCAAATACTTGAGGGGGATGAAACCTAAGATGAATTATGTTATTGTTATCTAAACTGAATGATAAATATTTGATTTGTTCTTAACTATGTGTTCTTAATCTTGTTTTGGTATTTCTGGGATATTAAATCAAGTGTGATGTGCTTAGGCAGAGGAGGAAGAGACTATGTCTAATAGTAGATCTAGCATAATTAAACGGAGTTGCTCGCGCGCCTAGAGATAGGGTGACAAAATCTATCGGATTAGGGTCAAACCTAATATGGGAGTCGATAGATCAAATTAATGCAATTCTAGGGGTTTTAATTAGAAAGAGATTTCAATTAATCAACCTAGGATTAGATGTTAATAGCCTTGAAGAGAGGGATTAATATAACTTAGGAAATCCTACGGATCGGTCAAATGAATAAATCGTCCTGCTTCGAGTTAGATAACAGTGAAGTCTAGGTGGATTCTTCCTCGTATTGTCCAAGTCAATCGGTTTTCTCTCAAGTCTTTTCCCCAATTTCTTCTTTGTCTTTGCATCTTTAGTTTAGTTGAATAGTTAATTTTAGATTAGATAAAAATCCACTTAATTCGCAGGATAAATAATAGAAAGAGAGTTAATATTAGTACTTTTGGTTCCTTTGGGTTCGACAATCCGGTCTTGCCGCTAGCTATACTATTGTTCGATAGGTGCACTTGCCTCCATCGTTGTCTTAGTTTCCAAGTTCGATAATTCTTTTTATAAATTTTTAAGACTCAACAAGCACGATCAAGTTTTTGGCGCCGTTATTGGGGAACTAAAATATTAAGAACGCTTAATTTTTGTTAATTTAGCCATATTATATTTTATTATTTTTGTAATTAAATTTTATTTTAACTTTTCTAAATTTATTTCTTTTTCTCTTTTCCTAGCAAGTACCTCTAGTTTATGACTAGAAGGAACCCGACAGGACCACTACTTTACGATAGTGATATTGAAGGAATCACACCAGAAATCGTAGAGAAGTAAGACGAGGCTTAAATTACATACAAGGAGAGCAAGAGGACGAAACCAATACCTCCGAAAGGATGGCTGAGAACAATCCACCACATCAAGATATGGCCGACCATCATGCTCCTCGAACTATGTATGATTATGCTAAGCCTAATTTAACAGGAGCTGAATCGAGTATTGTTAGGCCTGCTATAGCCGCTAATAATTTTGAATTAAAACCTAACACTATACAAATGATTCAATAGTTTGTTCAATTTGATGGTTTGCAAGACGAAGACCCAAATACTCATTTAGCTAATTTTCTAGAATTCTGTGATACCTTCAAAATAAATGGCGTTTCTGATGATGTCATTCGTCTTCGGTTATTTCACTTTTCTTTGAGGAATAAAGCCAAACAGTGGTTACATTCTCTTCCACGAGGATTAATCACTACATGGGACCAAATGACCAAAAAGTTTCTACTAAAATATTTTCCACCGCCAAAACGGCCAAATTAAGGAATGATATCTCTTCTTTTGTGCAGACGAATTTAGAAACATTATATGACGCATGGGAGAGATACAAAGATCTGTTAAGAAAGTGCCCACACCATGGTTTACCCTTGTGGTTACAAGTCCAAACTTTTTACAACGGTGTGAACCCCTCAACTAGGCAGTTAATTGACTCAATTGCCAATGAACCTTGAATAAAAACTCCAAGCGACTTATGAATTCATAGAGGAGATGTCACTAAATAACTATCAGTGGCAAGTTACAAGGACAAAGCCAACCAAAGCAAATTGTAACACCCTTATCCCGAATCAATCGCGAGAATAGGTAAGGGCATTACGGACTTGTAACACGCTTTGAAACAAAGAAAATTTTAACTTTTATCAAACATCATTTCAATTCAATAATATCAAGCATTCATATTCATAGCATGCTTAAAACGAGCATATAAAATTCTAATTACACAACGGGAAATAATTTAATAACATATAAAAGATATAGGAAAACTTATGAAATAGGGTCACACGGTCAAGTCACACACTCGTGTGCTTTGACCGTGTGGCACAAAACAGGCTTGGTTTAAGCCATTTTCACAGCTCTTATGACATGTACCTACAAGCATCATTTGCATAACATGTTCAAATACATATATCTATACCAAAATGCCAATTAACAAAACTATCACAAGATGAATACATCATATAATACTTCTATATCAAATCAACCATTTTCACTCAAGCCATATCACATAGCTTGATCAAAATACAACAGATCATATCTCATTCATATACACAAGTGACCATATAATTCAACTTATTAACTAGCCTATACATGCCATATTATCCCACATCAAAGAGTTTAGAAATACCAATTACCCCTAGATAGTGTGATGAAATCTTCGATGACTTCCAACCCGAACGAGCATTGAATCACCGTAAAATATAGAGAATAAACAGATTAAGCTAATAAACTTAGTAAGCTTGTATAATTAACAGCACTATATAAAAGATTTAACAATTAGCTTGTCATTTTAAGCAATTTAATTGGTTTTGAACCAGCCTTATTTAATTCAATATTTATTTCTTTAATAGTCATGTAATTCATGCGTAATTTATCACATCTACTCATGTATCACATGAATTTATCAATGTCACTTACTTGTCGAGTATGACACATATACCTGTACTGATTCGTATCCTCATTTCTATTTTTACATCATCATCTTTTCAGTCAAATCAATGAAACTATACTCATTAAGAACCATATACTTGGTAGCAATCTATACTTATACCATATAAATATTACCTATTCATATTTCATCAAAACATCATAAGTAAAAACAATAAGCATTTAAATTCACATAATATTCATATCAATTTATTTCCATTCAAATGACACAGAACACATTCATAAAACCGATAGCAAAATTATACCGTATAACATCAATTCATTAGTAAGAACAATAGTTCATCCATTCACAAGGAAGAAACCAAACTTATAATGTCTATTTAATATCTAATTTATCTACCATTTCATTTATACCCATCAAATATCTCATATAAGATTTCATCTTGTAACTTATATAATTCATGTAACACATCATCTTTTTAATTCCTCTACTGTGTAGCAATCAATTCATGTAATTCATGTAACTCAGATAACATATATTCATGTAAATCATATAACTCTTATAGCAATATAATATCCATGTAATTCATGTAATTCAGATAGCATGTATTCAGTATAAATCATGTAATTCCTTTAACATATAAATCATGTATACCAAGTATTATGTATCATGTACACTTATAATTATAACATATAATCCATGTAACTTATATTTCATTTAGCATATAATTTCATATAAATTATGTAACATATATCATGTACTTCTTATATCTCTTATAACATTTACTTTATATATTACAAATCGGTAAATTACCCGTTGATCCATTTGGAATTGGATAGGATACACGATAATCACACATATAGTACAATGCCAACGTCCCGCACGTGGTCTTACATGCAATCACATATCGATGCCATATCGGCATAAAGTCCGCTAGGCATAAAGCTTATAATAATTCACCCATAAAGCTCGCTAGGCACAAGCTCAGATCACACACTAGCACAAGGCACGCTAGGCTCAAAGCTCGATTTAATACACGGCATAAAGCACCTTTAGCCATCGAGCTTGATTTAATTCACCAGCGCAAGGCTTGCTAGGCTCAAAGCCCGAATATCACTGTTATAAAGTCATCTTATACATAATTCATATATTGAAAATTCTAGCTTTTCCATAAAGTTCACAGACTTTCAAATGTCGTAACTCAATTAATAAAACTCAAATATATTATTTCCATGCATAAACATATTCAATTATCTTAACTATAACTATATAAAATTCAAATCAGCATATTAAACTAATTGAAATTCAAAATTAACGATATTTAATATAACAATTTCTCAATTCATATATTTTCAATTCAATTAAAACATATATATTCAAATGCTCGGTTTGCATAAGCCATGTTTATTATCCAAATTAATTCTGTACAAATATAACATCTATAACATTTTTTATTCAAGTACCAATTCATCCCATATCTCATTTACTCATATAGTTCTTGTACCATATAATATATTTAATCATATAATAATGTATCAGGAAACTTGTATTCAGATACTTGGAACATTTAATTTTTGTATCAATTAATCATATAATATAGTGGCGCAACATATTCATAGAGCTGATAATTCTAGTAAATTATTCATTATGCATATATATATATATATTCAATTTAAATAATTACACATATCTAACATTTCGATTTTTAGCTATAGGAACTTACCTCGTAATCCGTCGACTATTTGTCTACTTTTCGTTTTCCTCAATCTAATCCCGATAGTTGTTTCTCTTGATCTATATTAATTCAAATTCAACCCATTTAATCACCAACACATTCAATTTAATCCATAAACATGTAATTTGACCTATTTATAAAATAACTCTTATACTATCACATTTTAACACTTTAGTCCAAAATACAAAAATATGCAAAATTACACAAAATTTTCATATACCCATTCATAACCGAATTTTTTTATAGCATCAAAACAGCCCATATTTTTATTTTATTCACATTTCTAACCACAAAAATTCTATCTTTTTCAATTTAATCCCAAATACTCAATTTTGTCAAAAATCACTTTATAA
The DNA here is from genome assembly GCA_025506655.1 of Gossypium rotundifolium. Taxonomy (NCBI): domain Eukaryota; kingdom Viridiplantae; phylum Streptophyta; class Magnoliopsida; order Malvales; family Malvaceae; genus Gossypium; species Gossypium rotundifolium. The sequence continues at coordinate 111,433,900 of CP106730.1, forward strand.
AACTTGTATATGCATAAACAACCATCAATAATTTATCAAGAAACATCAAAATACATAAGTATTCAACAATGGCACATTTTAAAAAACATCACCAATTTCATAAATTAGGGCATGGGCTTTGTAGATTACTAAGCAACGATCTCAAAAGCGTAAAAATTATCAAAAACTGAGTTCAATACATACCTTAATCAATCATCAATATAGCCGAACCTTAAAAATGTGAAGAAGAATTATTTTCTTTCTTATAATTGGCCATGCATGAAGAAAATAAAGACATTTTTCTATTTTATTTTACTAATATAACATATATTAACCAATTTACAAATTTAACCTTATTAATAAAACATAAAGCCATGCAAACTTAAGCGCATTACCGTCCATTCAAAAAGGCAATGGTATAATTGCCATGCAAGAACTTCCACTAAGACAACCAATGTCATTTAAGCCATTTATGCAATAGAACTCATAATTCTCGCTTTACGCGATTTAGTCCTTTTATCAAATTAACTATTTAATCGATAAAATTTCTTTATGAAACTTTTATACCGTAATGCTATCATGCTGAAAATACTAATAGAATAATAAAATAAATAATTTGACTTAGTTAAGTGGTCCTGAAACCACTCGTTCTGATCAGACTCTGAATTAGGCTATTACAGCAGGAGTGTTCAATCTCGACGCAGTCACCATGCTATCAAATCAGGTAGAGATGATGAATAAAAAAATTGACGGTTTGTGTGATTCTTTGTAGGTACATCCAGTTATGCAATGTGACCCAAATCTAGGAGGTGTGGTGAATCCTGAGTACCCACCTTTCAATCCGGGCGTGGAAAGCAAACAATTAAACTATACGGGTAACAATTTTAGACCTCAAAATAACCCCTATATTAATACTTATAGTCTAGGTTAGAGGAACCACCCCAATTTCTCGTAGGGTGGTCAAGGTAATCAGAGACAACAACCACCCCCTCCAAACTTCCAACAACAGCCCTACCCATAGGAAAAGAAGCTGAACCTTGAAGAGATACTGACAAAATTCATAGTGGTGTCTGAAAATCGATTTCAAAACATCGAGACAACACTTAAAACTCAACAAGCATCGATTAAAGGAATCGAGAACCAGTTAGGGCAACTCACAAAGCTGATCTCCGAACGACCACTAGGTAGCTTGCCAAGTAACACTGAGACTAATACCAAGGAGCAAATTCAAGCCATAACAGCTCATGACAGTGAAAGGATAGTAGAATCTGAATCTAAACCAAGGCAAGAACTTATGGTAAGTGAAGGTAAGATTGAGGCAAGCCAAGAAAAGCCAAAACTGGTAATTAAAGAATACAAACCTCATATACCTTACCCTAATGCGATAAAGGAAGATGACACAGAAGAACAGTTCAGTAAGTTCCTTAAACTCTTAAAGAAATTACATATTAACTTACCACTTCTTAAAGCTCTTTCGTAGATGCCAGATTAAAGGAAATTTTTAAAAGAGCTCTTAACAAACAAGCGAAAGTTAGACTAGAAGTCACATGTGGAACTAAACGCAATATGCTCAACAATGTTACAAAACAAACTACCACAAAAATTAAAAGATCCAGGGAGTTTTACAATTTCATGTTTAATCGGTAGTTTATCTGTTGATAATGCTTTAGCTGGTTTAGGGGCAAGCATCAATGTTATTCCATCTAAAATGTTTAAACAGCTAGGTATAGGGAAACCCAAGCAAACAAGTATGAGTATTTAACTAGCTGATAAAACTATTCGCATCCCTAAGGGTATAATTGAAGATGTACTAGTTAAAGTTGATAACTTCATATTCCCCATAGATTTCATTGTTCTAGATATGGATGAAGACAATAGTATCCTCTTAATCTTAGGAAGACCTTTTCTAGTAACTGCCAGATCTAAAATTGATGTTAGCACAGGTGAACTCATACTTCGTGTAGGTAACGATTCAACCAGTCTTCAAGCTCTCGAATCATCTAGGACATCGAGTGAGAAAGGTGAGGACGTAAATTTCGTTGATAAGCACTCAGTTAAACTTCCTTTTCAGGAAGCACCACGGAATTACACTATAGAGCCAGATCCTATAGCTTGCACCAATAAGGAAATATCTCATGAGGAACGACGGCTTCAGACCGATGAGCTAGATGAGTGGGAGACACATTTCAAGGAGGAATCAAACACACATGAAGTGAAACCAAAGGAAACCTCAAAAAACTTAAAAGGACATCAAATCACTTCAAAATAGGAGATCAGGTACTATTAGATAGAACAGACCCACAAATAGCCACATCAAACCTGAAGATAATCGAAGAAATCCTATTTACAGTACTTAATGTTTTCCCTTACGGAAAAGTCGAGGTAAATAATTCTACTTTCGGTACTTTTAAAGTAAACTCTACTCAACTCAAATTATGTGATGATAGCACAGAAAAGGATTTTTCACTCTTTAAACCACCGTGAAGGTACGAATGAGAGGTAAGTCTAGCTTAAGAATTTAAACGAGCGCTTCTTGGGAGGCAAACCTAGCACTAACCCATTTATTTTCAATTCTTTCTCTTTTAGCACCTAAACTATAGACTAACCAAGTTAATGAAGCACAGATTTTCACATCATACAGCCTTACACACGGCCGTAGCCGTGGCCGTGTGGATGCTATGGATTTTCGTATTGATATGGCAGAGATAGTACGAGACAGGATGAGAAAAATATCTTTGAATCACGGACTCACCTAACACCATGGTCGTGCGACATAGCCGTGGTCGACACTGATGAACTAACACCGGCATAGTGACTTAAATATCAGGCGTGGGAGAAGCGATTGAACCACCACACGGCCATGCGACATGGCCGTGTGACACAACACGCCTACGATGCACGGGCGTGGGGATGTACCAGAGTTGAATTTTTCTATTTAAAACACCCCTCTCCCCTTCTCACCCATTCCCCATCCACTCATCACTTTCCTTCATCTTCACTTTCTTCCTTCCTCACTCCATAAAAGTTTCAATCTACGCTCCAACAATGTCAAAGAAATGGAAAGATCCGAGTCCTGTCTCCCTGTGAGAGACAAATCAACATAAGCTTATGCCGGACGCTTCATTAACTCAACAAACCAAGGGTCTTTGAGACCATTTAGTTTTTATTTTACTTTTCTCTTCTCATTTATTTTTCTTTTCTTTATGATTCATATGTTTAATATAGCTTATTTCGTTTTAGTTTCTTGGTTTTAGGTTCTAAAGGCTGCTAGAGAATCACAACACCATGACCTTAGACACCACACCCACCTCACAAATTATCTACCAATAAGGGCTTTCTAGTCCATTCATATTCTTTTTAGTTTTATTTTAATTTATATTTTCTTTCTTGTTATCTTTATCTACTTTAACTATATAATTAGTATAATTTAAATTATTATTACTATTACCTGGCTAATTCTTCACGAGTTACCTAATTTCTTCATCTAGTATAGGAACTAGAGGCGCTCCCTCCAACTTATCTTTAACCTCTGAATCAAGTTTCCACACTTCCAACTCAAGGAATCCATCCAAAAATTTAGGAAGTTTCACCTCTTTCCCTCTCTTTTTATTTTCTTATTATATGATTGTTATCTATCTTTGTACATTGAGGGCAATGCACATCTTAAGTGTGGGGGGTGAAAGTTTATTAGAAAAAGTGTCTAACTTTTTGCATTATTCTTAAATCCCTGAATGATATTCTATCTTAAAGTAATTTTCTCATATCATTAATTAGAATGAAATTCTTGTTGATTCATGTTTTTTATTGATATGTTTTAGATTAAGTCATTGATAATTGTGCAATGATGATTTAAACTTTAAGATACTAGAGAATCAAGCATGATGAGTCTATTTTCAAAAATTAAAATTCTGTTAGGTTGTCTACCTGAATCTAAATTGTTACCTTAAAGTTTGAAATTTATGAGGTTGACATCAAAATACCCATAATTTTTGTGAGATTTTGAGCCTTTAGAGCATACATTCTTTTTGTGCTCACTTTATTGATTATGAGTGTGTCAACATTGATTTTTTATTCTAGAATTTGCTTCGATTATACATGTCGAGACCACACTATTGAGTTGATATACAGAGATGATTAAGGCACCTAGGATTCAACCCACTCACTCCACTAAAAGCTTACCCTCATAATTGACCCCTAGTGAACCCTTTGATCCTAACAACCTTTTCTTTTTTTACTCAACCTACTAATATTAAATCGAAAACCATCTCGTATTTGTTATCACCATTCCTTTTGATTACCCTTCTATCGAGATTTATTTTGATTAGTTGCCTAATTAGATTATTCCAGTTGTTCAAGTTCTAATAAATATTTGATTTGTTCTTAAAATATATATATAGATAAATATTTCAAAAAAATCAAAGTATATTCATTATTATCAAAGTATATTCATCATTAGTTATGAGATTTAAGCGAGCCTATATGTTTAATTTCAACATCGTGAAAAAAAAGCTCGTATTATTAGTACTACAAGTTTTCAATTGATGTAATTATTCAGGTTATTAGTCATTTTTCTAGTTAAGTAATTTGTCAATTCAACCTCGATCCTAACCCTTTGAATTCAGCCTTTATCCACACCTTTAACCAAGCCCGTTACAACCCTTTTAAAGACCTTTTGATTTGTGTATCATCTCATTTTATAGTGGTGGAGATTTGATTTTCAAGCAAGCCTATGGTAATAACTTTTCATGTTCGACTTTTGAGTGCTTAATTTTTGAACCTTAAACACCTTGAGTGATTTGAGTGAATCTTTAGTGAGGATGTCAACTTTTGTCGATTTTGAATTAGAGGTGATTATTTAGGTAAGGGGAAACACCTATGTTTTCGTGCTACAAACTCATGACTTTGATTGTTTGAATCTTTAGGACTCTTTAAGTTGAATCATCCATGTATAGATTATCTATGAATTATGATAAGACATTGTTGATAAATATTAAAAATTGAGGAAGTTCATTTTAATTGTGAGTTGAGAATTTTGCTTGAGGACAAGCAAAAGCTTAAGTGTGGGGGTATTTGATAAACCGAAATAGTAACATATTTTAATCCCACATTTAGCATAATTTTGGATGATTTTCCCTTTAATTATGGAAATAGGTGCTCCTAATCCTTTGTTTTCATGTTTTATACCTAGTAGAGCACCGGAGGATGAAAAGAACGAATAACGGGTCGAAAACAGATAAAATGGGCCAAATCATGAAATCCACACAGCGTGGGCCCAAGACCACACGGTCGTGCCTCGTGAGAAAAGTCGACCATAGTCTGGACCCTGAAAAACACAGCGGTGCCTCATCAACAAGATTGACCACGACCTGGCCACGACTTACACGAGCGTGTGCCATGGGCGTGTCTCTGCTGCAGAAAATATGAATTCTATTCAGATTAAGGTACTTAGAGGCAAATAAACATATTCCAAAAGCCTATATAAAGACCCTAGAGGCCAAACTTGATGGGGGCGTTCAGCTAGGCCAAAGAGCCGAACTAGAGCGATTAATTTCGTGGATTTACTCAAGAAAGCGGTTGATTCATCTCAAGCTTTAATTATACTCAAGACGGAGGATCCTCCTTCAATTCCTTGAGGGGTTTTAAGGATTTCTTATGTCTTGTTTTATCTTTTCTTCTGAGATGTTTTCTTTTACAATTATGAACTAAACCCTCAAATACTTGAGAGGGATGAAACCTAAGACGAATCTTGTTATTGTTTTCTAAACTGAATGATAAATATTTGATTTGTTCTTAACTATGTGTTCTTAATCCTTGTTTTGGTATTTATGGGATATTAAATCAAGTGTGATGTGCTTAGGAAGAGGAGGAAGAGACCCTGTCTAAGAGTAGATCTAGCATAGTTAAGCGGAGTTGCTCGCGCGCCTAGAGATAGGGTGATGAAAATCTGCCGGATTAGGGTCAAACCTAATATAGGAGTCCATAGATCGAATTAATGCAATTCTAGGGGCTTTAATTTGAAAGAGATTTCAATTAATCAACCTAGGATTAGATGTTAATAGCCTTGAAGAGAGGGATTAATATAACTTAGGGAATCCTACGGATCAGGTGAAATGAATAAATCGTCCAGTTCAGAGTTAGATAACAAGTGAAGTCTAGGTGGATTCTTCCTCAGGTATTATCCAAGTCAATCGGTTTTCTCTCAAGTCTTTTCCCCAATTTCTTCTTTGTCTTCGAATCTTTAGTTTAGTTGAATAGTTAATTTTAGATTAGATAAAAATCCACTTAATTCACAGGTTAAATAATAGAAAGAGAGTTAATATTAGTACTTTTGGTTCCTTTGGGTTTGACAATCCGGTCTTGCCGCTAGCTATACTACTGTTCGATAGGTGCACTTGCCTCCATCGTTGTCTTAGTTAGTTTCCAAGTTCGATCATTCTTTTTATAAATTTTTAAGACTCGACAGACACGATCATCAACTGGCCCTTTGATACTAACTTCAATTTTTGATGCAACGATGAAGGCACTGCCCCTACCGAATGTATTCAAGGTCTCACCAACAGGCAGTTATATGAAGGTTTAATATCCATCAATAAAAGTCTACCTCATATGTAGTTGGGCCAATCAACAAATGTATTTCTATTCTCCCTATGAATCTTCTTTCCGTGCCATCAAATGCCTGTACTATATTCTGACACCCTTTCATGTGAGAACTATCCACAAGAATTTATTTAATGTAGACAGAGGTAATACATTCAATGCTGACCCATTATCTATCAGAACTCCAGACAATGTGTATCCCTTACATCTAGTAGTTATGTGCAAGGCTTTAGTAGATCCCGTAGCTCCTAGGGGTATTTCTTCATCGTTAAAGAAAATGAAATTATCAGCACTTAAGTTATTAACCAGCCTATCCAGCTTGTTGAACGATATATATATGTTTCATTTAATACCTTTATTAGTGCACTTCGGTGTACCTCTAAACTTAAGAGCAAAGCTAGAATAGATATATGAGCTAGCTGTTTATGCAATTGCTCCACCACACTATACTCGCCATGCTTCAGAAATTTCAAGAATTCTTTAGCTTTCTCCTCATTTACTGGCTCATTTACAGGCAACTCAGGTTCAACCATTTTTTCCTTTCTTTTGTTCTATTATCGGAGCTTTTCTTTTTGCAGGTTCTATTCGGGCATTTACCAAGTCATAGAGTTTTCCACTACGCATGTGAGACCCTATATTTTGATCTTCAGTGCTGGTCAAAACTTCCTTTCCCAGAATTGTCACATTACAATTGTAGTTCCAAGGGACACTTTAGTTATCTTTGTAAGAAAAAACAACTGGTTTCTGAATTATAACTTTCGGTGTCTAAATCATGACTTCATTTTTAGGACGTGAAATAATGACCGTAGGATAATTAACTTTTGTAGTTGATTCTGACATGCATATATACCCCGCTTCTTTAATCTCTTCGTAAAATTCCATCTCTTTACTATCCATCAGGCTCTAAATCAAAATTTTGATCTGCTCACATTCTTGAATTCTATGCCCCATTTCATGATGAAACTCACAATAATTCCCTACCTCATCGTAACTTCCTTTTGGATTCGATGTAACTAAACCCCTTTCTGCCATTTGCTTCTAGACCCATTTCAAAGATGTTTTCACCTTTGTAACATCTGTCTTAATTCTTCTTCCCATGGTTCTATCTATCGCATTTACTCCACTATCGGTATAATTAGGTAACAGATTCTCTGCACTGGAGCATCGTCAAACTTCGCAATGCCCATTTGAATAAATGTTTTGACTAACTTCTTAAAAGTAGTGCAATTTTTTATCGAATGCCCTGTGATCCCTGCATGATATTCTCATTGAGCATTGGCATCATACCACTTAGGGTATGGGGGTTGTAATGGTTTTAAATAAAAAGGAGCCACCATATGTGCATCAAACAAGCTTTGATATAATTCCTTATACGTCATGGAAATTGGTGTAAATTAGGGTTTCTCAACATTCTAATTTGTTCTAGATTCTTGTCTTGATGAGCCCTGATTAGTAGCTGTCATTTTTGGTTGACTTACAGTAACAGATTTTGAATACCCCATATTTGCATTGTTCACTTCATTTTCCTTTCCCCGTGGGGCTAACTTTTTGGTGTTCTCCCCTGCCTCTATCCTTTCACTTCTTATTGTGTTCTCAATCATTTCTCTAGTCATTACCACATTTGAAAAACTTCTTGTGGAACTTCCTAACATGTGGGAAATAAACGGCGCCTTTAGTGTATTAGTAAAGAGCATCATAGTTGCCTTCTCAAGGAGTGGTGGTTGGACCTGGATTGCAACCTCCCTTCATCTCTGCGCATATTGTCTAAAACTTTCATTTGGTTTTTTCTCCATATTCTGCAAAGTGATCTTGTCAGGAGTCATATCTGTAACATGACTGTACTGTTTCATAAATGCTTGAGCTAGATCTCTCCATGGATTAATTTTGTTTCTGCTCAACTGATTGTACCATTTAGATGCAACTCCCACCAACTATCTTGGATGTAATGAATCAGCAGTTGATCATTGTTAACATATCCTATCATTCTTCTGCAGAACATAGTATTGTGTGCTTCCGAGCAACTCATCCCATTGTACTTCTCAAATTCTAGCATTTTAAACTTGTAGGGGAGTACCAAATTTGGAACTAAACTCAAGTCTTTAGCATCAATCCCATGATAGCTATCCGCATTTTCCATGGCCTTGAACTTCTCCTCAAGCCACTTACACCATTCTTCTAGTTGCCTTTGTGATTCTGTCTTTGTCTTTTCCTCTTCTGCCACTTCATCCAAATCAGGAACAATTGGATTACTTGAATTATTACCCGGGTTAGAGCCTAAGCCAACCTAAAAATTTATTGGTATCGAGGTTCTAGCCTGAAACTATTGCGGCTTAATCGTAACAGATGGCCTCTGTGGGTTTATTTCATGTTGTACCTGTAATGTGTTGGGGTAACCGAGGGGATATTGAGGATCTTCATTATTTTCCCTGACGTTATCCATGGTGTCCTTCCCTTTGTCCACTCTTTCCACCAGCAATTGGGATAGTTGAGCCATCATGCTTCTTTGGGACTCCATCATTTGATCCCCCACCTCTTGCTGAATCTTAGCTAACTACTCTTGCATCTGTGCTTGCATTTGCTCTTGCATATCCTTTTGCACTTGTTCCAATTTTCTAACCTCTTATCCATTGACTTGGTATTTTTTCTTGTACCGTAGTGATGCGTGTCTGGTAAAGTTTTATCGATTTCCAGGTTACTGAAATAATTTTTAATTAATTAGGGCCTTTTAATGAATTTTAATGCATATAATGCAATGTAATGTAATGCAAATGCATGAGATGCATGAATACAAAGAGGCATCAATTATGATTCAATTCCATATAGAAAAATTTATTAGAAAACAAAGTTCTTTACATAAAAAAAATTACAGATATGGCTTTGCCTTAATGCCCAAAGCTTTGATTTTCCTAAGTAATGAAGCTAACTCTTTTCCACGATCTGACTGTGACTCATACTACACACTCAATATATCCGCTTGCACTGCCAAAGTTTGCAAGTAGTCAGCTATATCTCAAATCAAGGTTATGGCTTTTCCCATGATGTAATCCCTATTTCTAACTTGATTCTGTGAGTAGTGAAGCTCCTCTTTCCATCGCTCTTCATTCACTTCTAGGGACCCAATACGGTTTTAACAATTCTGCAATGCCATCTCTAATTCTTCAATCTTCTTTTCCATTTCTTCAATTTTGATCAAACTTGCTTTTAGTTCCATCACAGAATTACGGTTTCAATGATAACAGAGAGACCTTTCCAACTTAGCCACCCTAGACTTTAATTCATTTCTTCCATTTTGGCTTTCTAACATTTTCCTTTCTAAAATCTCATTTCGGGCCTGCATTTCTTGAAATTTATTTTCCCATTGTTCAGCCTTAGCTTTTTCCTCTTGCACCTCTTGCCGCCATTGATCTACAGTTTTCCCTAGCCTAGTGGTTCTCATTGATAGTCGCATCTTTTTATAGTCTGTCTTTAGACTATCCAAATCCTCTTCAGCTTTATTTTTCCCTTTCCTTAACTTTTCAGCTTCTGACTTCTGTACTTCCACATCTAATTTTAAGTGCATTTTTTCTTCCTCTAACTGTTCAATTTTCTTCCCAAGCTCTGAACTCTATTTTTCAAAGTCCTGCTTTATAATCTCTAGCTTTATCGGGACTACTCGCAAGCATTCCTCCACTGATCAAGCACCATCTAAATTTGGTCCCAAAATATTATCGTTAACCCTTTTGCTTAACCACACTTTATACTCAGAAGTTGTCATTTAGCCTACAATCACTCTCTTCATCCGATGAGTTTGCTTCCAAGCATTCACAATTTCCCAAATCTTTTTCTTATAATTCTCTCCTCTATAAGAGAATTCACTTTGAGCTAACCCGTGTCACCGGCACAAACTGTCTAGATTTATACTGTCTTGTTGCAAGCAAAGGAGCGTATCAAATGGCTCCCCAAATTCTAGGTAAAGGGACCCAATCAAAGCTTCCACATCTGTAAAGTATCTCATCAGGCACCATCCATGGAGCTTTCCACTCAATATCCTCTTCTTGAAGGTTCTGAAAAATCATCATCCACCCTTTTATTGATATATCTTCTCGCCTTGGCATAGCTACTTCTTCTTTTAAAGGGGAATAATTCTCATAGCAAGGTCGGTGAGAGACTTTATCTACCTTTTAGAAGTGACCATGAAACCATACCATCAATAATTGTGCACATCCAACAAACCTACCTTCTTCTGCTCTTCGACATGCATTTAAGGATCTGAAGGTCTTAGCGAGAATTGTAGGGACAGGTGTAACTTGCTTATCCAACCGATCAAATAAGTCCGTAACTGCTTCATCTATATGCCTTAGAGCTTTAGGGAAAATTACTAATCCGTAAATGCTCAAAGTAAAGATATCAATTTTCCTCTTTACGTCAGGGTGAATCAAGATCAAATCTCTCAAGTTTACCCAAGAATACATTTTCCTTCGCCGTTTTGGTATGTTTGAGCTGAAACCCACTGCTCACTCATTCCCGTAATTTTCATCAACTTCTTTACGAAAGAAGGAACATTAGCAGCCTTGATATAAACTTTATCAACTTGGACCTCTGGACAGCGAAATAAAGTGGTATTTATTCCTCTATAGTAGGCACCAAATCCACCTTTCCAAAAGTGAAACAACTATATGTAGAATTCCAAAATTGAACCATAGCCCGAAACAAGCGCTTATCTACCTTGACATCAAGTAAATAAGAAATATCACCATAGCTGCGGTATAACATCTGTTTAGTCTCATACTCCTAATAAGTCCAAATATCCCTCAATTCTTGAAGCTCATTTTGCATCACACTAATGCGGGTGAAGTCCCACAGCTCCGACGTGTATCCTTCAACTAGACTATCCCCTTTTTTCAATTACAACTCTTCTGACCACGTGCGAACAGCCGCATTATCCTCCACTTTATCAAGAAATTCATTTTCCATGGCAAACTTTCTATCTTAGCAATCGAACAGCAATCGACACCTCTTTAATATGAAATGACATGCAAATAAGAAAACAAATAAAAACACAGCAAGTCAGTATCGCATAATTAAATCCAAACAAGTAAAATATTATCAAACCTCTATCCGGGTAACCACTAAAGTTCGAATAGCTCTACCTAGAGTAGGCTCTTAGGGTTCACTAGATGTGGTTTGGTTCTAAAGAGAGGATACCTGAACCAGCAGATTCCTCAATCCTCACCCATTATAGGCTCATATGAATTGAGTTCAGAATACGTTTCCCTATGGCCATGCGAGATGAAAATCTCACGAAGCACATAGGTATAGATGTACCCCGGAAGCAGTCTACTAGCCCATGCAGAGGTGAAAGCCTCACGAAGGCATAGTTTCTCACTCCCACTTACAGGTGTAACCACAATGGTCATGCAATGCAATGCAAGAGAATTCTACGAGATTTAATCATAACATAAACAAATGCATTAAAAGAAATGTGAGTTTTCAAAATAATTTTCCAAATTTTCAATCAAAAGGACAAAACTAAATCAATCTATGGTCTGACTCTCAACCATTCCCCAGTGGAGTCGCCAAGCTGTCGAAACCATTTTATTTTAAGTTTGGAAAAATGGGGTCGACTTAAAAATGTGATGTGGAGTCACCACCAACCTTTTTTGTTTAGGTGTGATTGGATCACCTTGTAAAAAAATTATTGGTCTACGAAATTAAATGACAAAAAGGGTTTGGGAGTCGGTTACACGGGAAGGGTTAGCACCCCTGTACGCCCCAGAACGGATACCAAATCGATTAACTAGTGTCCTTGCGTTGAAAACTTGAAAATGTTTAAGATGTTATTCTTTTTAAGGAATGTTAATTAATTTTGAATTGAATCTCAAGATTCACTCGTTTCAAAGGAATAAAAATATCATATCCAACACGTTAGGATATGATACGTTTATGCCTCAACACCGAGATCATCTTTGATCTTCAAAACATGTAATTAAAAAGGGTATTTGGTTATTTGGTCGAACGAAAAGTTGACACCCAGCACGTTAGGGCGTAATTTTTCAAACCTCCAAACACACAAATATTGCCTTATCTTGAAAAATTTTCAAATACGCAATCTTAAAATTGGCTCAAAATGCATTCTTTAATGAAAAATTTAGTAAAGGCTTGAATATATTGGAGTTTGAAACATAAAACAATAACAAGAAGCACAAATATAGCATTAAGCATGAAATAAACACAAACTCAACATCATATATATGAAAGGTGATTATAGCAATAATTTAAACATACAAATATACAATAATGATAACTACATGGTTTAAAAGATATATATTAACAATCATAGATAAATAAGCTATAAGATATAATAATTCTACAAAATTGACAATGGCAAATTAATATAAAACCAAAATTTTGAATGCTAACAAATAGATTTAAAATTGTAGGGCCCAAAATTTACCCGGGGTCATACCAAAAACCAAAAAAAAAAACCATGAATTAAAATAAAGTCCAATAACAATCCAAATAACTGTTTTATTACAAACCCAAAAATTATTAAAATCAGACCTAGCCCAGACTAAACCCGAATGGCCCAAGACCCTCAGCAGATGCTCATTAAGCCAAACAACTTACCCTAGCCCAAAACGATTTGGCCCAAATAGGTTTCAGCGAAGCAGAAACCCTAGAAAATTCCAGAGGTTTCCAGCGCCGCGCGTGTGTTTCCACGCGCACCACCATGCGTGTGCCCCCACGTGTGCCACCAAGCGCACGCCACGTACGAGCCTTCACCAGCACATCAGCTCGTGTCTCCGCACGCCCCACGCGCCTTTGTACGCCACGTCCACGCCATCCGTACCTGCAAAATAGGGGCTCCAATAGCAGAAAAACAACAAAATGTACAAAAAAAAGAGAGATTTGTATTTTTTTTCCTATTTTTGTTTCAGCTATAAAAGAAAAAGGCCATTCAGTGTATTTCTTTAACGCATATAGATTACAGCAAGACAAAAACCAGAAACATATATTCAAAAAGAGGTTTTCTCTTTTTTCGATTGCATTTTCCTTTCATTGTTCTCTTTTAAGTCTATTTTGAGCATTTTTTTCTTTTTTCCATTTCAATACGTTAACATAGATTATAAAAATAGGAATTTACCTTTGAAAGTCGAACTGACGGTCGGCCTTCTTCGTTAAAATTGAAATAAAGGCAGTCGTACAGACTAATATTTGAGTTCGGTCTGAAAAAAGTCAGTCGGTCGAGATTGAATCGGCCACTGATCACCGATTACAATGGCGTTAAAGTGGCCGGATTCCCTTCTCCTTGGCAGGAGTTCAAAAATACGGAGGGCTAGGGTTTGGGCTCAAATGAAGGTTAATGCATTTTAAATATGGTATTAACCCCTTACAAAAACGGCGCCGTTCGGGTTCATATTGATAACCTGAAACGACATCGTATTGACCACTGCCCAATGACCCGACCTGATTTGACTTAGATCCGCGCGTTTCAATCCAAAAAAGGGACATTTGCACTTTCAATCCTTCCCTGCTTCGTGGCGTTTTAATGAAGTCATATATGTTTTCTTATTTTCTTAATTTGGCACTCAAATTTCGTATGACGTTTCAATCTCATCCGCTTTTAAACGCTATGTTTAAAAAACTAGAATATTTGCGCTTTTAGTCCTCGTATATCAGGGTGTCTTTTATTTTGGTTCCTTTTTTTTCAACTTACTGACTTTATAGGTTTTCTTAAAATAGTCCTTGGATTTTGAATGTATTTTGATTGAATCTGTCTTTTTTTTTTAAAACTTACATTTTCATATTTAATATATTTGTAGTTTTCTTTATTATTATTGACTCATTTAGTTATTTTTATATGCACATTTTATATTCTCCTTTAACCTTTCAATTTTTTTGTTTATTATTAAAATATGTTTAAAATCACTTTTGTTTATTTAGAACATGTCTTACATATGTTATACTTGTATGTATTTTATTATTTTGCTTATCATTGATCTAATGTTTGATAATTATTGCTATTGTGTATGTTTTAATTTTCGTTTTATATTTATTTGTTGCTTGAGATTCAATAGCATTATATCTCATTTGTAAATAATCGCTCCATATTGTATGCCATAGCATTATGTTTACTCAACAATGTCATGTTCTAACACTATTTGAGCTCTAAAATCATTTTTACTTAAAGTTTCAAAATAAGGTAATATTTGTGCGTTTGAAAATTCGAAGAAATCGTGCCCAATCGTGCTGGGTGTGGTTTTTTGTTTGACCAAATAAACGAATATCCTTTCAAATTTTGTCCATATTTCAAAATAAGGTAATATTTGTGTGTTTGGAAATTCGAAGAAATCGTGCCCAATCGTGTTGGGTGTGGTTTTTTATTTGACCAAATAAATGAATATCCTTCCAAATTTTGTCCATATTTTCAAAATAAGGTAATATTTGTGAGTCTAAAAATTCGAAGAAATCGTGCCCAATCGTGCTGGGTATGGTTTTTTGTTTGACCAGAATATCCTTTCAAATTTTGTCCATATTTTCAAAATAAGGTAATATTTGTGCGTTTGGAAATTCAAAGAAATCGTGCCCAATCATGCTGGGTGTGGTTTTCTTGTTTGACCAAATAAACGAATATCCTTTCAAATTTTGTCCATATTTTAAAAATAAGGTAATATTTGGGCGTTTGAAAATTCGAAGAAATCGTGCCCAATCGTGCTGGGTGTGGTTTTTTGTTTGACCAAATAAACGAATATCCTTTCAAATTTTGTCCATATTTTCAAAATAAGGTAATATTTACGCATTTGGAAATTCGAAGAAATCGTGCCCAATCGTGCTGGGTTGTGGTTTTTTTTGTTTGTCTAAATAACCAAATACCCTTTCAAAATTTCAATACATGTGCTTGGAGAATTTTGAGGATGATCTTGAATTCGAGGACTCAGATTGTCGTATCCAATTTTGCTGGATTTGATACTCTATTCATTTGGATCAAGGGAAGCTCAACATTCAATCAAGTTATTTAAAATTATAGAAAAAAAAGAATAGAATTTCAAAATCATTTCAAACTTTTCAACATTAGGACATCATTTAATCAATTTGGTACCAATTTTGGGCATTGCGAGGGTGCTAATCCTTCCTCGCATGTAACCGATTCCCGAACCCGTTTTCTTCTTGAAATTGAAACCAAAATTTATTTTATAGGTGACCCGATCACACCTTAACAAAAAGGATTGGTGGCGACTCCATATTTTAAAGTCGATCTCGTTTTTCAAACATAAAATAAAAATGGTTTCAACAACTTGGCAACTCCACTGGGGACTGGTTGAGAGTCAGGCCATTGATTGATTAATTCTTGTCCTTTGATTGAAAATTTGAAAAAATTATTTTGAAAAATCATGTTTCTTTCGATGCTTTTGCGATGCTATGATGTTGAGTTTTTGTAGAATACTTGCATTTGCATTGCATAACCGTTGTGATCATATCTTTAAGTGGGAGTGAGAAACTATGCCTTCGTGAGGTTTTCACCTCCACATGGGCTAGTAGACTGCTTCAGATCTTCGTAAGATTTTCACCTCCGCATGGGCACAGGGAAATGTATTCCCCTGAACCGAATTTGATCCGTATGAGCCTATAATGGGTGAGGATTGTGGAATCTGCAGGTTCGGGTATCCTTTTCTTAGGACTTTACCCCATATAGTAGATCGTAGGAACCCATCAAGTGTAGTAGTGTTGCATGTTAATGGTTACTCGAATAGGTGTTTGATTATTTTCTATTTGCCTTCAATCTAATTATTTGATACTGACTTGTGTTTTTTGTGATTTGTATGACATTGCATATTTAAGGAGGAGTCGATTCGTGTTCAGTTGCTAAGTTAGAGGTTTAACATGGAGAATGAATTCTTTGATAGAGTCGAAGATAATGTGGCCGTCCGCACATGGTCAGAGAGGCTACAATTAGAGAAAGGGGACAGTTTGGATAAAGGATACATATCGGAGCTATGGGATTTTGCTCGCGTTAGTGTGGTACAAAATGAGCTACAAGAGTTGAAGGATATATGGGCCCGTTGGGATGAGGGGACTAAGCAGATGTTCTACCGAAGTTACGGTGATATGCCATATTTGCTAGATGTTAAGGTAGACAAACATTTGTTTCGGGCTATGACCTAGTTTTGGAATCCTGCCGGCCATGACAGATTTCGGCTGGAGCCTCGATACCTATGAATTTTTAGGACGGCTCAGGTTCTAACCCTAGCCATAGTCCAATCAATCCTAATGTCCCTGATTTGGATGAGATAGCTGAAGGAGAGAGGGCGAAAGTGGAATTACCAAAGCAGCTAGAAGATAGATGTAAATGGTTAGAGGAGAAGTTTAAGGCGATAGATAGTGCTGATAGTTGTTATGGAATTGATGACAAGGATTTAAGCTTGGTCTCGGACTTGGTACTCCCATATAAATTCAAGATGCCTGAATTCAAGAAATACAATAGGACAAGTTGCCCCGAGGCCCATATTACTATGTTTTGTAGAAGGATGACGGGAAACATTAACAATGACCAGCTGCAATGACCAGCTGTTGATTCATTGTTTCCAGGATAGCCTGGTAGGAGCCGTCGCCAAATGGTATAACCGGTTGAGTCGTGCCAAGATTGGTTCATGGAGAGATTTGGCTCAAGCATTCATGAAACAGTACAGTCATGTGGCAAACATGACTCCTGATAGGATTACTCTTCAAAACATGGAGAAAAAAGGAAATGAGAGCTTTAGGCAATACACACAGAGGTGGAGAGAGGTCGCCATCCAAGTCCAGCCACCACTTCTAGAGAAAGAAACCGCAATGCTTTTTATCAATACACTGAATGCCCCATTTATCACGCATATGCTAGGAAGTGCAACCAAGAGTTTCGGGACATTGTAATGACAGAAGAAATTATAACACCCCTAACCCGTATCCGTCACCGGACTTGGGTTACGAGGCATTACCTAACAAAGCACACATCTGGACAGTCGTAATTCACATATTTTGAAAACTCCACAATTCAATCATATATAATAATTTACTTCTCATATAACATTCGAACAATCAAAACATCAATTGACTTGTTACTTTACAAATTATATGCGCATACATAAAAAAATTCAAACATATGTTAATGCATTTCATATAACTCATATGAATCAATATACCTATTTCATTTGTCAAATATCAATTGTACCATTTCTTAACCCAGCACTTACACATTTCCAAAACTAGATGAGCCATATTTCACAACTTAAAGATCCCCCACATGTGTGACATTGATATTAGTCAATATGAGCAAACATGCTTTGTACATTGTTTTAAGTTAAAACATCCACACGGAAAAAGTTATAATTTACATATACCAGATATAAACAATTATCATTTAAGATTAAACATACTTCTTTCCTAATCATAAGTCCATTCGCATATGACTATATGAATTTAAATCATTT
The DNA here is from genome assembly GCA_025506655.1 of Gossypium rotundifolium. Lineage (NCBI taxonomy): Eukaryota > Viridiplantae > Streptophyta > Magnoliopsida > Malvales > Malvaceae > Gossypium > Gossypium rotundifolium. The sequence goes on from CP106730.1 coordinate 111,451,923, forward strand.
TAAGCACAAATCATGCTCATTATTAACCATTTACTATATGCTAAAGTAACCAACAACTAAACCATTAATTCACATCCATTTGATTAACATACCATCTCTTATTTTCGGTTCCAACCAATAGGTTCATAATATATCTAGTTCACCAACATATTATTTACACATACATGGCATACAAGACATATACACTTATTCCTATATAATGCACATAAAGTGACTTTAAGATTAAACCAAACATGCATCCTTTAATAATTACGTGTTTTACGTATATAAGACTATGCCCAATGGAGTCGTTTTCGAACATTCATATTAACCCTTATATGCTTATTTCATATACCATAGTCATGTCTATACAACACTTTCATAACCTCAATAGCTATCCCATGGGAGAACATATCATAAACAGACATACTAATACAAATCATATTGTATAAATAAAGTAAAAACCATTCATGTATGTCATGTAGCATATTAACCAAAATGATCTTACACCAAGATCAAATCCAAGCATAAAAATCAAGCCATTTTCGCATGGCATATCATTAACAAGACCGAATATCATTAGTTTAGGCTATAGTCTAACCTATACATACCTTCAATTCAAAACTAATATTAAGTACCAAAAGGGATGATAGTGTGGTTGGTCGTTAACGATCCTCGGATGCCCGTAGCTCGATCGAAATCTATAAAACAGAAAAAACAGCACACATGGAATAAGCTTACTAGCTTAGTAAGTCCTAAGAAAATACAATATAACTTTATTCATCCGAATGTTTTAACCTACAACTCGAAGCATTTATAAGTACACATATCAACATATATATTTACCATTTCAAATTTCATTATATCATTTCATCTATCGACTCTTATTTTCTCACCAAGATATATCATTAATAAACATGCCAACACATAATGTATATACTTAATTATACATGCTCCACATTTCCATTCGCTCAGTACACCTTGAATAATTGAGCATCACATAGTATAATATCTATATATCTTCCAACCACCATTCCATAATGAACTTATTACTTCATTTCACTAGCTCATTAACGTTATATACAACATGTATGTAAGAAACACTTACCTCAAGGTCAATCACTATGATTCATTTTCAAAGCTTAGACTTTATTAATTCATTTTATACTCTGTTGTTACACAATCGAGCTTGAAGTGTCAATACACTGATGCGAGAACCCTGCTAGGCCTTAGCCCGAATCACATACACCATTGCTAGGCCTCTGGGCATTAAGCTCAATTAAATCATTGGCACAAGGCACGCTAGGCAATAAGCCGAATTAAATCACCTGACAAGGCACCTGGGCAATAAGCCCAATTAAATATAGTCAATACTTCCATACACATTTCATAACTCGTCACATAGCAAATTCAACTAGGATGATTCACATCACACAAATAAAATCCTTACTTCATTGTACAATTCACATATCATATCAAGTATACACATTCATGTTATATTTCCAAACATATCCATTTCAATGTGATTATTTTACACTCGCTATGACATAGATATACATTCAAATTTACCAAACATCATTATTTGACACACTCATACTTATTTCTTCAATATATTTCGACAAGGACTTACCTCGATTAACAACGGACGACTTAAACCTATTATTCTACAACCTTCGTCTTTCCTCGATTTAAATTGATTTTCTTTGTTCTTGATCTAAACATATCAAAATAATCTCATTCAAGTACATTTCATTTCAATTTAATCCCAAAGCACATAAATGGGCAAATTACCATTTTACCCCCAATGTTTCACATTTTTATCATTTAGTCCAATTTGCATAAAACACACAATACACCCAATTTCACCATAACACTTAAGGGCGAATACTCCTAGGGACTATACAAGTCCATTTTCTTCATTCATTTTGCAAATTAGTCCTCTAAATTTTTATTTTTACAAATTAGCCCTATTTATTCAATTTCACTAAAACTTCCAATACAAAACATATCAATCTTTAACCTATCTTAAATTTAAAATCATCAAATATCATAAACCACATAAGTATATCAATTTCTGAACATCAATAATGCATAGATTTACAAATTAAAACATGGGTTAGCTACGATTCGAAGCAACGATTTCAAAAACGTAAAAATTAACAAGAACCGAAATCAAACTAACCTTGATTTTACACTTCTAATTGCCAAAAATCAAAGGAAATGAAACCCCTTTTTCTTTCTCCCACATTCGGCCAAAGAAAAAAATAAGATGATAATGGCTTTTTCCTTTATTTTATTATGTATATAATATGTTATTTACTAGTTTACTAATATAACCTTTAAATAAAAATAAACTATCACATATAATAATGGCATATTAGTCAAAAGCCATCCACTAACTTGTAAAATGGGTTATTTACCCACTTAATACCTCAAATTAAGAAACCATCATCATTCTAGCACTTTACACTAAAGAATGCAACTTTTACGCTTTACGCGATTTAGTCATTTTTATCGAATTCAACATTTAAACGATAAAATTTTTCTACGAAACTTTCACACACAAAAATTCACACATAATGAGCACGGAATATAATATTTAAAAAAATTATCGGACTTGAATTTGTGGTCCCGAAACCACCGTTCTGATTTGGGTCAAATTCAGACTGTTACAAAATGATCGAGAATGCTATAAAAAGCAGAAAGATTGAGGCAAGGGAAATTAACAAAAGAACGACCACAATGAGGAAAGAAAGTGAAGTGAATAATGCAAGCATAGGGTATTCGAAGTCGATCACAGTTAATCAGCCAAAAACAGTGGCTACGGGGCATCAGGGTTTGCCCAGGAAGGAATCTAGCACCGCAAGACAAAATAATGAGAAACTCCAATTCACGCTGATCCCAATAACGTACAAGGAGATGTATCAAAACCTATTCAACGCACATGTTGTGTCTCCTCACGATCTAAAACCAATGCAGCCTCTGTACCCTAAATGGTATGACTCCAATGCAGTGTGTGAGTATCATGCGGGGACCACAGGTGTAACACCCTTAACCCGTGTCCGTTGCCGGATTAAAGTTCCAGGGCATTACTATGCTTAACACAAATCATATCATTTATTTACATTCATTAAAAGCATGGAGAAATGCATTTCGAGTTTATACTACCATAGCAAACTTAAACATTGATAACTTATCATAATCCATTTAAGCCAATTTTGTATATTTGCATATATATATATATATATATTTCCTGCTCAAAATATATAAACTTAAACTAAATGTATATGCACATGTTCAAACCATATTCGAATATGTCAATTTAAAAACATAGCATAAAACTTCCTATACAAGCGGTTAATATAACTTATATAGATCATATGATCTTTGGCACATTTTATCATTCCTACCGAATCACATTATCAAAAAACACCCAATTACCTATTAGGCCTATACCTATTATTTAAACTTATCAACATAATAACCTTAAGCCACATACACTACTTCATGCCATTAGTTTTACATAGTAGAAGGTATACATTATTACACATCTAATTACTCATTACTATTTCACCTCCGATTAACACATGCACAAGATACAATTTATATCATCTATACCTAGTCACATTGATACATTCAACTAGACATGCAAAACAAATCATCATCATTCCAATGTCACATAGATATTTGAACCATATCTAATCCATTAGTAAAATCTCTAATAGTAAATCCATAATTTAACCAACTCAAACCAATTCAACTAAAGAAACATATACAATCAAGTTTAAACCATAAGGGGCAAGCCATTTTCGCAATTCATCATGATCATTATCCTTTTCTTTAAAGTAAGTAAAGACCACTTAATCCAAGACATTACTTACATATGCTTAAATCATAAAATAAACCTTTGAAGTTAACATAAAGCAAAAACCGATTATTCACATCACTAATACCATGACCCACATTACAAGTCACACATTCATAAAAGCATAGCCATTTTAGCATGGCATACATACATATACATATCATTCGAACACAACATAAGAGATTTAGTCTATACATGCCTTTGACTCAAAAAGTATGCAAAACATATATATACCAAAGAGAGTGATAGTGTGGTGGACTTTCTTGATGATCCCCAGCCCATAATTGAATCAACAATCTATAAAATAGAAATACAAACACAAGCGAGGTAAGCTCGCTAGCTTAGTAAGTCTTAAGCAACTTTAGCATAACATTAGAACATTTAAACATTTATTAACCATAGCATTTACTCTACATTATCATAATCCTATAATTCATCGAACTATAGTATAAACATATTTAACATGAATCTCATTCTCCTTATCACATAGGTGCAATATTCATATCAACTCTATTATCATATCCACGACTTTTTACTAATAGCATTTCTACTAATGTAGAACATCAACAAAATAGCACGTTTAAACTCGATTCTATCTTTACCATTCATACATATCACCATTCTTAATATGCTATTCCAATTCAAGTAACATTAATCACAACTTACCTCACCTCGATAAATTCAATGAGATTTGAACTTACACGAGTATTTAGCTTAATAGGTTCACTATAATACATTCAACCATTTATAACTTCTTCATTTTAAAGTATCATCGGCATTAAGCTTGCTGAGCACGAAGCCTAAATCAAATCAAGCACAAGGCTTGCTAGGCACGAAGCACGAATATGTCACCTTAAGCACTGCTAGGCACAAAACCCAATATGTCACTTGGCACTAAGCACGCTGAGCACAAAGCTCGAATATGTCACCCAGGCACTAAGCACGCTGAGCACAAAGCCCGAATCAAATCAAGCACAAGGCACGCTGGCATCAAAGCACGATAAGTAACACTGCAAGCACAAGGCACGCTGAGGCATTAAAGCACGATATATAACACCGACACAAGGCACTGCTAGGCTAATAGCGAGATATCAACATTTTCAACATTTCAATGCACATTTCAATAATACCATAACCAATTAACTCACTTGAATTTCATAATTCTATCACATTTCAAATTCAACTAAGCTTATTCATATTTTCTAAATAAAATCATTACATCATTGTATAATCCGCATATCATATTGATTATACACCTTTACATTGTATTAACAAAACATATCCAATTCAATGTAACATCTTTACATTCGGCTATCACATAAAAATATGCCCAAATTTATCAAACATTGTCATTAAACACATTCATAATTCATTCTTTAATATAATCTAGCTTAAGGACTTACCTCACTATTGACGGACAACGTTAACCTGCTAATCGACGACTTTCTCCTTTCCCCAATCCAAATTCGTTTTTCTTTGTTCTTGATCTAAACACATAAAAAATTTAGCTCATTCAAGTACATTTCATCTCAATTTAGTCCCTAAGCACATAAATACGCAATTTACCATTTTACCCCTAAAGTTTCACATTTTTACAATTTAGTACTATTTGCATAAAACACAAAATATACATAATTTGCACATAATACTTTAGGGCCGAATCTTATATACCATCATACCAAGGCATACATTTCATTTATTTTGCAAACTAGTCCTTCAAAATTTCATATTTTTTTTGCAATTTAGCCCAAAATACTAAAATTCACTAAAATTTCTAATACAAAACATATCAATCCTTAACACATCTTTAATCTAAAATCATCAAATATCAAAACTATAAAAACACATCAATGGCCGAACCTCATATACACATGATTCTCAAAAATTCAAGCATGGGTCGGGTAATATACGAAGCAACGATCTAAAAAACGTAAACATTATCAAAAACCGAAATTTACACATACCTTAATCAAGCATTTGAATTGCCAAAATTTCAAGCTCTCTAAACCCTTTTTTTTTTCACAACTTTCGACCACTTTAGAAGAAAGATGATAGTGGCTTTCTTTTTTTATGTTTTATTTAACTTATTATAACTTTATTTGTAAATTACTAATATAACCTTATTATAATAATTAAACTAACATATAACCTAAGGTTAATGTTGACCATGGCCGGCCACTAACATTTAAAATGGGTTATTTACCCTTTCTATACTTCATATTAAAAAGCCATGCTCAAATTAGCACATTTCACTTTAGTATGCCACTTTTACCTTTTACGCGATTAAGTCCTTTTTCTAAATTAAACACACAAACGATAAAATTTTTCCACTAAACTTTCACACATATTAATTCACATATAATAAGCACAAAATATGAATTTAAAATATTCTCGGACTCGGATTTGTGGTCCCGAAACCACCGTTTCAATTAGGGTCAAATTCGGTCTGTTACAACTCTCCCCCTTAAAGATTTTCGTCCAGAAAATCTTACCGTTAAATAACGTCGGATATTGTTGCCTCATTGCGTCCTCGGGCTCCCACGTAGCCTCTTCAACTCCGTCTTGATTCAAAGTACTTTCACTAAGGAAATCCTTTTGTTTCTTAACTCTTTCATTTCGAGAGCTAAGATACGGATCGGTTTTTCCTCATCGTCATATCGAGTTGGATTTTAATCTTAGATGGAGCAATCACATGTGAGCGGATCGATCTGTATCTACGGAGCATAGAAACGTGAAATACATCGTGTATCTTTTCTAATTCGAGGTAGCTTCAACCTATAAGCAACAGGCCCAACCGTTCAATGATTTCATACGATCCGGATGAATCTCGGACTCAACTTACCTTCCGGCCAAAGCGAAGTACTTTCTTCCACGGAGAAACCTTTAAAATACTCGATCTCGACCGAAATTTAATGTCTTTACGTTTCAAATCAGCATAGGACTTTTGACGATCCGAAGCGACTTTCAAATTGTCTCTAATAATAGCTACTTTACTTCGGTTTCTTTAATCGGATCAACCACATGTATTTTGTTTTACTGAGCTCATCAATACAACGGTGTACGACATTTGCATCGTACAAAGCTTTGTAGGCGCCATTTTGATACTAGATTGAAAGCTATTATTATAAGCAAATTCAATCGAGAGGTAGGTATCGTTCCCGTGCCTTCAAACTCGAGAATGCAACATCTCAACATGTCATCAAGCATCTGAATAGTTCTCTCAGATTAATGGTCTGTCTGCAGATGAAAGGTCAGACTAAAATGAAGTTTAGTACCTAAAGCATCTTGCAACTTCTTCCAAAATCGCGATGTAAATCTCGGGTCTCTGTCTGAAACAATGGAACTCGGTACACCATGCAATCTCACAATCTGTGATACATACAATTCAGCAAGTTTATCAAGAGAATAGTCTGTACAAACTGGCACAAAGTGAGCTGATTTAGTCAGTCTATCAACTATAACCCAGACAGCATCTTTCTTACTCGGTGTCATAGGGAGACCAGATACAAAATCCATTGTAATTCTATCCCATTTCCATTCAGGTATCATGATTGGCTGAAGTAGTCCAGAAGGCACTTGATGCTCGGCTTTTACTTGCTGACAAATTAAGTACTTGGAAACAAATTCAGATATATCTCGTTTCATACCAGGCCACCAGTAGAACTGCTTCAAGTCATTATACATTTTCGTGCTACCTGGATGTATTGACATCTGACTATTATAAGCTTCTTTCAATAACATCTGAATCAAATCCACGTCCCTCGGTACACACATTCAGCCTTTGTATTTCAAGCAGTCATTTTCATCAATTCAAAATTCTGACTCTACATTATTTTCACACTGAACCCGTTTAACAGTCATATATTTGTCAGCTTTTTGTGCATCACAAATTTGCTGAATAAACATTGGTCTTGCTTGTAATTCGGCTAGGATCGATCCATCACCAAACATAACCATCTGTACGTTCATTGCACGAAGAGCAAACAATGATTTTCGACTTAACGCATTGGCAACAACGTTAGCTTTCCCCGGATGGTAGTCAATCACTAACTCATAGTCTTTCAACAGTTCTAACCATCTGCGTTGTCTCAAGTTCAACTCTTTCTGAGTCATCAAATATTTAAGACTTTTGTGATCCGAGTAAACATGACATTTCTCACCGTATAAATAATGACCCCAAATTTTCAATGCGAACACAATAGTCGCAAGTTCTAAATCATCGTCGGGTAATTTCTTTCATGCGGCTTCAATTGTCTTGAGCGTGGGCTACAACTTTGCCTTCCGCATCAAAAGCAGCCCAAACCATTCAAAGAAGCATCCGAATAAGCAACAAATTCTTTACCCGATTCAGTTTGAACTAACACTGGAGCTTCGGTCAAAAGGGTTTTCAAGCGATCGAAACTTTTATGACAATTTTTCGACCACTCAAACTTGACATCTTTCGTAGTAGCTTTGTCAAAGGTGTAGCTATTACAGAAAAACCTTTCACAAACCGTCATAGTAGCCCGCAAGTCCCAGAAAACTTCGAATCTTGAAAACATTTTTTGGTGGCTTCCAATCAAGTATAGCCGAGATTTTGTTCGGGTCAACACGAATACCCGATGCTTTGAAACAACATGACCCAAGAAACTAACTTCATTCATCCAAAACTCACACTTACTAAACTTTGCATACAATGTTGATCTCATAAAGTTTGTAACACTAATCTCAAATGCTCGGCATGCTCGGTTTCATCTTTAGAGTAGATTAGTATATCATCAATAAACACTACTACAAACCGATCTAAAATTGCACGAAGACCCGATTCATCAAATCCATAAAAAGCAATGCAGTGCATTAGTAAGCCCAAAATGCATAACCAAAAACTCAAAATGTACGTACCTCGTGCGGAATGCGATCTTTGGCACATCTGTATCTCGACTCATGGCTGATAATAACCCGATCTCAAATCTATCTTGAAAATCTCAAGTCCCTTTCAACCGATCAAACAAATCATCAATCCGAGGTAACTTGTACTTATTCTTTATAGTTACCTTATTCGATTCTTAGATAATCAATACACATTCGCATCGTTCCATCTTTCTTTTTCACAAAAATAACTGGTGCACCCCAATGAGAGAAACTCGGTCGTGCAAAGCCCCTATCTGTTAATTCTTGCAATTGTGCTTTCAACTCTTTTAACTCAGTAGGTGCCATCCGATATGGAGCTATCGAGATCGGAGTCGTTCCCGGTGCCAATTCAATGCCAAACTCAATTTCTCGTATTGGGGGTAAACCCGTAGTTCTTGAGAAACACATCCGGTATTCACACACAATCAGATGCAGATTCAATATGCTTTTCGGACACTTTATTATCCAATTACATAACCCAAATAAGCTTCGCACCTTTTCTCACATACTTTCCACCAATGTCGAGGATATTATTGTAGAAACTTACTTAAATCATTGGATTTAATTACGATGATCTCGCCGGTTCGACATCTCAAATCAATAAGCTTTCTTTTGCAATTCACCTTGCATCATGTGAAGTTAGCGATCCATTCCCAAAATTATATCGAACTCATCAAAGGGCAACAACATTAAATCAATTTGGGAAACAATAATCCCGAATCATCAACGGGCAACCTCTACACACTTTATTAACAAGTACACATCTACCCGGAGGGTTGGACACACGAATCACAAACTCAAGAGACTCAATGGCGAGTCTTACGAATACTAGAGTTTCACACACATATGAATAAGTCAAACCAGGATCAATCAATGCAATCACAGTAGTATCATAAAGGGTGAAAGTACAGGTAATGACATCGGGGGAAGAAGCATCCTCTCTGGCTCATGTAGCATAAGCTCTGATAGTTGCTCGGGCCTCTAATTGAAATATAGTGTCCTTCGTCCCTCTCGACTACCACCTACTTTCTTTGGAATGTTTGGGTGGTCGTCCCATCTTGGCGTCTTTTCAGTCTAGTGTTTTGAGCAAGTATTACGTTACGGCTAACATCGGGCACTCCGAATAAAATGGTCTGACGATCCACATTTAAAGTAGAGATAGATCACGAACCTATAACTTCCAGAATGCCATTTCTCATAATGTTTACACTCGACCCGGTCTTGTGGAACGTTACCAACGCTAGCTATCGAAGTGGCTCGATAACTCCCTGGAGGTCGATCACGTCTAGGTAAGTCTGAAGTAGCTTTATGTCGGTTGGAGTCATCTCTGAATTTCTTAGGCACTGAATGGTAAGTCTTACTCGTTGATCTCTTACGAGTATCTCTAGCTTCTATTTCAACTTTTCTTTTCTCTTTCCCGAGCTCTTCAGCCTTACAAGCCCGCTCAACTCGTATCACAAACTCTTTGATTTCAAGAATGCCGACCAGCAACTTTATATATTCATTCAGACCGTCTTCAAATCTTTTGCACATAATGGCTTCAGTAGAAACACACTCTCTAGCATTCCGTTCATATTCCGTCACAGTCATTCGCCTTGTTTTAGTTCAAGAAATTCTTTTCGTTTTGATCGATGAATCTCGGTGATTTATTTCTTCTTGAACTCAATTTGGAAGAAGTCCCAAGTTACTTTTCTTTCGAACTCACGATACCAGTGTGTTCCACCAGTGATAGGCAGTGTCCCAAAGTAGAGATATAGCACACTTTAGACATTCATCTGGAGTACAAGATAACTCATCGAGTACCCGAATAGTGTTATCAAGCCACATCTCAGCTCGTTCTGCATCATCATTATCATTGGCATTGAATTCCTTGGCCCCATATTTCCTGATTTTATCAACGGGAGGCCTACTAGATCTCATCGGATCTATCATCGGGGGTGCTGAAGGTACCGGAGTTGGATTATTTGGGGGTGGAGGTTGTTGTACAACCGGGTTATTCTGAACAAACTGGATAAACCATTCATTCATCATTTGGTAGAAGGCTTGTTTAGCCTCCCCCTCGTGGCTACCCGTAACTGGTCGAGAGTCTACTGGCACTGATCCACGTGCGAGACCAGGTGTAACACTCTCCATGTCATCAGCTACGGCTCTATCGGGATCAGAATCCATTTACTATATATAAAATACAATTGAAATTGCCAGAAGTCACCACACTATCATATATACAATTCAAAGGCATGTATAGCTAGACTCTTACGTACTACGGTAGTCTTAGAATCAACTAAACCGTAGCTCTGATACCAATAAAATGTAACACCCTTAACCCGTGTCCGTTGCCGGATTAAAGTTCTAGGGCATTACTATGCTTAACACAAATCATATCATTTATTTACATTCATTAAAAGCATGGAGAAATGCATTTCGAGTTTATACTACCATAGCAAACTTAAACATTGATAACTTATCATAATCCATTTAAGCCAATTTTGTATATTTGCATATATATATATATATATATTTCTGCTCAAAATATATAAACTTAAACTAAATGTATATGCACATGTTCAAACCATATTCGAATATGTCAATTTAAAACATAGCATAAAACTTCCTATACAAGCGGTTAATATAACTTATATAGATCATATGATCTTTGGCTGCTTTTATCATTCCTACCGAATCACATTATCAAAAAAACACCCAATTACCTATTAGACCTATACCTATTATTTAAACTTATCAACATAATAACCTTAAGCCACATACACTACTTCATGCCATTAGTTTTACATAGCCAAGGTTTACATTATTACACATCTAATTACTAATTACTATTTCACCTCGATTAACACATGCACAAGATACAATTTATATCATCTATACCTAGTCACATTGATACATTCAACTAGACATGCGAAACAAATCATCATCATTCCAATGTCACATAGATATTTGAACCATATTTAATCCATTACTAAAATCTCTAATAGTAAATCCATAATTTAACCAACTCAAACCAATTCAAATAAAGAAACATATACAATCAAGTTTAAACCATAAGGGGCAAGCCATTTTCACAATTCATCATGATCATTATCCTTTTTCTTTAAAGTAAGTAAAAGACCACTTAATCTAGTACATTACTTACATATGCTTAAACCATAAAATAAACCTTTGAAGTTAACATAAAGCAAAAACCGATTATTCACATCACTAATACCATGACCCACATTACAAGTCACACATTCATAAAAGCATAGCCATTTTTGCATGGCATACATACATATACATATCATTCGAACACAACATAATAGATTTAGTCTATACATGCCCTTGACTCAAAAAGTATGCAAAACATATATATACCAAAGAGAGTGATAGTGTGGTCGACTTTCTTGATGATCCCCTGAGCCCGTAATTGAATCAACAATCTATAAAACAAAAATACAAACACAAACAGGGTAAGCTCGCTAGCTTAGTAAGTCTTAAGCAACTTTAGCATAACATTAGAACATTTAAACATTTATTAACCATAGCATTTACTCTACATTATCATAATCCTATAATTCATCGAACTATAGTATAAACATATTTAACATGAATCTCATGCTCCTTATCACATAGGTGCAATATTCATATCAACTCTATTATCATATTCACGACTTTTACTAATAGCATTTCTACTAGTAACCTAGAACATCAACAAAATAGCACGTTTAAACTCGATTCTATCTTTACCATTCATACATATCACCATTCTTAATATGCTATTCCAATTCAAGTAACATTAATCACAATTTACCTCACCTCTGATAAATTCAATAAGATTTGAACTTACCTGAGTATTTAGCTTAATAGGTTCACTATAATACACTCGAACCATTTATGACTTCTTCGTTTTAAAGTATCACCGGCATTAAGCACGCTTAGGCACGAAGCTTGAATCAAATCAAAGACAAGGCTGCTAGGCACGAAGCTTAGAATATGTCACCTAAGACTAAGCACGCTAGAACAAAGCTTAGAATATGTCACCAACACTAAGCTCGCTAGGCACAAAGCCGAATCAAATCACCGCACAAGGCCCTGCTAGCCATCAAAGCACGATAAGTAACACCGAAGACAAGGCACGCTGGGCATTAAAGCTCGATATATAACAATGACAAAGGCACCGCTAGGCTAATAGCCCGAGATATCAACATTTTCAACATTTCAATGCACATTTCAATAATACCATAACCAATTAACTCACTTGAATTTCATAATTCTATCACATTTCAAATTCAACTAAGCTTATTCATATTTTCTAAATAAAATCATTACATCATTGTATAATCCGCATATCATATTGATTATACACCTTTACATTATATTAACAAAACATATCCAATTCAATGTAACATCTTTACATTCGGCTATCACATAAAAATATGCCCAAATTTATCAAATATAATCTAGCTTAAGGACTTACCTCGACTATTGACGGACAACGTTAACCTGCTAATCGACGACTTTCGCCTTTCCCCGATCCAAATTCATTTTTCTTTGTTCTTGATCTAAACACATAAAAAATTTAGCTCATTCAAGTACATTTCATCTCAATTTAGTCCCTAAGCACATAAATAGGCAATTTACCATTTTACCCCTAAAGTTTCACATTTTTACAATTTAGTACTATTTGCATAAAACACAAAATATACATAATTTGCACATAATACTTTAGGGCTGAATCTTATATACCATCATACCAAGGCATACATTTCATTTATTTTGCAAACTAGTCCTTCGAAATTTCATATTTTTTTTTTGCAATTTAGCCCAAAATACCAAAATTCACTAAAATTTCTAATACAAAACATATCAATCCTTAACACATATTTAATCTAAAATCATCAAATATCAAAACTATAAAACACATCAATGGTCAACCTCATATACACATGATTCTCAAAAATTCAAGCATGGGTTAAGCAATATCTGAAGCAACGATCTAAAAACGTAAACATTATCAAAAACCAAATTTACACATTCCTTAATCAAGCATTTGAATTGTCAAATTTCAAGCTCTCTAAACCCTTTTTTTCTCAACTTTCGCCACTTTAGAAGAAAGATGATAGTGGCTTTTTTTTTTATGTTTTATTTAACTTATTATAACTTTATTTGTAAATTACTAATATAACCTTATTATAATAATTAAACTAACATATAACCTAAGGTTAATGTTGACCATGGCCGGCCACTAACATTTAAAATGGGTTATTTACCCTTTCTATACTTCATATTAAAAAGCCATGCTCAAATTAGCACATTTCACTTTAGTATGCCACTTTTACCTTTTACGCAATTAAGTCCTTTTTCTAAATTAAACACACAAACGATAAAATTTTTCCACTAAACTTTCACACATATTAATTCACATATAATAAGCACAAAATATGAATTTAAAATATTTCTTGGACTCGAATTTGTGGTCCCGAAACCACCGTTTCGATTAGGGTCAAATTCGGTCTGTTACAACAGGGCATTCAATAGAAAATTGCCTTGCCTTTAAGAAATTGGTAGAAAGATTTATCAATATGGGTCTTGTGAAGTTAGAGGACATGCCAAACGCAAAAATCCATTACCCAATCATGCTAATAACAGGGTCAATGCAATTAGCAAAAGCTAAGAAAAGAATCAAAGCAAGTATCGCGGAAGTTAAGACTCCCTTAAGATTGGCCTGGAAAGAAATGGTCAAACAGGAACTAATTGTTGCAGAAGAGAGTCGAGGAAAGCTGATAAATTATTGTGAGTACCATCGGGAATTGGGGTATGAGATTCAGAATTGTGGGGAATTTAGAACTTTGGTACAAAATTTGATGAGCAACAAAGAGATTGAGTTTTGTGAAAAGGTGCAAAAGAGAAGAGCATATGCGCATCAGAGTCAACAATAAAGAGCTCAAAAGTCAACATTCCGTGATCGTTATTTTGCAACCCAAAAATAATGGAGCTGGAATATAGGTAGCACCAAGAGTGATAATACAAAGGCTCGCGACCTTTGCTTATAAGGATAGTAAGAAGGTTCCCTAGAATTATGAGTGTAATGTGGCAATCCCAAGAAAGGATAATTCAGCTAGTGCTTAAAAAGAGGAACTAGATATAGGTTCTCATACTCGTAGTGGGAGCGCTATAATTTGACAAAAGGGAAAGCTCCAATTGTAGAGCAGGAGAAAGAAAAATCAGTCGAGCCTGAGTCACCTATCAAGGAATCAGTGAAAGAAGAAGAAGCTAAGGAGTTCCTAAAATTTTTGAAACACAGTGAATATTGTGTTGTAGAATAGCTGCATAAGCAACTAGTGCACATATCAGTGTTAGCTTTGCTTTAGAGTTCGGAGGTACACAGGAATGCATTGGTGAAAGTTTAGAATGAGACTTACGTCACCAATGATATCTTAGTTAATAAACTGGATCAATTGATTGGTAACATAAGTGCTGATAACTTCATCTATTTCAATGACGAGAGATACCACCAGGTGGTA
This sequence comes from Gossypium rotundifolium, assembly GCA_025506655.1. Classification (NCBI taxonomy): domain Eukaryota; kingdom Viridiplantae; phylum Streptophyta; class Magnoliopsida; order Malvales; family Malvaceae; genus Gossypium; species Gossypium rotundifolium. The sequence goes on from CP106730.1 coordinate 111,467,172, forward strand.
GAGGATCCACCAAGGCTTTGCATATTACCACTAGATGTAAAGGGTACACACTACCAGGGGTCTTGATAGACAATGGGTCGGCGTTAAACGTATTACCCTTGTCCACTCTAAATAGATTATCGGTGGACGGTTCGCACATGAAAGAGTGCCAAAGCATAGTGAAGGCATTTGATGGAACGCAAAAAAAAGTGTTGGAAAGAATTGAGATACCCCTATTGATTGGCTCGACTACTTACGAGGTGGATTGTTTGGTAATGGACATCAAGCCTTCCTATAACTGCCTACTAGAGAGACCGTGGATACATTCGTTAGGGGCAGTGCCCTCATCATTACATCAAAAAGTGAAGTTGGTAGTGGATGGTCTGCTAATAACAATAAAGGCTGAGGAGGACATTATTGCAGAATGACTAGTGATATGCCGTACTTGGAGATAAATGACGAGACAACAGAATGTTCTTTCTGATCTCTCGAGTTCGTGAATGCAACTTTCATTACGAAAGGAAACAGAATCCTAATACCAAGAATCTCCAAGACTACAAGAATGGGACTGAAAATGACCGTAGGGAAAGGAACTTTACCGGAAGAGGACTTGAAAAGTATCTTCAGGGGAGAGTTGTGCCTCCGACGTTGAGAGAAAAACAAGATCGTTTTGGCTTAGGATTTAGGCCAGATGCAAAACAAAAAAAGAAAGAATTAGAAAAAAGGCAAGAAAGAAGACGTGCCCTTTTGAGAGGTGAGGAAACCAAATGGGAACCCATGATAATTCCACACATATCCAAAACTTTTGTGTCGGGAAGAGTAATTCATGCTGAGCCGAAGGCACCAAAAAGATAGGACATTATAGATATGCTGGGTAATGTATGCATTAATGCCATATCCGAGGAGGCCGTGGAAGAAAGGACCTTATCAGATATTTGACCTTATGAACCGGAAAGCATTTGAGACAATTGGACTGCAGAGGAAATTCTTGTAGTATTTAAAGCTTATTCAGAGTAATGTTCAGAACGCACTTATAGCTTTAAGCCTAGAAGTGATAAGGTTTCTTTTGTGAAATAGGTGCATGTTCAAACATTATTATATTAATGAAGTACATTTTTGCTATTATTTGAAGCAAACATTCTTCCATTATTTTCTTTATTTTGTGATTCCCTCAAATTATTCCTTCATAATTATTATACATACAAATAATCACTCATAAATTCATTCATTCTTTCCACATTCTTTTGAATTTACGATAGGTCCCGGATATCAATGACATGAGCAACGATGCCAGGGACTCAAAATATCCTTTTGAGCAAGACATGTGTTTAGAAGGATCATAGGATTTTGAAGATGACACGGACAATGACTTATCTCCTAACTTGTTAAGAATGGTAGAATAGGAAGAGAAACAAATTCTACCTCATAAGGAAACAGTAGAGACTGTGATATTAGAGGAAGGGAAAGTAGTAAATATTGGAACGTGTATGGTCATATAAGGATATGTCTGGTTTAAGCATCGACATTGTAGTACACCGCCTACCCATAAAAGAGGATTGCAAGCTAGTTTAGCAGAAGCTCCGAAGGATGAGACCGGATATAGTGCTAAAAATAAAGGAAGAAGTCAAAAAATAGTTTGATGCCGGATTCTTGCAAGAGATCAAATATTCGAATGGGTGGCCAACATCGTACCTATCCCTAAGAAATATGGGAAAGTACAAATGTGTGTAGATTATAGAGACCTAAATAACACTAGCCCAAAGGATAATTTTCCTTTACCTCATATTGATACTCTAGTGGATAACATAGTAGGCTATTCATTGTTTTCATTTATGGACGGATTCTCGGGGTACAATCAGATAAAAATGCATCCTGAAGATATGGGAAAAACACCTTCATAATATTGTAGGGTATATTCTGTTACAAAATAATGCCGTTTGGGTTGAAAAATGCGGGGCTACATACTAAAGAGCTATGGTGACCTTATTCCATGACATGATGCACAAGGAGATTGAAGCCTATGTCGATGACATGATTGCAAAATCCCAAATAGAAGTTGAACTTATCCAAGTTTTGAGAAAATTGTTCTTGAGACTGAGGAAATTCTAGTTAAAGCTCAATCCCACAAAATGCACTTTTGGAGCTAGATCTGGAAAATTGCTAGGCTTCATAGTCAGCGAGAAGGGAATCAAGATTAACTCAGATAAAGTCAGGGCCATACAAGAATTGCCTCCACCACGCACTCAAAAAGAAGTTCGAGGTTTCCTTGGAAGGTTAAATTACATCGATAAGTATATTTCACAGTTAACCAAAAAATGTGATCCTATATTTCATCTTCTAAAGAAACATAATCCAGGTGTGTGGGATGATGAATGCCAGAAAGGTTTCGATAGGGTCAAACAATACTTGTTGAATCCTCTAGTCTTGTCACCCCCTTGCCTAGATAGGCCACTAATCTTGTACTTAATAGTGTTTGATCACTCTATGGGGTGTGTGCTAGGTCAGCATGATGACTCAGGGAGAAAAGAAAAGGGATATATTACCTCAGCAAGAGATTCACTGAGTGTGAGATGAGGTATTCGCCAATTGAAAATTTGTGTTGTGCCTTGATCTGGACAACTCGGAGGTTGAGGCAGTACATGTTGTACCATACGACCTGGTTAATCTTGAAACTAGATCCTCTTAAGTACATGATGGAATCAACCGCCTTGAATGGAAGAATGGCCCGATGGTAAATTTTGCTCTCTGAATTTGATGTAGTCTATGTGAGCCAGAAGGCTGTGAAAGGAAGTGCGATAGCAGATTTTCTAGCCAGCAGAGTCGTTAGACGATTACGAACCCTTAAATTTTGATTTTCCTAATGAAGATCTGATGTTTGTAGCATCTACTAAGGGAAGTACCATAGAAGATTGTCCTTGGAAGTTGAACTTCGATGGAGCATCAAATGCCATTGGTAATGGAATTGGGGCAGTCCTGATATCCAAATGGAGATAATTACCCATTCACTTGCAAATTGGATTTCGATTGCACAAATAATATGATAGAATACGAAGCTTGTATTATGGGAATTTGAGCAGCCATAGACCGCAAAGTCAAGGTGCTAGAGGTATATGGAGATTCCGCATTGGTGATCTATCAGCTCAAAGGAGAATGGAAAATAAGGGATCCCAAATTGATCAGTTACCAAAAGTTAATTCTAGAGTTGATTGAGGAGTTTGATGATATCACATTTTTTTACCTCCCGCGTGATGAAAACCAGATGGCCGACGCCTTGGCCACGTTAGCTTCTATGATTAGAGTAAATGAGCAGAAAAGTATGAAGCCCATCTAAATGAGTATCTGTGAGGCTATGACTCACTGCTGTAATATGGACGAAGAAGAGGAGAGATGATTGTCCTTGGTATCATAACATTCTACGATATGTGAAGAACCGTGAATACCCTGATCAAGTGACAAAAAATGACAAAAGGACATTGAAAAGGCTAACCTATGATTAAGTCCTGGACGGGGAGGTCCTGTACAAAAGAAGAAAGGATCAAGTACTTTTGAGGTGTGTGGGTGCTATTAAAGCTAAGAAAATTCTGGAAGAAGTTCGTGAGGGTGTTTGTGGGATTCACGCTAACGACTTTACAATGGCCAGATAGATTATGAGATTCAGATACTATTGGTCAAACATGGAAGGTGACTGCATCAATTACGCCAAGAGATGTCACAAATGCCAGATTTATGGGGACAAAATCCACGTCCTCCTTCACTGTTGCATGTTATGACTTTCCTATGGCCTTTCTCCATGTGGGACATGGATGTCATCGGTGATCTCTTTAAAAGCTTCAAACAGGCATCGATTCATCTTTGTAGTTATCGACTATTTCACCAAATGGGTAGAAGCGGCTTCATATGCCAGTGTTACCAAGTCGATAGTCAGCAGATTCCTAAAAAAAGGAAATCATATGTTGATATGGAATGCCTGAGAGGATTATATCCGACAATGCATCAAACTTGAACAACAGTACGAACGCGAAGTTCTGCAGTCAATTCAAGATCAGACATCATAATTTGTCACCGTATCGTTCGAAAATAAATGGTGCGGTGGAAGCAGGTAATAAAAACATTAAGAAGATTGTAGGGAAAATGGCTGAAACCTATAAAGATTGGCACGAAAAGCTACCATTCGCTCTTTATGCATATCAAACATCACCAGGACCTCGACCGGGACAACTCATTTCTCATTAGTTTACGGAATGGAGGCAGTGTTACCTATTGAAGTTGAAATTCTTTCCTTTTGAGTCTTGTTAGAGTTAAAGTTAGATAAAGTAGATTGGATCCATTCTAGATACTATCAGTTAAACTTGATCGAAGAAAAAAGGCTAAAGGCTATCTTTCATGGTTAGATGTACCAAAAGATAATGATACAGACTTATGAAAAAAAGGTTCATCCAAGAGAATTTCACAAGGGAGACCTGGTTTTGAAAAAGATCCTTCCTATACAAAAGGATTTTAGAGGGAAATGGATGCCAAATTGAGAAGGACCTTATGTGGTGAAAAAGGCTTTCTCCGGAGGAATATTGATCTCGGCCGAAATAGATGGGAAAAACTTGCCCAATCCTATAAATTTAGATTCAGTCAAGAAATACTATTCTTGAAGAGGAAAAGAGGCCAAAGTGAAAACCCACAAAGGGCGCTTTAAGACTTTCTTCAAAAAAAATGAAATGAAAGGTGGAGAGGCCAAGGTAAAAACCCGAAAAGGGCGCTTTGAGACCAAAGGGGTTTGAGTTGAAAACCCAAAAAGGACGGTTCAAATTATGACATGTGGTGATCCTGCTATATTTGAATTAACAAGGAAAGGGTATGTCGAGTCTTGGTGCACCAACAAAGTACTCAGGATCTCCTAAACACATGTCAAACTTAAAATAGTCTTCTAGATGCTCGGGCAGAGAAGCTCAGGCTGTGATATCTAGAGGGCACATAGTATGCCTTTTTTATTGAATATGCTGTTTTTGAATACTCTTTTTTTTCCAGGCAAGCATTTGTGATTAAGTTCTTTTGATAATTTGTCTTAAGCGTTACTTCATACCAATTTTATTCTCGTCCATTGTTATTACCTTTATGCAAGCATGTCGCATTGAAATAATAATGGATGAACTAATAATACTTTCATAGAAGAAGTTCCGCATATTACTCTGGAAGTTTCTAAATAATACAAGAGCCTAAAATAGGACTATTGTGTAGAACTCACCAGGTCTAAGGGGTTGATAATATCGGAGGAGAGGGTACCTATATAGTGATGATCTCTTCGCTTTTAAAGTACCACAGCAGAGATGAGGCTCTAACAAACAAACAATAAGAAGGAGATTGTTCTCAAAGAATGAAACTCTGTGTTCAGACTAAAGACTTAGAGAATGGTGTAACAGATTATTTTGGATCCTATATACTTGAGACACGAGGTGGCAGTGCAATAATACAAACCTTGCGCCTTCGAGTTATGAGGGAATAGGCATTGAAGTCACAATGGGGGCAAATCAGTTGAGCAAAGTAGTGGTTCCTTCGAGTTTTGGGGTCAAATTACCAGCCAAACAAGGACAACATGATGTGAGCAAGGATGCCCTTAAACATTTGAAAAGGATCATTCCCATGACATTTTGCATTCATACAAATGCCATCCATAAGACATATCTATTTAGGGGCATTTGATTCATTCCTATCATTGCATCCTAATTTTTGTAAAAAGACCATTCTCATGACATTTTATATTCATGAAAAGGTCATCCATAATACATTTAATTAGGAGCATTAGATTCATTCTGATCATTGCATCCTAACCATTTTGTATAAGCGTAAACACATAAAACCAATTTTACAGGACAGGTCCCCTAGAAGACGTTGTCGCAACATCGGTGAATTCGAAGATCTTGCCTTCCTGAGTGAAGCGGGTCGAAAGATAGCAGATCTGGTAATCTTGAAGTTGTAGTAGTAGATCGAAGCTATACAAGTCTTATTTCCTCGAAGTTCTAGCAGAGTGGGTTGAAATTACAAATCCTGTCTCCTGAGTTCACAACGAGGATCCAACTTTATTTTCGAGAAGTTTCAGTAAGAAGATTGAAGTTACAAATCTCTTCTTTCTGGATTCTTATCACCTCGAAGTCCTAGTGGAGCAGGTCGAAGCTACAAATCCCTTCTCCTTGAGGTTATTGAGGATCAACCTTTATTTCCGAGAAGTTTTAGTGAGAAGATTGAAACTACAAATATCTTCTCTCTAGATTCTTATCACCTCGAAGTCTCAGTGGAGCAAGTCGAAGCTACAAATCCCTTCTCCCTGAGGTTATTGAAAATCAACCTGTATTTTGAGAAGTTTCAGTAAGAAGATCGAAGTTACAAATCTCTTCTCTCTAAATTCTTATCTCCTTGAAGTTCTAGTGGAAAAGATTGAAATTACAAATCTCTTCTCCCTGAGATTACATTGGAATGGATCGAAGTGCTAGTTCTATGTCCTGAAGATGCAGTGGGATGGAATGAAGCTACTCGAAGAAGAAAAGCATCGAATAAAGTCAAGATTTGACCAGACCGCAAATTTGGCCCTTTTAAAGTATTTGCACTATTCTCGTTACACAAAAATGAGCAAAGAGGGACAGCTGTAGGGCCCAAAATTTTCCCGGGGCCATACCAAAAACCAAAAAAATAATAAAACCATGAATTAAAACAAAGTCCAATAACAATCCAAATAACTGTTTTATTACAAACCCAAAAATTAATAAAATTAGACCTAGCCCAGACTAAACTCGAATGGCCCAAGACCCTCAGCAGATGCTCACTAAGCCCAACAACTTATCCTAGCCCAAAACTTTTGGCCCAAATAGGTTTCAGCGAAGCAGAAACCCTAGAGAATTCCAGAGGTTTCCAGCGCCGCGCGTGTGCCCCCAAGCGCCGCCACCACGCGCACGCCATGAGCGAGCCTTCACTAGTGCATCAGCTCGTGTCTCCGCACGGCCCACGAGCCTCCGTACGCCACGTCCGCGCTATCCATACCTACAAAACAGGGGCTCCAATAGCAGAGAAACAACAAAATGCACAGAAAAAAAAGAGAGATTTGTATTTTTTTTCCTATTTTTGTTTCGGCTGCCATTTAGTGTATTTTTTTTTACGCATACAGATTACAGCAAGACAAAAACCAAAAATAGATATTCAAAAAGAGGTTTTCTCTTTTTTCGATTGCATTTTTCTTTCATCGTTCTCTTTTAAGTCTATTTTGAGCATTTTTTTTTTTTCCATTTCAATACGTTAACATAGATTATAAAATTAGAATTTACCTTCGAAAGTCGAACTGAAGGTCGGCTTTCTTCTTCGAAATCGAAATAAAGGTAGTCGTCGAGACTAATATTCGAGTTCGGTCTAAAAAAAGGCAATCGGTCAAGACTGAATCGGCCACTGATCGCCGATTACAATGGCGTTAAAGTGGCTGGATTCCCTTCTTCTCCCTTGCGGCTGAGTTTGAAAATACAGAGAGGCTAGGGTTTGGGCTAAAATAGGAGTTAATGCATTTTAAATCTGGTATTAACCCCTTACAGAAATGGCACCATTTGGGTTCATATTTATAACCTGAAACGACACCGTATTGACCACCGCCTAATGACCCGACCCGATTTCGGCTTAGATCTGCGTTTCAATCCAAAAAAGGACATTTGCACTTTCAATCCTTCCCTGCTTTGTGGTGTTTTAATTAAGTCATATATGTTTTCTTATTTTCTTAATTTCGCACTCAAATTTCGTACGACGTTTCAATCTCGTCCGCTTTTAAATGCTACGTTTAAAAAACTAAAATATTCCTCTTTTAGTCCTCGTATATCAGGGTGTCTTTTATTTTGGTTCCTTTTTTTTCAACTTACTGACTTTATAGGTTTTCTTAAAATAGTCCTTGGATTTTGAATGTATTTTGATTGAATATGTCATTTATTTAAAACTTACATTTTCATATTTAATATATTTGTAGTTTTCTTTATTATTATTCTTTTTTTTGACTCATTTAGTTATTTTTATATGCACATTTTATATTCTCCTTTAACCTTTCAATTTTTTTGTTTATTATTAAAATATGTTTAAAATCACTTTTGTTTATTTAGAACATGTCTTACATATGTTATACTTATATGTATTTTATTATTTTGCTTATAATTGATCTAATGTTTGATAATTATTGCTTTTGTGTATGTTTTAATTCTCATTTTATATTTATTTGTTGCTTGAGATTCAATAGCATTATATCTCATTTGTAAATAATCGCTCCATATTGTATGCCATAGTATTATGTTTACTCAAAAATGTCATGTTCTAACACTATTTGAGCTCTAAAATCATTTTTACTTAAAGTTTCAAAATAAGGTAATATTTGTGCGTTTGAAAATTCGAAGAAATCGTGCCCAATCGTGCTGGGTGTGGTTGTTTGTTTGACCAAATAAATGAATATCCTTTCAATTTTTTCCATATTTTCAAAATAAGGTAATATTTGTGCATTTGGAAATTCGAAGAAATCGTGCCCAATCGTGCTGGGTGTGGTTTTTTGTTTGACCAAATAAACGAATATCCTTTCAAATTTTGTCCATATTTTCAAAATTAGGTAATATTTGTGCTTTTGGAAATTCAAAGAAATCGTGCCCAATCGTGCTGGGTGTGGTTTTTTGTTTGACCAAATAAACGAATATCCTTTCAAATTTTGTCCATATTTTCAAAATAAGGTAATATTTGCGCGTTTGGAAATTCGAAGAAATTGTGCCCAATCGTGCTGGGTTGTGGTTTTTTTTTTTTTTTGTCCAAATAACCAAATACCCTTTCAAAATTTCAATACATGTGATTGGAGAATTTTGGGGATGATCTTGAATTCGAGGACTCAGATTGTCGTATCCAATTGTGCTGGATGTGATACTCTATTCCTTCGGATCAAGGAAAGCTCAACATTCAATCAAGTTATTTAAAATTATAGGAAAAAGAAAGAATAGAATTTCAAAATCATTTCAAACTTTTCAACATTAGGACATCAATTAATCAATTTGGTACCAATTTTGGGCATTGCGAGGGTGCTAATCCTTCCTCGCATGTAACCGATTCCCGGACCCGTTTTCTTCTTGAAATTTGGAGACCAAAATTTATTTTATAGGTGACTCGATCACACCTAAACAAAAAGAATTGGTGGCGACTCCATATTTTAAAGTCGATCCCGTTTTTCAAACATAAAATAAAAATGGCTTCGACAAAAATAAATAAAGAAAGTGGATTTTGAAATCAACAATTTATGGAATTATTTAAAATAGAATAATTTATAAATGAACTTATGAAATATGTTTTTAAAAAGAACTTGAAATGAATTATTCAAAACGAAAAACATAATATATGCATTTAAATATATATAAAAACATATATAAGTAATAAGATATAAAATATATGAAATAAATTAAAATGTACAATAAGATATGATTTTTAAATTAATAAATTATATTTATTAAATTTAAAATAGAAATACATATACATATAAGCAATTTTAAATGAAACTAAATATATAGATAAGTTTAAGAGGAAATATATATATAAAATAATGTGCAAAAATCTTATCATTATATATGTATGTATGTACAAGATAATAACCTATAATTGTATTTAAATTAAATATTATATAAATCATCAAAGAAATACATAATATATGATTTGAAATTAAATATTTATACAATAAATATGAACAAAATACATATAAATGGAGTAAAAACAAATTTGAACATTGTAGAATTGATTTCAAAACAATTTTATTAAAACAACTTGAATAGTAAACAAATTTAATACTATAAAAAAAGTTACAAGAATTATAAACTAAAATTAAAACTTAATCGAAATAAAAATAAAATTAGAAGACTATTTCATAAGTAAACAAAATTATTTAAACAAAATCAAGGATCAGATTGAACTTCTTATAAAAAATAAGGGATCAAACTAGCAAATCTTTTGATATCTAAAACACAACACACAGACCTGACCAATTTGAAATGATGAACAAATTATAGAGGCCAATTAAGAAACCAAAGAAATGTATGATGGATCTAATCGAAAGACGACACGACAAAAAGGGCTAAATGCACAAATATACCCTCGGAGATCAAAACATGTGGATCTCAGCCACATATGGATCAGGTCATCGGGTCACACCACACGGCATCGTTTAAGGCTATTGAAATGAGCCCAAACGGAGCCGTTTCCTTAATGAACTAATCAGATTAAAAAATGAATTAAACATCATTCTTAACCCTAGCCCCCTTTCATTTTGTTTTCAGCCGCAATCCAAAACCTCTCCGTTAACAACTAAAACGCCACTGCAAACGGTGAGCAGTGATACACGAAGGTTCGATTTGCTTTTATAGGCACCAATCTGCCGTGCTCTCCGACCAATATCCTCATCTAAATCCCGATTGCGATGGAGAAGACGGAGAACGTATATTCGCCAACCCTTTCTTTTTCTTTTTATTTTCGCATGAATACGAAAAAACCAAGATTCAAAAAGAAAAAAACGAAAGGAAAAAGATTCTTGAGAAATGAAATCACCTTTCGATATTCTCTACTTTTTGATTTTGTATTTTTGCTTATATGTGCGTGTGTAAAGATTAATTGTACAATCTTCGGCTTTTTATAGCCGAGAAATGCAATACATGTTTTTCCTAATAATCTTCTCGCATTCTCTCAGTATTCTCTATTCTTTTGTAATTCTCGCTATTTTACATTGCGGCGTCATTGAACACTCGCTTCGTGGAAGGGTCGTTCTTGAGGCACGCATGTGCCTAATGATTCTTGGCGTGGATGCCTTGCAGGCGTGGGGGAAGGTCATGCTATGCTTGGAGGTTCCAAACCTCTAAGGTTTTGGAAAGCACTTGACAAGATTAGGCCACTTGGAACCGGACCCTTCGGGTTTTAGAATAGGTATTGGGCCATTCGGGTCCTGTTAGGAATTGGGCTAGGTGGATTTATTCAAGTTATTTAATTTGGGCCACTATTTTTGTAATTTGGATTGATATTAGACTGTTTTGTAAATGGACTTTTATTAATTTGAATTTTTATAATTTTCGATTTTATTTGAATTTATTTTTTTTGAGTTTTTTAATTCGGTTAATGGACTCGGACGAATTAATTATTGAGGTGGAAATGAAAAGTCGTTTTTGTAATGGGCGGAGAGGGAGGGTGAGAGCGAGGGAACATCAAACGAATTTAAGGAGTTCAAATTATTAATGAGTTCGAAGGCTAATAAAAAGAAGCTAATACAAAAGACATGGTTAAAAATAAAAGGTAGAGCGCAACATATGTGGATCTCCCCTCATCTGCTCCTTCAATGAAAACGATTCATTTCTGCAATGTTTTGGTTTTCTTTCTTTATTATTTTAAAAACAAGTGGAGGCCGATGTGATCGTAAGAAAAAGAATTTGCATTTCTCTTACTTTCACGTGGTTTGACTCACAACGTCTTTTTTTTTTTTTTCAAAATAAGTCGAACCAAATGTGATAATTAACACAAGTTTCAAGTTCACACGTGAATTTCACGACATATTTGTTAGGTTAATATATATACAAGTGTTGATGCGTGGGATGAATAAGGAGGAGACCCCCAAGAGAAAGTGATGGTTGGAGAATAGAAAGATTGAAGCTAGTGACTGTTGAAATTATGAGTAAATTGGCATAGTGTAGTTAAGCGTGTTGGAGAGTCGATTTTTCTTTATCGTCCTTGAGATTATTTATGGGAGAAGTTCCATGTCGAATAATTTTAATGTAATAAACCAACAATCAGATCATCCTAATGGGAAGTGTGGGGCAAAAAAAGTTAATAAAGAAATATTTTCTCAAAAATTTAAAAATTAAAAATTAGGATTTTTTTTATTTTACAAGCATAATGAACTTAGACATACAACTGTCCCTATTATTTGCACTTGGACAATCAGTTATCCAAGTTCGTTCTGCACGTCAAATAAAAAAATAAAAATCCTAAAGTATAAGAAAAATATAAGAACATAAAAATTATAAAATACAAGATTTTATTTTTTAAAAAATTATATTGTTGTTATTGAATTATAAAAATATAAAATTACTACAAAGATTCAAAATGAACCTAGACAAAAGATTGTCCATATTTAATTTGTCCATGTTCATTATGCATACAAAATAGAAAAATAAAAAATAATTTACCTAATTATTTAATTTCCAAAAAAACATTTTACTTTTTCGTGATACATGTCAACATTCTATTGATTGTCAACCCAAAATCTAAAGATATTAGTCAAGTACCATAAGAAGTATCAACTTGGCTTATAATTTCTAAGTTTTAGGTGCTAATTATTTACAAAAGTTTAGATACTAAATAAGTATAAATTATTAAGTTCAAGTATTTCTGTGTATATTAACCATTTTTATTTAAGTGAATGAATTACTGAAAATCTTATCTTATGTTTAAATATCAAAGTTGAAGTCATGTGTGTTGATACAAAGAAGTGGGCTTGAAGGTAGTGGATGGTTGACCAAGTAAACCAAGAGTTGTAAGGTGGTTTTGTGGTTCTGGAGTAGTGGAAGCTCTTGAGTGAGGCTAAAAGAGAGCCTTTTTTGGTCCCCTTGCTTGTGTTTTCGAAATGTATTTAATGGGAGCTTCCACGTAATCCCAAGGAGTTAGGTGTCCCTTAAGGATTGGTGGATATTCACTCTCAACCTCGAGTATTTTTAGGTAAGTAGTAATGTGACTTGAAGAGACTTAAGTAAAGGATGAGTGAGCAATGAGTGACAGTAATTTCTTGGGTCAGGTATTTTACTTAGAGGGTTATTTTATTCAAATAACTTAAAAATAATAATTAATTATTTAAATGATCTTAATTCAAAACAACCACTTAAATAATCTGATATGAAGAGTAAAATATTAGATAATCGGTATTATTATTTTTTATTAAAAAATAATTTTTAGGGTTTTGGATACTAGATGATCGGTATCTTTACTTTTTTTCAAATTGTATCACACTGGCATATATTTATATTTAGAGGTGTGCATAGGCCGGGTGGCCCGATCCGGCCCGAAGGCCCGCCCGAAATGTGGGAGGGTTTGGGCAAAAATATAAGCTCGAAAAATGGGCTTGGACAAAAAAAATAAAGCCTGTTTAAAAAATGGGCCGGGCTTGGGTAAGGCATTTTTGGCCAGGGCTCGGCCCGGCCCGAATTCATTAAATGAAAAAAAACTATTTTTAATAATATTTTCTTATTGTTTTTCTCCTTATTTTACTACCATTTTACTATTATGTTTCTATTATTTTGTTGTTATTGTTTAGATATTATATAAAACTTATTTTATTGTTAATTTTGTTATTATTTTAAAGACATTTGTTAATTTTATTATTATTTTAGAGGCATTTGTTTGTTAAGTTGCATCTATTTTAGTGTTATTTAAGTCTACATATTTTTAAAATTTATTTTCAATTTGTTGAAAAATATTTAATTTAATTTTTTAGTATTTTGATGTATTATAAATATTTAAAATTATATAAAATATTATAAAAATTAATAGGGCGGGTTTTGGGCCTGGATTTTAGTATTTTTATATGGGCTGGGCTTGGGCAAAATTTTAGGCCCATTTTTGGGCCCAAATTTGAGCCAAATAAATGGGCCTAAATTTTAGTTGGGGTCGGCCCAACCGCCCTACCAAATTTATACACACCTCTATTTATATATATATTTTAAAAAAAATTAGGGTGTTGGCACACTGATGGTCGGTATCCCTTTATCTAATTAAAAAATTATTTTTTTGGGGTATCAGGTGCGGGTCAACAAAAGCCCAAACTCACCCAACAAAAGGGGATGAGAATAATGCAATATTAACCCCTCCTTATTTTTCCATCTTTTTTTTATTTCCCAAGTTTGATTACATAATTTATATTTTAAAATAATATTGAATTATTTATCATGTTGTTAATTATTATTGTATCACTCACATTATTATTAATTAAAAATTAATTTAAATTTAATATGCACAATTAAATTAATATGTACAATTATTTTAATATGCACATTATTATTAAATTAAATTAAATATGCACAATGTGAAATATATTTATAAAAGAAACTTACCTTGTAAACTAATTTATAAAATTAAATTTTAAAATATAAAAATAACGCCTTATAGATTAAATTAATTTTTAAATATATTACACATTGTTTCAAAATTTAAAAATTTAAATCTATTTAAAATTAAAAATTTTGAATATATTACATGTTATTTTTAAAATAACGAAACAATAATTTAGCGATGTTTATTTGAATTATTATAAAAGATGAAAATCACTAAAGTAGGTTCTAATTATTTCAAAAAAAAATCTAGTTTAATTGTGCATATTAAATTTAAATATTTTTAAATTTAGTAATAATAATGTGAGTGATGTTATAGTAATTAACAACATGATAAGTAGTCCAATATTATTTTAAAATATAAAATATGTAATCAAACTTGGGAAATAAAAAAGATAAGAAAACAAAGAGGGGTTAATGTTACAATATTCCCATCCCCTTTTGTTAGGTGAGTTTGGGCCTTTGTTGGCATACACCTAACACCCAAAAACAATAATTTTTTTAATCAGATAAAGAGGTGCAGGCCATCAATGTGCCAGCACCTCAATTTTTTTTAAATATTAGTATAAATATATACTAATATGGTACGGTTTGAAAAAAATACATGAGTGTTGGCCATCTAGTCCCCATAACTTAATTTTACTGTTCATTTTAAGTTATTTAGGTAATTGTTTTTGAATCAGAATCATTTATGTAATTAATTTTTTTTTGGTTATTTGGGTAAAATAACCTACTTAGAGATGTATGTTGCTTGGTAAGGTATCCCTTACGGTCCTTTTTAGTCTCCATTAGTTAGAGGTGTTGACCTGATAGGGTAAGCTTAGCAAGATGTAGGCATATTACAATTGTGATGTTATAAAGTGGCATTTTTGAGATAAAAGAGTCTTTGGTGAGGTCTCTTTAGCTTTGGTAAAGTATCTAAGAAGAGTAGCTACTTTTCGAGTTAAAAAATTGTGTTTATTTGTGATCTAGCAACTGGAGAAGCAAGAAGGACGTGTGAAGGGCACATAAAGAAGTTGAAGTAAGGTGTAAACGTAAAACAATTGCCCTTTTTATGTTGGTTGTTGAGGGAACAAACCCTCATAAACATCAACGTAAAACAGGTTGAAAGGATGTCTTGCTTGTGGATTGCTAGTCTAACCAACATATTGAGCAAATGGATGAGCGGAGGTTGTAGAGATATTGTCATCGGAAGAGTCATGCTGGTCCACATTGGCAACACCAATTGTTAATGCCAAATAAGGGGAGGAGGATATGATAATAGTTTACAAGGTAGGGGATGTGCGGAGAATTGTATGTAGATGTATCTTATTCTTGTAATGGAAAAGGTATAATAGAGAGATAAAATCTTTCCAAGGCTAAGATGAGTATTTATAGTACCCTCTCTTAGTTATGGGTGTATGGCACAAGTGACATCTTGGTTGGATATTTGGGAAGCACCGTAGTTTTCCAAATAGGCGACAGTGGAATGAAGATGATTAGTTGAGATTACATGTGTGAGCCATGTGAAGAATGACCCAACACCTGTACTTGGTGAAATATATAATAGGAGTTCCAATGTTGCGTGTACTTATGTTCAAGAAGCTCAAGTTTTGACAAATTATCGCTTTGGTGAGGTTATAGATGTGAATTTGTGCAAGGGGTAAGTGACTGAAGTTTGGATAAGCGAGTTATATGACATTTATTTTGTGTTTGTTAGACCAAATTAACCTAATGAGTTTGTCAAACCAAATTAGTGTACAAAAGTTGGCATAAAGGTTACTTTCATTATGTACGTGTAAAATATTGAAAAAGAAAAAGCAGGGCCAGTCTAAAAAAATCCACTAATTTCACTACACCAAAACAGACTTTTAGCGGCGTTTTTAGTGGCGTTTTAATAAAAAACGCCGCAAATATTATACATTAGCGGCGTTTGAAAGAAAATGCCGCAAAAAGTTGAGCAATAGCGGCGTTTTTGGCCCAAATGTCGCTAAAGATCTGAGCATCAGTGGCGCTTTCGTAAAAATGCCGCTAAAGATCTGAGCATCAGCGGCGCTTTCGTAAAAATGCCGCTAAAGATCTGAGCATCAGCGGCACTTTCGTAAAAACGCCGCTAAAGATCTGAGCATTAGCGGCGCTTTAGTAAAAACGCCGCTAAAGGTAAGCTTTAGTGGCATTTTTTATAAAAGTGCCGCAAAAAAAAAATTTAGGGTTTATAGTTTAGAATTTAAGGCTTAATGTCTATAATTTGGAGTTTTAGGGTTTATGATATGATGTTTATTATTTTGGGTTAAGGATTTATGTTTTATAGTTTAGGGTTTATGTTTTAGGGCTTTATAGTTTGAATTTGGGGTTTAAAGTTTGGGATTTAAGGTTTAAGGATACTATTTGAAAATCGAAAAACATTTGGATTTTACTGAGGTTCATGCTATTTTGTACTACACCCATATTATTTAATATAAGAATATAAATATGTTTTGTACTACACTAAAATTGGCCACATGAATTCCCAAAAATTTGGTCTCGGATTATGGTTTAAGGTTTGCGGTTTAGAGTTTGGGGTTCGAGTTTTATGGTCTATGATTTATGGTTTGGGGTTTGAGTTTGAGGTTTAGAGTTTGGTATTTATGGTTTAGGGTATAATATTTAGGGTCTAAGGTTCATGATTTAGGGATTAATCTTGGATTTTTTAGAATATAAATCAAAATAAGATAAATGTAAATTATTATTTTAAAAATATACATCAAAATGGGTTAAATTCCAAAAGCATACATGAACAATGGTTTAGTGTGCAATTGTATACATGAACTTTAATTTGATCCAGATATTGGAAATATTAACACAATTATTGATATAATTAACAAATTTTTTATTTATATATTGCATACATAAAATTTATATTTATTCAAAATAAAAATATATTGATGTATTTATATTTTAAAATAATGTGTATGATTAAATCAAAATTAAAGTTTCAACTATATATTTAAACCACAATTAGAATTTCACATCTAGAATTACACATTAAACCAAAATTCATATATAATTCTAAGATGTATCTATATCAAAATTTAGGTGTATAAATATAATTAAATGTCATTTATATAAAATGTAAACAACTAATGTTGATGTAAAAAGAAAGAAAGAGAAATTCCTAAAAGAGTTGATAATGGTAATTAAATTTTAAAATTTTAATAATAAAATTAAAAATTAAAACTTAAAAATTTAATATTTAATATTTTAGTTAAAAAGTTCAAAACTCAAAATATAATAAAATAAAAATTCAAAAAAATGATAATCTCAAGACAAAAATTTTGAAAGAAAAACATAGAAAATATAGGTTAAAATTAAAATTAAAATTGAAATTGAAATTGAAAAAATTAAAATTGAAATTGAAAAAATTAAAATTAAAATTAAAATTAAAAAATTAAAGTTAAAAGTTCAGTACTAAAAAATGAAAAAAATTTGTATAATAGTGGCATTTTTGTAAAAAATGCCATAAAAAAGGAGCTATAGTGGCGTTTTTAGTAAAAACGCCACAAAAAATAAGCTATAACGATGTCGTTTTTTCTCTGCTAAAAAACTATCCTTATAACCCTGATTTTTATTTCCCCAAACCTTAAATTTCCTAAGTCCCCAAATCGTGGAGGATGCTAATGCGGCAATTGAGAAACTAAATGGCACTGTAAGCCCAAACCCCTCATATACGAGGAAACGTAGCACATATGTTAAGGTATCTGGTTTTCATGGTGTTTTTTTCTTATTCTTTCATGTATTGCAGCAAATTGGAGGCCGGGAAATCAAGGTAAACATCACCAAAAAGCCTCTGCCACATGTGGATTTGTCTCTCCTTCAAGCGGAGGATTCCCAGTTCGTTGATAGCCCGCATAAAGTTTATGTGGGAAACCTTGCGAAGAAAGTAACTTCAGAGACACTAAAGAAGTTTTTTTCTGAGAAAGGGAAGGTAATGAGCAATATCCCCATCAATCTACGCACCTACACCAAGATGTTGAAACACTGTCGCTCTTTGCTCTCTGGGTTCAATTTTTTTGCTTACATTCAAAAACCTTAATTATTTTGCTTTACTTAAAGATTTATGGTGCTTGAGAATGAAGAGTCGAAGTGTTTATTCTACAAAATTACATTGTCCCATTCACTCTTTTTTTTTTTTACTTTATAAAACCTCAACTAAGCCCTAACTTCGTCTTCTTCCTCTAAACCCCCCAAAAATATCTTCATATTTCAGAGTTAGAGGTTCTGTTTTTTGGGTAAATATTAATTTTCATGGATTTCATCACGTTCAGAGCAAAGGGTTTTTATTGTTCTGCAAAAATGACTTAGTATTTCTTTACTTTACAAATAAATATATGGCCATTGAACCCTTTCTAGTTGAGTTCTTTTTTAATGATGTTTTCACTACAAACAGGTTACTGCAATCTGCAAAATGGGTGATGGCTTTGAATCCCGAGCTGCCTTTTCAACTTCTTTACAGGATTTCGCTTCTATAGGTATCGAATTGTTCCTCTCTTTTGCATTTTTTTCACAAATATTGATTAACCATAATCGTATTTGTGATTTTTTTCATATATATGCAGGAAATGCCAATGTTCGTGTGTTTGCTCCTTATACGATATACAAGGGGAAAGCTTCACTCTTTATCTCTCCTATTCTGCCAACTTTCGCTAAGATGGATGTATTCTCCCATTGCCTTTCCTAAATATTTGTAGTTATTATTTTCCTTATGTGATTTTCATTTTAGTGAATGGTGACTTTCATTTGCCTCATTTTTGCAGTCCGACATTGATGGCCTTAAAGTTAATCGCCGCGGTTCCATGATGTTGACATTCTGCCCTGCTATTGGAGAGCGCAAGTATGATTGGGAAAAGAGATAGGAAAGTATTTCTTATAATCCTATCTGTTTTCCTCATTACACTTCTAGTGCATTGATAGATGGAGCTCAAATTTAGCATACTCCCAGCTGGATACCTTTTGTTTACGATAACACTTTCTCTTGTTGCTCATGGCCTTTCCATAGTATGTTGCTAGGAACACTGATTTTAACATATTGCAGAAATTTGCTTTGTCACCGACGGAGGTTGGGTCTTTGATAAGCATGGGTGCTCATGATGCCTCTGAATTCTACCATGACCCTTCAATGAAATCAATGTTAGTTTTTCGCACTTGTTTCTTTTATATATTCATTTTGTTGGAAGCAATTCTAATTTCTATTAACTTTTAGTGGCACATTAAAAGGGTGAATGTACGACAGGTATTAGATCAAGTTCACGCTCAACTATTTGTCGACTCGGGTCGCCATGCCCTAACTGTCGTCAGTTCAATGCAAAGGTGAGAAAATTTAATCGGTTTGTTGGAAATTTTATCCCCCTATATGTACCTTTTATCTCCTAATGTAATCTAGTGGAAACTAACTGATATGTCATAGAAGTATGAATGTCATTTTATATAGCATTCATCCTGATTTAAAATGACAACTCCCACCAACAGATACTTTTACCTAAAATTATTGATATATGTGTTGTAGTCGAAAATATAACAAAAAGTTACTTCGATAGGCGAACCGAAATATTTTGACATTGTTAAATTGATTTATTGATATGTAAATAGAAGGTCTAGTATAATGTTTTGATTGTACACATTAACAGGTAGGCAACAACAATCACTTATTCTGCTGGGCATGCCAAATGCACTACTGTTACATAGTATTGGAGGCCATGTTCTGAAAAATCAATTGTGCAGAGGCTTGCATTAAGTCGTATAAAAAAGGTACAAACTTTGTCTTGCTTCATGTTCTTTGATTATTCTAGGAACTCCACAATTATCTTGCTTATAAACTCATACCAAAACAATGTCATGTGCATCTTGACTTTAACTACTTTCTTGATGGTGTTATTTCAAGTTCTTTTCTTGTAAATGTATACATTAAAGCCTTAATTGATAGTTTATTTGTTCTAATTGTATTTGTTAAATTGCATACGACTAGATCGTTGTTTCTTAACTTTTAGTTTTTATCCCTTGAGGATCCTCTTCTATACAAGTCCATAACATATGGTTTTTATGTCTCTACTTTCTTAGATTTTTGGGGCTTTATTACTATAAATTGGGATTGACCTTCTAATTTGCTGTTTCATTTTTGAATACTAGAATTTGGTTGTTTTTCTTTAAAAAAATAAAAAAAAAATCTAGAATAGAGTTTTTTTTTAAAAAAATCTAAAAGTGAATAGTTTTTGTAGAATTTTTAATATAAAAAGCAGCACACGTAAATTTTTATCTACAATGATAAGGAAGATGGTGCCCAAGGTTTATCACATTGTTTATTATTTTCCGGAGTTTTTACTCGATTTATTTCCTTTTTTTAACATGGTTTTGGGTTCAATCTTTATTTTCGTTTCTCTACTATTGTTGTTATTGTTTTCTTGCAGTGCTTTTTATTGACATGATTGCAAAAGTTAAATGACGAAATATATGTTTTTCCTGGCTATTATCTTTTTGCCTGTGATAGTGATCTTGTTGTTAATCAAGAGTTTTTTTAGTTTTTTACATGTTCACCGACCTAACGGATTAAAGTCACTTTTAATATTGACTTTTTTTAAAAAAAATTTAATTCCATTTTTAAATAATTTTGTTGCTGTTTTCTGAAGGTCTTTCGAAAGGATAATAGAACTATGCTATTTAGGAAGGACTTGTTTAAAGGTACATTGCGAAAATCCTCTTGATAAGGTAGTGAATCTCTCTACTTTAAATCCTCTGTTAATAAACTTTTGCATGTGTGAACATTGATGCCTAATTTGAGTCTTGTGAAGGTTAATAAAGTTTTATTTAGCTTTTATTTTTGTCTTGATTGGTCTTATAAAACACTTAAATATAATTTTGGTTTATCTTGAACATTTTCTTAATTCTCTCATTATTTCTTTTAAGCTCAAAATATTTCAATCAACGATTTGTTTTGCTAAAACTAATATTAAATTGCAAATTGTCTATCTTTATGGTAGATTATCTACTCGTTCTGATTCTTGTCGGGTTGGTTTCTCACAACTTGCACAAGTGATCCAAGTTTAAGGTTAGATATTACGATAGTTTTGTTAGCTTGCCTCTCATCCTAGAATAGGCATATTCTTTTCTTTTCTTTTTGGTATAATAATGATGTATATTTTGTTGTGCATGTTTGTATGTATTTATAACAAGCATTTTGTTAAGGTTTGTTTGTTCCTTAGACAATGTAGCCAGGGCATAGGCCATGGTAATTGGTAGTGAACATATTTAAAATAATGTTTGTAAATGCAGGGGACTCAAGAACATTTTAATGGTTGAGGCTGACATGATTCTCTCTTGTAACAGGTCAATGAGTTCAAGTCTATAGAAAAGTTTAAAATTTTCAATACAAATAATTTGTAAGTCATATTGCCTTAACATGTTAGAACTGTCTATTTGGCTTAGTACTAACAGTCAATGTTACAGGTGGGTCAACCTGAATACTATCAAGAGGCTTGTGGAAGCTGATGCACTCAAGATGGAGATCATTCCAAACCCAAAGGTTTGTATCTCTTTCTTACTATGTCGTCTCTAGTGGATTTCTGATTTCTAAACTATAAAATTGGCTGCAGAAGGTCAATGGAATCAAGGTTCTTCAACTAGAAACTGCAGCTGGTGCAGCAATTAGGGTATACAATTGAACCAATTATGGTTATGATGTATTAAAATGTAAAAAAGATCTGTCTAACTATGTGTTATCTTTATGTGATTAAGTTCTTTTATCATGCTATTGGTATCAACGTACCTCGATCGCGATTCCTTATATGTCTTGTTCATGAATTTCCATTTTAATACGTATTGTTCATGAATTTTCATTTTAATATGTCTTCAAATTAAATTATACATTTCTAAATTGGATTTTTGGTGTTTTTATAATATTATAATTTTTTTTATTTTTCATGACTTTTAGCGGCGTTTGTGGGGAAAGTGCCGCTAAAGGTCATGACCTTTAGCGGCGTTTTTTCTTATAAACACCGCTAAAGTTTGCGGCGTTTGTTTTAGCGGTGTTTTTTTGGCACTTTTAAAAGCGCCGCAAATACTATTAGTGGCGCTTATAAACGCCGCTAAAAGTTTATTTTGGTGTAGTGTTTATTATTCATTACAGTTTAATTATTACTTGAACCAGGCCTCTTGCAGTGATAAATGGGCTAAGGTATATGAATGATATGAGTTATGCTTTGTTAAATATAGCAAACACAACATTTGAAAAGGCAACTGTCGAAGAGAAGAAAGGAAATAAAGAAATAAGAAAATTGCAAGTGCAAAGCTCAGCCACACACACATACAAAACAAATAAAAAAAATGAGCAGTGGGGAAGGGAAAGCTCTGTGTGTAACAGGTGCCTCTAGTTACATTGCGTCATGCCTTGTTAAGCAGGTTCTCCTTTGTGGTTACACTGTCAAAGCCTCCATTCATGACCCTGGTCGGTTCTTTATATATATATATCAATTCATTTTGTCCTTGTTTCATGATCAAAGCCATTAATTTATATTTAGACGTCCCATTGTTTTCAACATTGTATTCGTGATCATGGAGCTTTTATTTTCTTTTGCATTACTCTTTGTTGTCCTTCTAAGTGTTACCTAGATGTTGCCTAAACTACGATAATTGCAATTAGTTATTATTCCTCAATAGATGATACAAGAAAGACACAACACTTACTTGCTCTTGAGGGAGCTGAGACAAGGCTAAAGTTGTTTAAAGCAGCCCTATTGGAAGAAGGTTCCTATGATTCCGCTATTGAAGGTTGTGAAGGTGTTTTTCAAATAGCATCTCCCTTTTATCATGATGTCAAAGATCTCGAGGTTGATCTTGCATTATTTATCTAAAATAACTCCTTTTGTTTCCACTTTTGTTTTCATTGACCATAGTGAAAACTTGTCATTTTTGTTGGATTTTTTTCATTTAAAAGGAAAAAGGAAAATGCAAAGGAACCCTTAAAATGCATCCTGTGTTTGTACAACATAAATGAAACAATTTGGTTCTAAGAGATTCGTGTTCCTTTATTATTATTATTTTTATGTTACTTTCTTCAGGCATTCTTGTTGGGGAATGAACTGCTTTCTTTATTTTTGAATCTTTTGAACATACTTTTGATGATGATAACCAGTCATCAATTTGATGACAAATTCCACTGTCGAAGCGATTTTTGAGGTTAAATAGTAAGGGGATTTCATGAGATCATCATTTTGACATTTAAAGTTCTTAAACATTGTCTTTACCTACTACTAGTGGTCTTGATCTGAGCCATATGGATACTAAGTGGAAAGGAAGTAACTTATTTAGTGCTTCAAATTTAAAAGATGCGAACCATTTGGCTTTTGCATTAATGGAGTGATCTTTTATATCTGTCTTTGATGATTATTAAGTGTTTTAACTCATCCTTTCTTTTATCAGGCAAAATTACTTGATCCGGCTGTGAAGGGAACATTGAATATGCTTAACTCATGTGCTAACTCCTTTTCCATAAAATGTGTGGTCTTGACATCTTCTATTGCTGCAGTCACCTACAATGAGAAACCTCGAACTCCTAATGTTGTTGATGAATCTTGGTTTGCTGATCTTGATTACTGTAAGGGCTTAAAGGTGTGCGTGTGTATCTCTGCTACCTCCTTTCATGCCATATTGATATCAGAGCTGTTGCATTTTACACGCAACTTATGAAGTATATATAAAACAAGAATTGTCTATGGATTGAAAACTGCACGCCTGTTAAAATTGGCCAAAATGCAGCCACATGAAGCAGCTAAAGAGCAGACCATACAGCCCAAGTCATGTGGATAAAGTTGAAGATTAAGCTGATGTAATATTTTCAGATGAAGTGCATGCAAACATGCTGCAACACTTATACTTGCTGTAACAGCAATATTTTCTTAGTTCAGTTGATGTCATGTAATCTAGTTTGTTTTGAACTTGGTTGGTTATGTATTTAATGTACTTAGGTAGTGTTTGAGCTATTAAATAAGCTTTGTTAAAATGTACAAGTTTCATTTTTCAAGTTTCAATGTACTTAGTGGTAGTAGGTGATGATTAGGTAATGTAAGTGACATTTTGACCAGCTCATGAACTGGTAAATGTAATAGCTCAATGCCAATATTTTAGATGGTTAAAAAATCATTGAATATCATAAAAAAACTCTCTCTTTTCTTTGCATTCATTTTTTGCCCTCCAAGCCCTATTCTGTTTATTTTCTCCAGCAAACATAGAGCTTTATTGCTCAAGCTTCAGATTAACCTTCATTCATATTTGCCCAAAATCCCAACAATTAGTATCTAGACCTCAATTCTTAGTGGACCTGTCATATTTCAATCCTTAAAATCATGTCTTCCTCAGGTTTTTCACCAGCTGCACCACTAATCTTCAATGGAGAATGCTACTACATTTGTGAGAGGTTGTCAACTCAGATGTTGAACTAGCACCTCTAAGAGCCAATCCAATAGTGAATCATATCAGACAACATGCAGATGAAAGGACTAAATGGCACAAAGCCATGTCTTGCATCCAAAACAGTGTGTCTGATGTGATTTTCACAAGAATCATAGCTTGTGAGTCACCAAAGCAGGCTTGGAATAAGCTGAAGGAGGAGTTTCAAGGGATAGAAAGAACAAGACAGTAATAGCTACTGAATTTGAGAAGGGATTTTGAAAATTTAAAGATGAAGGAGGAAGAAACAGTGAAGCAATATTCAGACAAAATCATGGCTATTGTAAACAGCATTAGACTGCTTGAAGAATAGTTCAATGAAGCAAGAATTGTGGAGAAGGTGATCTCAACCTTACTTGAGAGATATGAGGCAAAAATCCCTTGAAGACTTGAGAGATCTGACCAACATCTCATTTAGAGAACTGATCAATACTCTTTATGCTCAAGAGCAAAGGAGAACCAGTAGACTGGAGGAGCATCAAGAAGGTGCCTTCCAAGCTAACAATAGACCAGCCTCGAGCTCATCTGCATACAAAGGGAAGAAAACTTGGAAAGACAAGCCTAGATCAAATGGTGCAAGAAGAAGGGATCAACCTTGCAGACATTGCAAAAGGCTCGGTTATTTAGAGGCAAACTGTTAGTTTAGGCCTGATGTGCAGTGCCAAGTTTACAAAAAAATGGGCCATATGGAGAAAGTCTACGGAAACAAAGGCAAACAGAGGCCAAATCAACCTCAGCAGCTTAGAGTAGCAGAAGAGGGCAGTGACCAAGAAGAGCAAGTCTTTGCAATTTCTTGCTCAGCTGCTAAAGAAAAGGCCACAAAGGGATGGCTAATAGATAGTGGTTGCACACACCACATGACTTTTGATGCTACCATCTTCAAGAAAATTGACAGAAGCTTCAAAACAAAGGTGAAGGTTGGAAATGGACACTTCATCAAAGCTGAAGGCGAAGGAGATATGCTGATAGACACTCCTACAGGTATCAAAATGGTTTCAAATGTCTTGTTTGTGTCTGAAATTGATAGAAACCTGCTTAGCATAGCTTAGCTACTTGAAAGAGGCTATTCAGTGGTGTTCAAAGGCAATGAATGCCTAATCAGTGATCCAAATAGATCCAAACTCATGTCAGTGACCATGGCTGACAAAAGCTTTGTTGTGGACTAGAAGAAAGGCTTAGAGAGTGCCTACACAGCTGTTTCAGATGAATCTAAGCTGTGGCACAAAAGGCTTGGCCATGCTAACTACAAATCAATGGCTCAACTAACCAAAGAAGACCTGGTTGAAAACTTTACTGATTCAGTTGAGAAAGAGGAAGTCTCTGAAGTTTTCCAACTAGGAAAGCAAGCCAGACTTCTATTTCCTTCAAACAAAGCCTAGAGAGCCTCTGAAAGATTACAGCTAGTCCACACTGATGTGTGTGACCCCATGAAACACTATCTTTAAATAGCAGTAGATACTTTATCCTGTTCATTGACGATTACTCAAGGTATTGTTGGATTCATTTCTTGAAGCATAAGTCTGAAGTAGCCTTAGTGTTTTGGAAGTTTAAGGCTGCAGCAGAGACAAGAATATGTTGCAAGCTGAAGATATTGAGGTTTGATAATGAGACTCGGTATACCTCAGCCATGTTTTAGAGTTTTTGTAATGAAACAGGCATCAAGCACCAGCTCTGCAACACCTACACACCTCAACAGAATGGTGTAAATGAAAGGAAGAATAGAAGCCTGATGGATATGGCCAGATGTCTGTTGTTTGAGAGGAATCTGCTCAAAACCTTGTGGGCTGAGGCAGTTAACACTACTGTTTACCTCCAAAACAGGCTCCCAACCAAGGTATTGGTTCAAAAAACTTCTTTCGAGGCTTGGTTTGGGTTCAAACCATCACTGGATCACCAGAGGGTCTTTGGCTGCATCTATTATGCACATGTTCCTGCTGTCAAGAGAAATAAGTTGGCTAAGAAAGCTCAACCTGATATCCTGGTGGACTATAGCAGTGTTAAGAAGGGCTATAGGATCTTGGATGTTTTATCTAACAAATTTCTTGTGAGCAGAGATGTTGTATTCGATGAGAAGTCAGGCTGAAATTGGGACAAGAATGAGCCAGAGGCTGCTACTGAAGATCTTGTAACAAATTAGACTGAAGCTGATCAAAATGGTCCTGAAATGGACATTGATGATGAACCAGTTAGAGGCACTAGACTATTGACTGAGATATATGAAAGAGTTCAAGTGGCTACAGTTAAACCAAGAAGCTTTGAAGAAGCTGAAGCATAATAGGGGTGGAAACAGGCTATGCTCGATGAGATGAGTATGATCCACAAGAATCAGACTTGGGATCTAGTTCCAAGACCACTTAACAGAAAGGTCATTGGAGTGAAGTGGGTGTTTCGAGCCAAACATAGTGCTGATGGATCCTTGAACAAGCTAAAAGCAAGGCTAGTAGTGAAAGGATTTGGCCAGAAATATGGCACTGACTATTTTGAAACCTTTGCACCAATAGCTATGCTTGACAGTTGACACCATAAGGCTGCTAGTTGCCTTAGCAGCACAAATACAGTGAAAAATTCATCAGCTTGATGTAAAATCATCATTCCTCAATGGTTTTCTTGATGAAGAAATCTATGTTGAGTAGCCTGAAGGTTTCAAAGTTATTGGTGAAGAGGACAAGGTGTACAAACTGAAGAAAGCCTTGTATGGCTTGAAACAAGCACCAAGAGCCTAGTATAGCAAAATTGATGGCTACCTAGCTAGCCTTGGATTTGAAAGAAGCATCAATGAACCTACCTTGTATGTGAAGAAGCAAGGTAGTGAAACTCAACTGATAGTGTCCCTATATGTTAATGACCTGCTAGTGATAGGAGGAGATCAAGCAATGTTAACAGACTTCAAATACAAAATGAAACAAGTGTTTGAGATGCCTGATTTGGGACAAATGTCTTACTTCCTTGGTATGGAAGTGACTCAAATGCAGCATGGAATCTTTCTAAGTCAGAAGGCTTTTGTCTCTAAAATTCTGAGCAAATTCTCCATGCAAAATTGCAAGGCAACAAGCACACCAGTTGCCATTGGAGAGAAACTATCAAGCCAATGTGATTTTGAGCAGGTTAGTGAATTAACCCATAGAAGTTTGGTTGGATGTTTGCTATATCTTACTGCAACAAGACTAGACATCATGTTTGCAGTAAGTGTGTTGTCTAGATTCATGCATTTCTGCAATATGAAGCACTTTCAAGTTGCCAAAAGAGTTCTAAGGTACATTAAAGGTACACTGAGCTATGGAATGATGTTTAGCAAAGTTGAAAGCATGAAATTACTTGGTTATACTGATAATGATTGGGCTGGTTCGATAGATAACATGAAGAGTACCTCAGGGTATGTTTTTACTTTTGGTTCAGCCATTTTTTGTTGGAGTTCAAAGAAGCAATCTGTTGTTGCTCAATCAATAGCAGAGGCAGAATATGTGGCAGCTGCAGGAGCTATCAACCAAGCCATTTAGCTAAGGAAAATCATAGCTGATTTAAATCAACACCAAAGGGAAGCAACAGAGATCAATTGTGACAATTAATCTGCTGTTGCAATTGCAAAGAATCCAATGTTCCATGGAAGAATAAAGCACTTTAAGATCAAGTTTCATTTTGTTAGAGAGATGGAGCAAGCACAAGAAGTGAGACTGATTCATTGTAGTTCTGAAGAACAACTTGCTGATATTTTAACTAAGCCCCTTAGTGTGTCAAGATTTGAAGATTTAAGAGCAAAAATGGGAGTCTGTAGCATGCAAGCCAAGGAGGATGTTGAAGTTGGCCTACATGCAGCACATGAAGCAGCTAAGGAGCAGACCATGCAGCCCAGGTCATGTGGATGAAGTTGAAGATTAAGTTGCTGTAAAATTTCCAAATGAAGTGCATGCAAACATGCTGCAGCACGTATGCTTGCTGTAACAATAAGGTTTTCTTAGTTCAGTTGATGTCATGTAATTTAGTTTTTTTTTAACTTGGTTGGTGATGTATTTAATGTAATTAGGTAGTGCTTGAGCTATTAAATCAGCTTTGTTAAAGTGTACAAATTTCATTTTTCAAGTTTCAATGTACTTAATGGTAGTAGGTGATGATTAGGTAATGTAACTGACATTTTGACCAGCTCATGAACTGGTATATGTAATGGCTCAATGCCCATATTTCAGGTGGTAACAAAACAAAAAAAAAATCATTGAACATCCAAAAAAAACTCTCTTTTCATTGCTTTCATTTTTTGCTCTTCAAGCCCGATTCTGTTTATTTTCCCCAACAAACGTAGAGCCTTATTGCTCAAGCTTCATATTAACCTTCATTCATCTTTGTCCAAAATCCCAACAGCGCCTATCCCATTATTTCTATAGATTTCCAGTATGAGATATCTGAATTTGACCGCTAAATGTTGTCCAACATGCCAATCTAATCCTCTAACTTATCCTTCATGCATCTGAAGGATCTAAATTGTTGTAGGTAATATTCCCATAAGAACTACTTTGTTTTCAAGGAATTGTAGATTGATTGGATACTGAGTGGAAACTGTGGCCCTATTTGGTATCATATTTTAGGATTTTTATTTTTATTTTTATTGATGTATAATAGTAGAAAGGCTTTACTTATTTTCCTCCTCTTATCTTGCAAACTAAATTTAAGATTTGATTCTATTCTAGCAGCTAATGCTGTGATAAATTTTTAAGGAGATCGGATCACACTTTTGGCTACGTTGCTCTTCATTTGCCTTGAAGTATGTTTGCTCGAAACCCGTATTTAACCCATATTTGGACATGAGCATGGGTTCATACGTAGAAAAACTTGGAAAAAGGAAATACATTTTTGTGTCAAACGTATGCACGTATCCTATACTTACAGCCAAGTCTAAGGGCCAGTTCTTCATTGCTTTTCAAAAGTTAGCACTTCTGGCTCTAAAAGCACTTTTGGAAGAAAAACTGTACAGAACAAGTTGCTTTTGGCTAGAATTTTTGGCTTTTCAGAAGTGCTTTTGAAAAGCACTTCTAAAAAGGAGAAGCTAAAATTTTTAGCTTTTCCTCTCCCAAAAGCACTTTTAGTGTTCAATTACTTTTGCACCCTCTAATAACATACCATTTTCCCTTTTTTTCGTGGTGTTTAATTACAAATGTGTTAAAATCATTAATTAAAAATAAAAAAATATTTTTTAAAATATTAATTACAAATATTTAATGGTTATATTTAAATATTTAAAATGTAGTTTATATATTCTAATTAAATTTTATTAGTAATTAATATTTATTAATTAAAATATTTAAAATTTATATTTCATATATTAAAATATTAACAAGTTATAGTGATTTATTTTATATTCTTACTAAAATATAAGAATATTAATTAATTTAAATTTTATTTAAATGTATATTTGTTATTTGATAATAATATGTCTAAAATGAACATTTTATTTCTCAAAAGTACTTTTTAACAGCAATGCTAAACACTCAAATTTTAAAGCTAACTTTTTAAAATCACTTCTTAAAAGTACTTTTCCACAACACTTTTTAAAAGCACTTTTCAAAAATATTGTCAAACTAACCCTAAGTAATGTAGCTTTCCGAAACAAATTTTGCTAGGTTGCATGACTGGGTAGTTGTTACTGCTATAATTTACAACCAATTTCTATGTTTGTGTATCATTCAAAAAAAAAAAAAAAAATTGTTGCTACTAGTACTTTATTGCATCACAATGTATATAAACACACACACACACATTCATATAGGGGATATTAAATGACTGAAATTTCCTCATTTTTAATTAATTAAGGTTTTCTCTTCTTTGCTATATATATATTCAGCTTTGGCAGGTAGTCTCAAAAACAATGGCTGAGGATGCTGCTTGGAAATTTTCAAAAGAGAAGGGCGTTGACATGGTTGCCATAAACCCTGGAATGGTGATCGGTGCTCTTTTACAACCAACACTTAATACCAGTGCTGCGGCCGTCTTAAGCTTGATTAAAGGTACTTTTTTTTTTTTTTTGCCAGGCTACTACTTGCTTTACATGAAAGCGTTCTTTGGTGATCTTCTGAAAAAAAAAAATGCACTCTTGTTTTATGTAGGAGTGCAGACATTTCCGAATGCAACATTTGGTTGGGTGTATGTTAAAGATGTAGCAAATGAACATATCCAGGCATTTGAGATCCCATCAGCTAGTGGAAGATATTGTTTAGTTGAAGGAGTTGCGCATTACTCGGAAGTTGTCAAGTTCTTACACCAACTATATCCTTCATTCCAACTCCCAAAGAAGTAAGGTTTTTTACTTGCAAATTTTAAAGCATTGCTGTATCTAAATGGGGGCAAACTTGCCTTTGTTTTTAACCCAAAAGCTTATCATGTTATCATTGTATGGTTTTCTCCCCCTTTTTTGCAATTCTTTAAAAAATCAAATCCAACCCTATAAAGAAACCATCTAAATATGTTTGAAACGGTGTTTTGTTTTGGTAAATATTGGCAGATGACAAGCCTTATGTGCCAACATATCAGGTGTCCAAGGAAAAAGCAAGAAGGTTGGGTATAGAATTCATTCCTTTGGATGTGAGTCTCAAGGAAACGGTTGAAAGCTTGAAGGAAAAGGGATTTGTTGATTTTTGAGGACTCTCTCTTCAGCTCTTAATTTTGCAGTCTCTGTAATAAATAAATGGTTGGTATTGGCTACATTCTTTTATTTATTTATTTATTTTGGTGTTCATTTTTACTTGAGAATGGAGATTTTGGCCCTTTTTGCAGGTGGCTTGTAAGCATTAATCCTTTCAGATATTAAGTTCTCAGTTTATAGCCCTAGCAAGACTCAAAAACATAGATAGTCACATTTATTTTCATATCATGCATATATATATTTTACACTTGTTAGAAAATATAGAGTTAATCTTACAAAGATTACGCAATTGTAATTTAATTTAGTTTTACTGTATCCTTTTTATATATAATTGTGATTATGGAGGAATTTTGTAAAACACTAGGTTATTTTGTTTTATCTTTTCATTAGGTATGACCGTTACATAAGGATTTGTTTAAGTTGTTCGTGATTAACTAGAATTGATTCAATTATTGAAATATTTTAGAAGTTCAATCTACTTAAAAGTTTGGTGACCTATAAACAATTCAATAATTTTATAGTTTATCTTAGAAATCTAAGGGATCAAGGTTTTTCTTTCTCAATCATTAAAATATATTAAGACTAGAAATAAACATACAGTTCCATACAGAAGTTACACCAGAGCATAGATTATCGGTCAATAGCAGATTTTGCTAGTGAATCTTCCCAGCTATTGACCTCTCTATATGCAAAAACTAGTCCAACATTTCCGATCAGTGACTTAAATCTATCAATATCTTTAAAAAGTCTCACTATACCTAGCTCTTTGCTCCCAACCCATTCAGAATTAGCAAAAATCTCCACAACTTGTTTTATGGCCAAAAGCTCAGCCTCAACGTTTCCTAAAGGACACGAAAAAATATTCAGTAGCTTACCAAGGTCGGACTCCTTCGCAACCAGCTTGCCTTGGACTTACCTTGAGGCTTCGTCGATATTAAATTTCAGAGACCCTTGTGCCGAAGGACACCAACAAGCATAGTAGCGAACACCTTTATGGCCAACTGGTGATGAAATATTTAAAGGGTCATCCCATCATCGAGCATCAATAATATCCTCCGAATAGCTTGCCTTAACCTAGAATAAGGATCGAAGCTTTGTTAAAAACAAAATTTCATTGATCCGAGTCGCTTTTCCTTCAACTTGCTGATATCCATTTCCGAGGTGAATTTAGAGGGGTTGGCCCTAAATGTTGTAATATTTCTTTAAAGTCTCTTTAAATTTTAAAATTTTTATTTTGATATTATAATTAGTGTTTAGAATAAAGGATAAATTTGTGTTTGGCCCCCAAAGTTTTTCAAAATTTTTTAATTGGATTCTTATAATTTTTATGATAAATTTAGTAACATTTTAATTTAATTTGGTAAACTAATACAAAGTAGTATCTATATATTAATTTGGTAAAAATAAAGTTTGGTGATTGAAATATCTAAGTATAAATGGTATCTAAATATTAGTTAGGTAAAAATAAAGTTCTGTTTTATAATATATTTAAAAATTAATAATATATTTTTATAATTAAATATTAATTTTATAATATTTGTTATTATTTAAATTAAATTCGAGTTGAGTTAAGGTACAAAATCTTTACCCAAGTCAAGCTGAAGAAGCTATCCGAGCCTTGCACAGTAGCAATAAAGGAAGAAGCCAGAATGAACAAGGTAAACAATTGGAAATGCCCCACTAAACACCTTTAGAACTTTATCTTGCAGAGAGGTTTCAATTTTAGCCATTAATGTAATTTAATGTGTAGCGTTGACTTAAAGGGATTCAATTACAAATTGTACGTGTGTATAAATCATAATTGAGTAATCAATGCACTAAGTTTAGTTTTGAGGAGAGGTAAAAATGTAAGTGCTGAGTGTTGATCATAATCAGCTTTTTTTGGGTTGCATTTACTTTGTTTCTTGAGAACTGGTGCTTGTTTTCATAGCATTTTAGATATTTTGCATTTCATGTGCAACTGATTACATGGTTTTTATGTAGATTACGATGAATTTGAATGAAAATGAGTGGAAGGATAAGGCATAAGCAAAAACTTGTGGAGTTGAGAGACTCATTTGATCTCAACTCTCTATATTGATAAAGCTCATTTTGGTATTTTCCCTCTAAATCATGTGTTAACCCTAAAAGCCCAGCCCCATGTAAAACATAGAATAATCATAGAGTTAAAGGGGAGAGAGATGCAAAGTTTAGTTTTTAGTTATTTTTTTATTTGAGAGTGATTGCTTCAATTTTTTTAAAAAAATTTTAGGAAACACTCAAATTAGAGTTCTTGAAAAGATTTACGCTTCTCTTTAGTTTAAAAATGTTATTATTAGTTTAGTAATGTGGATTTAAATTTTCAAATCATTGATTTGAGGGTAATTAATATTTGGTCTATTCAATGCTAAGCATAATGAATATAAGGATACTAAAAATGCCCTTTTCATCTTATAAAATTTCATGTTTAATTATAAGTGATTAGAAAATCTAAAGTTCATGGCGAGAAACTTAACTAAACTAATAATTGGTTTAGATATTAACTAGTTTGTATTCTGTGATGCACAGACTAGTTGTGTATATTAATTTTATAATATCTTTGTTCACATGAATTTTTCAAAATAATTAAAGAATTAAAAGGTAATATAATTACAAAATATTTTTAAAAATATTTAACTAATTTATAATCAATCGTGTTAATGCTATTTAATTTTTAAATAATATAAAATTTATCATGAATATTTCTATAAAAATATAGAGACTAAATTTTTTTGATTATTTCTTATTTTTAAGTACACTTAGATTATTAACAATTATAATCTCTTTCTAATCTATAATCAAGAACATGGAAATTATAAATTATATAAAGTAAATGTAATTTGAGTACTAAATTATAAATTGGCAAAAATAGAAAAACTTATATAGTATAAATTAAAGCATGGAAGGATGTTTGTATGATTTAACCATTGTTTACATATAATGAAAAAAGGGTATAATTGGTATAAGTGGCAGTCCTCAATAGTTGAACCAAAAACAATGAAATACATTCCCTTAATTAATCCAATTTATAAAGATTAAATAAGCTAAAGTCTATTTTTTTTTCATTCCGTATAATATTTGCTAAAAGAATTGTTTTTACGTCCAGGAAAAAAAAAGGTTCAATGCCTTCTTTGCTTTTAGTTTGTTCTACGCATGATAATATACCGGGCAGCCTAATGCAAAATTTTAAGCTCTGGTTGAGTTTGATTTAAAAATTAAGTCTAAAATTTTATCTAAATTTAATTCAGATTAAAAATATTAAATTTAAGTTTGGTCTGGTTTGTTCGTATAAATTTTTTTATAGTATCTTTTATATTAAAATAAAATTTAAACATATATATAATTAACTTGGATTTTCATTTATTATGGTAACCATTTA
This sequence comes from Gossypium rotundifolium, assembly GCA_025506655.1. NCBI lineage: Eukaryota > Viridiplantae > Streptophyta > Magnoliopsida > Malvales > Malvaceae > Gossypium > Gossypium rotundifolium. Next base: position 111,501,742 of record CP106730.1, read on the forward strand.
TTTAATATTAAAATTAAATAATGAATATTTGTTAGTATATGTCTTAAATTGGTAAGAAATAAATATAGAAAGTAATTAAAATTTTAAAATAAAATATTGCATATTAACTTTGACTATGGAAGGCAATATCAATGCCTTTTATAACAGGAAATATTGGAAAATTTTGTATCAATTATCTTTTTTAAAAGGAAAATATCAAAGCCTTTAATTATGTAAGTAATGTAATTTTGTGTAATAAAGGTAATTAATTAAATGTAATAATACTTGTATATCATTTTTAAAATTTTTAACATGCACGGTCAAGGTTTTTTTTTTTTTAAAGAATTAACTATTATTTATGTGTATTTTTAATTAATAGTGTTGATAATGTAAAAGAAAAGGCAATCCCTCATTGGGTAGGCATAAAGGCCTAACACGCATGCGTCGCTGCCGTCGCCGCTCGACCTGTGTTTACAACATGTACCGTGCATGTTTATTTTTGGATAAAATTTCTGTATTATTTTTTTAGAAAATAAATTTATTTAGATTTCGAAAATTTGTTTTAGAATAATATGGTCAACAAATGATATTTTAATTTGACTGTTGTAGATTTTTAGCAAACTATTTCTATCAGTTTTACATTTTTGCCCTTATGTATTTTACCACTTTGTCCTTCAGGAAACTGTATAAATAGGAGGTTATTCTCCTCATTTTAGACAAGAGAAAAATAGAGAGAAAAACAACTTTTCTCATCCTTCTGTTCTTTAAATTTTGGTGTTCTGCGAAATTACATGAGAGAAAAATTATGTCGTGACCCCTCCAATCTTTCCGGAATTGAACCTGATGTGGTTTCCTTGATTTCTTCTAGTTTATTTTCTATCAACTACTTTTGTTTTTCAGTTTCCATTTCTTCCAAGAAGAGTAATGCCAATTGTGTTCCATCTTCTTTATTCAGGTGTACGAATATTGAAGTACTGTGTTAACATTAAAGGGCAACGTCCACTACACGATTACACTAATCAGGGTGAATTTACTTCCAAGGCAATGGTTCTTCCATGACACAGGAATTGCTATTTTATTTACACTCAGTTTGGTTTCTTGTCAACACTAACGATTTTGTTTTGTAGTAGTATATTTCCAAAAATTTAGAAGCAAATTATACTACTATTTAAACATGAGAATTGTTTCTGTTTCCCACTATTGGAACCAATGAAGGCTCTTACAGACAACGAGCTAAAGTACACTTAAGGATCATAGGAACAAGTGTAGTGTCATATTGAGGCAATAGATTTGAGGGCACCTGAGTAGTGCAAGAGTGTGCCTAAATAGCGTTGGAGTGGTTATAAGCTCCATCTGTGTTGACCAGTGGGCCATTGCGATCAAAGTGGGCTTGGAAATCCTAGCGAGATTGGGTTGATTGAGTCTTAGCTCCATTGGCATGGTTATTATTGCCAATGTAAGAGGACGTAGGTTCGAGTGCGCTGATGCACATTATCCTTCTATTTGAGTTGGTCAGAGGTCTATTAAGTTTAAGTGGGTCTAAGGACCCTTGAGTTTGAGTTGGTTGAAGGACTTTTGAGTTTGAGTTGGTCGGAGAACCATGAGCAGTTTGTTGGATCCTTATGCCTGGGATAGGTCTTACGATTCCCTAATGCATGTAAACTACTAATACATGAGATTTGTGGAGCTAGCCCAAGCATCACCGAATTTCTAACTATAGTAAACTAGAGGATTATCAAGTCTGAGAGAACTAACGGGGGATGTCTTGTTCAGGTAACCTATGAGATTGTGCGGAGGAAGGAGCAGGGTGTCAGAATTTGCGTGAATGAGCATTAAAGCCCAAAATTAAGATTGAGATTGACCTAGTTCGGTGGTGCTGTATGTGTTATGGCTGGCCAAGATGGCCATACCCAATGGGGTGACCATCGAGGCGCCGAGAGGGACTAAGTTGAGGATGGTCAATGAAACTGAATTTCCCATGTTGAGAACTTTTAGTGCCGCAAGGGGCAATTGGCATAAAACACGTCAAGAGACACGCATCCAATGGGATGCCACAAAAGTGTGATTGGTGCCATATCCAGAGGGATGTCTTTTTAGTATCAAAGACATGGTAACATTCAGTCGACAAAGGGTTATACCATTAAGGGTTCCTCAAGATTGTAACCTGATGATTATGTGTTATGGCATTGAGTTTGAGTGTTCAGTGGAGGAATAGGCATAGACAAGACTACACCAATAATTGAATGTCTGGTGTGCATTGAATGGATCATAACCTTAGGCCTTGAAGACCCAAGATGGACTTGAGATAAAAATGCCAACTCAGTGCAATAAAGTTACTAAAAATGTAGCTTCATGTCGTTGAAGGCATTGACATAGTAAGTGGGAGAGTGTCATGGTTCGCAATTTAGTTATCAAGGTTAATTTGAGCTTTCCCTAATAGTCTTGAATGAAATTAAAGTACAATAACTTGGAAGCTAGAATTTGTCGAATGCCCTATAGTCCTAGAGGGATGTTGTGATGCAAACTGGGTAACTGATAAAGTTAGCTTTACAAGTGGGTATGCCTTAATTTTGGGTGGAGCAGTTATTTCTTGGAAGTCTGTTAAATAGACGTGTGTTGCTCGCTCCATGATAGAATCTGAGTTTATAACTCTTGACTGAGCCGGGCAAGAGGCTGAGTAGCTTAGGAATTTACTCGTAGAGATTTCTTCATTGAAGAATGGAGTACTTGCTTTGAAGTGCTTGAGGTTTGAAAGGAACATAACTGATCCACTAACCAAAGGGTTAAGTAGGAAAATGGTTCTTAATTCATCGAGAGGGATCGGTCTTAAGCCCAATGATTGAGGAATTCATGGTGGATACCTAACTTAGTTCTCTAAGTTCAATGTAGTCAAAAGAAACTATGAAAAGACTCACAGTGTATATTTTACCTATCCCTATGGCGGACGATGTACATGCATAAGGTTGAGTTCTCACTCTTAATGAATTCATATCCCAAAATTTGGGTGGTCATATTCAGATGGACTTGGATAATAGTCTACCCCATCACCTAAGACCAAACGAGACAAACCTACACCATAGTTCCAAAAATACTGCCTCAAACCTATGAATAACAAATACAACTTTGCTCTAGCCAGAACTAGCATAAAAACAAGAGTTAGGAGCATCAAAAAAACACCCAAAAGTGTTGGACGTGACATTGCAACTTATCGACATCCGACTGGGAAACCTAAGACATACGCTGATATACCCACTAAGTAGCCACAGTAAATCTGATTCGACTATAACTTCGTATGCTGCTTCCGTCAAGGAGCCTGCCAAACATCTCAAGACCAATTTTTATAGCTTCCAATTTTACGAAGTCAGCTTCAAATATTACTCCTAAATGCCCAAAAATACAGTAAGTAATTTGCCTTAAGTAGACTCTCGAGCATTTTGCAACATTTCTTTTCAACAAAAAAATCTTTTCGCTAATAAAACCATACAATCATGCTTTCTTAGATGATGCACGTTCCAACTCCACAAGTATTATTATTATTATTATTATTATTATTATTATTATTATTATTATTATTATTGTTGTTGTTGTTGTTGTAAAAAGCTTTTATACCTAATAACTTGCCAACAACCTATGTATCCTCTGCTTCTTTGCATAAGGCCTTGTATCGATTTTGGAACTTGCCACCTAACAAGGATTCTGATACAATTTCAGGAGCAGCTTCGGATTGCTTAACAAGTTGCAAATATGGGAGACGTCATGTTAGTAAACTTCTGGGAAGATACAAGAGTTGACTCCAACCATCTAACTAAATCATTATTAACCTAGCAGTTTGCTTGTATTTTCAATGGTTTTTATATAACAAAATAATCTAAAAATTCTCATAATAAACTGTCCTATTACGTGTTATATAAACTCAAAAACATGTTTCTAAACCTTTTTAAGAACTTTCCAGGCCAAGTCTTGTAAGCATTGATACCCTTCAAGCAATATCTAACACAACTTTTTAAAGGGGTAGGGTATTGAGACTTACCAAGCATACATATATATATATATATATATATATTTAAGTTCACATGTTAAAATACAATATAAGTATAATTTTAGTTTAAATATGATGTAAACTGAAATCAATACAAAATACAATTGAATTAAGAATTAAGAATCGAAATAGTCTAAGTACTAAAATCCATAAATAAGAATAATACATGATAAGACCGAAAATTTATATATGAACTCAACTCAAAAACTCAAAATCTCAATTTTACCAATAATATTAAGAGCTGAATTTATTAGTTTTAAATTTATTAATCAATATAGAAATCAATTCAAATAAGAGTCTCCTTAAAATAGAAAATTTAAAATAATTTCTTATAAGTTTAAAACAATTCGAAAATTGCAGTTATTATATATATTCATATGTTATGGTACATATCAATAGGTTATTTTTATATATTATTTACCCATAATTCCTTAAATAATACGTTGAATCTTACTTTCTCCTCATTGTAATAACAATTGTACAATCAACCAAATGAACATACGAAACACTTAAAAGATGACATAAAATATATATTGAAATTGATAACATAAATCAGCCATTTCTTGGTCTGGCCTATGAGTGGTGGGTCAGGATGAATTCAACGCATATGATCTTAAGCATTAGAAAATTTTAAATGCAAATAAGGGTGGAAAATTTTCAATTTATGTCGGCCGGTCTACATCTCTGTTTAATTAAAAATAAAAATATGTATTCATATGATCCCACCTATGAAATATGGAAGCAGGTATGGCTAAGAATTACCATATCCTTATTCCATCTAGAAGGTAAGATTACAAAATATCTCAAACTTATATAATATTGTGATTGAGGATTTAAAAAGATTTAAAATCTTGTTGATACGATAATGATATGGCTTTGATATACATTCAAAATCTTTTACAACAAAATTTTTAAAACAAAAACAAAAAATCTTTTAAAACAAACAGAGATTTTTAAAAGATAAAGTGAAACAAACAAATCACATTATATTTATTAATGGTTTAAATGTTGGACTACATTTAGAATTCTTCTTCGTCCCATTTATTTTCCTATCTTGGCAACCTGAGCATGGAAGTTGAACCTAAACGTGAGCTTTGTGATACCAACCAAACACCCGAAAAGACCCCACCACTGTCTCTTCACCATGCATCCTCCAGAGACGCCCTCGGCATTGTTGAGGCACCCGAGAACGAGGAACCGATTGTAAACGGTACCAACAACAAAGACAAGGTTGATGATGATGGCTATCTTGATTCATTCCCTCCGGGATATCGGTTTTGTCCGCTCGATGAAGAGCTTGTGCTTTATTATTTGAAGAAAAAGGTCTTGAATTTACCTTTGCCTCAGAATAGGATCGTGGAAGTTAATTTGTATCAATATAATCCTGAAAGACTTGCAGGTATTATCATCAAATGAACATCGTCGTCTATTTTAATCAAAATTGAATACATTGTTTTTTTTTATGATTATTTTTTATTGTTTTATTGTTTCTTAATTAGAACTATATAAGCAATATGGAGAAAAAGAGTGGTATTTCTTTACCCCTAGAGATAAGAAGTACCGAAATGGAACCCGACCCAATCGGGCGGCCGTGGGTGGGTACTGGAAGGCTACCGGTGCTGATCGAGAAGTTCGATTTAAAGATCGAATTGTGGGATATAGGAAGGCATTGGTTTTTTACAAAGGAAGACCTCCTAAAGGTGATAAAACTTGTTGGATAATGCATGAATATAGAGTGAATGATCCTCCTCCCTTGTGCAGCAAGAAAGAGGGTTACACTGACATGAGGGTATAAATTCTTAAGCTTAAATAGCTTTTTGGACATGTTTGATTATTATTGGTGTTGATTGATTATTATTGGTTGCAGCTAGATGATTATGTTCTATGTAGGATTTACAAAAAAGTGGATAAAACTGGAAGAACGCAAACCAAAACTGAAGATGGATTGGCATTGACTCAAAAACAAGAAAGAGATGAGATGATGGGTTCGGAGGAGACGATGAATTATTTAAGCACAATGGGAGTGGGGATGGGGATGGGTGGTAATTTTATGAATCAAGCATTTCCTGAATTTCAGTACATTTTTAATGATCAATTTCCATCGTCTTTTCCTACCAAATATCTAAATGATAGATTGGAAGAAGAAGATGTTTGGAGTTTGGATTTTCCCCCACAACTAGACGCTAGTGTTGAAGGTTTGATAAATGTGGATAATGTTTTCTCACCCGATACTGAAGACCAAAATTCTACCAACTCAGAAATGAATACAAGAGATTGATTTTTGGTCTTATTTTTGTATTTTCTTGGAATTAGTAAACAAGAAGTGAAGAGGTTGACTTTGGTATTATTTTGTATTTTCTCGGAATTACTTCATGTTTCTGTATTTCTCCACTTCTTATCACTTCCTTTATGTTTATATATCTTGGTTATTGTGTCTATTCTTAACATTCAAGTTAATGATATAATTTTTATCTTTATTTTTGAAACTGATATAAGCACATAGAAGTAATCAAATTACATAATTATTTTTAATAAAAGCAAAAATAAAGAAAATAGAAGAGATTTTCCATTTACCTTTTGTTTAACAAAGTAAGCTCAATGTTAACTATTTTGACTATCAGCATATGATACATTTATAAGTGAATTTAATTAGTATGAAAATGAAATCCAATTGAAATAGAATGAGCCTAAAGTAATTGGTGAGTCTTGTCCCAATCTTTCATTGCACAAACAAATAGACAGTTGTGCTAATGAGTGTGACTGTACAATGAAGGACAATTGTGTGCCATGAGATGGACTACCCTGTTTCTTAAGGGCTAAAATTATAGAAGTTACTTTCATATATAAAATTATGTGATAAATAGGATAGTAAATGATTACAAGAAATGTATGTTTAATGAAAGTAAGATGTGAATTACAAGTATGCAAGTTGAACAAGAAAATAATTAAGTGACTAAATATAATATAGAAATATGTAAATGAAAGTTACACATTAACAATATGTTTATCAAGTGAGTAAATATGATTATAGGATATATATATATATAAGTATGGAAACATGTAAGAAATGTAAGAAACAAAGAATGTGCAAGTTATTTCAAGTTTCAAGAATTTTTATTGATAAGTTTTGAGTTATTATTGATTAAGAGTTGGTGAAATTATTTTTGAGACGAGTTTGATTTTTTTTTTTCTATAATTTTTATTTATCCTTTTTTTTTTTTGTTCCAAAATCCTAGTGTGTCAGTCCCTACCTAGAAACCCTAAGTATAAAAGTTATTTTTCTTTTTCTGTCAGCCTCATTTGCTCATTCTGCTTCCCTATTGCCGCCCTCTCATTTCCCTCCTCTTTTCTTCTCCCTTTTTTTTTTTCCTTTTCTTTCTTTTCTTCTTCCATCGTGTCGTCCCTAAGCCCTATATTCCTCCCATAATTCCTTTCTTTTTCCATTTGTTACCACCACCTAGTGAACTGTCCACCATTACCGCCCCCATGGAGCACCTTAATCACCCTTCCTTTCTTTTATTTTTGTTGTCAGATCTGCATTCCAATCGTCACGAATCTGAATTGGGTAGCGTAAGTGTTGTGTATACATCAGATCTATCGTTAATTTCTTTCCCTTTTATTTTCTGTAATGGTTGAATACTGTTAATATGATGGTCGAATTTCATATGCTGATTTTTGGTGTGTTATTTTGTTTGAAGGACCTAATTTGAACACCTTGGATCAACAATAGCGTCGAAGGATAATCCGCATCTCCTGGTTAATGTTGGAAGGGTAGGTAGCGATCAAAAATCAAAATTTGTTTAGTTCTGCTAATCCTAGTTTCGACCGAACCCTATAGGGTGACAAAGATTGGTTCTAACTCACAATTTGTGTGTTGTGTTTAGATCTATTTTACTGTTATCTAAATTTGCGGATTGACGATAGTACTACGGATTTGTGAAAATCAGGTGTGGGTCCTCAACATGTGTGAAAATTGTTAATAGCATGAAATTGTGATAATATGATGATTGGCCAAATAGGTTTATGTTATGGTGAATGGTCGAATGGAGAAGTGCCATTCAGGAATTGGTCTAAATTGGTAAGAAGTTTAAAGGTGGTGGTCGATTGCAAACCGAGGACTAATTCGCAATTGTCGACTGTTCGAAGGCCTTAAGAGGTAATTATTCCATAGTGTGGGTACTGTAAAGGTTAGCCGATTGTATGACTATTTTAATTGGGTGCTTTGTACAATTATTCTTGTGAAACTGATTGTACCTTTTGCATGCTATTGATTGTACATTGATATTGCCTGCATGAAAGCATGCCACCGATTATGTTTACTGCATGTATGCGAAGTATACCTTTGATACCGTTTTACCAAATACATGTATTGCATGCCACCGTACTGAAAAACTGTTATTGATAAAGCATGATATGCTACATTGTTACATTTCATATTGCATTTCATGGGTTTTGAATTGATGGGTGATGGAAGAGTTCTGGGGATTATTGACGGTTTATCCGCATTATTGTTTAGTAGTATATCTACGCCCTAGAGTATAGTTGGAGTATCGGTAACTTATCACAATTTATTACGAACTTGTTTGGAAACTATTGGCAGTTTAACTGTATATTGATACTGGTGGTTTGTCCACATTGAACTTTGACTCTTATTGTTTTAGTGTTCTAATGATACTGGTGGTTTGTCCACATCGAACTTTGACTCTTATTGTTTTAGTGTTCGAATGACGGGTTTTGAGGACCCGTGGTGTGTAGCTGATAGATAGGTAGGATCCTTGCACCGATTCATATGAGTATGCCAATGCATATAAAAATTTGTTTTTCATATGATGTCATGCTTCATTGTAAATTTTGACAGTTTGAGGTTGTTTATACTGCTTATTTTGTTAAGACTTAAGACTCACGTTGAGTTTTCAAGCTCACCCTTTAGCTTACTCCTTACAGATAACTCTTAAAGTTAGGATCGGACTTCGCATTCAGAGGTCTCGACTCAAATCTATAGTTAATAAAGTATTTTAATTAATTTATTTATTTTGGTTTTTATTTCGAGACTATAAGTTTTGTTAATACGGACTGTGAAATGGGTTGCTTTTATTTGGTTTTTGTATACATGGAATTTTGGATAAAAATCGAACAAATTTGATAACTGGCTTAATATGGCTTAAAACACGGTTTTTTGAGTAAAAATTAAATGCGTCACTTTTTTCACTGTGTAATAATTGAATGAAGTTTTTAAAGGCATACTGATGGAATCAATAGAGTTTTTCAAACGACAGTACTTTTTAATAAAACTAGACTTAAATCATAGACGACCTAATAATCTGTTATTTTTAATTAACCTAAGGCAACCATGCAAAATTTTTTAAAATTGATCAAAATAGGGGTTTCAAATTGAACGGATTTACTTGACCATTTTGATGATTTATGTAACATTCAAAATTTAGTCGTAATGTCTAGACACTACTTGACTTTCCAAAATAACTTGACTTTCTGTACACATCATTTGTACTTTGACTAACTGACCAATTAATAAAATTATCAAATCACGACTCAATATTATATTATATTAAACTCATAATTATTAATTAAATATATTTATGGACTCTCTTGTCAGAATTATGGTTCTGAAATCACTATTTTTGATGTTGGGTAATGTGCTCATATTGTAGTAAATATATAATTATTTTTATGTATTTAAATGATGAATAAATAAATTTTATATTTCACTATTATGTCTTTTGTATTATTATTTTTTAAATGAGATATGTCTTTTGTATTTTTTTCTTTCATATTTTGCATGTATAACTAAATTGTGACAAACAAATATTAGTTTATTGATTGTCTAAGTTCAATTTGATGATAAGTGATATTGTAAAAAATTTATATTGCAAGAAAGGCAACTTACTTCAGTAGATAATCTAAACAATTTCGTAATCCCATAAAAGAATCAAAGTGAGCATTTGATTCAAATATTGAGAGTGATTATTATGTCTTCTAGAATTTCAATTGAGGAGATGTATTTATTGGCAGAATGATCTTTGCTATTGGTAGAATGATATATTGGGCTGGATCCAATATGAATTAATTTTGAATCCGTTTGTAAATTAATTCACTTGTGACATTCATGGTGTGATTTAACTAAATCCTTAATTAGTCACTGAACATGCGTATGTAATTCATCTGCTTTGATATAAGTGAAGGCTTGTGCTTTAAAGATGATCAAGCCGATAGCTGATATGTTGGGTACATGACTTGTATATGGCATGACTTTACTAGTACCAGTGAAATTCATAGCTTAATTAAAGAGTTAACAATATTCTCTCATTAGCATTGTGTGGATTGATAAATATGGAACGTGACCATGGGTTGTTTGTTCTCGAACGAGCAATTTATCACTGTCATTTATTGACAATGATCATATTAATCATTAAGAAGACACAATGGTGATAATGAGATAAAATATGATTATATTAAGTGAATGGATTTAACTTAAAGGAATCAAAGATATTATATGAGGATAACACACACATGACGATGTCATTTGACAAAGCAGTCAGATGAATTACTTTTGTAAAGAGTATACAATAAGTAGTTTTCAATAATGGTACTTCTTGTAGACTGACTCCATGATTAAGTAATTGCAAATTATCGGAACGATGCTTTTGGATATAATTGCAATTACTAGAGCCTAATTGTATATGTCTAATTGGTCCCTCCATTAGCTTATTAAAAGCTCGATTAGACTACATTTGAATTAGAAGTAAATTCTATGACTTTAGAAACAATTTAATTGATTCGATTTATTCGATGCGAAATTAAATTGGGCAGTATTAAGAATTCAACTAAAAAATTTAATTAAAGAAATTTTTTTGAAAAATTAATTTGGAAAATCTAAGTGATTTTTGAGAAAATTAATTTTCATAAAGTAAAATTAAATTAATTAAAATTAATGTGATATTTTTGGAAATCAATTTTAAAGTAAGACAATTGGCCCAATGGGTAATTGAATTTGAAAATTGCACCTGAGATCATAAATTGGGCTTGGGAGCCCAAATCCGAGATTAATACCCAAAAATTGGTTGAACCGGGCAAGTATGTGAAACCAAACCGATGATCCAACCGGTGGCTGGATTGCACCAATCAGGCTGTCAATGGCCCGAACCGAACCAACAGAAACTAAACTAGCTTGGGGTGTCGGCAGCTGCGACGGTGGCATTCCAGTGGTCGAAAAAAGGTCGGCGGAGGTGGGTATTCAGTGATTGAGCAATGGAAGAATTACATTCTTACTAGGGATCTACTAGAGAATTTCATTTCAGATTAACTATTTCAAAATAATATTAGTTTAATAGATCTAACTTTAAATTTAATTTAATGTTTATCTTATAGATAAATATTCTATTAAATTTAATATTAAAGTGATTAAGTTTAATCATAGTTAAACTCTCTAAACGCTCCCTATATAAAGAGAGTCTTAGATCATTATTTTTCACACACTTGGATTCAAGAGAAATTCTCTGAAGAAATTATTTTAGAAAATTTTTAGAGATTTTTCTTATTTATAACTTGGTCCAAAATTTTAGAGAAATTGACAATAACCCCATTTGTAATTTTTGTGAAAATTTTTTTAATTCAAAACGACCTCACACTCTGCAGACGTGAGCTTGAGGATTGCGGAGAAGACTATTCGGTTGAAGCGTTCATTCTAGATAAATGGAAAAGTTACAATTTTGATTAAGTGTTTATTATTTAGATATCACAACCAAGTTCTTGTTTTAAAAAAAAAATAAAACTTTAGTTTTTCCCTAAATTTGCTTTTCGCTGCGTTTTTCAAACTTGATTTTCTAATATTCGACACCATTGAAAAACGGGTTGTTACACCATTATGACTCACAAAACATAATGAAACATTACAGAGATTTAGTTGAGTTGAATTGTGAGATATGGGTCTTATTGAGACACCTCGTTCAATTCGAAACTTAATCGTCACTAGACTTGTTGCTTGTTACCCACCTTCACCTTTCTTTCAACCCTCGACATTCTAGTCTCATATTCGGCCTCGTTCAATTAACTGAGTATAAAAACAATATTAATTTCTCATCTCCAAATATATAAAGTATTCAAATTAAACATATAAACACATTTTTCAATTAGGTATTTTATAATTTTAATGTCCGAAATTCATGTATTTTATAATTTACTTGATTGAATCTAAATTCAACTTCGCATTCACACTCTAAAAACCTCAAACTATTAATATACAATGTTTTCCTTCAAAGTTTTCTGTAACAGTCTAATTACGACCCTAATCGGAACGGTGGTTTCGGGACCACGAATCCGGGTTAGAAAATATATATATATTTTCTTACTATTTACTTATGTTATGTGCTTAAGCATATTCTAAAATATGATAAGTTAATTTATTCATATGGATGCTTAATTTAAATCAAGGGATTTAATTGTTTAATGGTAAAAGTATCTTATATTTTATTAAGGGGTTCAATTGAATTGTTTTATTTCATGAATGGATTGCATGGTAATTACCCAAAAGCTTGTTGGGTGGACGGCATAATGATGGATATATATGTATATTTTATGTAATTGGTTAGTAAGTGGTGTAATATTAATATTTTAATATTAGATTAAGAATAAAGAAAACATAAAAATGTGAGTGGATGTTTATCTTCCATACATTTTCTTCTTCATTACCGAATTTTGACAAAGAAAAAGGGAAACTCAAGCTCTCATCTTTCGGCCTTTTTGCATGTTCATCTAAGGTTAGAAATTTATCATGATTTTTGTAATTTGGTATATTTTTGAGTTAGTTACTTTGAATATTAACAAACCCATGTGGAAATTTTTATTTTGAGGCATGTTTAAAATTCGGTTTTGATGAATGTTGGTGATTGTTGCGTTTAATGGAAAAATAGAAATATATTCTTGTAGATTAATATGTTGAAAGTATGGAAAAATTTAGGTAGAATGGAGGGTAATGGTTTAAATTTCGAAAATGAGTAGTTGAAAGATTGTAAGGTGAAATAATTAGTTGATATTGATGTATGAGACCCTTAGAAGGATTCGGTCCTAAAAGATGTTGGATAAATTTTGAGTAATTCATGAATATTGCTTTAGGGACTAAATTGTAGATATTATAAAAGTTATAGGTAAATTTGTAAATTTTCTAAAGTATGTGGTTATGGATCAATTGAATAGAAATTATTTTTAAATGAGCTTAATTGAACTCTATTCTAGACCAAGGACGGAAAGAACCAGAATCAGATCGGAGTAAAGCTAAATTAATCGAGTAGCCAGAAGATTTTTAACCTCTCAACTACCAAGTAAGTTTATAAGTAATTAAATTTAAACCAAGTAATTCTTATAGTAGAATACTTACTCTCAATCGAAAATGTGTGTGTATATATATATACACACACAAATTTTTATTGCCGAATGAGACATGGAACTTAATTGTGTTGGTTGATCGATATTTATCAAGTACATATAATTGGTTATTAAATATTTTGATTTGTGGAAGTATATTGGTAGGTAAATTGCGAAAGTAACATAGTATGGAAATTCATTATTTATATATATATATAATTGATTTAGAAAAGAGCTAAATATGAATATGTAATGAGATGGATATTTGTACCTAATGTATGATTAATAATACATATTTGTGTATATGTATTTGGGTTGTGCCGAATGTGAAAGTATGACCTATAGAAATTGGATTGTTGTTATTGGTTAATTATATATATATACACATGAGTATGAAATTTTGATATGTTTGGATTGAATAAATAATTATAGGTTGATTAGTATTTAATTGTGGAATATGAAGTGAGCAATGGTAGTGATTGAATAAATAACTACACGTTTAGCTGAGTAACGGCTCTATGTGAGCGATACGTTAGGGGAAGTGGCACTGTGTGTGCGAACATGTTATGTAACGGCTCTATGTGAGCGTCGTTAAGAAAAGTGGCACTGTGTGCGAACATGCTAAATAACGGCTCTATGTGAGCGATCACGTTACGAGAAATGGCACTATGTGTGCGAAAATGCTAAATGCTTGCTCTATGTGAGCGATACGTTACGGGAAGTGGCACTGTGTGTGCGGACATGTTAAATAACGGCTCTATGTGAGCGAAACGTTACGTGTTTGTACTACGTGTACGGGTTTTCATATTTTCCTAAAGACGAAACACTTAGTGGAGGTAAACGGAAGTGTCAGGTATTTATGTTATATGATAGTTCACTTTCGATGTAAATCGAGTAAGTTATTTTGTGTGGAAATTCAATATGTGATTACTTGGATTTATTTGGTGACTAAATAGGTATGATTTTGATTGATGATGATATATTATGTGTATGAATGTTGCAACCTAATCCATGTTTGAGTTAAGTAAATGAGAAGCATTAAGTTGCTTGTATATAGAAATACTACCTTTTGCTTATAACTTACTAAGCTATAATAGCTTACATGGTGTGTTTGTTATAACGCACCATAGGTGTTTGAAGTCAAAGCTCAAGCTCGGAATCCTCGTCAAGTCAAGCATACTATCAACTATTTTGGTACCTCTTTTAAGAATGAACTTAAGAACTATGGCATGTATAGGCTAAAATTATTTTTGAGTTGACTCAACAATATTTTGGTGAATGTATTTATATATTAAAATGCCATGCGAAAATGGCGAAATTCCTATGACTTTGGTTGATTGATTCTGTTTTATTTAATCATACATGTATGGTTGTATTATAGGTTCGGCTTAAGCAGGTTTTAAAAGAAAATGAAAGGGTTGGTTTGATGTTATTAAATATGAAGTATTCGTTTTGAGCATATCCCATTTATGGTATTATGAAATGTGATGAATTAGTATATATATATTCGGTCATGTCTAAATCTTAATATTATGGATACTTGTGAAGTCTATTATGGTATTTGTTAGGATGGAAATAAATTACATGAAGTGTATATATATATATATATATATATATATATATGTTCATGGATAACGAAATGGGTGAATGCTTTGGATAGTTGGTATTGAAATTGTGGTACCTTAGATTCGGTTAAGAGGATTTTTGCCATGTGTGTATATTCGCATTAGTTGACAACTTGTTTGATAATGCAATTATGCGATTATGCATGTGTGGTTATTATAACTTAATGACCAAATGAATAGTACTACGCTATTTGATTTAAATTTCTTTCATGCGAAGTTGGTAATATAGATGTGTGATATATTCATTAAGTTTTAATCTTACTATGGTAGTGTAACTTTATCAATAGTATATTCGAATATGAAGTTGGTAATATTTGAATTTAGTTTTAATATTAATTAAATATTTCAGTTTTTTGTCCCAATTTGATACCTAAGTTTGATTTTAATAATCAATTTGATACTATGACCAAATAACATCATGTGACTTAATGAATATTTGAAATGTATGCTCTAATAAAAAATATATATACTTAATTTGGACAAAAAAATCTAGTATCAAATTGGACACTGAAATCAAAATCAAGTACTTAAATGTAAAAAAAAAAAAAAACCTCAAAGTACCAACTAAACATTGAACCCAAACACAGTACTAAGTTGAACATTAATGCAAAACTCAAGTACCAAATGGTATTTTATTTTTTTTTGCTAGAAATGGTAAAAATCTATCTTACTCCCACCAAAGATTTTTAATATAAATTTTTATTCCACACTTTGAACATAACATATTTCACTCTGGTTGCCACAAATTCAAAAATCAAAAAAGCAATCCGGACCAAATTTTTGCATTTGGGTAATAGTAGAAAAACATTCGTTTCATTTCCTCGAGTCTAAAATTGCTAATTCCTACACCATTTGGCTTCAAAATGGCCAGCCATTCTTTGCACTCAACCGACACTGCATTAGGTTGGCTCGTTTCCCCATTCCTCTTGACTCCTCCAGGTGCATTTCTCAGCAGTTGAAGCTCACTCAACAGAAGTTCATGGATGGGGCTTGCCACCTGCATTGCCTTCGACCACTTTCCTTACTTCATCAAGTGCTTGGCCTTCCTTTTCTCACCTTCCAACATCTCAAGAAGATGAGTTATTTGTGCATGAAGCTCGCGGATGTTAGCATTTGGATGAGCTTCGACAATGTCATAATGCCTTTGGAAGTGTTTCGAGTGAGAAACCGATGGGCGGAGTCGACATTAGGGTGGCCAAAGAGAAGACCTTACTGCGGGAGAACACTATGATTGCGATATCAACTCCACAAAGGGTGCGAGTTCACTAGCCTTTTAAAAAGCCCATACGGCGTTTAGAGAAGGTTACTTGAAGATTATTTTTATTGGCTATCTTTTTCATGGTGATCTTTTGGCGACCCTGGATTGCATTCTCCTGCACCATTTTGGGAAAGAATATTAAACAAAAATCAAAGAAATGTATATGTAAAAATGAAAACTCTGAATTGAAGTTGTTTATGTTTGCGAGAATTGTATGGGATATTTATGGAGTTGTTCCATTTATTTCTTGAATTAAATCCATGATTTGCAAGTTATCGAAAATCGATTTTAGCTAGACTTGAAGTAGAATTACAATGAACAGCAATTATGTATTTGGTTGGCAAATGCTTTTACAGTAAAATCTTAAGCATTTTTCATTATCATTTACTTGTTAACTGTTCCCCCAACAATTACATGATCACAATCAAGACTTAATTATCCGAAACCCCCTTTTTAAATGAATCCATTTATTGAGAAAAGGATGATATCTATAGATTTATTACCATCAAAGTAAACTCTTGATTTGCTTTTAATCCCAGATCTTGGGAGTTAATCAAAATCCTGCCTTTCATTTGGACCTAACAACCTGTATATTGGTTGGCAGTGTGAGAGACCTGAGGAGGTATGAGCTTTAGTTCTTAACAGTTGAGAGGCAGAGCTCCTTTTTCATTTATTTATCATAATTAGCCTTTAACAATATCATTAAGAAACCCTTTAATATAATAGATAGGAGATCTATTACATCAGTTTTCATCAAAATAGTAGTAATACAAATATTAGTAATTTATTACACTTTTTTCATTTATTATCAAAATAGAGCCTTTTTTTGTTTTGGCAAATCACCGTTGGTTTATCTTTCATATTTTCAACTACCCAAGTGGCGCCACCCTAATCCAAATCCTTCCTAGCAATTATTGTGTTTAGGAACCAAGGTGCATATGGTTTTGTAGATAACACCCCACTAATCCCACCATATAAATTATATTAATTTGAAGTTATTAAAATACGCTTGAAAATTGTATAACTTATTCTAATTATAAAAAGTATTTTTGTAATTTCTAATCAAATTAGCCACCAATTAAAGCGACACCAACTTAATAAAACTCTTAAATAATAGAATACATATTCCTCTTTTCTTATAATTAAAATTATTATTATCATTATTATACCAAATGTTTGAATTTGAGAAAAGGTTCAAACCCTCCTTCAATAATAAAATTTGAAACCAGCATCTTTTGAAGAAGTGAGCATACATTGCATAAAATTACTGCAATTGTGTAGGGTACATTACATTTCTCTTACCAATTACATATCCTAATGGCTAATACTTTGTAAGTAAGGGCAAAGCCAAAAAAAAAAAAAAAAAGTAGGTTGGACTTTCACCCTTTTAGTTAAATGAAAAAATATATATTTTGGTTTTCTTTTAATTATTAATTTAATTTAACTTTATTTAGCATAAAATATTTAATTTCAGTTATTCAAAATATTATAGTTTTTTTCCAAATAAAATGTTATCATTTTACAATAAATATAAAGTAATATTTCTAACTGAGTTCTCTAAAGTCTTTTGTTTGTGTAGCACAATCTCAAAGTGTCGAGATTAAAATTGAGAAAGATTCCAAATTTCAAAACTAATATAGATGTGTGATATATTCATTAAGTTTTAATCTTACTATGGTAGTGTAACTTTATCAATAGTATATTCGAATATGATAGTGAAATTTATAGATAATGCCCGTAACCCTAATTCGGCGACGGATACGGGTTAGGGGTGTTACATTTTCATTCTCTCTCACAAACCTAAAGCATTCAGTAATGGTTTTTAACCAAAATTTTAACAATACAAATATTGAATGGTTGAGCTATGCTTATCTAATATCTTAGACTAATAATTTAACAAAAATCAAAATAAAAAGTCTCAAATACATAAACCATGCCATGCAATACTATACCAAAATCGGCAAACTTATTCTGTTCTTACTCTATGCTTCCCCTTATTTGTTTACCTCAAGTTTATTCAAGGGGATGGGATGTTACCTTTTCAATAACAAGGATTGTAGCTCATGAAACAACAAGTATCTTTTCCATGAAATGGACTATGTTTGATTTTTGAAATATCTTTAATATCATTAAAATGTGTTGCAATCTCATGTTACATTCCTAGTTCATTTGACTCAACTAGCTTTTTGGTCTAACTTCCTCCTCCAATCAGCTCATTAACTCCTTTATTGACCTTAACCCTAAGTCTTTACTCGTGATCATGACACCCTTTCATTCCCCTTTTTCTTTCTTCCTTCAATCTATCTCATCAATTTTGCACTTTTTATTTTTATCTCAATTCTCTTTTATTTTAAAATTTTAATCGATTGAGTCTTAACTCGATTGGCATGGACATTGTTGTCAATACAGGAAAATGTGGGTTCAAATTATGAATTAAGGAGGGGCTATTGGTAGTTTTAGGCATTATATCAAAAAAAAAAAAAACAATATAATCAAAACGTAATGAGATTGTTAAAAAAAAATTTTAAAACTTTTAAAGTAAAATAAATTTTTATACATGTAATATTTTAATTTGAGTTATTAAACATATTTTTAAAAATATTTAATTGACTCTTGAAAATTTTATTGGATAAAATCACAAATAAATTAAGCATTAAAATTTATTTATTTTTATGAGAAAGAGTTGTTTAAATTTGAATCAAAACTTGGTGTCAACAAAGATTTAAGTAATATAAGTCATCTACCATTAAATCTAAAGATGAAGTCATAAATTTTTCAATAGGGCCATAATTAAATTAAAAAATTTTGAAGGGATAAATTTTAATTTTATTATTATAATTTTGAAAGGATTTAAGTATAATTTTAGTATTGTAGGCGCCAAGTTCTTGGCTTTCACTGTCCCGGACTACGCTAGTTGTGAGAGAGTTTTCTTTCAAATCTAATGCCTTTAGACTAGCATTATAAGAAATTAATGCATTATATACGTTTGATTTTTCATAAAATGTGTTGTATAAAACTCTTAATCTTTAATTTATTTCTTGTAAATTATAAATAAATATCGATCAACAATGTTTCTCTTCTCATACTCATAAACAACAAGCTCATATTTTTATTTAATTTATCATTTAAAACCATAACTCATCTTTTAGAAGCGAAGGAGGACTTTCCGCCTCCGCACATATTAGATTATGGATTAATATATATTATTTAATATTTGAATTTAGTTTTAATATTAATTAAATATTTCAGGTTTTTGTCCCAATTTGATACCTAAGTTTGATTTTAATAATCAATTTGATACTATGACCAAATAACATTATGTGACTTAATGAATATTTGAAATGTATGCTCTAATAAAAAATATATGTACTTAATTTGGACAAAAAAATCTAGTATCAAATTGGACATTGAAATCAAAATCAAGTACTTAAATGTAAAAAAAAAAAAAACCTCAAAGTACCAACTAAACATTGAACCCAAACACCGGTACTAAGTTGAACATTAATGCATAACTCAAGTACTAAATGGTATTTTAATTTTTTTTTTTTTGCTAGAAATGGTAAAAATCTATCTTACTCCCACCAAAGATTTTAATATAAATTTTTATTCCCACACTTTGAACATAACATATTTCACTCTGGTTGCCACAAACTCAAAAATCAAAAAACAGGTCCGGACCAAATTTTTGCATTTGAGTAATAGTAGAAGAAGCATTCGTTTCATTTCCTCGAGTGCGAAAATTACTAATTCCTACACCATTTGGCTTCAAAAATGGCCAGCCATTGCTGCACTCAACCGCAGCCTGCATCAGGTTGGCTCGTTTCCCCACATTCCTCTTCAGCTCCTCCAGCGCATTTCTCAACTGTTGAAGCTCACTCAACTCGAGTTCATGGATGGGGGCTTGCCACCTGCATTGCCTTCGACCAGCTTCCCTTACTTCATCAAGTGCTTGGCCCTTCCTTTTCTCACCTTCCAACATCTCAAGAAGATGAGTTATTTGTGCATGAAGCTCGCGGATGTTAGCATTTGGATGAGCTTCGACAATGTCATAATGCACGCTGGAAGTGTTTCGAGTGAGAAACCGATGGACGGCGGAGTCGACATTAGGGTGGCCAAAAGAGAAGACCTTGCCTGCGGGGGAGAACACTATGATTGCGATATCAACTCCACAAAGGGTGCAGAGTTCACTAGCCTTTTTAAAAAGCCCCGCACGGCGTTTAGAGAAGGTTACTTGAAGATTATTTTTATTGGCTATCTTTTTCATGGTGATCTTTTGGCGACCCTGGATTGCATTCTCCTGCACCATTTTGGGAAAGAATATTAAACAAAAATCAAAGAAATGTATATGTAAAAATGAAAACACTGAATTGAAGTTGTTTACGTTTGCGAGAATTGTATGGGATATTTATGGAGTTGTTCCATTTATTTCTTGAATTAAATCCATGATTTGCAAGTTATCTGAAAATCGATTTTAGCTAGACTTGAAGTAGAATTACAATGAACAACAATTATGTATTTGGTTGGCAAATGCTTTTACAGTAAAATATTAAGCATTTTTCATTATCATTTACTTGTTAACTGTTCCCCCAACAATTACATGATCACAATCAAGACTTAATTATCCGAAACCCCCTTTTTAAATGAATCCATTTATTGAGAAAAGGATGATATTTATAGATTTATTACCATCAAAGTAAACTCTTGATTTGCTTTTAATCCCGGATCTTGGGAGTTAATCAAAATCCGCGCTTTCATTTGGACCTAACAACTTTGTATATTGGTTGGCGATGTGAGAGACACGAGGAGGTATGAGCTTTAGTTCTTAACAGTTGAGAGGCGAGCTCCTTTTTATTTATTTATCATAATTAGCCTTTAACAATATCATTAAGAAACCCTTTAATATAATAGATAGGAGATCTATTACATCGATTTTCATCAAAATAGTAATAATACAAATATTAGTAATTTATTACACTTTTTCATTAATTATCAAAATAAAGCCTTTTTTTGTTTTGGCAAATCACCGTTGGTTTATCTTTCATATTTTCAACTACCCAAGTGGCGCCACCTAATCCAAATCCTTCCTAGCAATTATTGTGTTTAGGAACCAAGGTGCATATGGTTTTGTAGATAACAACCCCACTAATCCCACCATATAAATTATATTAATTTGAAGTTATTAAAATACCCTTGAAAATTGTATAACTTATTCTAATTATAAAAAGTGTTTTTGTAATTTCTAATCAAATTAGCCACCAATTAAAGCGACACCAACTTAATAAAACTCTTAAATAATAGAATACATATTCCTCTCTTCTTATAATTAAAATTATTATTATCATTATTATACCAAATGTTTGAATTTGAGAAAAAGGTTCAAACCCTCCTTCAATAATAAGGCTGAAACCAGCATCTTTTGAAGAAGTGAGCATACATTGCATAAAATTACTGCATTTGTGTAGGGGTACATTACATTTCTCTTACCAATTACATATCCTAATGGCTAATACTTTGTAAGTAAGGGGCAAAGCCAAAAAAAAAAAAAAAAAAGTAGGCTGGACTTTCACCCTTTTTAGTTAAATGAAAAAATATATGTAGAGGGCCCAAATTGCCCGGGCCCATTTACAACAATAAAAAAAAACCAACCCAAACACTCAGCCAAAAAAAAAAAGAAAACCCTAGCCCCTTTTACGCCTCTGCTAACCAACCAACCCTCACCTACCTCGACTTTTCACCCGACACCACACCACGCTCTCACCACCACCACCGTCGCCTCCTCCACCTACTCCCCACGCCCTGCAAAAGACAAGGCAACACAGACAGAAGCAAAGGCAGCAAGCAACAAATAAAAAAAAAACATATATTTCGGCTATAAAGAGGCCGAAAAATAACTTTGTAGGGGGATTTTTTCTTCTCTTGAAATCAATAGAAAAAAAAAACAGAAAGATTCAAGCAAAAGGTTTTTTTTTTTTCTTTTCGAAATATACAAAAAAAAAGAGAAACTTCAAGGCACAAAAAAAAAAGCAGATCCAAACAAGAGAAAAAAAAATGCCAAAGATTCATTAAAAATTGAAGGAAACAGAGGCCCAAAGGTTTATTTTTTTTCCTTTTTATTTTCGAAAGTTAGTTCCCTTTTTTTCTTCTTTTTCAGTAAACTCATATTATTAAAATATATTTAGTCAAAAAAAGGAAAAAAAGATGAAATAAAAAAATAAAAAAATTTACCTTTCCGGTCACCGTGGGCGGTGGCGAGTCTCGCTATTGGCGACGGTCATGCATGACCTCTTGGGAGAACTCACGGATTCTCTCTTCTGCAGAGAGAAAAAAAGAAAGGGGAAGAATTTTTTTTTAAACTGAATGCTCAAATGAATTTTTTTTTCAGAAATTATGGCCTTATATAGCCCCCTGAAACGACGTCGTTTTGGGGGCTGGCCTTTAACCCCAAAACGACGTCGTTTTGGCCTTGACCCGATCCGACCGACCCGACCCGACCAGAGGATCCGCGTGTTTTTGTTTTTGGGTCTAATTGCGCAAATGGCCCTTCCGCTTTTTTGACCTCTTTTAATTAAGTTTTTATTATTTTTAAAGTTAACCCCACAATTTATTTCGGTTCACAATTTAGTCCTTTTTCTATTGTTTCTTTGTTATTATTATTATTATTATTATTATTATTATTTACTATTATCATTATTTTATTATTAATACTATTATTATATTATTATTTATTTTACTATTATCTATTATTATTACTATTTATTTAATATTATTAATCAACAATTTAGTCCTTTTCTATTGTTTCTTTGTTGTTATTATTATTATTATTATTATTATTATTTACTATTATCATTATTTTATTATTAATACTATTATTATATTATTATTTATTTTACTATTATCTATTATTATTACTATTTATTTAGTATTATTAATCAACATTATTTTGTCACTATCATTTCTTTACCATTCTTGTTGATATTAGTATTATTATTACTATATTTATACTTATCTTTATTTTTTCATTTTAATACTATTATTATTTAGTTACTTTTCATTTATTTGTTTATTCTTATACTATCTCGTATGCATTTCTATTTTCACTCGCATTATATTGTATTTTATGCATGTCTACTTACACTTATGTAGCAATACTATTTTGTCATCGCCATTATTATTCATTATTTTTATACATCTACATTCTTATTATTATTTATTAGTATTATTATTCTTATTTCACACCATTATCGTAATCATTTACTAAGTTATTTTATATTTTGCTTTTTATAATCGTTTTGCTTAATGATGTCTTCATTGTTTTAATATATTTATTATCATCATCATTTCTATTATTGTCTTCGTAATTTATACTATTATTATTATTATTATCATTATTCGATATCATTGTCATTAGTTTAATACTACATCGTTAAACAAGAACCATCATATTTCATTTAAAAAGATTTTCAATAAAGGCAATGTTTTGTATTTAGAAATTCGGGAAATAGTGCCCTAACGTGCTGGGTTCCTATTTTCCGTTTGACTAAGGAACTTAACATCCTTTTTTAACAAACTTTGTAAATCACGAGATAACTTTGATTACGAGAGATTAAAACATCGTGTCCTAACGTGCTGGATGTGATGTTTATATCTTTTCAGAACAAAGAAATCTCAAATTTTGACTCGAGTCTTTTCTCTAAATTAATACGATACGGTGTATTTTATAAAATTGCTACACTCTATTTAAAGGTTTTAAAATAAAGGCAATATTTTTGTATTTAGGAATTCGGGGAATAGTGCCCTAATGGGCTACGATTTTCCGATTGACTAAAACACTAAACACCCTTTTAATAAATTTCAAGAACTCCGAGATAGCTTTGATTACGAAGGTTAGAAATATCATGTCCTAACGTGCTGGATGTGATGTTTGTACCCTCTCGGAACAAAGAAATCTCAAATATCCTAATACATTTTCTAAAGATCCGAATTTAAAAATCCTTTCAAATATCCGACATTAAGACACTAATTAATCATTTTGGTACCAATTATGGGCGTATCGAGGGTGCTAACCCTTCCTCGTGCGTAACCGACTCCCGAACCCGATTTTCAAAATTTCGCAGACCAAAAACACTGTTTTAGTAAAACAAAACGTTTTATTAAAATAAAGGTGATCCGATCACACCAAATAAAGGTCGGTGGCGACTTCTTTTTTTTCATTTTTAAAACCCAACGTCGAACCCCTTGTCGTTTTCAAAAAAAATGGTTACGACAATATATATTTTTGGTTTTCTTTTTAATTATTAATTTAATTTAACTTTATTTAGCGCAAAATATTTAATTTCAGTTATTCAAAATATTATAGTTTTTTTTTCCAAATAAAATGTTATCATTTTACAATAAATATAAAGTAATATTTCTAACTGAGTTCTCTAAAGTCTTTTGTTTGTGTAGCACAATCTCAAAGTGTCGAGATTAAAATTGAGAAAGATTCCAAATTTCAAAACTAATATAGATGTGTGATATATTCATTAAGTTTTAATCTTACTATGGTAGTGTAACTTTATCAATAGTATATTCGAATATGATAGTGAAATTTATAGATAATGCCCGTAACCCTAATTCGGCGACGGATACGGGTTAGGGGTGTTACATTTTCATTCTCTCTCACAAACCTAAAGCATTCTGTAGCGACCTAAAATTTGCTTGGGCGCTAATTGATGAAATTATTAAAAATTTAAAAACAGAGTTTCAATTTTATTAAAAAAGGGAGTCGCCACCGATCTTTTTTCTAGGTGTGATCGGACACCTAATAAACCCTCTTTTTAAAGAAAAATCATTTTTTTGAATTTTCTTAAAAAGGGCGGGATTTAAGTCTGCGAAAAAATTCCAGAGAAAAATAGGGTTCGGGAGTCGGTTACGCGCGAGGAAGGTATTAGCACTCTCGCGACGCCCAAGATTGGTATCTCGTTAAACGCGCGTTGTCTTAATTTTCAAAAATACAAGTTCAATTTAATATTTAATTGTGATCCGATTGAGACACGAGAAATTTTTTTTTAAAAACAAGAGAATTTTAAGACTCGAGAAATTTTTTTTAAAACCCGAGAATTTTTGAAAACACGAAATTTTTTTTAAATCCCGAAAATTTTGAAAACACAAAATTTTGGAAATACGAAAACTCTGAAAACACGAGAATTTTCTTGAAACAGGAAATTTTTTTTTGAAAACACGAAATTCTTTTTTAAAAACACGGAAATTTTAAAACACAAGAAAATTTTTTTATTTAAAAAACATGAAATTTTTGAAAACCCGCAAATTTTGAAACATAAAATTATTTTTTAAAACACGAATTTTTGAAAATACGAGAATTTTTGAAACACGAAATTTTGAAAATATGAAAATTTTGAAATCTGAAAATTTTGAAAACACGAAAACTTTTAAAACATGAGAATTTTTGAAATACGAGAATTTTGAAAACACGATTTTTTTAAAAACACGAAAATTTTGAAAATCGACAATTTTCTAAAAACACAAAAGTTTTGAAACTCGAAATTTTATTTTATTTTTTATTTTTTTATTTTTAAAAGGGTGTATCGTATTTAACACGAACCGATGATATTCACCCAACATAGCGATGAAATCAACGACAAGTGTTAAACCGATTAGTTGCCTTATTTATTAAAATTATCAAAATAAAAGTAAAAAAGATACAAATAAAATGCTAAAAATATCAATAATATTAAAACGAGATGTAATAAAAATATACAAATTAAATTAAAGTGAGTAAAAAGAAATTACAAAATAAAAAATACGGGCTTGATCGAATGATTTGCGTCTCGATTTTTTTCCTTTTCCTTTTTCTTTTTTCTTCTTTTTTTTTTTTTTTTTTTTTTTTTTTCTTCTTTTTTTTTTCTTTCTTTTTCTTTGCCTTTAAATTTGGCTTTCTTCTTTGGCCGGGCTTTGGGCTCATTGTTGGGCTGGTGTCTTGTTAATTTGCCTTCTATTTGTTTTGGGCTCCTTTCTTTTTTTTTGGGGCTACTTTTTTTTTTTTTTTGCTTTTTTATGCTTTTTTTTTTAAAAATGGGTCATTGCTAGGTGTCTCTCCTGCCTGCCTGGTTGGATGGGTGGTGGGTCGGGTCAAGTCGACTCATTGAATTTATTTTTTCTTTTTTCCTTTTTTTCTTTCTTCTTTTTCTTTCTTTCTTCTTTTTCTTTCCTTTTCTTTTTCTTCTTCTTTCTTCTTCTTCTTCTTCTTCTCCTTTCTTCTTCTCCTCCTCCTAGCGTCGCCGTCCACTCCTCCGTCTCCTCCGGTGATGCGCCTTCTCTCTCCCTCTTCTCTTCTTCTCCTTCTCTCTTCTCTTTTCTCCCTTTTTCTCTTCTTTTTCTTTCTTTTTTCGTGGGGTTTTTTTGTGAATTCTTGGGGCTTGATTTTTGGGGAAAAATCCCCTTTTTATAGCGTTTTTGTGCAGGTAGCAGGTGGCTAGTGGGAAGGGAGGCCATCCCTTAGGCTGGTGGCCGGAAAATCGGGAGGTGGGTCTTGCAAATCTGCGGATTTTGGAGATTTTCCATGAAGGACGGATTACAAATCTGATAAAACTATTGGGGCCAAAGTGTAATTTTAAGAAAGATAAGGGTAAAATGTAATTTTGAAAAGTTTTGGGGCCAAAATGTAATTTCAAGAAAGTTTAGGGGTTAAAATGTAATTTTTTAATTTTTTAAATTTTTTAAATAAACCCATAATTAATCCGGACAAAATTTAGTGCTTATAGTGCCCTCTTTGCTCATCATTGTGAAAGCAGAGGATAGAGCAAAGACTTAAAAGCTTAAATTTTGTTCGATGTCCAATATTTATTCTTTATTGAAAAATAGAAATCGAAAATAGCTCGACATGTGACACTGAGCTCAACTCACTTCTTGGATTATGAGTTGATCTTTGAAAACAAAATTGAAAATACCTCAGCGTGTGACCTGAGGCTCAACTCACCTCTCGCAATGTGAATTGACTTTTGAAAAACTGAAATTGAAGATACCTCAACGTGTGACCTGAGGCTCAACTCACCTCTCACAATATGAGTTGATTTTGAAAAACGAAAGTTGAAAAATACCTCAGCGTGTGACCTGAGGCTCAACTCACCTCTCGCATTATGAGTTGATTTTGAAAACAGAATTGAAAATACCTCGGCGTGTGACTGAGGCTCAACTCACCTCTCGCAATATGAGTTGATTTTTTGAAAACGAAAATTGAAAAATACCTCGGCGTGTGACCTGAGGCTCAACTCACCTCTCGCAATATGAGTTGATTTTGAAAAACGAAAATTGAAAAATACCTCAGCGTGTGACCTGAGGCTCAACTCACCTCTCGCAATATGAGTTGATTTTGAAAAACGAAAATTGAAAAATACCTCAGCGTGTGACCTGAGGCTCAACCCACCTCTCGCATTATGAGTTGATTTTTGAAAAACAGAAATTGAAAATACCTCAGCGTGTGACCTGAGGCTCAACTCACCTCTCGCAATATGAGTTGATTTTGAAAAACGAAAATTGAAAAATACCTCAGCGTGTGACCTGAGGCTCAACCCACCTCTCGCATTATGAGTTGATTTTTGAAAAACAGAAATTGAAAATACCTCAACGTGTGACTTGAGGCTCAACTCACCTCTCGCAATATGAGTTGATTTTTTTAAAAAACGAAAATTGAAAAATACCTCGACGTGTGACCCGAGCCTCAACTCACCTCTCGCAATATGAGTTGATTTTTTTTGAAAAACAAAAATTGAAAAATACCTCAGCGTGTGACCTGAGGCTCAACCCACCTCTCGTATTATGAGTTGATTTTTGAAAAACAGAAATTGAAAATACCTCAGCGTGTGACCTGAGGTTCAACTCACCTCTCGCAATATGAGTTGATTTTGAAAAACAAAAATTGAAAAATACCTCAGCGTGTGACCTAAGGCTCAACTCACCTCTCGCAATATGAGTTGATTTTGAAAAACGAAAATTGAAAAATACCTCGACGTGTGACCCGAGGCTCAACCCACCTCTCGCATTATGAGTTGATTTTTGAAAAAATAGAAATTGAAATAATTTTAAAAAGTATCCAAATTTCAAAACATATCATCTGGTGGAACTCGAATGTCTTCCTTGTCCTTGGTTCGGTACAGTTATCATCAAAACCTTTTGCTTTATTGGAATACCTGTATATGTCATGCATGATGTTATCATGATATGCACATGTTTGGTCTTAAATACTTTTATGCCTACATGATTATGCCATACGCCCTGGGCTTGTTTGCCGTATATCTCTTTTCGTTGCGACTCTCATGATGACTGCATTCATTGCTTCGATTCTTGATTTTCCTTTTCAGGTTTTGTACCCATCCTCGAGTAATCTGCGTTTCTCGTGTATCACCCTTTTGCCCCTTGTTGAACTTTGTCCTTGCTTTGAGGCTCTTGCACTTACCAAATTCTCATCCGGGTAATACTCAACATTCCTTTTGTTTAGAGTATGTCATTTCACTATTTATCATTTAGACGAACCACATATGAGATGCATGAAAATAGGAAAGTAGGTACGAAAGAAATACCTCACATTCATATTTATTCCAAAAGCAATAAGCAAAGAAATTTTAACAAGGAAAAGCTCAATAAAGAAAACATTATAAAGAAAGGAAAGCAGATTCAATTGTCACAAATGCTCTATATATTCAACGCATGAACTTCTCCACATTTCTTCATCCTGGATCTCTTCGAGCACGGCTTCTTGTGTAAAAGATTTGAGCTTAAGGATCGCTTCAAATATTGTAATCTCGCCACATGACTCCCGTTCAAATCGTTTTGCTCCTTTTGTCCGAACCTCCTTCATTAGGGCGCCTTTCGTGTTTTCATCCTAATCTTTTTGTTTATCAAGACGCCCTTTCGAGTTTTCATCTTGATCTTTTTTTTTTATCAAGAAGCCCTTTTCGGGTTTTCATCTTGATCTTTTTCTTTTTTTATTTTTTTATTTTTTTATCAAGACGCCCTTTTCGGGTTTTCATCTTGATCTTTTTTCTTCTCTTTTTTTTAGGCATAGTACTTTTTCACGGCATATGAGTTCACTGGATTAGGTAACTCCTTCCCATCCATCTTAGTGAGAATCAAAGCTCGCCAGAGAAAGCCTTCTTTACGACGTACGGCCCTTCCCAATTTGGTGCCCATTTTCCTCGAAAGTCTTTTTGTATTGGGAGAATCTTTCTCAGTACGAGTTCCCCCTCGCGAAATTCTCTTGGCCGCACCTTCTTATCATGAGCCGTGATCATTCTCTTCTAGTACATCTGTCCATGACAGATTGCCTTCAAGCATTTTTCTTCGATAAGATTTAGCTGGTCATATCGAGCTTGAACCCATTCTGATTCTTCTAGTTTTGACTCCATTAAGACTCGTAGAGAGGGGATCTCAACTTTAATCGGCAGCACAGCTTCCATTCCATAGACCAGGGAGAAAGGAGTTGCTCCCGTAGATGTCCGCATAGATGTGCGATATGCATACAAAGCGAATGGTAGCTTCTCGTGCCAATCTTTATATGTCTCGGTCATTTTCCTAATAATCCTCTTAATGTTTTTGTTAGCCGCTTCTACTGCTCCGTTCATCTTTGGGCGATAGGGTGAGGAATTATGATGCTTTATTTGAAGCGCTCACACACTTCTTTCATCATCTTGTTGTTCGATTTAAAACGTTATCTCAAATAATTTTCTCGAGCAAACCGTATCGACATATGATTTCCTTTTTAAGAACACAAAGCTGCAGTCTTAGCCACATTAGCAAATGAAGCGGCTTCTACCCATTTTGTGAAGTAATCTATAACCACAAAATGAACCGGTGGCCATTAGAAGCTTTTGGAGAAATTGGCCTATAACATCCATGCCCACATAGAAAAAGGCCACGGAGAAGTCATGACATGAAGGGCGAAGAAATGCATGAATTTTATCGTAAATTTAACATTTGTGACACCTTCGTGCGTAACTAATACGATCGCTTTCCATCGTCACCAAGAATAACCGAGTCTCATAATCATGCGCCATAGTGAAACCATTGGCATCGTCCCACAAATTCCTTCATGGACATCTTCAAGTATTTTACGGCTTCAAGAATCCACGCATCTCGGGAGCACTTGATCTTTTCCTCTTTTGTACATGATATCCCCATCAGGACAAATCCCACCGCCATTCTTCCGATTGTTCTTTTGTCGTTCTCATTTGCTTGCTCGGATACCTTTGATTCTTGACATATTCTAAGATATCATGGAACCACGGCCGCCCATCATCTCTTTTCAATGCTAAAACAATGTGCGGGGACCTCATATATGCTCATTTGGAGAGGCATTATTTTCGTTCTCTGTTTGCTTTGAACATTGAAGCCGGGGTGGCCAAGGCATCACCAATTGGTTTTCTTCTCGTGGGAAGTAGTTAAAAGTCACTTCTTTGAATTCTTTGACCAGCTCAGCTCTGAGATCGCGATATTTGACCAATTTCAAATCTCTCACTTCCCAATCTCCACGGTTTGGTAAATCACCAACGCTGAATCCCGTACACCTCTAAGATTTTGATGTTTAGTTCAATAGTCTGCGAAGTCCCATGATGCAAGCCTCATATTCCGCTACGTTATTGGTATAGAAGAAATTTAATCTGGCAGTGAACGGATAGTGGTTCCTTCGGTGACACTAAGATCGCTCCAATCCCATGCCTCAATGCATTTGATGCACCATCAAAGCTCATCTTCCATGATTTCTCTTTTGACGACTCACACTCTTTTTCGCAATGCATATCAAATCCTCGTCTGGAAATCAAATCTCAAAGGCTCATATTCCTCCGTGGCTCGAGTTGCTAAGAAGTCGACAATTGCGCCCCTTTATCGACTTTTGACTCACATATACAATGTCGTACTCGATAGTAGGATCGCCATCATGCCATTCTTCACGAAAGTGCGGTGATTCCATCATGTATTTTATTGGGTCCGGCGTTGAAATTAACCACGTCGTATGATACAACATATATTATGCGAGCCTTGAACTACCTGACCAAAGCACAATGTAATTTTTCAATTGACGGGTATTTTGCTTCATATTCTCGTGAACTTTTTCTTTGAGGTAGTAAATCGCCCTTTCTCTTTCCCCGACTCATCATGTTGCCCCAAAGATCGCAACCCATTGAGTTTTCGAACACAGTAGATATAATATTAACGGTCTTAGGGAGTTGGCGGTACTAGCACCGGAGGTTAGACAAATACTATTTTATCTTGTCAAAAGCCCTTGGCACTCATCGTTCCACTCTCCGGATTATGTTTTGAAGAAGTCGAAAATTGGGTCACACTAGTTGGTAAGTTGAGCAATGAATCGGCGATGTAATTCAACCTCCCTAAAATCCTCGACTTCTTTTTGTGTGCGCGGAGGTGGTAGTTCTTGTATGACTTTTATCTTATCTGGATCAACCTCAATACCTCTCTCACTAACAATGAAGCCGAGTAATTTTCCTGAGGTAGCCCCGAACGTACATTTGGCTGGATTAAGCTTCAGCTGGAACTTTCTTAGTTTTTCGAACAATTTTTTGAGGTTCCCAATATGCTCTCTTTCCCCCCGAGATTTCGTAATCATATCATCAACATAAACTTCTATCTCTTTGTGCATCATGTCATGAAATAGCATCACCATTGCCCTCTGATATGTTGCCCCGGCATTCTTTAATTCGAACGGTATCACCTTGTAGCAAAATGTTCCCCACATCGTTACGAAGGTAGTTTTCTCCATATCCTCGGGAGCCATCTTTATCTGATTATAACCCGAAAATCCATCCATGAAAGAAAACAATGAATGTTTTGTTGTGTTATCCACCAACGTATCGATGTGTGGCAAGGGAAAATTATCTTTAGGACTTGCTCGATTCAGATCGCGATAATCCACGCACATTCGTACCTTACCGTCTTTCTTCGGTACTGGGACTATGTTAGCTACCCATTCTGGGTATTTGGAGACTTGTAGGAAGCCAGCATCAAATTGTTTCTTGACTTCTTCTTTTATCTTTAACAGCATTTCAGGTCTCATTCGTCTCAGCTTCTGTTGAATAGGTTTGCATTCTGGTTTCAGTGGGAGTCTATGGACCACTACATCCTCGTTCAACCCTGGCATGTCTTGATACGACCATGCAAATACATCTTTATACTCACGAAGCAAGGTGATCAAATCATGTTTGGTGTTGTCTGAAATGGAGGTCCCAATCTTCACTTCTTGCCTCTTCTCTTCATTTCCCAAATTTACTGTCTCAACAGATTCTTGATGGGGTAAAATCATTTATCTTCTTGTTCTACCATCCTTAGTAAGTCGAGAGGCGATACATAATCTTGACATTTTCCTCAGCTTCAAATTCTCCTAAACAAATAGCTTTCTCAAAATCGATTTTAGGACTTGAAACGGGATTATTCATGTCGTTGGTATCTGAGCACCTGAAAGGTGAATGGAAAAGAAAACTATAGAGGAGCATCAAAGTATTGGAATCAAACAAACATAATGTTATGGCATGATATGAGGTACAGTTAAGGACAGGCTGTGAGAAGAAGGAATAATTATGAAGTTAACAAGAATGAAAAGACTATGACAAAATGCATCTCCATTAATGTTCATTTAAATGATAAAGAGCAAACATAAGCTCTTACAAAAGAATCCCACTATTACTTAGGGGCACACAAAAAGAGAGTTAACATTGAGCATTACTCTAGAGAGGACTTAGAAACTACAAGAAGATCCACAAATCAATTGTTCAAAATGAATCTAGGAGGACAAGGCGTATCATTGAAACATCTTCAATTGCATCATCTCCTTTGTCAATAACATTTATCTTGGCGTTCAAGACCCTTTCAATCAATAACAGCGTGCTTCATGAATTATCTCGCCCTGGGTACATCATTCCTG
Organism: Gossypium rotundifolium; assembly: GCA_025506655.1. Lineage (NCBI taxonomy): Eukaryota > Viridiplantae > Streptophyta > Magnoliopsida > Malvales > Malvaceae > Gossypium > Gossypium rotundifolium. The sequence goes on from CP106730.1 coordinate 111,534,948, forward strand.
CAGATGTAAATGTTTTTGACAAAAGAGGATACGTTATGGGCTCCCATTCCAATTCTCGACCTGAAGCTCTTGCAATCCTCCTTTCTTGATCTTTTTACAACCGTGGATTGTATGGTTTTAGCCTCAGTGAATGATTACAGTGATATGTACATGCAATGAATGGATGAATGAATAAATGAAAAAATGCATGTTAATCATGAATAAATATGCAAGAATTTGGTATTGATTTCAAGATAGCCCCATACTTAGGCATTTTATTAATCAAAAGAGTCTATTACAAAACAATTTGCCATCTCTGATCTAACAGTTACACTCGTTCTAGAAATTCTGACATGCTTGATCCTTGTCTCGGAGGGAATTGGTAACTGAGAGCTTCGGCTTCATCTGATAATTGCACGATTTGCACAGCCGTCTTATGAATTTCATTGATCAAACTGCCAAGATACATATCTTTTTTTTGGAGAGCTCTTTCGTAGGCACAAATGTCTCTGTCATGCTGGCCATTCTTTTCTTCTAGGGCTTTTAGGAGAGTATCCAAGTGTTGCTGATGAGCTTGCAGTGTATTTTCTAAATCTTGTATTTTCCTTCTTAGCTCTTGACGCTCAGACGGACTAGTCATTAATTCTGCAGACGCAATTTCGTATTCAACATTCTTCTTCCTTAACTCTATCATAGCACGGGCGGCTTTTTCCTCTTCCTTCTTTGCTTTCCCTCTCCAGAATTCCATCCCACCTTTGATGTTGCTTAGTTCTTCCTTCCATTCCGTCGATGATTTGCCCAGCCCGCTATTCTTTATAGTGCCTCTTAATTTCTTATTTTCCAAATGAAGATCCTTTAAGTCATTTCTCATGATCTCAGCTTCTTTCTGGACTTTCTCGTTTCTGGATTTTTCAATTTGAACATCTATCTTCAGCTGGTAATTTTCCTCTTGAAGAGAACTAATATCCCGTAATGATCGGCCTTTTCACGTTCAAATTCATGTCTTGCTATTTCCAGTTCGGACGGCATTTCTTCTGAGAAAGGATTCTGGAAAATATAATCCGTTGGTGAGGCTTGTTGACTATTTACTCGTCTTTGTCTCCATATTTCATAATCTTGAGTGATAGTATCAGCATACAGAGCTAACTCCATTATGTAGATTTCCTTCCAAGACTTTGCAGTATCTCGTACTTTTTTCATGTAACCTTCACTTGTAAAAGCAAACTCAGACTGTGCTAATCCTCCGGTAGTTGGTATGAACTGTCGTGAAGCAAACTACCTTTGAACCATTAACGGTGCATATCCATCTCCTCCCCATAATTCGAGTAAAGGTACCCAATCTTGGCTTCCTCATTTGTATAGCAGAACTGAAGAACGGATCCATGATACTCTCCAAGTTATATCTTCGGCGCGGAGGTTCCGAAAAACTGAAACCCAGTACTGTTCGGTGACATCCTTCGGCCAATCTTTCTCAAGTTAAGCTTCCAACGGAGCTAATGTTTTCGAAAACATGTGGAAAGGTGTGCGCTCCACTTTCCAGAAGTGGCTCAGAATCCAAACATTAAGTAGCTGTGCACATCCGATAAAATGTCCTTCCCCTTTTCTCCTACAACAATTTAGAGCTCTAAAAGTCTCAGCTAAGATAGTTGGGACGGGGTTGATTCCTTGCCTCAACTTTTCAAATAAATCGACTACCGCAACTTCTATATGCCCAAGAACTTTTGGGAAGACAATTAATCCGTAAATGGCTAAAGCAAACAGATCCACTCTCTTCACAATATCTGGATGGTTTTGAACTAAGTCTCGCAGAGAAAACCATGGAATACAACCGACTTCGTTCTTTTCTTTATCTGCTTTTTCAGCCCATGTATCGACCATTCTGTCAACTTCATTAACTTTTTCTTGAAGGTCATTGGTTTGGGCTCTTTCACATATATCTTGCTGAATTGTGCATTGTTAACGCGAAGCAAGGCGGCATACTCTTCTATGGTCGGAGTCATATCTTCCTGGTTGAAAGTAAAACATTGATAAGCTGGGTCCCAAAATTGAACCATGGCTTGAATCAACTGTTCGTCTACGTTGACAGCTATTAAGTGAGCTATATCCCCGTACTTTTCAGTGAAGATGCCTCTAGTGTCTGAGTCCCACTGTTTCCAGATCCTAGTCAAGTCTTCGAGGTTATTCCGACGAACATTCATGGTCACATGCTCGGGAAGATTGGAGATACATCCTTCCTTTAAACTGTCCCCTTTTACTTTCTGAGTTTTCAAAGACCAGTCTCGAACCACGGCGTTTTTCTCGGTCACTTGTGTAATTGACTCCTCCATCAGAAACCCGTTTTTGGCAACCAATCTCTAATCAACACCTTCCTAACAAGATGCCTATGATGCATGATAAAAATAAAATGAAGACAAATAACATTGGTTAGTAATTACAACAAGTATAAGCGGAGAAAAACTATGGAAAATCTAACAAATTAAGATATTTAATTTTGCATTTTGGTGAAACCGACCTACTTTTTTTTTTTTTACCCCATCATATTTACAAAATAAACTTACCCCACATGCTCATCGATAATCTACCTCTCTAAATTATTAAATGCAGACCGATTTGCTTGCATAAAAGTGTAAATGTAAAAGAAATAAAAGATAAGCGTTTCTCCCATGTACTTATTTTGGTAACTATTAACAGACGGAGGTTCGGCATGGCTCTAATCGGGTGGCTCATACGGTTCACCATATGCGGTTTGGTTCTAAAAAATTACTCGAATTGTCCGTCTTGTCGCCTACTAAGGCTAGTCTGAGCCTCGATTATCGCCCATCATAGGCTCATGAGCTCAATTCGACGGATTACATATACTTATGCCTATGCGGAGGACAAGTTAACTCACGAAAGCATAAGTCATATGTAACCGGAAGTATTCACTAACTTTGTCGGAGGGGCGAGTTAACTCACAAAGGCATAGCGTTTACTTCCACTTAAGCGGACGGAGCCGGGTAGAGAGCTCATGTTATGCAAAATGCAAGTGCACAGTGTGTGGGAGAAACTCACAAACCTTTTCGTTTTCATTTTAAAACTAAAAAACTAAAACCGTAAAAACTTAGAACTGAAAAACAAAAAGATAAAACAAGTTAGAAAAATATTTACAACATGATGCAAATGCATGACTTTTCAAAAAACGAAATTTAAGGATTACGACTAAGTATTAATTTAAACAAGAGTTTTGAATATTTTGAGAACACGCGTTTAATTCCAGACTCGACTCTCAAAAAAAAATGTCCCCAGTGGAGTCGCCATGGTGTGGCGACCTAAAATTTGCTTGGCGCTAATTGATGAAATTATTAAAATTTAAAAGCGAGTTTCAATTTTATTTAAAAAGGAGTCGCCACGATCTTTTTCTAGGTGTGATCGGACACCTAATAAACCCTCTTTTAAAGAAAAATCATTTTTTGAATTTTCTTAAAAAGGCGGATTTAAGTCTGCGACAAAATTCGAGAGAAAAATAGGGTTCGGAGTCGATTCTGCGAGGAATGTATTAGCACCTCGCGACGCCCAAAATTGGTATCTCGTTAAGCGCGTTGTCTTTATTTTCAAAATACAAGTTCAATTTAATATTTAATCGTGATCCGATTGAGACACTTAGAAATTTTTTTAAAACAAGAGAATTTTAAGACTAGAAATTTTTTAAAACCGAGAATTTTTGAAAACACGAAATTTTTTAAAACCGAAAATTTTGAAAACACGAAATTTTGGAAATATGAAAACTCTAAAACACGAGAATTTTCTTGAAGCAGAAATTTTTTTTGAAAACACAATTTTTTTAAAAACACGGAAATTTTAAAACACAAGAAAATTTTTTATTTAAAAAATGAAATTTTGAAAACCATAAATTTTGAAACATAAAATTATTTTTTAAAACACGAATTTTTTGAAAATACGAGAATTTTGAAACACGAAATTTTTGAAAATATGAAAATTTTGAAATCTGAAAATTTTGAAAACACGAAAACTTTTAAAACATGAGAATTTTTGAAATACGAGAATTTTGAAAACACGATTTTTTTAAAAACACGAAAATTTTGAAAATACGACAATTTTCTAAAAACACAAAAAGTTTTGAAACTCGAAATTTTATTTTATTTTTTTATTTTTTTATTTTTTTTAAAAGGGCGTATCATATTTAACACGAACCGATGATATTCACCAATATAGCGATGAAATCAACGACAAGTGTTAAACCGATTCGTTGCCTTATTTATTAAAATTATCAAAATAAAAGTAAAAAAAGATACAAATAAAATGCTAAAAATATCAATAATATTAAAACGAGATGTAATAAAAAATATACAAATTAAATTAAAAGTGAGAAAAAAAGGAAATTACCGAAAATAAAAATACGGGCTTGATCGAATGATTTGCGCGTCTCGGTTTTTTTTCTCCTTTTCCCTTTTTTCTTTTTTCTTCTCTTTCTTTTTTTCTTTTTTTCTTTTTTTTTCTTCTTCTTTTTTTCTTTTTTTCTTGCCTTTAAATTTGCTTCTTCTTTATTGGGCACAGGCTCTTTATTGGGCTGGTAGTCTTTGTTAATTTGCCTTCTATTTTTTTGGGCTCCTTTCTTTTTTTTGGGGGTTTGCTACTTCTTTTTTTTTTTGCTTTTTTATGCTATTTTTTTTAAAAAATGAAATTTCTTCTTGGTGTCTCTCGGGCCTGGTCGGGTTGGATGGGTCATGGGTCGGGTCAAGTCGACCATTGAATTTATTTTTCTTTTTTTTTTTTTCTTTCTTTTCTTTCTTTTTTTTTTTTCTTTCCTTTTCTTTTTCTTCTTCTTCTTCTTCTTCTTCTTCTCTCCTTCTTCTTCTTCTCCTCCTCCTAGCCTTGGCCGTCCACTCCTCCGTCTCCTCCGGTGATCGCCTTCTCTCTCCTCTTCTCTTCTTCTCCTTCTCTCTTCTCTTTTCTCCTTTTCTCTTCTTTTCTTTCTTTTTCGTGGGGTTTTTTTGTGAATTCTTGGGGCTTGATTTTTGGGAAAAATCCCTTTTATAAGCGTTTTTGTGCAGTGTTGTGTGGCTAGGGGAAGGAGGTCATCCCTTAGGTGGTGGCCGAAAATCGGGTGGGTCTTGAAATCCACTGAATTTTGGAGATTTTCCGATGGAAGGACCAGATTGCAAATGCAGTAAAATTGTTGGGGCCAAAGTGTAATTTTAAGAAAGATAAGGGGTAAAAAATGTAATTTTGAAAAGTTTTGGGGCCAAAATGCAATTTTAAGAAAGTTTAGGGGTTAAAATGTAATTTTTTTAAATTTTTTTTAAATTTTTTTAAATAAACCCATAATTAATCCGGATAAAATTTAGTGCTTACACATTCAGTAATGGTTTTTAACCAAAATTTTAACAATACAAATATTGAATGGTTGAGCTATGCTTATCTAATATCTTAGACTAATAATTTAACAAAAATCAAAATAAAATTCTCAAATACATAAACCATGCCATGCAATACTATACCAAAATCGGCAAACTTATTCTGTCTTACTCTATGCTCCCCTTATTTTTTTACCTCAAGTTTATTCAAGGGGATGGGATGTTACCTTTTCAATAACAAGGATTGTAGCTCATGAAACAACAAGTATCTTTTCCATGAAATGGACTATGTTTGATTTTGAAATATCTTTAATATCATTAAAATGTGTTGCAATCTCATGTTACATTCCTAGTTCATTTGACTCAACTAGCTTTTTGGTCTAACTTCCTCCTCCAATCAGCTCATTAACTCCTTTATTGACCTTAACCCTAAGTCTTTACTCGTGATCATGACACCCTTTCATTCCCCTTTTTCTTTCTTCCTTCAATCTATCTCATCAATTTTGCACTTTTTATTTTTATCTCAATTCTCTTTTATTTTAAAATTTTAATCGATTGAGTCTTAACTCGATTGGCATGGACATTGTTGTCAATACAGGAAAATGTGGGTTCAAATTATGAATTAAGGAGGGGCTATTGGTAGTTTTAGGCATTATGTCAAAAAAAAAAAAACAATATAATCAAAACGTAATGAGATTGTTAAAAAAATTTTAAAAACTTTTAAAGTAAAATAAATTTTTTATACATGTAATATTTTAATTTGAGTTATTAAACATATTTTTTAAAAATATTTAATTGACTCTTGAAAATTTTATTGGATAAAATCACAAATAAATTAAGCATTAAAATTTATTTATTTTTATGAGAAAGAGTTGTTTAAATTTGAATCAAACTTGGTGTCAACAAAGATTTAAGTAATATAAGTCATCTACCATTAAATCTAAAGATGAAGTCATAAATTTTTTCAATAGGGCCATAATTAAATTAAAAAATTTTGAAGGGGATAAAGTTTAATTTTATTATTATAATTTTGAAAGGATTTAAGTATAATTTTAGTATTGTAGGCGCCAAGTTCTTGGCTTTCACTGTCCCGGACTACGCTAGTTGTGAGAGAGTTTTCTTTCAAATCTAATGCCTTTAGACTAGCATTATAAGAAATTAATGCATTATATCGTTTGATTTTTCATAAAATGTGTTGTATAAAACTCCTTAATCTTTAATTTATTTCTTGTAAATTATAAATAAATACCGATCAACAATGTTTATCTTCTCATACTCATATTTTTATTTAATTTATCATTTAAAACCATAACTCATCTTTTAGAAGCGGAGGAGGACTTTCCGCCTCCGGACATATTAGGTTATGGATTAATATATATTATTTAATATTTGAATTTAGTTTTAATATTAATTAAATATTTCAGTTTTTTGTCCCAATTTGATACCTAGGTTTGATTTTAATAATCAATTTGATACTATGACCAAATAACATCATGTGACTTAATGAATATTTGAAATGTATGCTCTAATAAAAAAATATATGTACTTAATTTGGACAAAAAAATCTAGTATCAAATTGGACATTGAAATCAAAATCAAGTACTTAAACGTAACCAAAAAAAAAAAAAAAAGTTGAACATTAATGCAAAACTCAAGTACCAAATGGTATTTTAATTTTTTTTTTTTTTGCTAGAAATGGTAAAAATCTATCTTACTCCCACCAAAGATTTTTAATATAAATTTTTTATTCCCACACTTTGAACATAACATATTTCACTCTGGTTGCCACAAACTCAAAAATCAAAAAACAGGTCAGGACCAAATTTTTGCATTTGAGTAATAGTAGAAAAAGCATTCGTTTCATTTCCCAGTGTGAAAATTACTAATTCCTACACCATTTGGCTTCAAAATGGCCAGCCATTCTTTGCACTCAACAGTAGCTTTGCATCGGGTTGGCTCGTTTCCCACATTCCTCTTGACTCCTCCAACATTTCTCAATTGTTGAAGCTCACTCAACCCGAGTTCATGGATGGGGCTTGCCACTGCATTGCCTTCACCACTTCCCTTACTTCATCAAGTGCTTGGCCCTTCCTTTTCTCACCTTCCAACATCTCAAGAAGATGAGTTATTTGTGCATGAAGCTCGCGGATGTTAGCATTTGGATGAGCTTCGACAATGTCATAATGCATCTTTGGAAGTGTTTGAGTGAGAAACCGATGGATGGTGGAGTCGACATTAGGGTGGCCAAAGAGAAGACCTTGCTCATGGGGAACACTATGATTGCGATATCAACTCCACAAAGGTGCGAGTTCACTAGCCTTTTAAAAAGCCCATGCGGCGTTTAGAGAAGGTTACTTGAAGATTATTTTTATTGGCTATCTTTTCATGGTGATCTTTTGGCGACCTGGATTGTATTCTCCTGCACCATTTTGGGAAAGAATATTAAACAAAATCAAAGAAATGTATATGTAAAATGAAAACACTTGAATTGAAGTTGTTTATGTTTGCGAGAATTGTATGGGATATTTATGGAGTTGTTCCATTTATTTCTTGAATTAAATCCATGATTTGCAAGTTATCTGAAAATCGATTTTAGCTAGACTTGAAGTAGAATTACAATGAACATCAATTATTTATTTGGTTGGCAAATGCTTTTACAGTAAAATCTTAAGCATTTTCATTATCATTTACTTGTTAACTGTTCCCCAACAATTACATGATCACAATCAAGACTTAATTATCCAAACCCCTTTTAAATGAATCCATTTATTGAGAAAAGGATGATATCTATAGATTTATTACCATCAAAGTAAACTCTTGATTTGCTTTTAATCCCAGATCTTGGGAGTTAATCAAAATCCTGCCTTTCATTTGGACCTAACAACCTGTATATTGGTTGGTAGTGTGAGAGACCTGAGGAGGTATGAGGTTTAGTTCTTAACAGTTGAGAGGCAGAGCTCCTTTTTTATTTATTTATCATAATTAGCCTTTAACAATATCATTAAGAAACCCTTTAATATAATAGATAGGAGATCTATTACATCAGTTTTCATCAAAATAGTAATAATACAAATATTAGTAATTTATTACACTTTTTTCATTAATTATCAAAATAGAGCCTTTTTTTGTTTTGGCAAATCACCGTTGGTTTATCTTTCATATTTTCAACTACCCAAGTGGCGCCACCCTAATCCAAATCCCTTCCTAGCAATTATTGTGTTTAGGAACCAAGGTGCATATGGTTTTGTAGATAACACCCCCACTAATCCCACCATATAAATTATATTAATTTGAAGTTATTAAAATACCCTTGAAAATTGTATAACTTATTCTAATTATAAAAAGTATTTTGTAATTTCTAATCAAATTAGCCACCAATTAAAGGCGACACCAACTTAATAAAACTCTTAAATAATAGAATACATATTCCTCTTTTCTTATAATTAAAATTATTATTATCATTATTATACCAAATGTTTGAATTTGAGAAAAAGGTTCAAACCCTCCTTCAATAATAAGGCTGAAACCAGCATCTTTTGAAGAAGTGAGCATACATTGCATAAAATTACTGCATTTGTGTAGGGGTACATTACATTTCTCTTACCAATTACATATCCTAATGGCTAATACTTTGTAAGTAAGGGGCAAAGCCAAAAAAAAAAAAAAAAGTAAATTGGACTTTCACCCTTTTTAGTTAAATGAAAAATATATATTTTGGTTTTCTTTTAATTATTAATTTAATTTAACTTTATTTAGCGCAAAATATTTAATTTCAGTTATTCAAAATATTATAGTTTTTTTCCAAATAAAATGTTATCATTTTACAATAAATATAAAGTAATATTTCTAAGCGAGTTCTCTAAAGTCTTTTGTTTGTGTATACAGTCTCAAAGTGTCGAGATTAAAATTGAGAAAGATTCCAAATTTCAAAACTAATATAGATGTGTGATATATTCATTAAGTTTTAATCTTACTATGGTAGTGTAACTTTATCAATAGTATATTCGAATATGATAGTGAAATTTATAGATAATGCCCGTAACCCTAATTCGGCGACGGATACGGATTAGGGGTGTTACATTTTCATTCTCTCTCACAAACCTAAAGCATTCAGTAATGGTTTTTAACCAAAATTTTAACAATACAAATATTGAATGGTTGAGCTATGCTTATCTAATATCTTAGACTAATAATTTAACAAAAATCAAAATAAAAAGTCTCAAATACATAAACCATGCCATGCAATACTATACCAAAATCGGCAAACTTATTACATCTTACTCTATGCTCCCTTATTTGTTTACCTCAAGTTTATTCAAGGGGATGGGATGTTACCTTTTCAATAACAAGGATTGTAGCTCATGAAACAACAAGTATCTTTTCCATGAAATGGACTATGTTTGATTTTTGAAATATCTTTAATATCATTAAAATGTGTTGCAATCTCATGTTACATTCCTAGTTCATTTGACTCAACTAGCTTTTTGGTCTAACTTCCTCCTCCAATCAGCTCATTAACTCCTTTATTGACCTTAACCCTAAGTCTTTACTCGTGATCATGACACCCTTTCATTCCCTTTTCTTTCTTCCTTCAATCTATCTCATCAATTTTGCACTTTTATTTTTATCTCAATACTCTTTTATTTTAAAATTTTAATCGATTGAGTCTTAACTCGATTGGCATGAACATTGTTGTCAATACGGAAAATGTGAGTCAAATTATGAATTAAGGAGGGCTATTGGTAGTTTTAGGCATTATGTCAAAAAAAAAACAATATAATCAAAACGTAATGAGATTGTTAAAAAAATTTTAAAACTTTTAAAGCAAAATAAATTTTTATACATGTAATATTTTAATTTGAGTTATTAAACATATTTTTAAAAATATTTAATTGACTCTTGAAAATTTTATTGGATAAAATCACAAATAAATTAAGCATTAAAATTTATTTATTTTTATGAGAAAGAGTTGTTTAAATTTGAATCCAAACTTGGTGTCAACAAAGATTTAAGTAATATAAGTCATCTACCATTAAATCTAAAGATGAAGTCATAAATTTTTCAATAGGGCCATAATTAAATTAAAAAATTTTGAAGGGATAAAGTTTAATTTTATTATTATAATTTTGAAAGGATTTAAGTATAATTTTAGTATTGTAGGCGCCAAGTTCTTGGCTTTCACCATCCGGACTACGCTAGTTGTGAGAGAGTTTTCTTTCAAATCTAATGCCTTTAGACTAGCATTATAAGAAATTAATGCATTATATCGTTTGATTTTTCATAAAATGTGTTGTATAAAACTCCTTAATCTTTAATTTATTTCTTGTAAATTATAAATAAATACCGATCAACAATGTTTCTCTTCTCATACTCATATTTTTATTTAATTTATTATTTAAAACCAAAACTCATCTTTTAGAAGCGAAGGAGGACCTTCCGCCTCCAGACATATTAGGTTATGGATTAATATATATTATTTAATATTTGAAATTAGTTTTAATATTAATGAAATATTTCAGGTTTTTGTCCCAATTTGATACCTAGGTTTGATTTTAATAATCAATTTGATACTATGACCAAATAACATCATGTGACTTAATGAATATTTGAAATGTATGCTCTAATAAAAAAAATATATGTACTTAATTTGGACAAAAAAAATCTAGTATCAAATTGGACATTGAAATCAAAATCAAGTACTTAAACGTAACAAAAAAAAAAGTTGAACTTTAATGCAAAACTCAAGTACCAAATGGTATTTTTAATTTTTTTTTTTTTTTTGCTAGAAATGGTAAAAATCTATCTTACTCCCACCAAAGATTTTTAATATAAATTTTTTATTCCCACACTTTGAACATAACATATTTCACTCTGGTTGCCACAAACTCAAAAATCAAAAAACAGGTCCGGACCAAATTTTTGCATTTGAGTAATAGTAGAAGAAGCATTCGTTTCATTTCCTCGAGTGCGAAAATTACTAATTCCTACACCATTTGGCTTCAAAATGGCCACCATTCTTTGCACTCAACCATGACTTTGCATCAGTTGGCTCGTTTCCCCACATTCCTCTTCAGCTCCTCCAGCGCATTTCTCAACTGTTGAAGCTCACTCAACCCGAGTTCATGGATGGGGGCTTGCCACCTGCATTGCCTTTGACCAGCTTCCCTTACTTCATCAAGTGCTTGGCCCTTCCTTTTCTCACCTTCCAACATCTCAAGAAGATGAGTTATTTGTGCATGAAGCTCATGGATGTTAGCATTTGGATGAGCTTCGACAATGTCATAATGCACGCTGGAAGTGTTTCGAGTGAGAAACCGATGGATGGTAGTCGACATTAGGGTGGCCAAAAGAGAAGACCTTGCCTGCGGGGGAGAACACTATGATTGCGATATCAACTCCACAAAGGGTGCAGAGTTCACTAGCCTTTTTAAAAAGCCCCGCACGGCGTTTAGAGAAGGTTACTTGAAGATTATTTTATTGGCTATCTTTTTCATGGTGATCTTTTGGCGACCCTGGATTGCATTCTCCTGCACCATTTTGGGAAAGAATATTAAACAAAAATCAAAGAAATGTATATGTAAAAATGAAAACACTGAATTGAAGTTGTTTATGTTTGCGAGAATTGTATGGGATATGTCGTAACCATTTTTTGAAAACGAAAACGGGGTTCGACTTTGGTTTTAAAAATAAGAATAAAATGGGAGTCGTCACCGATCTTTATTTAGTGTGATCGGATCACCTTTATTTTAATTAAACATTTTGTTTTATTAAAGCAGTGTTTTTTAGTCTGCAAGTTTTGAAAATCGGGTTCGGAGTCGATTACATACGAGGAAGGGTTAGCACCCTCGTCGCCCAAAATTGGTACCAAAATGATTAATTAATGTCTTAATGTCGGAAGTTTGAAAAGGTTTTAAAATATGGGTCTTTTAAAAGGTATTAGGATTTTAAGATATTTTTATTACGAGAAAAGGCGCGAACATCACATCCAAAGACGTTAGGACATGATATTCTAAACCTCCGTAATCAAAATTATCTCATGATTTTTACTGAAGTTTACAAAAGGATGTTTAGTTATTTAGTCAAGCGAAAATCGCAACCCAAAGACGTTAGGGCACTATTTCCGAGTTTCTAAATACCAAAACATTGCCTTATTTTGAAATATTTTAGATGAAATATGATAATTTTACGAAAGATGTTTTGTTCAAAATATAATACAAAACACGATAACAAATATGGATGTGAATGTTACAAATAAAATACAAATAATAATAATGCTATGATAATACTGAAATAGTAATAAAAATGAATAAATAAATAAATGAATAAAATAAGAAATTACAATGACAAGGTAATAAAGATGATACTCGAAATGAAAATAAAATAATAACGATAATACAAAAATGATGGGTACTAACAAAATAATACATATAAAATAAATAAATAAATATAAATACAAAAAATAATAGTAGTAATAATAATAATAAAACATATAGCAATAATAATAATAAAATCAACAAATAATAATAATGCATAAAATAATAATCTTAATCACAACAAAAGAAATAAAATAAAACAAAATAAAATAATGACATATATAATCGTGATAGTAAGTAATAATAGTGAACCAATAATAATAAATATATAATCAAGATAACAAATAATAATAATAAATAAGGTTAATGAGACAAAGTAACAATAAAACATGTACAAAAAATATAATAATGGTAATGACAATGATGTAATAACAAAAAGACTAAAAATATTGCAAAAATAATTAAAACGGAATCAAATTGAATTAAAAATGAAAGTATTGGGGTTAATTCGAAAATAAATAAAAGAAAAGGGGGGCTATTTGTATGCGTGAAAAGAAAGGAGGGACCAAAGGGGCAATAAACCCCTTTGGCCGAAACACTCAGTCAGCAGAAGGGACCTAATCGTGAATCTGAGTAAATTATTGGGCTAAATTTAAATTACAAAGACTTAATTGCAAAATTATAAAAAGGCGGAGGATCAGCATAAATAGCCCATTTTTCCGGTTGGTCCAGGAGGGATCATGCAGCATAATAAGCGGGTCGAATCGGCCGGGTTGGTCCAGGATGAAAGGACGTCGTTTTGGGGCTTATGGTCGCCGACCAAAACGACGTCGTTTTGATTCGCCTATATAACCCATTTTTTTTGCAAAAAATTTCATTTCTCACCTCTTTTAAAAAAAAAACTCATTTGTTTCCTTTTTCTCTCTGCGGTGGGGAGAATTAGTGAGGGGCCACGGCCGTCACGGCAGTCTTGGCTAGCTGACCACGCCAGTGGTCGGAAAAGGTAAAAGTTTATTTTTTATATTTTTTTTAGAGAAAATAATATATATATTTGTCTAAAAAAATAATGAACGATACAATATATGCGAAATAAGAAAAAAATAAAGAGAAGAGATAAAACACTTTGAAAATGAAATCACCTCGCCTACATTTTGATTCTAGTTTTGTTTAATCTCTGTTGTGTTTGTATTGATTTTGCTTGCTATTTTGTTGTTTTTGAATGTTTGGATCTGTAGTGATGCTAGAAAACTCTTTTCTTGTATTCGGTAAAAAAAAAAAACCTCTTTTTACAGTGTTTATCTTGGGCTTTTTATAGCCAAAAGAACAAGAAAATACATTTTTGCTTCTGTTTGGTCTTGTCAGGTACACTTGAGGCGGCGGAGCAGGTCGGGGATGAGGCCTGTCGGTCGAGGGCGTCTTGTGTGAGAGGCGAGTCTTGGCGCTAGGTTCAGTGTTAGGCGGAGGTAGGTGTGTACGTCGGTAACTAGGGTTAGGGTTAGGTTTTTTCTCTTTTTTTCTTTTTTTTGTTTGGGCTAATTGGGCTTGGTTGGTTTGAATTTGTTTTTAATGGGTTAAGTTTAATTTGGATTTGGGTTGTAAAAAATGGGTTTGGGTCTGTTATTGGGTTAGGAATATTGTAAATGTGCCCGGGCAATTTGGGCCCTCTACAATGCCCTCTTTGCTCATTGTCGTACAGCGGAATAGAGCAAAGACATAAGGACCAAATTTGCCCGATTTTCTTTGAGTCCCGACTTCTCAGGTGCTCTTCTTCAGGTAACGTCGCTCCTGTCCACCGCATCTTATTGCTTCGATCCACTCCACTGCTATGTGGCTTCAATTTGCTCTTGTTGTGACTTCAATGGGATGTGACTTGTTTTATTTTGGATTGCTCCGCTGCTTCTCCAGAAAGATGAGGTCTTTGATCTTCAGCCTATTCCACTGCTAGTTAAGGCAATATGGACTAAAGCTTAACCATGCTCCCTACTGGTTAGGGGCAGGAATTACAAATTTTGACCTATTCCACTGTTGGTTTTGGACATAGGACGGTAGCCTAAATCATGTTCCCAATTGGTTAGGGAGCTAAGATTTGCCTTCGATTTTGCCCTACTTACTGGTTAGGGACAAGGTCTTCAATTTTTGACCTATCCCACTACTGGTCAGTGGCAATAGGAGGGTGGCCGAAATCATGTTCTCTACTGGTTAGAGAGCCAAGATTCGCCTTCGATCTTGCCCCATTACTGGTTATGGTGACAAGATCTACAATTTTGACCTATTCTACTGCGGGTCAGTGGTAATAGGATGGTGGCTTAAATCATGTTCCCTACTGGTTAGGAAGCCACGATTTTCCTTCGATCTTACCCCACTACTGGTTAGGGCGACGAGATCTACAATTTTGACCTATTCTACTGCTGGTCAGTGGTAATAGGATAATCTTCAACTTATTCCACTGCTGGTCAGTGGTAATAAGGTAATCTTCAACTTATTCCACTGCTGGTCAGTGGCAATAAGACAATCTTCAACCTATTCCACCGCTGGTCGATGGCAATAGGACAATCTTCAACCTATTCCACCATTGGTCGATGGCAATAGGACAATCTTCAACCTATTCCACCGTTGGTCGATGGCAATAGGACAATCTTCAACCTATTCCACCGCTGGTCGATGGCAATAGGACAATCTTCAATAGTGTTGCTACATCGTCCTCTGGGGACATATCCTGTAGACTTGATTTTATGTGTTTGTTTTTATGCCAAAGGATGCAGATGCTATGGTCAAAATGACTCAAATGCTCCTAACCACGTGTGAGATGAATGACATTTACATGAATGTAGAATGTCATGGGAATGATGATTAAGATGCAATGATTGTAATAAATCGAATGCTCCTAATTACATGATATTATGGAGGACATTTGCATGAATGCAGGATGTCATGAGAATGATCTCTTTTAAAAGTTTAGGGCTGTAATTGCTCGTTCGTTCGTCAAGGTCACGACACAGACGCAACATCTTGTCTGATATCTATGCCTGCGAATAATTTTGGAGTCCTCTTCTTCGAATGTTTCCAACCCCTAAGTGTGGTGGTTCCTAAACAACAGTCTTGTTTTAGGTTCCTACGCTGTTTAGAGGCTTCCAGAGTAATAGGTGGAACTCCTTTTATGGAAGCATTATGGGTCCATGGGTCGTTATTTCAATTGCAAACAATCTTAAAGATTCAAAATAACAATGGAATTTGTGGAGAATAGAATTGGATTAAATCAACAAAAGCAAACATTATTGGAGTACAAAAATGAGTAAAAAGAAAAAGTAGGTGCCCCAGATATCGCAGCCTGAGCTTCACCACCGGATCCTTCCGAAGATCATTTGAGATAAATAGACGTTGGGAGATCTGCAGTACTTTGTAGATGTTCCGAGGTGTAACATTCCTCATTTTGCTAATTCTGGGGGATAAAAATTGTTACATACCTCCTCTTTCGTGCAAATTCGAACCGCCCTTATCGGGTTTTCGACTCAAAGCCCCTTTAGTCTTAAAGCGCCCTTTACGGGTTTTCGCTTTGGCCTCTCCGTGTTTTTTTTCTTAAAGTACCCTTTTCGGGTTTTCGCTTTAGCTTTTCCCTTCTTCAAGCATAATACTTCTTAACTGAATCTGAATTTATGGGATTGGGTAGATTTTTCCCATCCATCTTGGCCAAGATTAGTGCCCCTCCAGAGAAAGCCTTTTTCACCACATAAGGTCCTTCCCAATTCGGCATCCATTTCCCTCTGAAGTCCTTTTGTATGGGGAGGATCTTTTTCAAAACTAAGTCTCCCTCGTGGAATTATCTTGGACGCACATTTTTGTTGTATGCTCGTATCATCCGCTTTTGGTACATCTGACCATGACGGATAGCTTTCAATCTCTTTTCATCAATCAGATTCAATTGATCATATCGAGCTTGGATCCATTCCGCTTCATCTAATTTCAATTCAGACAATACTTGAAGGGACGAAATTTCAACTTCGATGGGTAGAACCGCTTCCATTAGTAAACCAATGAGAAAGGAGTTGCCGGTTTAAGTTCGATCGACGTTCGATAAAGCGAAAAGGGCAAATGGTAGCTTCTCGTGCCAATCTTTATAAGTCTCAGTCATTTTTCCTATTATCCTCTTGATGTTCTTATTAGCTGCCTCAACTGCACCGTTCATCTTTGGGCGATATGGTGACGAATTGTGATGTCGATTTTGAATTGCCTCTGAGACTTACGTGATTATCTTTGTTGTTCAAGTTCAACGCATTATCAGATATGATCCTCTCAGGCATTCCATATCGACATATGATCTCCTTTTTTAGGAACTTGTTGACTGCTGATTTTGTCACATTAGCATATGAAGTGGCCTCTACCCATTTAGTGAAGTAATCAATCACCACGAAGATGAATCGATATCCATTAGAAGCTTTTGGTGAGATTGGTCCAATGACGTCCATGCCCCACATAGAAAAAGGCCATAGGGAGGTCATAACATGTAAAGGTGAGGGTGCTACATGAATCTTGTCCCCATAAATTTGGCACTTATGACATTTCTTAGCATAATTAATGCAATCTCTTTCCATGGTAGACCAATAATACCGAATCTCATGATTTGTCTTGCCATTGCGAACCCATTGGCATGTGTTCCACCAGACACCCTCATGGACTTCTTCTAGGATCTTCTTAGCCTCGGCGCCATCCACACATCTCAATAGCACTTGATCCTTTCTTCTTTTGTATAGGATCTCTCCGTTTAAGACATAGTCGCAAGCTAGTCTTCTCAACGTCCTTTTGTCATTTTCAGTTGCCTGATCGGGGTATTTATGATCTTTCACGTATTGTAGTATATCGTGATACCACGGGTGATCATTTTGCTCTTCTTTTTCCACGTTGTAGCAATGGGCTGGGGCTTCATAAATGCTCATTTGTATAGGCCTCATATCCTCCTTGTTGTTTGCTCGTACCATAGAAGCCAAAGTGGCTAGAGCGTCAGCCATCTGATTTTCGTCCCTTGGTAGATAACTGAAAGTGATGTCATCGAACTCTTTGATCAGTTCTTGGACCAATCTTTTGTATTCGACTAGTTTAGGATCTCTCGTCTCCCATTCTCCTTTAAGTTGATAAATTACCAATGCAGAGTCTCCGTATACTTCCAGCACCTTAATTTTGCGTTCAATAGCGGCTCGAATACCCATGATGCAAGCTTCATACTCTGCCATATTGTTTGTGCAATCAAAATCCAGCTTACAAGTAAATGGGTAATGATCTCCATTTGGGGACACCAGAACTGCCCCAATTCCATTGCCCATAGCATTTGATGCCCCTTCAAAGTTCAGTTTCCAAGGACGACTTTCCGGTGTATCTTCTTCAGTGGTTGCTACATGCATTAGGTCTTCATTAGGGAAATCAAAGTCCAGAGGCTCATAATCTGCGAGCTCTACTAGCGGAAAATCCGCTATTGCACTTCCTTTTATCGCTTTCTGGTTTACATAAACTATGTCAAACTCGAAAAGTAAGATTTGCCATCGGGCCATCCGTCCATTCAAAGTAGTTGATTCCATTAGGTATTTCGGTGGGTCTAGCTTGAGATGAGCGGTCGTATGATACAACATGTCTTGCCTCGACCTCAAGTTGTCCGGACCAAGGCACAACATATTTTCTCAATTGGTGAGTACCTTGTTTCACACTCGGTGAACTTTTCTTGAGGTAGTATATTGCCCTTTCTTTCTTTCCCGACTCATCGTGTTGGCAGTACACACCCCATTGAATTATCAAGTCTTGTCAAATAGAGTATCAAAGGCTTCTGCGGATTAGGCGGTGTCAATCTGGGAGGATTGGACGGTATTGCTTTACTTTATCGAAGGTCTTGACATTCCTCGTCCACACACTGGATTGTGTTTTTAAGAAGGCGAAATATGGGTCACATTTCTCGGTCGGTTGTGAAATGAACCGAGCAATGTAATTTAATCTTCCTAAGAAACCTCGAACTTCTTTTTGCGTGCGAGGTGGAGGCAATTCTTGTATAGCCTTGACCTTATGCAGGTCAACCTCAATCCTTTTTCATGACCATAAATCCTAGCAGTTTCCACGACACAGCTCACGAAGGTACACTTTGCGGGTTAAGCTTGATTGGACTTTCCTCAACCTCGAAAATAATTTCCTTAAGACTTGGATATGCTCCTTTTCGGTCCGAGACTTGGTAATCATATCATCGACGTAAACCTCAATTTCCTTGTGCATCATGTCATGGAATAGGGTCACCATGGCTCTCTGATATGTTGCTCCCGCATTCTTCAACCCAAATGGCATTACCTTATAGCAAAAGGTTCCCCACATAGTTATGAATGTGGTTTTATTCATGTCTTCAGGAAGCATTTTTATCTGGTTATATCTGGAGAAGCCATCCATGAATGAGAACAATGAATAACCCGCCGTATTATCCACTAAGGTGTCGATATGAGGTAACGGAAAGTTGTCTTTTAGGCTAGCCTTGTTTAGATCCACATAGTCCACACACATTCGTACTTTCCCATCTTTCTTGGGGCCGGGGCGATATTGGCTACCCATTCCGAGTACTTAACCACTTGCAAGAACCCTGCGTCAAATTGCTTCTTAACCTCTTCCTTTATTTTCAGTAAAACATCTGGCCTCATCCTCTGAAGTTTTTGTTGGACTAGCTTGTATTCTTCTTTTATTGGCAAACGGTGTACCACGATATCAGTGCTTAGCCCGGGCATGTCTTGATATGACCATGCGAAGACATCCTTGAATTCTTGGAGTAACTCAATGAGGTCTTGCTTTGTCTTTGCGGTGATACTGGTTCCAATCTTTACTTCTTTCTTTTCTTGCCCATCTCCTAGGTTCACTATTTCTACTGATTCTTTATGAGGTACGATTTGTTTCTCCTCTTGTTCTACCATCCTTAATAGTTCAGGAGCTAAATCACAACCTTGGTCATCTCCAAAATCTTGAAAATCTTCCGCACCCATATCTTGCTCAAAAGGACATTCTGAGTCATCGGTAACGTTACTCAAATCATTGATATTTGGGGACCTGTTATGGAAATGAATAAAGGCTCATAGAACCATAGAATCTAGGCATGTTTATTGGTATGATAAATGAAGAATAGAAATGTTTAGAAGAATATCTAGAGAAGAATAATGAATGAATGAAATGAACATAAAGAAGATTTGCTCAAAAGATGGCAGAGATGTATTTTATTGAAAATAACGATGTCTTATACAAAATAATGTTTCACAAAGGGACTCTTATTGCTTCTAGACTTAAAGCAATAAGTGTGTTCAGTATTACTCGAATGAGTTCTAAAAGCTACAGAATCTCTTCCATGATCCGATTGTTTAGAACGCACGACTCATAAAGGCGGATGCCATTTCGATTTTCTTCCTCAGTTTTCCCTTTCGATATAGCGTTGACATGCACGATTTCTTCATTTTGCATTCCTCGTCTCGGATGGATAACCCCTCCTGATATAAAGGTCTCACGAATATGAGGAATTATCATCGATTGCCATTTCATCTCATCTCCCCTCAGACGTGCCTTCCTTCTTTCTTGTTTCTTTTCTGACTCTTCTCTTTTTTACTTTGCGTTTGGCTTGAATCCTAGACCGAAGAAGTCTCGCTTTTCTTTTAGTCTTGGGACCTTGATTTCTCCTTGGAGGTACCTTCCAAGTCCTTTCCCCAGCATGACTCCATTCCAGACCACCGGTTGTAGACCCATTTTCGTGGTTTTGGATAATTGAGGTCTTGGGACCTTATTCCCTCGGCGACGAATGTTGCGTTGGCCAATTCAAAGAACGGAAGGAACACTCAAGCTTCGTCATTTGCTTCTAAATATGGCGCATCATTGGTTCTTTATTGCGATGATGTCCTCTTGACATTTATGGTCACCAAATGGCCTACGAGATTAATTTTAACTTTTGGTGCAACGATGAGGCACCGCTCCTGCTGAGTGTATCCAAGGTCTCCCCAGCAAGCAGTTATAAGACGGCCGGATATCCATCACGATAAAGTCCACCTCATATGTGCTTGGTCCGATTAAAAGAGGTACTTCGATTCTTCCCATGACTTTCCTCTTAGTTCCATCGAATGCCCTTACTACATTGTGGCAGGCCTTCATGTGAGAACTATCAGCGGTGTCGATTCGATGTCAATAGTGGTAGAACATTGGCTGATCCATTATCGACTAGTACCCACGGTAATGTGTATCCTTTGCACGCGTGGTAATGTGGAGAGCCTTGATGGAACACAGTACCTCCGGAGAATCTCATCATCGTTAAAGAAAATGAAGTTATCGGCACTTATGTTGCTAACGAGCGATCCAACTTGTTAACTATTATATCATTTGCAACATAAGTTTCATTCAATACCTTCATCAGCGCGTTACGGTGTGCTTGAGCTTAATAGTAAATCTAGCACCGATATGCGAGCCGACTATTTATGTAGTTTCTACGACCTTTGTATTCACTATGCTTTAAAAACTTTAAGAATTCCCTAGCTTCTTCCTCCTTCACCGGTTCGTTTATGTATGTCTCTTGCTTGGTCCCTTTTTCTTTCTTTTGCTCGCTCATCAAGTTTTTCCCTTTTGAGTGCTACGTTTTTGTGTTTAACAAGTCGTAGCGCTTTCCACTGCGCGTGTAGGAACCTTCCTCTTGGTTTTCTTTTGTAGTGTTGGGCGAATCTCCCCTCTCAGGAATCGTCACATTACAATTATAGTTCCAGGGGACCTTCTTGTCATCCTTATATGAAAAGGCTACAGGTTTTCGGATCACGATCTTAGGATACTCCTGGCTCCTTTTTGTGGATGGACCCCACTTTTCAGGAATCATCACGTTGCAGTTATAACCCTCGGGAGTCTTTTGGTTATCACGATTTTCGGATTTATTTTTACTCCGTCGCCCTTTGATCGTGAGATGGTGACTAAAGGATAGCTCGCCTCCGAGGCTTTTACTGCTAAATCATCTTCCAACGTGCAGATGTTTCCCTCTTTTCGGTCTTCATTATTTTCAAAGAATTCTAGCTCTTTATTGTCCATCGAAGACTGTAAAGATTACGAACTCGGTGCAACTTTGGATTTCGTGCCCTTCCAAGTTATGAAATTCACAGCCCTTTCGTGTTTCTTCATGTTTTCCCTTTGGACGTGTCACAACCAATCCCCTTTTTATCATTTCCTTCCAGACCTGTTTCATTGGGGTTTTCATATCAAAAATATCTCTCTTAACTCTTCTTCTCGCATCTTCGCCTATCATGTTGACCCCGTGATTAGGTAGCGGGTGCCCCTTGCAAGAGGTGTCGTCGACTTCTATAACGCCCATCTGGATGAGTCTTTCCACTAGTTTCTTAAAAGCGAGACAGTGCTCTCTAGAATGCCCCATGATTCCTGCATGGTATTCGCACTGTGCGTTTGCATCATACCACTTAGGGTACGGGGGCTACAAGGGTTTTAAGTAATGGGGGGAGACAATGTGTGCGTCAAATAATTTCTGGTACATTTCCTTATATGGGACTGGGATAGGCGTGAATTGGATCTTCTTCGTATTTTGCCTTGTGTTGGACTCCTGTCTAAAGGGGCTCTGATGCTCGGGGGTCACAGTCCTTGGCTGGCTCACAGTAATAGGCTTTGAATAACTTTTACCTATGTTGTTTATGTCATTCTCCCTCTTCTTCGGGACCGTCTTTCTAGCACTTTCTCCAGCCTCTATTTTACCGCTTCTGATCGCATTTTTGATCATTTCCCCTGACAGCACAATATCAGAAAAACTTTTAGTGGTGCTTCCAAGCATGTGATTAATGAAGGGAGCTTTCAACGTATTGACAAATAGCATGGTTGTCTCTTTTTCTTGGAGCGGTGGCTGAACTTGTGTGGCTATTTCCCTCCACCGCTGGGCATATTACCGGAAACTTTCGTTTGGCTTTTCTCCATATTTTGGGCGTGATTCGATCAGAGCTATATCGACTACGTGCCGTATTATTTCGGAAGGCTGTGCTAGGTCCTTCCACGACTTGATCTGAGTGCAATTTGGTGATTGTACCATTTGGCGTGGCCCGGCAAACTATCCTGAAAATAATGAATAAGCGGTTGATCATTGTTAACATATCCGCCATCCGTCGACGAACATTGTGATGTGCGCTTGAAACCTGGTCCCATTGTATTTTCAAAATCTGGGTCTTGAACTTTGGCGGAATGCACGAGTGCAGGACTAAGCTCAAGTCCTTAGCGTCTACCCGTGGCGATGGTCGTGATCTCTATTTCCTTAAAATTTTCTTCTAACCATTTGCAACGATCCTCGAGTATGCAGGAAGGTTCACTTTACCTTATCCATTTCAACCATTTCATCAAAATCGGGGACTATAGGGTTAGTCGGACCTTCTCCGGATTAGCGCTGAACCGGTCGGAAGTGTCTTTGGCATTGCGATCTCGACACAGCACGTGGGCACGATAACAAAAGACGTCCTTTGGGGATATATTTACGGTGGTGCTTGGGTATTTGGCGGGTAAATCCGAAGGAATAGCGAGGTCGTCATTATTCCCTGTGCTAGCAGCGGTGCCCTTTCCTCGCTCATTGGCCAATAATTGCGCCAGTTGGCTTATCATGTTGTTTTGGGACTCTTGCATCCGTTCTATCATATCTTGTTGCATCTTGGTTAATCGTTCTTGCATCTGTTCTTGTATTTCCCTTTGCATTTGCTCTAGTCTTTCTATCCTTTGATCCATGATTTTAGTTTTACCTCGCGTATTGTAGCGATGTTCGAGAATGTAACTCATAATTTAAGGTTTCTTTGTGAGATTTAATGCACATGATGCAATGTAATCTTGATGCATGAAATGTATGCAAAAAGGCATTAATTCGATTCAATTTCCATTAGAATAACTTTTCTAGAAAACAAGTTTCTTTACATAGAATGGATTACATATAAGGCCTCGCCCTAATGCTTAAGGCCTTGACTTCCTCGAAGCCTAGCTAACTCTTGTCCTTGCTCTGACTTTGATTCATAAAATAAACTTAGTACATCAGCTTGGACTCCTAAGGTTTGCAAGTGATCCACGACTTCTCGCACTTGAGCCACGGCTTCCCCCATGATGTAATCCCGATCTCTGACTTGATTCTGAGAGTGAAGAAGTGTTGCTTCCAACGCTCTTCATTGATTTCAAGAAGCTCCAACCATAGCTCACAACCATGCAAAGCAGACTCTAGCTCTTCGATTCTTGCTTTCATTTCTTCAATTTTACTCAGACTAACCTTTAATTCAAGCTGCGAGTTGCGGCTACGATCTTGATACAAGGATCTTTCCAATTACGCCACACGAGCCTTTAATTCCTCTTTCTCACTTTGGGTTTTACGGACTTCTTTTGAGTATCTTCTCGAACTTGAGTATCTCAGAGTTCTCTTTTCCATTGACTAGCTCTATTTTTTTCCTCTACGAGTTCTTGACTCCATTGCTCTGATGTTTTTCCTAATCCAGCAAGTTTCATTGACCTTCGCAGTTTCTTATAGTCTGTTTTCAAATTGTCTAAATCTTCCTCAGCCTTATTTTTCCCTTTTCTCAACTTTTCGGCCTCCAGCTTCTGAATATCAACGTCCAATCCTAGCTGCATTTTCTCTTCTTCTAATCATTCTATCCTTTTCCCTAGTTCCGCATTCCTTTTCTCAAAATCATGTTTGATGATTTCGAGCTCTGATGGGATTACCTGCAGGTACTCCTCCATTGATCGGGCGTCTTCTTGGCCTGATGTGGGAATGTTGTCATTAATTCTTTGACTCCTCCATTGGTCATATTCGGGGGTTGTCATCGGGTTTGTGGCAAACCTTTTCATTCTATGAGTCTGACTCCAAGCGCTTGCTATTTCACGAACTCTTTTCTTATAATTGTCTCCTTTGTATTCGAATTCGCACTGAATTAGACCTTGTGTTGCGGGTATAAACTGTCTCGATCTGTACTGTCTCAGCACGAGGAGAGGAGCATATCCGACAGCTCCCCATACTTTCAGTAGAGGAACCGAGTCAAAATCTCCACACCGATATAGGATCTCCTCAGGGATCATTAAAGGAGCTTTCCATTCTATGTCTTTCTCTTGCAGGTTTTGCAGAATCGTCATCCATTTTTCTTCCGTAAGATCATCTCGCCTTGGTGTGGCTACTAATTCTTTCAGCGGGGAATAGTCCTCGGAGAAGATTCGACTTGGTGCCTTTTTCGCTTCCCAAAAATGACTGTTGAACCATACTAGCAAGAGCTATGCACAACCGATGAATCTTCCTTCGCCCGCTCTTCGACACGCGTTTAGAGACTTGAAAGTTTCGGCCAGAATTATAGGAACGGGTGTGACTCTTCTATCCAATCTGTCGAATAGATCTGAGATTGCCTCGTCTACATGCCCTAGAGCTTTAGGGAAAATAATCAATCCATAAATGCTCAAGGCAAAAATGTCAACCCTTTTCTTCACGTCAGGGTGTGCTATGATCAAGTCCCTTAAATTTCTCCAAGGGATACACTTACAATCTCTTTTTTGTTTTATCCGTGCTGCAACCAACTGCTCACTTATTCCCGTAATATTCATCAGTTTTTTTAAGAAGGTGGGAACGTTAACAGGTCTTGTATAAACTTTGTCGGCTTGAATTTTTGGGCAACGAAGTAAAGCTGTGTATTCTTCTATAGTAGGCACCAGGTCCACTTTCCGAAGGTAAAAGCACTATAAGCGAGATTCAAAATTGGGCTATAGCTCGGAATAGGTCTGGTCTACCTTGATGTCGAGTAGATATGGTAGATCTCCGTAATGACAGTAGAATAATTGCTTGATCTCATCGTCCCATTGACTCCATATCTCCTTCATCTCTTGAAGATTATTTTGGGTGGCACTGATACGCGTGAAGTCCCATAATTCTGACACGTATCCTTCTATAAGACTATCACCTTTTTCTTACTGCACAGTCTCGGCCCATATCCGGACGGCCGCATTATCCTCCACTCTATCAAGAAACCCCCTTTCCATGACAAGCTATCTATTTGGTAATTGAACGTGAATCAACACCTTTTTGATGAATATGCCATGCAAAAATAAAAATAAAAATAAAGCAAATCGGTATTCCATACAAAATAAGCAAAGAATGAAAATACCTAATCATTAACCACTAGGGTTTGGCATGGCTCTACCTAGGATGGGTTCTTTAGGGCTTCCTATATGAGGTTCGGTTCTAAGGAAGGGTACTGAACCAGTGATTCCTCGATCTTCACCCATTATAGGTTCATATAGACCGAGTTCGATTCGGGAATACATTTCCCTATGGCTGCGGAGATGAAAATCTCACGAAGACATAGGTAT
Organism: Gossypium rotundifolium; assembly: GCA_025506655.1. NCBI lineage: Eukaryota > Viridiplantae > Streptophyta > Magnoliopsida > Malvales > Malvaceae > Gossypium > Gossypium rotundifolium. The sequence goes on from CP106730.1 coordinate 111,560,935, forward strand.
GGATGTATCCGGCGATCCACTATCACGCGGAGGTGAAGACCTCACGAAGGAGTAGTTTCTCACTCTCACCTAAAGGTGTGACCACAGCGGTCATGCAATGCAATGCCGCAATTAAAACAACATTCAACATAAATATAGTAATTTTCAAATCGAACTTTCAAACTTCCGACACAAGACAGAAAATAATCAATTTATGGCTTGACTCTCTAAATCGTCCCCAGTGGAGTCGCCAAGCTGTCATAACCATTTTTTGAAAACGAAAACGGGGTTCGACTTTGGTTTTAAAAATAAGAATAAAATGGGAGTCGCCACCGATCTTTATTTAGTGTGATCGGATCACCTTTATTTTAATAAAATATTTTGTTTTATTAAAGCAGTGTTTTTAATCTGCGAAGTTTTGAAAATCGGGTTGAAGTCGATTATGCACGAGGAAGGTTAGCACCCTCGTCGCCCAAAATTGGTACCAAAATGATTAATTAATGTCTTAATGTCGGAAGTTTGAAAAGGTTTTAAAATATGGGTCTTTTAAAAGGTATTAGGATTTTTAAGATATTTTTATTACGAGAGGGCGCGAACATCACATCCAGCACGTTAGGACATGATATTCTAAACCTCCGTAATCAAAATTATCTCATGATTTTTACGAAGTTTACAAAAAGGATGTTTAGTTATTTAGTCAAACGAAAAATCGCAACCCAACACGTTAGGGCACTATTTCTCGAGTTTCTAAATACCAAAACATTGCCTTATTTTGAAATCTTTTAGATGAAATATGATAATTTTACGAAAGATGTTTTGTTCAAAAATATAATACAAAACACAGATAACAAATATGGATGTGAATGTTACAAATAAAAATACAAATAATAATAATGCTATGATAATACTGAAATAGTAATAAAAATGAATAAATAAATAAATGAATAAAATAAGAAATTACAATGACAAGGTAATAAAGATGATACTCAAATGAAAATAAAATAATAACGATAATACAAAAAATGATGGGTACTAACAAAAATAATACATATAAAATAAATAAATAAATATAAATACATAAAATAATAGTAGTAATAATAATAAAACATATAGCAATAATAATAATAAAATCAACAAATAATAATGCATAAAATAATAATCTTAATCACAACAAAAGAAATAAAATAAAACAAAATAAAATAATGACATATATAATCGTGATAGTAAGTAATAATAGTGAACCAATAATAATAAATATATAATCAAGATAACAAATAATAATAATAAATAAGGTTAATGAGACAAAGTAACAATAAAACATGTACAAAAAATATAATAATGGTAATGACAATGATGTAATAACAAAAGACTAAAAATATTGCAAAAATAATTAAAAGCGGAATCAAATTGAATTAAAATGAAAGTATTGGGGTTAATTCAAAATAAATAAAAGAAAAGGAGGGCTATTTGTATGCGTGAAAAGAAAGGAGGGACCAAAGGGCAATAAACCCTTTGGTAAAACACTCGATCGTGAAGGGACCTAATCGCGAATCTGAGTAAATTATTGGGCTAAATTTAAATTACAAAGACTTAATTGCAAAATTATAAAAAGGCGGAGGATCACAACAGCATAAATAGCCCATTTTTCGCAAAAACACGCAGATCCTAAGCGGGTCGAATCGGGTCGGGTTGGTCCAGGATGAAACGACGTCGTTTTGGGGCTTATGGGCGCCGACCAAAACGACGTCGTTTTGATTCGCCTATATAACCCATTTTTTTTGCAAAAAATTTCATTTCTCACCTCTTTTAAAAAAAAAACTCATTTGTTTCCCTTTTTCTCTCTGCAGGTGGGGAGAAATCCGTGAGGGGCCTGGCCGGCCGTCAGCCGCGTCAGAACTCCGACCACCCACAGTCACGGAAAAGGTATAAAGTTTATTTTTTATATTTTTTTTAGAGAAAATAATATATATATTTGTCTAAAAAAACAATGAACAATACAATATATGCCGAAATAAGAAAAAAAATAAAAGAGAAGAGATAAAACACTTTGAAAATGAAATCACCTCTGCCCTCTGTTTTCGATTCTAGTTTTTGTTTAATCTCTGTTGTGTTTGTATTGATTTTTGCTTGCTATTTTTGTTGTTTTTTGAATGTTTGGATCTGTAGTGATGCTAGAAAACTCTTTTCTTGTATTCGTTAAAAAAAAAAACTCTCTTTGCAGTGTTTCTCTTGGGCTTTTTATAGCCAAAAGAACAAGAAAATACATTTTATACATTTGGTCTTGTCGGTACACTCGGTGCGGAGGCAGTCGGGGATGAGGCTAGGTCGGGAGGCGTCTTGTGTGAGAGGCGAGTCTTGGCGCTAGGGTTCTTGGCGCTAGGGTTCGGTGTTAGGCGGAGGTAGGTCTTGGCCGTCGATAACTAGGGTTAGGGTTAGGTTTTTTCTCTTTTTTTTTTTGTTTGGGCTAATTGGGCTTGGTTGGTTTGGGCTGTTTTTTAATGGGTTAAGTTTAATTTGGATTTGGTTTGTAAAAAATGGGTTTGGGTCTGTTATTGGGTTAGGCATATTGTAAATGGGCACGGGCAATTTGGGCCTCTATAGGATATTTATGGAGTTGTTCCATTTATTTCTTGAATTAAATCCATGATTTGCAAGTTATCTGAAAATCGATTTTAGCTAGACTTGAAGTAGAATTACAATGAACAGACAATTATGTATTTGGTTGGCAAATGCTTTTCTGATAAAATCTTAAGCATTTTCATTATCATTTACTTGTTAACTGTTCCCCAACAATTACATGATCACAATCAAGACTTAATTATTGAAACCCCTTTTAAATGAATCCATTTATTGAGAAAGGATGATATTTATAGATTTATTACCATCAAAGTAAACTCTTGATTTGCTTTTAATCCCAGATCTTGGGAGTTAATCAAAATCCTGCCTTTCATTTGGACCTAACAACCTGTATATTGGTTGGCAGTGTGAGAGACCTGAGGAGGTATGAGCTTTAGTTCTTAACAGTTGAGAGGCAGAGCTCCTTTTTTATTTATTTATCATAATTAGCCTTTAACAATATCATTAAGAAACCTTTTAATATAATAGATAGGAGATCTATTACATCAGTTTTCATCAAAATAGTAATAATACAAATATTAGTAATTTATTACACTTTTTTCATTAATTATCAAAATAGAGCCTTTTTTTGTTTTGGCAAATCACCGTTGGTTTATCTTTCATATTTTCAACTACCCAAGTGGCGCCACCCTAATCCAAATCCCTTCCTAGCAATTATTGTGTTTAGGAACCAAGGTGCATATGGTTTTGTAGATAACACCCCCACTAATCCCACCATATAAATTATATTAATTTGAAGTTATTAAAATACCCTTGAAAATTGTATAACTTATTCTAATTATAAAAAAGTATTTTTGTAATTTCTAATCAAATTAGCCACCAATTAAAGGCGACACCAACTTAATAAAACTCTTAAATAATAGAATACATATTCCTCTTTTCTTATAATTAAAATTATTATTATCATTATTATACCAAATGTTTGAATTTGAGAAAAGATTCAAACCCTCCTTCAATAATAAAATTTGAAACCGACATCTTTTGAAGAAGTGAGCATACATTGCATAAAATTACTGCATTTGTGTAGGGGTACTGTCGTTACCATTTTTTTGGAAAATAATAAGGGTTCGACGTTGGGTTTTAAGAATGAAAAAAACGGGAGTCGCCATCGACCTTTAGTTGGTGTGATCGGATCACCTTTATTTTAATAAAACATTTTGTTTTACTAAAACAGTGTTTTTGGTCTGCAAGTTTTAAAATTGGGTTCGAAGTCGATTCACATACGAGGAAGGTTAGCACCTCGTCGCCCAAAATTGGTACCAAAATGATTAATTAGTGTCTTAATGTCGGAAGTTTGAAAGGGTTTTAAAATACGGGTCTTAAAAAATGTATTAGGATATTTGAGATTTCTTTGTTTCGAGAGGATACAAACATCACATCCAGCACGTTAGGATACGATATTCGAAGCCTTCGTAATCAAAGTTATCTCGGAGTTCTTGAAATTTATTAAAAGGATGTTTAGTGTTTTAATCAAACGGAAAATCGTATCCCAGCACGTTAGGGCACTATTCCCCAAATTTCTAAACACACAAACATTGCCTGATTTGAAAACTTTTGAACGGAATAAGGTGGTTTTGTAAATGCACTTTGATTTTAGTGTTTGAGCTAAAAATAAATATAGGTATTCGGGCCAAGAAAAATCGAGATTTCTTTACTCCGAAAAGATCTAAACATCACATCCAGTACGTTAGGACACGATGTTTTAATCTCTCGAAGTCAAGGTCGTCTCATATTTCATGAAATAGGATAGAAGGATGTTTGATTATTTAGTGAAACAGAGAATCGCAACCCAGCACGTTAGGGCACTATTCCACGAATCTCTAAATACGAAACATTGCCTTATTGTTTTAAAAAAATTAAAGGAAATATGATAATTTTCAAAATGTATTTTGTTTAATAATATAGCACAAGGCTAAGAAAACAAATATGGACGTAAACACAGTAAATATAAAAATACTACTACTACTAACGATAACAATGGCAATAATAATAGATAAACTAATAATATTAATAATAGTAATAATAGTAGGAAAAAAAAAATAAAAATAAAAAATAAAATGATAACACATACAATTATAATAATAGATGATAGTAATAGCAAACAAAAGAAAGAAAAATGGTGAAAATAATGAAAATAACGAATAATAATAATAATAACGATAATATGGTAATAAATAATAAAATGATAGCAGTAAAAAAATGACATACGAATAATGATACAAGAATAATAATACAATAATAATAGTAACATGGCAAGAATGATAGAGAATAAAAATAATATTAGAACAATGACAATGAAAATATAAATAATACTAATAATAATATATAATGTATAAATAATAATGTAAAATAAAACGAAAGAAAAATAAAATAGTAATAGTCTTTAATAAATAATGTAATATATATGCAAAAGAATAAGCAAATATAATATAATATAATAGTAATAGTAAAAATAAAAATAATAACGATGATAATAATATGGTAACAAAACAATAATAGAGATAATAATAATAATATAATGATACAAATACTAAATAATGATAATAATAGTAATAATTATAGTAGTGATAAAATAAAATAATAGTAAAAATGTAAATAAATATATGTTAATGGAAATAAAAATGATACTAGTAGTGAAATAAAATAATAAAATAATAATAGTAGTAATAATATAATAATAATAATAAGGTAATAATAATAATATAATAATAATAATAATAGTAATATAACAAAATGATAAAATAATAATAGTAGGCATAATAATAATAGATAGCAATAATAAACAAAAGATAATAATAAAATAAATAATAATATAATAATAGTATTAATAATAAAATAATGATAATGGTAAATAATAATAATAATAATAATAATAATAATAATTAATAATAATAATAATAATAATAATAATAATAATAACAAAGAAACAATAGAAAAGGACTAAATTAAATTAAAAGCATAATTTGGGCAAATTTAAAATAAAAGAAAGACTAGGGATCCATTTACACTTGAAAAGGATGGGGGACTAAAATGGCAATAAACCCTTGATCAAAATGCACAAGCAATGAAGGGACCTAATTGGAAATCCGAGTAAATTTTGGGGCAAATTTGAGAATAATAAAAACTGAATTGGAAAGGTAAAAAATGCGGAAGAATTTAGCGCATAAATATCCCTTTTTCCAAGAAAACACGCGGATCCTAGGCGGGTCGGATCGGGTCGGGTTGGTCCAGGTAAAAGCAGCGTCGTTTTGGGGTTAAGGCGACCCCAAAACAGCGTCGTTTGGGATGCTATTTAAAGGCCAAAAACCCAAAAAATCATTTGTGCAATCTAACTAAAAAAAAAAAATTTTCCTTTCTTTTTTCTCTCTGCAGCAGGGGAAATCCGTGGGGTCTCCCATGAGTCTCCACTGAGTCTCCACCGCCATGCCCACCGTGACAGTGGGTCGAATTGAAAAAAGGTAACTTTTTCTTTTTTTTTATTTTTTTATGTTATACCCGTATATTTGCATGAAAAAAAATAAAAAAGAGTTTTGAAAGTAAAGAAAATCACCTCTTCGATCTGTTTCTTTCGGTTTCAATAAATCTTTTGTGTTGTTTTTTTTGTGTTTAGATCTGCTGCTTTTTGTGTTTTGAAATTTCTCTTTTTTCTTGTATATTGATCGAAAAAAAAAAAAGGTGCTTACAATGTACATTTTCTGGCTTTTTATAGCCATTCTTTACACTTTTTTTTTTTCTTGTCTCCGTTTAATGTTTGCAGGTCAAGTGGTGGAGCAGTTGAAGGGTCGGTGGCCGATGTCAGAAGGCAGGTCGGCGGTGGGTAGAGGTGTCAGAAGTTGAAGGGTCAGAGGGCAGGTGGCTAGGGTTTTCAGAAACCCTAGCATTCTGATAAAAATTTTTTAATTTTTGGGCCTTCTGGGCCTTTTTTTTTTTTGTTTTGGGCTACGGTTTGCTTGGTTTGTTTAATTTTTGGTGTTGGGTCTGTGTGTTGGGTTGGTTTTAATTGGGCTTATGGCCGGGCAAAATTGGGCTGTCTGGTGCCCTCTTTGCTCATTGTCGTTACAGCAGGGAATGGAGCAAAGACTTTCAAAACCAATTTTGCGGTCTCGCCGAGTCTTGAATTCTCAGGTGCTCTTCTTCAGGTAGCGTCACTCCTGTCCACCGCATCTTGTTGCTTTGATCCACTCCACTGCTATGTGGCTTCAATTTGCTCTTGCTGCGACTCCAATGAGATGTGACTTGTTTTATTTTAGATTGCTCCACTGCATATTTAGGAATGTCTAAACTGCTATCTTCAATCTGATCCTTGCAAACTCAAGGATCACCAGACTGATATCTTCGATCTGCTTCCTGCAATTTCAGGAAGGTCAAATCTGCTTTCTTCAATCTGATCCTTGCAAACTCAAGGATCACCAGACTGAATCTTCGACCTGCTTCCTGCAATTTCAGGAAGGTCAAATCTGCTTTCTTCAATCTGATCCTTGCAAACTCAAGGATCACGGACCGAATCTTGACCGCTTCCTGCAACCGGGAAGGTCAAATCTGCTTTCTTGATCGATCCTGCAAACTCAAGGGTCACGGTGAGTCTTTGATCCGCTTCCTGCAACTTCGAGAACGTCAAATCGCTTTCTTCAATCGATCCTTGCAAACTCAAAGATCACGGTGATGTCTTGATCCGCTTCCTGCAACTTCGAATGTCAAATCATTATCTTGATCTACTTCTTGCAACTTCAAGAAGGTCAAAGCGCTATCTTGATCGATCCTTGCAAACTCAAGGACCACGGTGATATCTTGATATGCTTCCGCAACCGGGAAGGTCAAATCATTTATCTTGATCGATCCTTGCAAACTCAAGGACCACCAGACTGATATCTTCGATCTACTTCCTGCAACTTCAGGAAGGTCAAATCTGTTTTCTTCAATCTGATCCCCGTAAACTCGGGGATCACCAGACTGATTTCTTTGATTTACTTCTTACTCTGCGGGAACTTCAAGGAAATAAGAATTCAGGGAGAAGAGATTTGTAATCTCCATCTTCTCTTACTGAAACTTCAAAAGAATAATGATTGATCCTCATTGTTAACTCAGGGAGACGGAATTTGTAATCTCAACCTACTCCACGGGAACTTTGAGGAAATAAGAATTCAGGGAGAAGAGATTCGTAGTCTCCATCTTCTCTACTGAAACTTTAGAGAATTAAGGATTTAACCTTATTGTTAACTCAGGGAGACGAGATTTGTAATCTCAACCTACTCCACGGGAACTTTGAGGAAATAAGAATTGGGAAGAAGAGATTTGTAATCTCCATCTTCTTTTACTGAAACTTCAAAGAATTAAGGATTGATCCTCATTGTTAACTCAAGGAGACGGGATTTGTAATCTCAACCTACTCCACTGGAACGTCGAGGAAATAAAATTGAACTTTTTTCGATTTGCTTCCTTCTCGTCTTGAGAAGACTTCAATTTTCACTGCTCCCTATCATCTCGAAGGAGCAAAATCGAGCTTTTCAATTTGCTTCCTTACTATCTTGGGAAGACTTCAATCTTGATCGCTTACTACCATCTTGAGGGAACGAAATTTGAACTTTCCAATGTGCTTCCTTACTATATTCAGGAAGACTTCAATCTTCAATCTGCCCCACTACCATCTTGAGGGAACGAAATCTGAACTTTCCAATTTGCTTCCTTACTATCTTCAGGAAGACTTCAATCTTTAGTCTGCTCCACTATCATCTCTAGGGAACAAAAACTGAACTTTCCAATTTGCTTCCTTGCTATCTTCAGGAAGACTTCAATCTTCAGTCTGCTCCCCTACCATCTTGAGAAAATAAAATCTGAACTTCAATATCGCTACACCGTTCTTTGAGGAACCTATCCTGTAGAATTAATTTTATGTGCTTATGCTTATGCAAATGATGAAGATGCTATGATCAAAATGACTCAAAGCTTCCTAACTACATGTGTTATGGACGACACTTTCATGAATGCAGAATGTCGTGAGAATGGTCTTTTTACAATGATTAGGATGCAATGATCAGAATGAATCGAATGCTCCTAACTAAATAACAACGGATGACATTTGCATGAATGCAGAATGTCATGAGAATGGTCTTTTTATAATGATTAGGATGCAATGAGTTGAATGCTCCTAACTAAACGTACTTTGAAATGATGTATGAATGTAAAATGAAATGATCCCTTTTTTAAATGCTTAGGGTCATCATTGCTCGTAGTCCATTAATGTTCTATCACTGATACGTTATCATGCTTTCTCGTTCAGCCAGTATCTTTGATAGAAAACCCAAAGAAATGATCATATTATGCTCAACAAGCTTGCCCCGCCGAGATTTCAGAGTCCCTTCCACTATACCTTCTGGGACATAAAGTTTGCATCTCTCCCTGCAACTTTAGGAGAATAACATTTTGTTTCTTCTACCCATCCTGCTGTAGCTCCGAGGTATAGGATCAATTTGATCTGTTACACCATTCACTGGTGTAATGACCAGATGTGTAGGCCTGATATGTCCATGAATGCAGAGTGTCATTTTTCTTTTCTCGAGAATGATCCCTTTGTACTGCTGGGTTGACATTGCTCGTTATCTGTCAAGGTCGTATCACCGTGAAATGTATTGTCTTTCAATAAAAGGTCCGAAGAGATAATCATCTTTCTCCAATATTTCCAAACCTTGAGCTGAGTGAGTTCTAAACAATAGTCTGTTTGGTCCTTGTATTATTCGAAGCTTCGAGTAATATGCAAAACTCCTTTTATGAAAGTATTATTAGTCCACTAATCGTTATTTCAATGCAAAATGCTTGAAAAAGATTGTATCAATGGACAAAAAGAAATTGGTTGGGAGCATAGCTCGAAACAAACAAGTTAATCAATGCTAGCAAATGCAATTAAGAAGGAAATTTATCGGTGGTTTTTGAAAGGAATAAAATAATCGAAGTAACAAAATGGGTAAAATGGGCCCGAGTGCCCAGGATATCGCAGACTTGAGCTTCTCTGTTCCAACTTCTTGAAGACCATTTTGAGCTTAATATGTGTTTAGGGGATCCAGTACTTTGTCGATGCCCCAAGGCGTAACATACTTCTTGACGTAGCAAGACTACTTTATGCCCTACTCTCGATCAAAATTTTGAGTTGCCTTCTCGGGTTTTCAACTCAAATACCCTTTGGTCTCAAAGCGCCCTTTGGGGTTTTCGCCTTGGCCTCTCCTTTTCTTTTTTTTTTTCGTGTTTTTCATTTTTGTGTTTTTTGTTTTTTGTTTTTTTGGAAAACTTTTTATTGAATCTGAACTCACCGGATTAGGGTGTCCTTGCCATCCATCTTGGTTAACACCCATTTTCCTAGAACAGGCCTTCTTTGCTGTATAAGGCATTTACTTTTCTTTAGAGTTCTTTTGGATAAGAAGAATCTCTCTTAATGCTAGGTCATCTTCCTGAAATACTCTTGAGCGAACCTTTTTGTCAAGCCCGTATCTGATTTTTTTTTTGGTACATTTGACCCTGCTGAATACTTTCAATCGAGCTTACCGGAGGCATTCTGCTTTATCTAATTCAATCCAAGTTTGGGAAAAGGAATCTTATCTCCCAACAATTGTTTCCCTTTCATAAATCAATGGGAAAGATGCCCCGGCAAAGTTCCTGGCCTACGTTCAAAGAACCAAAAGGGTAAATGGCAACTTCTCTATACCAACCTTTACAAGTCTCAGCCATTTTTCAAAAAAATCTTGAATGGTTTTTTTTTTTTTTGACAAACTTTGTAATTTTGGCATATGAAGCGATCTTTACCCTCTCAGTGAGGTAACCAACGATCATGAATATGAATCGGTGTTGGCTAAAAGCTTTTGAGGAGACTGGCCTGTTAACATCCATGTTCATATAGGAAAAATAGAGAAGGCACAATCTTCCTCGATTTGGCATTTTATGGCATAACAGATTCAATTTCCCCAATAGCCCGAGCCTCTTGATTAGCTAGGCTGTTGTAAAACATGGGTTCTTCGAACCCCAACCTTAACAGCATACCCATGTTTTAGTAGCTTGGCATGCCTTGATATGATCGTGCGAAAATATCTTGAATTCCTGAAAATAGCTCAACGATGCCTTGCCTTATTCCTACGAAGAGCTACGCTTCAATCTTCATCTCTTTCGTTAGTTCATAGCGTCTGCTAACACTTCATAAGGTAGGATCTACCATTGGGGAAGTAAGTTGCAATCTTTGTCATCTTCAAAGTCCTTAGATCCTTCTAGATACATATCTCACTAAAAAGGGAGTCAGTAACAGCGTCGCTCATGTCATTGATATCTGGGGGCCCATTGTGGGCAGAAAATCCAAAGAATAAATGATCCTAAGGATGATTATTCGTATGATATGGTCATTAATGAAAAATATTCAGTATGAAATGTAAAGAATGAAAATATTTACTTAGAAAGATGCATTTTATTGAAATAAAAATTCTGGACACAAGCCTACTTCTCAAAAGAAATTTTATTGCTTCTAGGCTTGAAGCAACAAGTGTGTTTTACACATTACTCTAGATTAGCTTTAAAAATACATGTTTCTTCCACAGTCTCATTGTTCAAAAACACTCTCAAGTACATAAAGGCAGATGCTCGAAAAGCTTTTATTCCTCGGTTCTTTTCGGGTATACTATTGCTCCGTCATCGAACTTCACAATCCATGTTGATGAGATTTTCCACCAATTTCTTAAAAGTGAGGCAATTTTCTATCGAATGGCCCGTGATCCCCGCGTGGTACTCACACTGAGTGTTTGGGTCATACCATTTTGGGTATGGAGATTGCATCGGTTTTGGATATTGAGGAGACACCACATGCGCATCAAATAAATTTTGATAGAGCTCCTTGTATGTCATCGGGATGGGCGTAAACTGGAGCCTTCTGATGTTAGGCTTTGAGTTAAAATCCTGTCTAGTGGGCTCTTGATGGCTGGTAGTCACCATCCTTAGCTGGCTTACTGTAATCGGCTCCGAATGGCCCTTTTCATACCTACCTGCTTCATTTTCCTTCTTCTTCGGGGCCTTCAAAGTCCGCTCTCTCCTTCCCTTTGTCTCTGCCTGAATAATTGGTTTGGCACGATCATCCTCAGGGTTGAAACATGAGCCTATCGGGAAGTTCAACAAGGCCGAAGTATTAGTCTGACATTGGGGTTCAATAATGGCATGTATCCCATGCGACTGCGCGTCTAGTTGAGTCAAAATATTTATCGGGGAGTAAACGATTTCTTCATCATCATCCACACTGTTGACCATTGAACCACCCTTTTTTTCAAGTCCTCCAGTTAGTATCTTGGTTAACTGGCCTATCATATTCATTTGATCTCGCATATCTTGTTGAATTTTAGCCAATTTCTCTTGCATCAGTATTTGCCTTTGCTCTAATCTCTCCAACCTTCGGTCCATTGCTTCTAGGTTACTGAAATAACTTCACCTTATTAGGGTTTTTCCATAAATTTTAATGCACGTGATATGATGCAATACAAATACATGAAATGCAATGCAAATGCATGAAATGCAAAAAGAAAGAGAGGCGTTGATTGTGAATTCAATTCCATTAGAAGAACTTTTCTAGAAAATACATTTCTTTACATAAAATGGATTGCATATACGGCTTTATCCTCATAGTCCAGACAAAAACACCAATCCTCTTCTTCGTATCCGGATGTTATGGTCGTATCCCATGGACTTTCCCAATAGATGCCTCTTATTGGTCCTTGTTGCTTGGTCTAGGTCGTACCTCTTCACTTATCTTCCTCGATGTTCATAAGCTTCTTTTAGAAAATGATGACTCTTGAATGATCTTTGTCGGCTTGAATCCTTGGGCAAAGCCTTGTATTCTTCTGTGGGCTATCAGTTATCTCTTGTTGTTTTACTTGGACTATGTTTGAACGACCGTATTATAATCCACTTTATCAAGGAATACATTTCCTTATGATAAACTCTTCTATTTAGCAATCGAATATGAATCAACACCTCCTTTCTAAGATGATGCGGTGTGATGCAATGCAATGCAATGCAATTACAAACAAAACAAAACACGTTAGCACAGGAGAATTAAGATAGAGTACCTATCCGGGTGACTACTAGGGGTTCTAACATAGTTCTACCTAAGGTGGGCTCCTAGGGTTCACTACATGTGGTTTGGTTCTAAAGAGAGGTACCCGAACCAGCAGATTCCTCAATCCTCACCCATTATAGGCTCATACGGACTGAGTTTGGTTCAGGGGAATACATTTCCCTATGGCTGCACGGAGATGAAAATCTCACGAAGACATAGGTACGAATGTATCCCGAAAGCGATCCACTATCCTGCATGTAGCGACCTAAAATTTGCTTGGGCGCTAATTGAGGAAATTATTTAAAAATTTGAAAACAGAGTTTCAATTTTATTTAAAAAAGAGAGTCGCCACCGATCTTTTTTTTTCTAGGTGTGATCGGACACCTAATAAATCCTCTTTTTAAAGAAAAATCATTTTTTTGAATTTTCTTAAAAAAGGCGAGGTTTAAGTCTGCGACAAAATTCGAGAGAAAAATAGGGTTCGAGTCGATTCTGTGAGGAAGGTATTAGCACCTCTCGACGCCCAAAATTGGTATCTCGTTAAGCGCGTGTTGTCTTAATTTTCAAAATACAAGTTCAATTTAATATTTAATCATGATCCAATTGAGACACGAGAATTTTTTTAAAAAAGAGAATTTTAAGACTAGAAATTTTTTAAAAACCCGAGAATTTTGAAAACACGAAAATTTTTAAAACCGAAAATTTTGAAAACACGAAATTTTGGAAATCTGAAAACTTTGAAAACATGAGAATTTTTTTGAAACACGAAATTTTTTTGAAAATACTAAATTTTTGAAAACACGGAAATTTTAAAACACAAGAAATTTTTTGTTTTAAAACATGAATTTTTTAAATCTGAAAACTTTGAAAACACGAAATTTTTTTAAACACGAAATTTTTGAAAACACGGAAATTTTAAAACACAAGAAATTTTTTCTTTTTAAAAACATGAAATTTTGAAAACCGAGAACTTTGAAAACACGAGAATTTTTTTTGAAACACGAAATTCTTTTGAAAACACGAAATTTTTTTGAAAACACGATTTTTTTTAAAAAAACACGAAAATTTTGAAAGCACGAAAATTTTTGAAAATACGAATTTTTTTTAAAACACGAAAATTTTGAAAATACGATAATTTTCTAAAAACACAAAAAGTTTTGAAACTCGAAATTTTATTTTATTTTTTGTTTTTTATTTTTAAAAGGCGTGTCGTATTTAACACGAACCGATGATATTCACCCAACATAGCGATGAAATCAACGACAAGTGTTAAACCGATTCGTTGCCTTATTTATTAAAATTATTAAAATAAAAGTAAAAAAAGATACAAATAAAATGCTAAAAATATCAATAATATTAAAACGAGATGTAATAAAAATATACAAATTAAATTAAAAGTGAGTAAAAGGAAATTGCGAAAATAAAAAATACGGGCTTGATCGAATGATTTGCGCGTCTCGGTTTTTCTCCCTTTTCCTTTTTTTTTTTTTCTTCTTTCTTTTCTTTCTTTTTTCTTTGGCTGATGGGCTGCTATTCCCTTTGCTAATGGGCCTTTTTTTGGGCCTATTTCTTTCTTTTTTTTGGTTTGTTTCTTCTTCTTTTTTTTTTTTTGCTTTTGTTTTTGGGGTGCTATGGTGGGCCTACATGGATCTTGGTCGGGCCGTGGGTCAGGACGGGTCGGGTTATGGTCGGGTCGGGTCGACCGTGACTTTAATTTTTTTACTTTTTCCCTTTTTTTTCTTTCCTTTTTTTTTTTTTCTTTTTTTCTTTCTTTTCTTTTCTTCTTCTTCTTCTTCTTCTTCTTCTTCTCCTTTCTTCTTCTCCTCCACCTAGTCTTGCAGTCCACTCCTCCGTCTCCTCCGGTGATGCGCCTTCTCTTTCCCTCTTCTCTTCTTCTTCTTCTCTCTTCTCTTTTCTCCCTTTTTCTCTTCTTTTTCTTTCTTTTTTCGTGGTTTTTTTGTATGTTTATGGGGTTTGATTTTTGGGGAAAAATCCCCTTTTTATAGCGTTTTTGTGCAGGTAGCAGGTGGCTAGGGGGAAGGGAGGCCATCCCTTAGGCTGGTGGCCGAAAAATCGGGGAGTGGGTCTTGAAATCCATGGGATTTTGGAGATTTTCCATGAAGGACCAGTTGCAAACACAGTAAAATTGTTGGGGCCAAAGTGTAATTTTAAGAAAGATAAGGGTAAAAATATAATTTTGAAAAGTTCTGGGGCCAAAATGTAATTTCAAGAAAGTTTAGGGGTTAAAATGTAATTTTCTTAATTTTTTTTAAAAATTTTTTAAAATTTTTTTAAATAAACCATAATTAATCCGGACAAAATTTAGTACTTACAGCTGCCCCTCTTTGCTCATCGCTGTGAAACAGGGATAGAGCAAAGACTTAAAAGCGCTAAATTTTGTTTGATGTCCAATATTTATTCTTTATTGAAAAATAGAAATCGAAAATAGCTCGACATGTGACACGAAGCTCAACTCACTTCTCGAATTATGAGTTGATCTTTGAAAAACAAAAATTGAAAATACCTCAGCGTGTGACCTGAGGCTCAACTCACCTCTCGCAATGTGAGTTGATTTTTGAAAAAATGAAATTGAAGATACCTCAGCGTGTGACCTGAGGCTCAACTCACCTCTCGCAATATGAATTGATTTTTTGAAAAACAGAAGTTGAAAAATACCTCGACGTGTGACTCGAGGCTCAAATCACCTCTCGCATTATGAGTTGATTTTTGAAAAACAGAAATTGAAAATACCTCAGTGTGTGACCTGAGGCTCAACTCATCTCTCGCAATATGAGTTGATTTTTTTGAAAAACGAAAATTGAAAAATACCTCGGCGTGTGACCCGAGGCTCAACTCACTTCTCGCAATATGAGTTGATTTTGAAAAACAAAAATTGAAAAATACCTCAGCGTGTGACCTGAGGCTCAACTCACCTCTCGCAATATGAATTGATTTTTCAAAACGAAAATTGAAAAATACCTCAGCGTGTGACCTGAGGCTCAACTCACCTCTCGCAATATGAGTTGATTTTTTGAAAAACAGAAATTGAAAAATACCTCGGCGTGTGACCCGAGGCTCAACTCACCTCTCGCAATATGAGTTGATTTTTTGAAAAACAGAAATTGAAAAATACCTCGACGTGTGACCCGAGGCTCAACTCACCTCTCGCAATATGAGTTGATTTTTGAAAAACGAAAATTGAAAAATACCTCAGCGTGTGACCTGAGGCTCAACTCACCTCTCGCAATATGAATTGATTTTTTGAAAAACGAAAATTGAAAAATACCTTAGCGTGTGACCTGAGGCTCAACTCACCTCTCGCAATATGAGTTGATTTTGAAAAACGAAATTGAAAATACCTCGACGTGTGACCCGAGGCTCAACTCACCTCTCGAATATGAGTTGATTTAAAAAAAATAAATTGAAAAATACCTCGGCGTGTGACCCGAGGCTCAACTCACCTCTCGCATTATGAGTTGATTTTTGAAAAACAGAAATTGAAAAATACCTCAGCGTGTGACCTGAGGCTCAACTCACCTCTCGCAATATGAGTTGATTTTGAAAAATGAACATTGAAAAATACCTCAGCGTGTGACCTGAGGCTCAACTCACCTCTCGCCATATGAGTTGATTTTTTTGAAAAACAGGAATGAAATCATTTTCAAAAGTATCAAAATTTCAAAACATATCATCTGGTGGAACTCGAATGTCTTCCTTGTCCTTGGTTCGGTATAGCTATCATCAAAACCTTTTGCTTTACTGGAATACCTGTATATGTCATGCATGATGTTATCATGATATGCACATGTTTGGTCTTAAATGCTTTTATGCCTACATGATTATACCATACGCCTTGGGCTTGTTTGCCGTATATCTCTTTTCGTTACGACTCTCATGATGACTGCATTCATTGCTTCGATTCTTGACTTCCCTTTCAGGTTTTGTACCTATCCTCGAGTAATCTGCGTTTCTCGTGTATCACCCTTTAACCCCTTGTTGAACTTTGTCCTTGCTTTGAGGCTCTTGCACTTACCAAATTCTCATCCGGGTAATACTTAACATTCCTTTTGTTTAGAGTATGTCCTTTCACTATTTATCATTTAGGCGAACCACATGAGATGCTTGAAATTAGGAAAGTAGGTGCGAAAGAAATACCTCACATTCATATTTATTCCAAAAGCAATAAGCAAAGAAAATTGACAAGGAAAAGCTCAATAAAGAAAACATTATAAAGAAAGGAAAGCGATTCAATTGTCACAAATGCTCTAGATATTCAACGCATGAACTTCTCCACATTTCTTCATCCCGGATCTCTTCAAGCACGGCTTCTTGTGTAGAAGATTTGAGCTTAAGGATCGCTTCAAATATTGTAATCTCACCACATGACTCCCCGTTCAAATCGTCTTGCTTCTTTTGTCTGAACCTCCTTCATTAGAACGCCCTTTCAGGTTTTCATCCTAATCTTTTTTTGTTTATCAAGACGCCCTTTCGAGTTTTCATCTTGATCTTTTTTTCTTATCTTTTTTTTTATCAAGACGCCCTTTTCGGGTTTTCATCTTGATCTTTCTTCTTCTTTTTTTTATATTTTTTAATCAAGACGCCCTTTTCGGGTTTTCATCTTGATCTTTTTTCTTTTTTTTTTAGGCATAGTACTTTTTCACGGCATCTGAGTTCACTGGATTAGGTAACTCCTTCCCATCCATCTCGGTGAGAATCAAAGCTCAACCGAGAAAAGCTTTCTTTCTGACGTCTGCCCTTCCCAATTTGGTGCCTATTTTCCTCGAAAGTCTTTTTGTATTGGGAGAATCTTTCTCGACTGAGTTCCCCTCGCGAATTCTCTTGGCGCACCTTCTTATCATGAGCCGTGATCATTCTCTTCGGTACATCTATCCATGACAGATTGCCTTCAAGCATTTTTCTTCGATAAGATTTAGCTGGTCATATCGAGCTTGAACCCATTCGATTCTTCTAGTTTCGACTCCATTAAGACTCGTGAGAGGGATCTCAACTTCAATGGGCAGACGACTTCCATTCCATAGACCGGGGAGAAAGGAGTTGCTCTGTAGATGTCCGCACGGATGTGCGATATGCATCTAAGCGAATGGTAGCTTCGTGCCAATCTTTATATGTCTCGGTCATTTTCCCAATAATCCTCTTAATATTTTTGTTAGCCGCTTCTCTTGCTCCGTTCATCTTTGGGCGATAGGGTGAGGAATTATGATGTTTTATTTGAAGCCTTTCCGCACACTTCTTTCATCATCTTGTTGTTCGATTTAAAGCGTTATCTGAAATTATTTTCTCGAACAAACCGTATCGACATATGATTTCCTTTTTTAAGAACCTGCAAACTGCAGTCTTCGTCACATTAGCAAATGAAGCGGCTTCTACCCATTTTGTGAAGTAATCTATAACCACAAAAATGAATCGGTGTCCATTCGAAGCTTTTGGAAAAATTGGTCCTATAACATCCATGCCCCACATAGAAAGAGGCCACGGAGAAGTCATAACATGAAGGGGCGAAGGGGCTACATGAATTTTATCGCCGTAAATTTGACATTTGTGGCACCTTCGTGCATAACTAATGCAGTCGCTTTCCATCGTCAACCAGTAATAATCGAGTCTCATAATCTTCAAGTATTTTTCTGGCTTCAACAGAATCCACGCATCTCAGAAGCATTTGATCTTTTCCTCTTTTGTACAGGATATCCCCATCAAGGACAAATCCCACCGCCATTCTTCTGATTGTTCTTTTGTCGTTCTCATTTGCTTGCTCTGGATACCTTTGATTCTTGACATATTCTAAGATATCATGGAACCACGGCCATCCATCAGTCTCTTTTTCAATGCTAAAACAATGTGCAGGGACCTCATATATACTCATTTGGAGAGGCATTATTTTAGTTTCTCTGTTTGCTTTAAACATTGAAGCCAGGGTGGCCAAGGCATCAGCCAATTGGTTTTCTTCTCGTGGGAAGTAGTTAAAAGTCACTTCTTTGAATTCTTTGACCAGCTCATACGAGATCGCAATATTTGACCAATTTAGAATCTCTCACTTCCCAATCTCTACGAATTTGGTAAATCACCAATCTTTGAGTCCCCAGATACTAAGATTTTGATGTTTCGTTCAATAGCTGCACGAAGGCCCATGATGCAAGCCTCATATTCTACTACATTATTGGTGCAGAAGAAATTTAATCTGGCAGTGAGTGGATAATGGTTCCCTTCTGGTGACACTAAGACTGCTCCAATCCCATGCCCCAATGCATTCGATGCACCATCAAAGCTCATCTTCCATGATTTCTCTTTTGATGACTCACACTCTTTTTCTGCAATGCATATCAAATCCTCGTCTGGGAAATCAAATCTCAAAGGCTCATATTCATCCGTGGCTCGAGTTGCTAAGAAGTCGGCTATTGCGCTCCCCTTTATCGACTTTTGACTCACATATACAATGTCGTACTCTGATAGTAGGATCTGCCATCGTGCCATTCTTCACGAAAGTGCGGTGATTCCATCATGTATTTTATTGGGTCCACTTTGAAATTAACCACGTCGTATGATACAACATATATTATGCGAACCTTGAACTACCGGACCAAAGCACAATGAAATTTTTCAATTGGCGGGTACTTTGCTTCATATTCTGTGAACTTCTTGCTGAGGTAGTAGATCGCCCTTTCTCTTTTCCCCGACTCATCATGTTGCCCCAGTACGCAACCCATTGAATTTTCGAACACAATTAGATACAATATTAACGGTCTTCCGGGAGTTGGCGATACTAGCACGGGAGGGTTAGACAAATACTGTTTTATCTTGTCAAAAGCCACTTGGCACTCAGCGTCCTACTCTTCCGGATTATGTTTTCGAAGGAGTCGAAAAATTATGTCACACTGGTTGGTAAGTTGAGCAATGAATCGAGCGATGTAGTTCAACCTCCCTAAAAATCCTCTGACTTCTTTTTGTGTACGCGGAGGTGGTAATTCTTGTATGGCTTTTATCTTATCTGGATCAACCTCAATACCTCTCTCACTAATGATAAAGCCGAGTAATTTTTCTGAGGTAGCCCCGAACGTACACTTGGCTGGATTAAGCTTCAGCTGGAACTTTCTTAGTCTTTCGAACAATTTCTTGAGGTTCCCACTATGCTCTCTTTCCCCCCGAGATTTGGCAATCATATCATCAACATAAACTTCTATCTCTTTGTGCATCATGTCATGGAATAGCATCACCATTGCCCTCTGATATGTTGCCCCGGTATTCTTTAATCCGAACAACATCACCTTGTAGCAAAATGTTCCCCACATCGTTACGAAGGTAGTTTTCTCCATATCCTCGGGAGCCATCTTTATCTGATTATAACCCAAAAATCCATCCATGAAAGAAAAAAATGAATGTTTTGCTGTGTTATCCATCAACGTATCGATGTGTGGCAAGGGAAAATTATCTTTAGGACTTGCTCGATTCAGATCGCGATAATCCACGCACATTCGTACCTTATTGTCTTTCTTCGGTACTGGGACTATGTTAGCTACCCATTCTGGGTATTTGGAGACTTGTAGGAAGCCAGTATCAAATTGTTTCTTGACTTCTTCTTTTATCTTTAACAGCATTTCAGGTCTCATTCGTCTCGACTTACATTGAATAGGTTTGCATTCTGGTTTCAGTGGGAGTCTATGGACCACTACATCCTCGTTCAACCCTGGCATGTCTTGATACGACCATGCAAATACATCTTTATACTTCACGAAGCAAGGCGATCAAATCATGTTTGGTGTTATCTGAAATGGAGGTCCCAATCTTCACTTCTTGCCTCTTTTCTTCATTTCCCAAGTTTACTGTCTCAACAGATTCTTGATGGGGTAGGATCTGTTTATCTTCTTGTTCTATCATTCTTTGTAAGTCGAGGAGGCGAGACATAATCTTGACATTTTCCTCGACTTTGAATTCTCCTAAACAAATAGCTTTCTCGAAATCGATTTCAGGACTTGTAACGGGATTGCTCATGTCGTTGATATCTGAGCACCTAAAATGTGAATGGAAAAGAAAACTATAGAGGAGCATCAAAGTATTGGAACCAACAAGCATAATGTTATTGCATGATATGAGATACATGTAAGGACAGGCTGTGAGAAGAAGGAATAATTATGAAGTTAACAAGAATGAAAAGGCTATGACGAAATGCATCTCCATTAATGTTTATTTAAATGATAAAGAGCAAACATAAGCTCTTACAAAAGAATCCCACTATTACTTAGGGGCACACAAAAAAGAGAGTTAACATTGAGCATTACTCTGGAGAGGACTTAGAAACTACAAGAAGATCCACAGCAGTCCAATTGTTCAAAATGAATCCAGGAGGACAAGGGCGTATCATTGAAACATCTTTAATTGCATCATCTCCTTTGTCAATAACATTTATACTGACATTCTGAAGACCACTTTCAATTCATAACATCGTGCTTTGTGGATTATCTCGCCCTGGGTACATCATTCCTGTAGATGTAAATGTTTTTGACAAAGGAGGATACGCTATGGGCTCCCATTCCAATTCCCGACCTGAAGCTCTTGCAATCCTCATTTCTTGATCTTTCTGCAACTGTAGATTGTATGGCTTTAACCGTGGTGAATGATTAGGGTGATATGCACATGCAATGAATGGATGAGTGAATAAATGAAAAATGCATGTTAGTCATGAATAAATATGCAAGAATTTGGTGTTGATTTCAAGATAGCCCCATACTTAGGCATTTCATTAATCAAAAGAGTCCATTACAAAATGTTTTGCCATCTCTGATTTAATAGTTACACAAATTTCCTAGCCACATCGCCTTGTTTCTTTACTCGTTCTAGAAATTCTGACATGCTTGATCCTTGTCTCGGAGGGAACTGGTAACTGAGATCTTCTGCTTCATCTGATAATTACACAATTTGTACAGCCACCTTGCGAATTTCATTAATCAAACCGCCAAGATACATATTTTTTTCTTGGAGAGCTCTTTCGTGAAACACGAATGCCTCTCATCATCTTGGCCATTCTTTTCTTCTAGGGCTTTTAGGAGAGTATCCAAGTGTTCTTGATGTGCTTGCGAGTGTATTTTCTAAATCTTGTAATTTCCTTCTTAGCTCTTGGCGCTTTCGACCGACTAGTCATTAATTCTGCAGACACGGTTTCGTATTCAACATTCTTCTTCCTTAACTCTATCATAGCACGCGCAGCTTTTTCCTCTTCCTTCTTTGCTTTCCCTCTCCAGAATTTCATCCCACCTTTGATGTTGCTTAATTCTTCCTTCCATTCCGTTGATGATTTGCCCAGCCCGCTATTCTTTATGGTACCTCTCAATTTCTTATTTTCCAAATGAAGATCCTTTAAGTCATTTCTCATGATCTCCGCTTCTTTCTAGACTTTCTCGTTTCTGAATTTTTCAATTTGAACATCTATCTTCAGCTGGTAATTTTCCTCTTGAAGAGAACTAATATCCCGTAATAGACTGGCCTTTTCACGTTCAAATTCATGTCTTGCTATTTCCAGTTCGGACGGTATTTTTTCTGAGAAAGGATTCTGGAAAATATAATCCGTTGGTGAGGTTTGTTAACTATTTACTCGTCTTTGTCTCCATATTTCATAATCTTGAGTGATAGTATCAGCATACAGAGCTAACTCAATTAGGTAGATTTCCTTCTAAGACTTTGCAGTATCTCGGACTTTTTTCATGTAACCTTCACATGTAAAAGCAAACTTAGACTGTGCTAATCCTTCGGTAGTTGGTATGAACTGTCGTGAAGCAAACTGCCTTTGAACCATTAACGGTGCATATCCAACTCCTCCCTATAATCCAAGTAAAGGTACCCAATCTTAGCTTCCGCATTTGTATAGCAAAACTGAAGGATGGATCCATGGTGCTCTCCAAGTTATATCTTCGGCGCGGAGGTTCTAAAAAATTAAAACCCAGTGCTGTTCGGTGACATTGTTCGGCCAATCTTTCCCAAGGTAAGCTTTCAATGGAGAGAATGTCTTTGCAAACATGTGGAAAGGTGTGCGCTCCACTTTCCAGAAGTGGCTCAGAATCCAAACATTAAGTAGCTGTGCACATCCGATAAAATGTCCTTCCCCTTTTCTCCTACAACAATTTAGAGATCTAAAAGTCTCAGCTAAGATAGTTAGGACGGGGTTGATTCCTTGCCTCAACTTTTCAAAGAAATCCACTACCGCAACTTCTATATGCCTAAGAACTTTTGGGAAGACAATTAACCCGTAAATGGCTAAAGCAAACAGATCCACTCTCTTTACAATATCTGGATGATTTTGAACTAAGTCTCGTAGAGAAAACCATGGAACACAACTGACTTCGTTCTTTTTCTTTATCTGTTTTTTAGCCCATGTATCAGCCATTCCTATCAACTTCATTAGCTTTTTCTTGAAGGTCATTGGTTTGGGCTCTTTCACATATATCTTACTGAATTGTGCAATCGTTGTGAAGCAAGGCGGCATACTCTTCTATGGTCTGAGTCATATCTTCACGGTTGAAAGTAAAACATTGATAAGTTGGGTCCCAAAATTGAACCATGGCTTGAATCAAGCTGTTAAATCTCGTTGACAACGATTAAGTGAGCTATATCCCGTACTTTTCAAAGTGAAGATGCCCCTAGTGTCTGAGTCCCACTGTTTCCAGATCCTAGTCAAGTCTTCGAGGTTATTCCGACGAACATTCATGGTCACATGCTCGGGAAGATTGGAGATACATCCTTCCTTTAAACTGTCCCCCTTTTACTTTCTGAGTTTTCAAAGACCAGTCTCGAACCACGGCATTTTTCTCGGTCACTTGCGTAATTGACTCCTCCATCAGAAACCCGTTTTTGGCAACCAATCTCTAATCAACACCTTCCTAACAAGATGCCTATGATGCATGATAAAAAATAAAAATGAAGACAAATAACATTGGTTAGTAATTACAACAAATATAAACGGAGAAAAACTATGGAAAATCTAACAAATTAAGATATTTAGTTTTGCATTTTGGTGAAACTGACCTACTTTTTTTTACCCCATCATATTTACAAAATAAACTTACCCCACATGCTCATCGATAATCTACCCTCTCTAAATTATTAAGCAGACCCGATTTGCTTGCATAAAAAGTGTAAATGTAAAAGAAATAAAAGGTAAGCGTTTCTCCCATGTACTTATTTTGGTAACTATTAGCAGACGGAGGTTCGGCATGGCTCTAATCGGGTGGCTCATACGGTTCACTATATGCGGTTTCAGTTCTAAAAAGGTATTGAATTGTCCGTCTTGTCGCCTACTAAGGCTAGTCACGAGCCTCGATTATCGCCCATCATAGGCTCATGAGCTCAATTCGAGGATTACATTTACTTATGCCTATGCGGAGGACAAGTTAACTCACGAAAGCATAAGTCATATGTAACCCTAAGTATTCACTAGCTTTGTCGGAGGGACGAGTTAACTCACGAAGGCATAGCGTTTACTTCCACTTAAGCGGACGGAGCCGGGTAGAGAGCTCATGTTATACAAAATGCAAGTGCACGTGTGTGGGAGAAACTCACAAACCTTTTCGTTTTTATTTTAAAACTAAAAAAAACTAAAACCAAGTAAAACTTAGCTATTGAAAAACAAAAAGATAAAACAAGTTAGAAAAATATTTACAACATGATGCAAATGCATGACTTTTTTAAAAAACGAAATTTAAGGATCACGACTAAGTATTAATTTAAACAAGAGTTTTGAAAATTTTGACAACACGCGTTTAATTTCAAACTCGACTCTCAAAAAAATGTCCCCAGTGGAGTCGCCAGCTGTAGCGACCTAAAATTTGCTTGGGCGCTAATTGAGGAAATTATTTAAAAATTTGAAAACAGAGTTTCAATTTTATTTAAAAAAGGGAGTCGCCACCGATCTTTTTTTTTCTAGGTGTGATCGGACACCTAATAAATTCTCTTTTTAAAGAAAAATCATTTTTTTTGAATTTTCTTAAAAAAAAGGGCGGGGTTTAAGTCTGCGACAAAATTTCAGAGAAAAATAGGGTTCGAGAGTTGATTCTGTGAGGAAGGTATTAGCACCTCGCGACGCCCAAAATTGGTATCTCGTTAAGCGTGTTGTCTTAATTTTCAAAATACAAGTTCAATTTAATATTTAATCGTGATCCAATTGAGACACGAAATTTTTTTAAAAAAGAGAATTTTAAGACTAGAAATTTTTTTAAAAACCGAGAATTTTGAAAACACGAAAATTTTTAAAACCGAAAATTTTGAAAACACGAAATTTTGGAAATCTGAAAACTTTGAAAACATGAGAATTTTTTTGAAACACGAAATTTTTTGAAAATACTAAATTTTTGAAAACACGGAAATTTTAAAACACAAGAAATTTTTTGTTTTGAAAACATGAATTTTTAAATCTGAAAACTTTGAAAACACGAAATTTTTTTAAACACGAAATTTTTGAAAACACGGAAATTTTAAAACACAAGAAATTTTTTCTTTTTAAAAACATGAAATTTTTGAAAACCCGATAACTTTAAAACACGAGAATTTTTTTGAAACACGAAATTCTTTTGAAAACACGAAATTTTTTTGAAAACATGATTTTTTTTTAAAAAAACACTGAAATTTTGAAAGCATGAAAATTTTTGAAAATACGAAATTTTTTTTAAAACACGAAAATTTTGAAAATACGACAATTTTCTAAAAACACAAAAAGTTTTGAAACTCGAAATTTTATTTTATTTTTTTGTTTTTTTATTTTTTAAAAGGGCGTATCGTATTTAACATGAACCGATGATATTCACCCAACATAGCGATGAAATCAACGACAAGTGTTAAACCGATTCGTTGCCTTATTTATTAAAAATTATTAAAAATAAAAGTAAAAAAAAGATACAAATAAAAATGCTAAAAATATCAATAATATTAAAACGAGATGTAATAAAAAATATACAAATTAAATTAAAAGTGAGTAAAAAGGAAATTACCGAAAATAAAAAATACGGGCTTGATCAAATGATTTGCGCGTCTCGGTTTTTTTTTCTCCTTTTCCCTTTTTTTTTTTTTTCTTCTTTCTTTTCTTTCTTTTTTTCTTTGGCTGATGGGCTGCTATTCCCTTTGCTAATGGGCCTTTTTTTTGGGCCTATTTCTTTCTTTTTTTTTTGGGCTGTTTCTTCTTCTTTTTTTTTTTGCTTTTGTTTTTTGGGCTGCTATGGTGGGCCTACATGGATGCGGGTCGGGCCGTGGGTCGGACGGGTCGGGTCGCGGGTCGGGTCGGGTCGACCCGACTGACTTTAATTTTTTTTATTTTTTCCTTTTTTTTTCTTTCCTTTTTCTTTCTTTTTTCTTTTTTCTTTCTTTTTCTTTTTCTTCTTCTTTCTTCTTCTTCTTCCTTCTTCTTCTCCTTTCTTCTTCTCCTCCACCTAGCGCCGCCGTCCACTCCTCCGTCTCCTCCGGTGATGCGCCTTCTCTTTCCCTCTTCTCTTCTTCTTCTTCTCTCTTCTCTTTTCTCCCTTTTTCTCTTCTTTTTCTTTCTTTTTTTTGGTTTTTTTGTATGTTTATGGGGTTTGATTTTTGGGGAAAAATTCCCTTTTTATAGCGTTTTGTGCAGTGTGGCAATGGCTAGGGAAGGAGGCCATCCACTTAGGTGGTGGTAGGAAAATCGAGGAGTGGGTCTTGAAATCATGGGATTTTGGAGATTTTCCGACAGAAGGACCAGATTGCAAACACAGTAAAACTATTGGGGCCAAAGTGTAATTTTAAGAAAGATAAGGGTAAAAATGTAATTTTGAAAAGTTCTGGGGCCAAAATGTAATTTCAAGAAAGTTTAGGGGTTAAAATGTAATTTTCTTAATTTTTTTAAAATTTTTTTAAAATTTTTTTAAATAAACCATAATTAATCCGGACAAAATTTAGTGCTTACACTGCACGAAGGTGAAGACCTCACGAAGGAGTAGTTTCTCACTCCCACTTAAAAGGTGTGACCACAACGGTCATGCAATGTAATGCCGAAATTAAAACAACATGCAATAAACGGACCGTAATTTTCAAATCAATTTTTTTTATTTTCGACAAAAGACAGAAAATAATCAATTTATGGCTTGACTCTCTAAATGCCTCCCCAGTGGAGTCGCCAAGCTGTCGTTACCATTTTTTTGGAAAATAGCAAGGGTTCGACGTTGGGTTTTAAGAATGAAAAAAACGGGAGTCGCCACCAACCTTTAGTTGGTGTGATCGGATCACCTTTATTTTAATAAAACATTTTGTTTTACTAAAACAGTGTTTTTGGTCTGCGAAGTTTTAAAATCGGGTTCGAGTTGATTCACATACGAGGAAGGGTTAGCACCTCGTCGCCCAAAATTGGTACCAAAATGATTAATTAGTGTCTTAATGTCGGAAGTTTGAAAGGGTTTTAAAATACGGGTCTTAAAAAAATGTATTAGGATATTTGAGATTTCTTTGTTTCGAGAGGATACAAACATCACATCCAGCACGTTAGGATACGATATTCGAAGCCTTCGTAATCAAAGTTATCTCAGAGTTCTTGAAATTTATTAAAATGATGTTTAGTGTTTTAATCAAACGGAAAATCGTATCCCAGCACGTTAGGGCACTATTCCCCAAATTTCTAAACACACAAACATTGCCTGATTTGAAAACTTTTGGACGAAATAAGATGGTTTTGTAAATGCACTTTGATTTTAGTGTTTGAGCTAAAAATAAATATAGGTATTCGGGCCAAGAAAATCGAGATTTCTTTACTCGAAAAGATCTAAACATCACATCCATGCGTTAGGACACGATGTTTTAATCTCTCAAGTCAAGGTCGTCTCATATTTCATGAAATAGGATAGAAGGATGTTTGATTATTTAGTGAAATAGAGAATCGCAACCCACACGTTAGGGCACTATTCCACGAATCTCTAAATCTGAAACATTGCCTTATTGTTTTTAAAAAAATTAAAGGAAATATGATAATTTTCAAAATGTATTTTGTTTAATAATATAGCACAAGGCTAAGAAAACAAATATGGACGTAAACACAAGTAAATATAAAATACTACTACTACTAACGATAACAATGGCAATAATAATAATAGATAAACTAATAATATTAATAATAGTAATAATAGTAGGAAAAAAAATGATAACACATACAATTATAATAATAGATGATAGTAATAGCAAACAAAAGAAAGAAAAATGGTGAAAATAATGAAAATAACGAATAATAATAATAATAACGATAATATGGTAATAAATAATAATAAAATGATAACGGTAAAAAAAATGACATACGAATAATGATACGATAATAATAATACAATAATAATAGTGACATGGCAAGAATGATAGAGAATAAAAATAATATTAGAACAATGACAATGAAAATATAAATAATACTAATAATAATATATAATGTATAAATAATAATGTAAAATAAAACGAAAGAAAAATAAAATAGTAATAGTCTTTAATAAATAATGTAATATATATGCAAAAGAATAAGCAAATATAATATAATATAATAGTAATAGTAAAATAAAAATAATAACGATGATAATAATATGGTAACAAAACAATAATAGAGATAATAATAATAATATAATGATACAAATACTAAATAATGATAATAATAGTAATAATTATAGTAGTGATAAAATAAAATAATAGTAAAAATGTAAATAAATATATGTTAATGGAAATAAAAATGATACTAGTAGTGAATTAAACTTTCAAAAAAATGCTTTCAAGTGACTCCTAACTCATGCCATTCCCATAAACCCTTAGTGACACCTCGTGCCACTTTTCCAAGCTCGATTGTATGTCAAAATTCACCATCTTTTTCTTTTAAGGCCCTCTTGCCCTTATCTCCTATTTTGGGCTTTGAATTTTGTCATTCCTACTTATTTCTAAGTTTCCTAAAATTTTCACGGCTCAGAATCTTGCCATTTTCCTTACATCCTCGTGTTTCCAAAATGTTTAGGTTTCCAAATGTCTAAGTTTCCAAAATGTTCAAGTTTCCTAAATGTTCAAGTTTCCTAAATGTTCAAGTTTCCAAATGTTAAAGTTTCCTAAATGTCTAAATTTCCAAAATGTCTAAGTTTCAAAAATGTCTAGGTTTCCAAAATGTCTAGGTTTCCAAAATGTTCATTTCCATTTCCATTTTCATTTCCATTTCCATGCATTTCTAGATTTCCAAAAGTATCAAAATTTTATTCATAGTACTTGAAACTTGTCATTTCATACAATTAAACTGAAATGCATAGGCCCTATTTAGGATGTTACGCTTCATCTTCTTAAACAAAATTTCGTCCCCGAAATTTCCTAACTAAAATAGTTGAGGGTATTGTTGTCTCATCGCTTCTTTCCGCTCCCACGGCTTCTTCTGTTCCATGATTGCGCCATAGCACCTTGACTAGAGGAACTGCCTTCTTTCGTAGTACTTTCATCACGCTCCAAGATCCGAATTGTTCCTCTCGTATGATAAGTCGGCCTTAGTTCCACTTCTTCAACCGGTACTACATGGGATGGATCCGATCGATAGCGACGTAACATGGACACATGAAATACGCATGCATTTTGTGCACTCTGTGGCAACTCTAATTGGTATGCCACAGCCCAACTCGCTTCAAGATTGATAAGGCCCTATAAATCTTGGGCTTAGCTTTCCTTTGCGCCAAACCTCATTACCTTCTTCCAAGGTGAGACTTTCAGAATACTTGATCTCCTACTTCAAACTCTATTTCCTTCCGCTTAAGGTTCATGAGTCGACTTTTGCCTCTATCGAGGCTTCCTTCAACCGTGTCTGAATTAACTCAACCTTCTCTTCGGCCGCCGCCAACTCGACCCAAAACTTCTAACTCGGTCCAACAAGTAGGTGTTCTACACTTCCTTCCATACAATGCCTCGTATGGTGCCATCCGGTCGTCGGCTTGATAGCTATTGTTATAGGCGAATTCAGCTAAGGGTAAGTAATCTTCCCAACTTCCTCGAAATTCCATTACACACCTCTCAACATATCCTCCAACACTTGTATAACTTGCTCAGATCGCCTGCGTCGATTGTGGATGAAAAGTCAGAGGAAGTCGAGCTTAGTGCCCAAAGCTCGATGAAGTGCTTTCCAAAATCGAGACGTAAACCTTGGGTCTCCGCGGAGATGATCGACATTGGTACTCCATGTAACCTCACAATTTCCGCCACATACAACTTAGCCAACTAAGAGAATAATCCATTCGATCGGGATAAAGTGTGCGGACTTGGTCAAACGGTCCACAATCACCCATACCAGTCCTTCTTAGTAGGCGTGGGAAGCCCACTAACGAAGTCCATGGTAATTCTTTCCCACTTCCATTGGGAATTTCGATTGGTTGGAGCAATCTGATGGAACTTGGTGTTCAAACTCTTAACTTGTCGACATGTCAAACATTTCCCCACAAATTCACCACTTCGCTTCAGTCCCACCACCAAAATTGTTCCTTAGATCTCTATACCTTGATGCCTCCGGATGCATGGCGTAGGGGCTACCATGCGCTCCCAAGAATCTTTTGTCTCAACTCCTTATTCTTCTAAGATACAAACTTTACCCTTATAAAGACAATACTCCTTCATTATTGACATCATAATCCTCTAATCCCCCTTGTCAGATTTGTTGCAACTTAGTACTTAAATCATTATCGACCAACTGTCCCTCCTTCACTTCCTTTAGCCATGTGGGCTCGACTTGTAACTCGCCAACAGCTTCCATCGTCATATAGACTTAAGTGAGCGAACAAAGCCCGTGAGGTCCGCTACAACCTTCGACTTAGGGCATCGCCATTACGTTCGCCTTTCTGTCGGATGATACTCTATTGAATAACATAGTCCTTCAACAATTCCACCCACCTTCGTTGCCTCAAGTTCAACTCCTTCGAAGTTAATAAATACTTAAGGCTCTTGTGGTCCGTGTAGATAATCGACCTTTCTCCATAAAGGTAGTGCCTCCACAACCTTATGCGAAACCCATCTTTGCTAGCTCTAGGTCATGAGTTGGGTAGTTAAGCTCATGAGGCCTTAGTCGCCGAGACGCATAAGTTAACTACTTTACCATCTTGCATTAACACACATTTCTAACCTGTGCGAAGCATCACAAGACACCACAAATTCCTTTCCCCTCCTACCGAATTAACACTTGAGCCTCTCTCAATTACCTTCTTAAGCTTTTCAAAGCTCTCTGTCGCTAGTAGTCCATTCGAAAGGTACTTCCTTCCTTAGTAACTAGTTAAAGCGGCTATTGACGAGAATCCTTCCACGAACCTTCCGTAATAGCCCCGCCAAGCCTAAGAAACTTTGATTTCACCCACGGACCTGGTGGCTTCCAATCCAACACCGCTCGATCTTCCTAGGGTCCACTCTTATTCCCTCTGGATACCACATGCCCTAAGAATGCCATTCTCCTAAGCCAAAATTCACTTGTCAATTTGGCATAGAGCTTTTCTCCTTACTTCCAACACGACTAGATGCTCATCATGCTCCTCCCAGACTTCAATACACCAAAATATCATCAATGAACACAACTACGAATCTATCCAAGTAGGGTTGGAAAATCCGATTCATTATGTCCATGAACGCGCCTGAGCGCTTTGTCAACCCAAACGGCATCACCACAAACTCAAAGTGACCATACCTTGTCCTAAAAGCGGTCTTATGAATATCACCTCCTTCACCTTCAATCGATGGTATCCTCGACCAGAATCAATCTTCGAAAACACCGCGGTTCTTTCACCGATCGAACAAGTCCTCGATCCTTGGCAGGGATACTTGTTCTTAATGGTCACTTATTTAGTGACCAGTAGTCTATGCACATACGCATAGTTCCGTCCTTCTTCTTTACAATAAGACCCAGGTGCCCATGGAGACACACTATGAATCCACAGGTCCAACAGCTTGGATCTCAGCCTTTAGCTCCACTAACTCCTTCTGGTGCTATCTTGTATGGAGCGATTGACACAGAGAGCGATCCCCGGTAGCAATTCAATCCCAAATTCCACCTCCCTGTCTGGGGTATTCCGTGAACTCATCCTGAAACACATCTACAAAGTCCTCACTGGCCCTAACTCCATTAATGCCTTCCTCCTTTCCACCTATTGCACTTATTTAAAGCTAGGTATGCTTTGCATCCTTTCTTAACCATTTTCTCAAATTTCTACGAGACTACATTGACGGTAATTCCTCCTTTCTCCGATCATTACCACCACTTCATCCTCCGAGGTTCTTAGTTCCATACGCTTAGCTGCACAATCCAACACGGCTCGGTGTTCCACCAACCAATCCATTCCAAGTATAAGCTCAAACTCTCCGGGGTAACTCCATTAAGTCCGCTCAAAGTTCACCCTGAATCTCTAGGGTACATTCCGAAGATCTTGTCTACCACTATAGTTTGGCTAAAGGGCTTACTACTACCATCGACCTATCGAGAGTTCGAGTCTAGGCCTAGTGTTTTACTACACTACTTGCAACATAAGAATGGGTCGAGCCCACATCAATCAAAGCAAAGTAGGGTTTGTCAAAATAAAGAACGTACTCTATTATTACGTCCGTGGCTCCATCTTCCCTTCAAGACCGATAAACCAAACTCCGTTGTCTTGCATCAAGATAGCATTAGTACCTCGACCTGGTGCACGGGTCTCTGCTGCTTACCACCACACTTATTCAACCACTAAGGTCAGGCCGTCCGCCCCACTGGCCTGGCTAGCATTCGAACTACCTACGGCTTTTCGTCTGTTGTTTGGGGCAATCCCTAAACATATGATCCTTGGACCCACACCTATAGCATGCTCCTATCTTTTTCCAACACTCTAGATGCCTCTTCCTCAATACTCACACGACGATCTCGCTCACGGTACCAGCTTTTTGTTGATTCTGTGGCCCATCATCCCGAGGCCTCTTGTAACCTTCCCACGACCCAAACCCTATTCTTGTCCACATCGCTTAGTAGCATCTTTAATCCCTCGCCACTTTGGCCTTTTCTACCAAAACAGAGAATATGCGGTGCTATTAATGCCTTAGGTCATTTCTCACCGTCCTCAAACGAACACAATTGCTCATTACTGATGGCCATACTACTTCCCGAGCATAGCGGCTCAATCTCGAAATTCGCCTCATACTCTGACGGACTTACTCCCTTGACTAACCCTAGAAAAGCCTTCCTCTCTCATCCATGATACCGGTTCCTACATACTTCTTTTCGATAATATGGTAATAAATAATAATAAAATGATAACGTAAAAAAAATGACATACGAATAATGATACAAGAATAATAATACAATAATAATAGTAACATGGCAAGAATGATAGAGAATAAAATAATATTAGAACAATGACAATGAAAATATAAATAATACTAATAATAATATATAATGTATAAATAATAATGTAAAATAAAACGAAAGAAAAATAAAATAGTAATAGTCTTTAATAAATGATGTAATATATATGCAAAAGAATAAGCAAATATAATATAATATAATAGTAATAGTAAAAATAAAAATAATAACGATGATAATAATATGGTAACAAAACAATAATAGAGATAATAATAATAATATAATGATACAAATACTAAATAATGATAATAATAGTAATAATTATAGTAGTGATAAAATAAAATAATAGTAAAAATGTAAATAAATATATGTTAATGGAAATAAAAATGATACTAGTAGTGAAATAAAATAATAAAATAATAATAGTAGTAATAATATAATAATAATAATAAGGTAATAATAATAATAATATAATAATAATAGTAATATAACAAAATGATAAAAATAATAATAGTAGGCATAATAATAATAGATAGCAATAATAAACAAAAGATAATAATAAAATAAATAATAATATAATAATAGTATTAATAATAAAATAATGATAATGGTAAATAATAATAATAATAATAATAATTATAACAATAATAATAATAAAAATAATAATAATAATAACAAAGAAACAATAGAAAAAGGACTAAATTAAATTAAAAAGCATAATTTCGGGGCAAATTTAAAATAAAAGAAAGACTAGGGATCCATTTACACGCGCGAAAGGACTGGGGGGACTAAAATGGCAATAAACCCCTTCGATCAAAATGCACAGCAGCAGAAGGGACCTAATTGCAAATTCGAGTAAATTTTGGGGCAAATTTGAGAATAATAAAAACTGGATTGGAAAGGTAAAAAATGCGGAAGGACTGCGCGCATAAATATCCCCTTTTTCCGGCAAAACACGCGGATCCTAGGCGGGTCGGATCGGGTCGGGTTGGTCCAGGTAAAACGACGTCGTTTTGGGGTTAAGGGCCAGCCCCCAAAACGACGTCGTTTTGGGATGCTATTTAAAGGCCAAAAAACCCAAAAAAATCATTTGTGCAATCAAACTAAAAAAAAAAAATTTTCCTTTCTTTTTTTCTCTCTGCAGGAAATCCGTGAGGTCTCCATGAGTCTCCACTGCCGTTGTTGTTGTTGCCGCCACAGACACTGGTGGCGAAATTCAAAAAAGGTAACTTTTTCTTTTTTTTTATTTTTTTATGTTATACCCGTATATTTGCATGAAAAAAATTAAAAAAGAGTTTTGAAAGTAAAGAAAATCACCTCTTCGATCTGTTTTTTCTTGTTTCAATGAATCTTTTGTTGTTTTTTTTTGTGTTTAGATCACCGCTTTTGTGTTTTGAAATTTCTCTTTTTTCTTGTATATTGATCGAAAAAAAAAAAAGGTGCTTACAATGTACATTTTCTGGCTTTTTATAGCTATTCTTTACACTTTTTTTTTTCTTTTGTGTCTTGTCTCCGTTTAATGTTTGCAGGTCAAGTGGTGGAGCAGTTGAAGGGTCAGTGGCCGATGTCGAGGCGTCGTCGGTGGGTAGAGGTGTCGAGTTGAAGGTCGAGGCGGTGGCTAGGGTTTTGAAACCCTAGCATTACGATAAAAAATTTTTAATTTTTGGGCCTTCTGGGCCTGTGTTTTTTATTTTTGTTTTGGGCTAGGGTTTGCTGGGTTTGTTTAATTTTTGGTGTTGGGTCTGTGTGTTGGGTTGGTTTTAATTGGGCTTGTAAGCTCGGGCAAAATTGGGCCTGTACAGGTACATTACATTTCTCTTACCAATTACATATCCTAATGGCTAATACTTTGTAAGTAAGGGGCAAAGCCAAAAAAAAAAAAAAAAAGTAAATGGACTTTCACCCTTTTAGTTAAATGAAAAATATATATTTTGGTTTTCTTTTAATTATTAATTTAATTTAACTTTATTTAGCGCAAAATATTTAATTTCAGTTATTCAAAATATTATAGTTTTTTTCCAAATAAAATGTTATCATTTTACAATAAATATAAAGTAATATTTCTAAGCGAGTTCTCTAAAGTCTTTTGTTTGTGTAGCACAATCTCAAAGTGTCGAGATTAAAATTGAGAAAGATTCCAAATTTCAAAACTAATATAGATGTGTGATATATTCATTAAGTTTTAATCTTACTATGGTAGTGTAACTTTATCAATAGTATATTCGAATATGATAGTGAAATTTATAGATAATGCCCGTAACCCTAATTCGGCGACGGATACGGGTTAGGGGTGTTACATTTTCATTCTCTCTCACAAACCTAAAGCATTCAGTAATGGTTTTTAACCAAAATTTTAACAATACAAATATTGAATGGTTGAGCTATGCTTATCTAATATCTTAGACTAATAATTTAACAAAAATCAAAATAAAAAGTCTCAAATACATAAACCATGCCATGCAATACTATACCAAAATCGGCAAACTTATTCTGTCTTACTCTATGCTCCCCTTATTTGTTTACCTCAAGTTTATTCAAGGGGATGGGATGTTACCTTTTCAATAACAAGGATTGTAGCTCATGAAACAACAAGTATCTTTTCCATGAAATGGACTATGTTTGATTTTTGAAATATCTTTAATATCATTAAAATGTGTTGCAATCTCATGTTACATTCCTAGTTCATTTGACTCAACTAGCTTTTTGGTCTAACTTCCTCCTCCAATCAGCTCATTAACTCCTTTATTGACCTTAACCCTAAGTCTTTACTCGTGATCATGACACCCTTTCATTCCCCTTTTTCTTTCTTCCTTCAATCTATCTCATCAATTTTGCACTTTTTATTTTTATCTCAATACTCTTTTATTTTAAAATTTTAATCGATTGAGTCTTAACTCGATTGGCATGAACATTGTTGTCAATACAGGAAAATGTGAGTCCAAATTATGAATTAAGGAGGGGCTATTGGTAGTTTTAGGCATTATGTCAAAAAAAAAAACAATATAATCAAAACGTAATGAGATTGTTAAAAAAAATTTTAAAAACTTTTAAAGTAAAATAAATTTTTTATACATGTAATATTTTAATTTGAGTTATTAAACATATTTTTTAAAAATATTTAATTGACTCTTGAAAATTTTATTGGATAAAATCACAAATAAATTAAGCATTAAAATTTATTTATTTTATGAGAAAGAGTTGTTTAAATTTGAATCAAACTTGGTGTCAACAAAGATTTAAGTAATATAAGTCATCTACCATTAAATCTAAAGATGAAGTCATAAATTTTTTCAATAGGGCCATAATTAAATTAAAAAATTTTGAAGGGGATAAAGTTTAATTTTATTATTATAATTTTGAAAGGATTTAAGTATAATTTTAGTATTGTAGGCGCCAAGTTCTTGGCTTTCACTGTCCCGGACTACGCTAGTTGTGAGAGAGTTTTCTTTCAAATCTAATGCCTTTAGACTAGCATTATAAGAAATTAATGCATTATATACGTTTGATTTTTCATAAAATGTGTTGTATAAAACTCCTTAATCTTTAATTTATTTCTTGTAACTTATAAATAAATACCGATCAACAATGTTTCTCTTCTCATACTCATAATTTTATTTAATTTATCATTTAAAACCATAACTCATCTTTTAGAAGCGAAGGAGGACCTTCCGCCTCCAGACATATTAGGTTATGGATTAATATATATTATTTAATATTTGAATTTAGTTTTAATATTAATTAAATATTTCAGGTTTTTTGTCCCAATTTGATACCTAAGTTTGATTTTAATAATCAATTTGATACTATGACCAAATAACATCATGTGACTTAATGAATATTTGAAATGTATGCTCTAATAAAAAAATATATATACTTAATTTGGACAAAAAAAATCTAGTATCAAATTGGACACTGAAATCAAAATCAAGTACTTAAATGTAAAAAAAAAAAAAAAAAACCTCAAAGTACCAACTAAACATTGAACCCAAACACCGGTACTAAGTTGAACATTAATGCAAAACTCAAGTACCAAATGGTATTTTTATTTTTTTTTTTTGCTAGAAATGGTAAAAATCTATCTTACTCCCACCAAAGATTTTTAATATAAATTTTTTATTCCCACACTTTGAACATAACATATTTCACTCTGGTTGCCACAAACTCAAAAATCAAAAAACAGGTCCGGACCAAATTTTTGCATTTGGGTAATAGTAGAAGAAGCATTCGTTTCATTTCCTCGAGTCGAAAATTACTAATTCCTACACCATTTGGCTTCAAAATGGCCACCATTCTTTGACTCAACATGACTGCATCAGTTGGCTCGTTTCCCACATTCCTCTTGACTCCTCCAACGCATTTCTCAACAGTTGAAGCTCACTCAACCTGAGTTCATGGATGGGGGCTTGCCACCTGCATTGCCTCCGACCAGCTTCCCTTACTTCATCAAGTGCTTGGCCCTTCCTTTTCTCACCTTCCAACATCTCAAGAAGATGAGTTATTTGTGCATGAAGCTCGCGGATGTTAGCATTTGGATGAGCTTCGACAATGTCATAATGCACGCTGGAAGTGTTTCGAGTGAGAAACCGATGGACGGCGGAGTCGACATTAGGGTGGCCAAAAGAGAAGACCTTGCCTGCGGGGGAGAACACTATGATTGCGATATCAACTCCACAAAGGGTGCAGAGTTCACTAGCCTTTTTAAAAAGCCCCGCACGGCGTTTAGAGAAGGTTACTTGAAGATTATTTTTATTGGCTATCTTTTTCATGGTGATCTTTTGGCGACCTCGGATTGCATTCTCTGCACCATTTTGGGAAAGAATATTAAACAAAAATCAAAGAAATGTATAGGTAAAAATGAAAACACTGAATTGAAGTTGTTTATGTTTGCGAGAATTGTATGGGATATTTATGGAGTTGTTCCATTTATTTCTTGAATTAAATCCATGACTTGCAAGTTATCTGAAAATCGATTTTAGCTAGACTTGAAGTAGAATTACAATGAACAAACAATTATGTATTTGGTTGGCAAATGCTTTTACAAGAAAATCTTAAGCATTTTCATTATCATTTACTTGTTAACTGTTCCCCAACAATTACATGATCACAATCAAGACTTAATTATCCAAAACCCCTTTTAAATGAATCCATTTATTGAGAAAAGGATGATATCTATAGATTTATTACCATCAAAGTAAACTCTTGATTTGCTTTTAATCCCGATCTTGGGAGTTAATCAAAATCTCGCCTTTCATTTGGACCTAACAACTTTGTATATTGGTTGGCGGTGTGAGAGACACGAGGAGGTATGAGGTTTAGTTCTTAACAGTTGAGAGGCAGAGCTCCTTTTTATTTATTTATCATAATTAGCCTTTAACAATATCATTAAGAAACCCTTTAATATAATAGATAGGAGATCTATTACATCGATTTCATCAAAATAGTAATAATACAAATATTAGTAATTTATTACACTTTTTCATTAATTATCAAAATAGAGCCTTTTTTTGTTTTGGCAAATCACCGTTGGTTTATCTTTCATATTTTCAACTACCCAAGTGGCGCCACCCTAATCCAAATCCCTTCCTAGCAATTATTGTGTTTAGGAACCAAGGTGCATATGGTTTTGTAGATAACACCCCCACTAATCCCACCATATAAATTATATTAATTTGAAGTTATTAAAATACCCTTGAAAATTGTATAACTTATTCTAATTATAAAAAAGTATTTTTGTAATTTCTAATCAAATTAGCCACCAATTAAAGGCGACACCAACTTAATAAAACTCTTAAATAATAGAATACATATTCCTCTTTTCTTATAATTAAAATTATTATTATCATTATTATACCAAATGTTTGAATTTGAGAAAAGGTTCAAACCCTCCTTCAATAATAAAATTGAAACCAGATCTTTTGAAGAAGTGAGCATACACTGCATAAAATTACTGCATTTGTGTAGGGGTACATTACATTTCTCTTACCAATTACATATCCTAATGGCTAATACTTTGTAAGTAAGGGGCAAAGCCAAAAAAAAAAAAAAAAAAAAGGTGGACTTTCACCCTTTTTAGTTAAATGAAAAAATATATATTTTTGGTTTTCTTTTTAATTATTAATTTAATTTAACTTTATTTAGCGCAAAATATTTAATTTCAGTTATTCAAAATATTATAATTTTTTTTCCAAATAAAATGTTATCATTTTACAATAAATATAAAGTAATATTTCTAACTGAGTTCTCTAAAGTCTTTTGTTTGTGTAGCACAATCTCAAAGTGTCGAGATTAAAATTGAGAAAGATTCCAAATTTCAAAACTAATATAGATGTGTGATATATTCATTAAGTTTTAATCTTACTATGGTAGTGTAACTTTATCAATAGTATATTCGAATATGATAGTGAAATTTATAGATAATGCCCGTCACCCTAATTCGCGACGGATACGGGTTAGGGGTGTTACATTTTCATTCTCTCTCACAAACCTAAAGCATTCATTAATGGTTTTTAACCAAAATTTTAACAATACAAATATTGAATGGTTGAGCTATGCTTATCTAATATCTTAGACTAATAATTTAACAAAAATCAAAATAAAATGTCTCAAATACATAAACCATGCCATGCAATACTATACCAAAATCGGCAAACTTATTCTGTCTTACTCTATGCTCCCCTTATTTGTTTACCTCAAGTTTATTCAAGGGGATGGGATGTTACCTTTTCAATAACAAGGATTGTAGCTCATGAAACAACAAGTATCTTTTCCATGAAATGGACTATGTTTGATTTTTGAAATATCTTTAATATCATTAAAATGTGTTGCAATCTCATGTTACATTCCTAGTTCATTTGACTCAACTAGCTTTTTGGTCTAACTTCCTCCTCCAATCAGCTCATTAACTCCTTTATTGACCTTAACCCTAAGTCTTTACTCGTGATCATGACACCCTTTCATTCCCCTTTTTCTTTCTTCCTTCAATCTATCTCATCAATTTTGCACTTTTTATTTTTATCTCAATTCTCTTTTATTTTAAAATTTTAATCGATTGAGTCTTAACTCGATTGGCATGGACATTGTTGTCAATATAGGAAAATGTGGGTTCAAATTATGAATTAAGGAGGGGCTATTGGTAGTTTTAGGCATTATGTCAAAAAAAAAACAATATAATCAAAACGTAATGAGATTGTTAAAAAAAAATTTAAAAACTTTTAAAGTAAAATAAATTTTTTATACATGTAATATTTTAATTTGAGTTATTAAACATATTTTTAAAAATATTTAATTGACTCTTGAAAATTTTATTGGATAAAATCACAAATAAATTAAGCATTAAAATTTATTTATTTTTATGAGAAAGAGTTGTTTAAATTTGAATCAAAACTTGGTGTCAACAAAGATTTAAGTAATATAAGTCATCTACCATTAAATCTAAAGATGAAGTCATAAATTTTTTCAATAGGGCCATAATTAAATTGAAAAATTTTGAAGGGATAAAGTTTAATTTTATTATTATAATTTTGAAAGGATTTAAGTATAATTTTAGTATTGTAGGCGCCAAGTTCTTGGCTTTCACCGTCTGGACTACGCTAGTTGTGAGAGAGTTTTCTTTCAAATCTAATGCCTTTAGACTAGCATTATAAGAAATTAATGCATTATATCGTTTGATTTTTCATAAAATGTGTTGTATAAAACTCCTTAATCTTTAATTTATTTCTTGTAACTTATAAATAAATACCGATCAACAATGTTTCTCTTCTCATACTCATAATTTTATTTAATTTATCATTTAAAACCATAACTCATCTTTTAGAAGCGAAGGAGGACCTTCCGCCTCCGGACATATTAGGTTATGGATTAATATATATTATTTAATATTTGAATTTAGTTTTAATATTAATTAAATATTTCAGTTTTTGTCCCAATTTGATACCTAAGTTTGATTTTAATAATCAATTTGATACTATGACCAAATAACATCATGTGACTTAATGAATATTTGAAATGTATGCTCTAATAAAAAATATATATACTTAATATCAAATTGGACACTGAAATCAAAATCAAGTACTTCAATGTAAAAAAAAAAAAAAAAAAAAAAAAAAACCTCAAAGTGCCAACTAAAC
This sequence comes from Gossypium rotundifolium, assembly GCA_025506655.1. Taxonomy (NCBI): domain Eukaryota; kingdom Viridiplantae; phylum Streptophyta; class Magnoliopsida; order Malvales; family Malvaceae; genus Gossypium; species Gossypium rotundifolium. The sequence goes on from CP106730.1 coordinate 111,602,057, forward strand.
ATTGAACCCAAACACCGGTACTATGTTGAACATTAATGCAAAACTCAAGTACCAAATGGTATTTTTAATTTTTTTTTTTTTTTGCTAGAAATGGTAAAAATCTATCTTACTCCCACCAAAGATTTTTAATATAAATTTTTTATTCCCACACTTTGAACATAACATATTTCACTCTGGTTGCCACAAACTCAAAAATCAAAAAACAGGTCCGGACCAAATTTTTGCATTTGGGTAATAGTAGAAGAAGCATTCGTTTCATTTCCTCGAGTGCGAAAATTACTAATTCCTACACCATTTGGCTTCAAAAATGGCCAGCCATTGCTGCACTCAACCGCAGCCTGCATCAGGTTGGCTCGTTTCCCCACATTCCTCTTCAGCTCCTCCAGCGCATTTCTCAACAGTTGAAGCTCACTCAACCCGAGTTCATGGATGGGGGCTTGCCACCTGCATTGCCTCCGACCAGCTTCCCTTACTTCATCAAGTGCTTGGCCCTTCCTTTTCTCACCTTCCAACATCTCAAGAAGATGAGTTATTTGTGCATGAAGCTCATGGATGTTAGCATTTGGATGAGCTTCGACAATGTCATAATGCACGCTGGAAGTGTTTGAGTGAGAAACCGATGGACGGCGGAGTCGACATTAGGGTGGCCAAAAGAGAAGACCTTGCCTGCGGGGGAGAACACTATGATTGCGATATCAACTCCACAAAGGGTGCAGAGTTCACTAGCCTTTTTAAAAAGCCCCGCACGGCGTTTAGAGAAGGTTACTTGAAGATTATTTTTATTGGCTATCTTTTTCATGGTGATCTTTTGGCGACCCTGGATTGCATTCTCCTGCACCATTTTGGGAAAGAATATTAAACAAAAATCAAAGAAATGTATATGTAAAAATGAAAACACTGAATTGAAGTTGTTTATGTTTGCGAGAATTGTATGGGATATTTATGGAGTTGTTCCATTTATTTCTTGAATTAAATCCATGATTTGCAAGTTATCTGAAAATCGATTTTAGCTAGACTTGAAGTAGAATTACAATGAACAGCAATTATGTATTTGGTTGGCAAATGCTTTTACAGTAAAATCTTAAGCATTTTTCATTATCATTTACTTGTTAACTGTTCCCCCAACAATTACATGATCACAATCAAGACTTAATTATCCGAAACCCCCTTTTTAAATGAATCCATTTATTGAGAAAAGGATGATATCTATAGATTTATTACCATCAAAGTAAACTCTTGATTTGCTTTTAATCCCAGATCTTGGGAGTTAATCAAAATCCTGCCTTTCATTTGGACCTAACAACCTGTATATTGGTTGGCAGTGTGAGAGACCTGAGGAGGTATGAGGTTTAGTTCTTAACAGTTGAGAGGCAGAGCTCCTTTTTTATTTATTTATCATAATTAGCCTTTAACAATATCATTAAGAAACCCTTTAATATAATAGATAGGAGATCTATTACATCAGTTTTCATCAAAATAGTAATAATACAAATATTAGTAATTTATTACACTTTTTCATTAATTATCAAAATAGAGCCTTTTTTGTTTTGGCAAATCACCGTTGGTTTATCTTTCATATTTTCAACTACCCAAGTGGCGCCACCTAATCCAAATCCTTCCTAGCAATTATTGTGTTTAGGAACCAAGGTGCATATGGTTTTGTAGATAACACCCCACTAATCCCACCATATAAATTATATTAATTTGAAGTTATTAAAATACCCTTGAAAATTGTATAACTTATTCTAATTATAAAAAAGTATTTTTGTAATTTCTAATCAAATTAGCCACCAATTAAAGGCGACACCAACTTAATAAAACTCTTAAATAATAGAATACATATTCCTCTTTTCTTATAATTAAAATTATTATTATCATTATTATACCAAATGTTTGAATTTGAGAAAAAGGTTCAAACCCTCCTTCAATAATAAGGCTGAAACCAGCATCTTTTGAAGAAGTGAGCATACATTGCATAAAATTACTGCAATTGTGTAGGGGTACATTACATTTCTCTTACCAATTACATATCCTAATGGCTAATACTTTGTAAGTAAGGGGCAAAGCCAAAAAAAAAAAAAAAAAAAGTAGGCTGGACTTTCACCCTTTTTAGTTAAATGAAAAAATATATATTTTTGGTTTTCTTTTTAATTATTAATTTAATTTAACTTTATTTAGCGCAAAATATTTAATTTCAGTTATTCAAAATATTATAGTTTTTTTCCAAATAAAATGTTATCATTTTACAATAAATATAAAGTAATATTTCTAATGAGTTCTCTAAAGTCTTTTGTTTGTGTAGCACAATCTCAAAGTGTCGAGATTAAAATTGAGAAAGATTCCAAATTTCAAAACTAATATAGATGTGTGATATATTCATTAAGTTTTAATCTTACTATGGTAGTGTAACTTTATCAATAGTATATTCAATATGATAGTGAAATTTATAGATAATGCCCGTAACCCTAATTCTGCTGACGGATACGGGTTAGGGTGTTACATTTTCATTCTCTCTCACAAACCTAAAGCATTCAAGAATGGTTTTAACCAAAATTTTAACAATACAAATATTGAATGGTTGAGCTATGCTTATCTAATATCTTAGACTAATAATTGGGCAAATATCCCAAAATACCAAAAAATATAAAATTACCGGAAAGGACAGGTTTCAAAAATATTGACCGGAAAGGGCAATTTCCCCAAAAAGCGCGTCCACGTCAGCGCGTTTTTTGGGGAAATCGGCCTAAAGTGCGTCCATGGGGGAGCGCTTTAGGCCAACTCAAAGAAAAGCGCTTCCACGAGGGCGCGCTTTTGCTGAGTTGGCCTAAAGCGCTCCCATGGACGCGCTTTTAGGCTAATCTTTCCGATCCACTTGCAATGTGAAAAATGAATTAATTTTTGGGCGGTAGTCTCGGCAAAATAATTTTGAGGAGACGTTTGAAACAAACCGGGCGAAAACGCTCTCGCGTGGGCGCTTTTGCTCTGATGGTCTCCGCAAAATTATTTTGAGAGACGTTTACAACAAACCGTGTAAAAACGCCCAATAGGTGCACTATTACGGAAGCGGTGAAAAGCGCTCCCACGTGGATGCACTTTTGCTCAAGATTCGCAGCAAAATTAGGCTATAAATCGGTAAATTGCATTCTCGGTTGGCGAAAGCATTCAAGCAAAAAAAAAAAAACCAAAAATGAGTGAACGTATTAATAGTGTTATTTACTACGATGGTGAAGTGCGTGACAATCAAAATGGTGTTGTTTTTTATCGAGAACACATAGCGATTGAGTTTTAATCGAAGCGTCGATTTGGTGGAACTTCGCAAAAGAATTAGGCGTAAAATATTGAACAACGCCAATGAAAGTTCGATCTATTAAGTATAGATTTTGCGCTTGATCGATCCGGTGAGATATGACGCATTCAACATCAAAGGTCCTCGAGCCTTGAGGCAATGGTGGAGACTCATTTTGCCAGTGGATCGCCCTATCTCGAGTTATATGTAGAATTTTCATCTCCAAGTGATCTGGCTGCGACCTCAACATCTAGTATCGTTCGAGGGGAATACACGACCCCAGGTCGACACTCTGTAAGTGGGAGGCAAAACACGAAGTGCCGTGTGCGGTGGTAGTATGGAAAACATAACCCCGCACGACACTTCGGTTGGTGGATGGGACATGCATATTCGTCAATCGACGTCGGATGACAATCGCATTGGAGGACGTCATCAACTTCTAGTGGATGGCAATCCACATACGATTGGAATCTTTACGAAAGATGTTTAAGGAGGATGATGTATTACCGACGGCATCCACCAAATGAGGGCCCTCGTTTGTTGCGATTTATGGAGGATCGGACGATGAATCCGATGTGGATCCACCTCGGGAGCCGGGGCTGACGGCGAAGTTGGACTATTTTCCGAACCGAGCCCGCTCCAATTGTACCAAGATGTTGAGGCGGTTCGGATGAAGAAGAAGAAGATCCGCTATTCAGGGCATACTACGCCTCCGGCGACATGCATAATGTCGATCTATCTCAAGATGATGCATTGAGTTTCTGAACTACCACACCGGACGCGTGACCAGTACAAATTCTTCGTTGGATTCAGACCAATTAGAAGTTGGTAACCGCTTTTCCAACAAGAACACTTTTCTTGGTGCATTGAAACAATACAACATCGAGGCAGGTTAACTACACCATGGTTAAATCAAAGCTCGATAGGTACGAGGCGAAGTGTCTTTGTGCAAGGCGGCACATGTGCATGGAAAATCATGGCGTCGTTGAGGAAAAGGACGGGGATGTGGGAGGTGAAGAAGTACAAAGGTCCGCGTACATGTCTTACCTGATGCAGTACCACTATGTGTTCAATGATTTGAATAACACTAATATTATGTAATGTTGAATTATTTAACGATTTCGCTGTTGTGGTGTAACACAAGATCATCCGAGGATGGATTCAGACATGTTGGCTGATTTAATAATCCCGACGGTGAAGGTCGATCCCAAAACTACAGTGCCGGCCTTAATTGGCAATATTCGTAGCCAAATGGGGTACACGCCTCTTCTGAAAAGGCTTGGATAGCTGCGGAAGCGTTGGAAAAGTTGCACTGCAGTTGGTGGGGCGCTTCATATAATGAAGTGTGGCAGTGGTGTAAGGTGCTGGAGAGATATGTCCCAGGCAGCACAACAAGACATTGAAACGGAACCGGCGTACTACAATGATCGTCTGCTCCGTGGATGCGCAGTGTTCAAGCGCCTGTTCTGGACATTTAAGCAATGCCGAGATGCTTTTACATCTTGCAAGCCATTGGTACAAATTGATGGTACCTTCATGTATGGTAGATATACGATCGGCTATTGCTAGTCGTGGCACAAGACGGTATGGAGAATCCTTCCGATTAGTTAGCAATAACACCGTGGAGTCGGTGATGATGGACTTCTTTCTATCTAGGTTAAGGAGGCATGTCGCCTCAACCCGACATATCGTTATATCGATCGGGGCCTGGAATACTTGCGGCAATAGAACGACAGGGAAGTATGTGGCATCGCACACACCATCGATATTGCACGAGGCATGTGGCATCCAACTACTATGGGCAACACCGATCTAAAAGATGTAAACGGCAAGTGACCGATATGGGTATGAAATTTCTATTAATATAATTTCTTTTGAAATTTTCGATTTATTCGCAATTTGAATAGTGGTATGTAATATTCGATATCAATGTATATTGGCGGTGCGAGATCAATAAAGACCGTTTTCACGAGATGTTGGCGGTTTATACGAAGATAACGCCAGGCGTAGACTACCCGTGCAATATTCCTTTTGAGCAGTGGACACAAGCATATGATGACCTCACGATATGGTCATATGACCACAAACCCGGCCGAATGCATAAATTTCATGCTAAAAAGGAACCGTCATCTGCCGACATAGCGGTTTTATGGAGACATATTTTCGTTTAGCGACTATTTCGAAGAGAGCGGCGAGTTATCGAGGCGTATGCAAGGAGGCCATGTATGGAGCCGAAGGTCTTGCAAGAAATTAACCGTGGAAGGCACGGGCGAACACTATGCACACAGTTTGTCACGATCGCGACGACTTTATGGTTTCGTGTCACGGAGTTTGATGATCCGAGCCAAGGTATTGTTGGCGGGCATTATCGTGTACACTTGACAAATAGGACATGCGATGTGGATATTTGATGCACCGTTACCCATGTGCTCATGTACTTGCGGCTTGTCATAATCTTCGCTTGACCCCATGAGCTATGTCGTGAAGTCTACAAATTAGAAAACATGTACAACGTGTGGAGACACGTATTCCCACCAATCCAGATGAACATAAGTGGCCATAGGTATCGCTTGCACCGTATAAGTCAAGGGATAGAGAATTGAGACATAAACCAAAAGGTCGACCTTCCTCGACTAGAATACGCAACAATATGGATATCCTAGAATCGACCAACCAAAGTCGGCATGGGGTGGTGTAGGAACCCGGGCCATACATCTCGCTTCGTGTCCAAATCGGACTAGTTGACCGTGTTCTTAGCTTGTTTGTCTCTTCTTTGGCTATGTAATGTTTGTTTTTTGGAGGAAAACGGTGAACTTTTGTACAATAACTCAAATTTATTAAATATAAGATAATTAATATTAAATTACAAACACAAATAATAAAACAACGATATAGGCGTGTACGAGATCAATACAAAAAATTAAATTACAAAAAAATTAAATTAAAAAATTAAATTAAAAAAAAACAAACTCAAATTGTATTAAAAATAATACAACTTAATTACAAAAAAAATAAACCAAACATATTTTGTCAAAGTTATTAAAATTAAATAAATTAAAAAATTAAATTAAAAAACTCAAATTGTATTAAAAATAATACAACTTAATTACAAAAAAAATAAACCAAACATATTTTGTCAAAGTTATTAAAATTAAATAAATTAAAAAATTAAATTAAAAAAACAAACTCAAATTGTATTAAAATAATACAACTTAATTACAAAAAAAATAAATCAAACATATTTTGTCAAAGTTATTAAAATTAAATAAATTAAAAAATTAAATTAAAAAAAACAAACTCAAATTGTATTAAAAATAATACAACTTAATTACAAAAAAAATAAACCAAACATATTTTGTCAAAGTTATTAAAATTAAATAAATTAAAAAATTATATTACAAAAAAAACAAACTCAAATTGTATTAAAATAATACAACTTAATTACAAAAAAAATTAAATCAAACATATTTTGTCAAAGTTATTAAAATTAAATAAATTAAAAATTATATTACAAAAAAACTCAAATTGTATTAAATATATTACAACTTAATTACAAAAAAAATAAACCAAACCTATTTTGTCAAAGTTATTAAAATTAAATAAATTAAAAAATTATATTACAAAAAAAACTCAAATTGTATTAAAATAATACAACTTAATTACAAAAAAATAAACCAAACATATTTTGTCAAAGTTATTAAAATTAAATAAATTAAAAAATTAAATTAAAAAACAAACTCAATTTTTATTAAATATATTACAACTTAATTACAAAAATTAAACCTTAATTACAAAAAAATTAAACTCAAATTATAAATTAATTTACAATTACTCAAATTATGGGGTTTAGGGATTAGTGCGGATGTCGGTGGGAACCATTGCCACACGGGCGATCGATTGTTCTGCTACTGATTCCTCCTTCTTCTAGCTTCCGGCGGGGGTTGTGGAACCTCAGGCGGGGAATCCGGTCCCTCCGGCAGTGGGTCTGGTTCTGGGTGTTGCGATGATGACCCACCTTGATAAAATAATGACCCCGGAGGTGTTTGCATAAACCACGGCGGGGTGATCGCATCCGTCTGGTGAAGGAGTGCAGTAGAAAGAACTGCTCCCCGACGGCACCTCCTCTAATCCCACACCCGATGTCGGCCTCACGATCGGCTGGCTAAAAGGAGTTGTCGGGAACGGACTCGAACCCGGCCATGGATTCCAACCTGGGGGGGACTAGAAAAAGGAAACATATATGGGTTAGGAGGATACATGTAAGGGGCAGGGTACGCACCTGGCATAAACTGTGGACGCTGTGTTATCGGTGTTGTCAGCTGAACTGATGGGCCCGGTGATTGTATAGGCGCTGTTGATGGGCCCGTGATCAGATAAGCGCCGTTGATGGGCCCGGTGATAGTAGCGCTCTTTGGGCCGTCTCATCACCCTTCTCCTTGGATGTAAAGGGCCTGACGTTCCTTCGCTCATGAATTTGCTTGTCGCCTCTCTTGATGACAACAGATACTGACTGCCATGGATTCTAAACCATGGCATGTACTCCTAAGACGCACGCTTAACTCAGAACTACGATCGGTTCCGGTTAGGTAAAAAGTCATACCGGTTCTCCCACTTCTCGATATGTTCGACCAAAATATTGGCCAATCCGTGTCTTTGCACAGTAAGTCCACATCAGTGCTCATCATCGAGCACCTCAGAGCCACGGAATCGGTTGTCGGCATCCAAATTGCCGCAGAACCCGATCTCGACTGGTGCATCTCCACGGTCGCGTAGGTGATTAGCGGACCTTAACGTGCCAACTGTTCGATTTTGGAGGAACTCCTCCGAATTCTTGCCCAAATTTCGGATCCTCGTACGGTGTCCATTGAAACTATATTAACATTACCAAAATATTAGTTATATACATAAATACTAAATTATAATAACGAAATTCGACACTTACTTGTGATTCCGACCGTTGTTCCAATAGGAGCCGTATATCCTCAAGCGAGTCAGGTATTCCAACATGACTTCTCGGATGGTTCCACCTAATTAAATAAACTCTTAGCATGCAATTATACTATAAATCTACGACATAATTGTAAAATATAATATTAAATTTACCTCGTTATCAATGGGAATGAATATGGCTGGTCGAGTCGAGGGCGTAAAATGGAAATCAAACCATGCCCATGATCTGCAGAGTGATAGGCAACCTCGATTTTTGCTTTATCCAAGACTGCCGCCCGCAAGACATCTCCGATACAACCTCGATAAGCAGCGGACCCCCAATCCAATTCACCGCTGCTCTGAAATCAACAAGTTTCAGGAGCCATCTCAGGTGGACGAGGTTTCTAGAGACGTCCGGCATCAGATTGTAACACCCATACCGAAACCCTTGCCGGAATCGAGTACATGGCATTACTAGACTTGACTATTAACTCGGGTGTAAGATTTTAAAGCTGTCCAACTGTGTCATACTGACCAAATCGACCATAACTTGAGTTACAAAACTCTAAATTTAGATCCGTAAATTTTCCTTGAAACTAGACTCATATAACTTTTCACCATAATTTTTCCAGAATTTTCATGTGACCATTTAGTACAGTTTATTCATCAAAGTTACCCTTATTACACTGCTTGACAATTCTGACCTGTCTCTACAAAAATACAGTTATCTCATTGCACAAATTTCCTATAATGTTCTTGTTTATACCAATGAAAATAGACTCATTAAGGGTTCTACACATATAAACCATGCTTCTTAATGATGTTTTACAATTTTGACAATTTTTCCAAAACAGAACAGTGGCTCATGAATTCATTTAGAGCAGGTCTCACTAAAACTTAATTATCTCATAATATATAAATCTTTTGCCTACTCTGTTTCTCTTATGTAAAATAGACACAATAAGGTTTAATTTCATATCTCATTCACCTTCTAATTCAATATAACCTATTTTTGGTGATTTTTCTAACTCACATCACTGCTGCTACTACAAGCTGTTTTGTTGCATTTTATGAAAGACTAGCTTCTAACCGAACCTACCTACATCCCTAATTCAAGGATTCATTTCAGATACAAACATTTCCTTAACAAAAAGATTAAACTTTAATTAAGAATGCATAAACATTGCCATCATAAACCAACATACATATCAAGACACAACTCACAGATTAACAAAAAATTTAGCCATATTCGCATGGCCTTATATACATTCATTTCAAAGCAACTCAAAAGGACAACCTAGCTTATACATGCCAAAATTCCCAAAAGTTTCATAAATAAAGAGGTACCCAAAATAGATGATACTGTGACGAGCTTCCCAAAATGATCCCGGAGCGCAGACTGAGTTCCAAAGAAGACTACAAATGCAACAACCAAAATATGGTAAGCTACTAAGAGCTTAGTAAGTTTAAGCAAATAATATCACATACATATGTAGAATATTTATACCAAGGATTTAAACCCATTTAATTTAAATACTCTTACCGAACACCCCAACCATTTAAGGGTTGAACTTACAACATCATCATATGCTTATAATATACATTCTATATACTATCTTTGCATGAGAAATAACTAATATACATGTCATGTACATTCACTAATTCATCTACTTAACATTCAAGTTTCCAAGCCTCAATCCAATGTATAACACTTACCTCTAATATACTTACCCTTCCAAACTTAACCATTCGGTCAAAACGCGTAATATATCACTTGTACATTTTCCCATGCATAAAGAAAAACATTAGAAATAACAGTCCTTCCATAAATTTCATTCTTACATAATCTTTAATAAAATTTAGTAACGTATCGCTCACTTAGAGCCGTTACTTAAAGTTTACGTAATGTATCGCTCACTTAGAGCCGTTACTTAAAGTTTACGTAACGTATCGCTCACATAGAGCCGTTACTTAAAGTTTACGTAACGTATCGCTCACTTAGAGCCGTTACTTAAAGTTTACGTAACGTATCGCTCACATAGAGCCGTTACTCGATCATACACACACATAGTGCTTAATATAATTTATCATCCATTCGAATATAAAATTCACATACAAATCCAATCTACCACATTTTCACCCATAGGCATATTCCAATATAAATAATATTTATGCTTTAGCAATCCAATTCTATATTGCATTCAGCTTAAGCAACACCAAATCACCCACAACTCTTTTAATCTATTTTCATGCATCTATTTCACTAATTTTACATAACTAAGGTACCAACATCATGTAAATACACCTTTATGCCATTGCATTAACATCCCAATTATCTATACATTCGCTTAAACTCACCAAAACCATATGTACATTCGGTTATGCACATATTACACACTTACTACCATTCGCAACAAGGCATATAATAAGGTACAAAAATCCAATTTAAATCAATTGCTTAAATCATACATTATAAGCCTATACTCAATCCCACCTTAATCAAACATCATTTATTCAAGGCTATATAAGAACACCAAGTTCATATTTGGCAACCACATGAATATATTTATATCTCTATATTACCAATTGACATTCGGTCACATACACATAATTATAATTGCCCTTACTTAACAATTGTAATTCTTATAATAAATTATAATTCAACCGAATTGCTTAAAACTTACTTTGATAGTTGACCAAACAAGCTCCCCGGCTACTCGTTGAGTTTTGTTTTCCCGATCAAGCTCCTTTTCCTTTTGTACTTGATCTAATAAATGCCAAGTAGTTTATTCAAACTCATTTTCTATTCAATTTAATCCAATACTAAAATTTATAAGATTCTACTATTTTTCTCATATAGTTTACACCTTTTTCAATTAAATCCCCAAAGCATTAAAACATCAAATATCAAGAATTAACTAAATCTTATTAAGGGCGAATACCCTAACCCTTATATCAATTCATTTTATTTTTACTTGCTTTTTAACCCTTTCAAAATTTTACTATAAATAATTTCTAATACAATTTATCTTCTAAAACCAAATATACTATCTCAATACATATATATATATATATATATTTCTATATATAAGTATAACCAAACAATTACTAATAATTCCACATATATACTCATTCAAAAGATTTTGGCGAATATAAAGATACCTCCATGCTCAACTCAAAATAATTTCCATTGCATTGCATACAATTTAAACCATTATTCACCCTTTCCATCTAATTCTCTTTCTCAAATAAATCTTGTATTCATCAAACACACAAGCCAAAAGAAACACTCCTCCATTGCGAAACTATACATACTTAACTCTCAAAATTTCAACATGGTTTTCATGGTATTCAAGGTAACTCACTCAATTATGTAAATATTTGCTAAAACAAAGTTCAATCCCTTACCTTAGCACCACATGCAATGGCCGAACATGGGGTTTCAATTTCTTCTTTCCTTTCTCTCTATTTCGGTGATGAAAGAAGGAAGAAGATGATACTTTCCTTTTTTTTATTTCTTTATTCTATGCCCATTATAAAATAAATAAAACAAATATGCCACTAACTAAGATTTAACTTAATATAATATAAAGACTAATCATCATGCCGTCCACTATCATGGGAATTGGACTATTTGACATGCAAGTCCATTTATGTATGGACCAATTCAATTAAACTCTCCTACTTAATACAAACACTTTTATCACTTTAACTATTTGGTCCTTTCTCTTAATTTAAGCACACCAAAACAATTAAATTCAAAATTTTAGCACATAGTTAATCATAAATATTTAACAAGAAAATAATATTAAATTATTATTTCTGACTTGGATTCGTGGTCTCGAAACCACTGTTCCGATTAGGGTCAGAAATTGGGTTGTTACAACTTCCCCCCCTTTTTAGAAGTTTTCGTCCCCGAAAATCTTACCCGTGAATAGGTGAGGGTAACGTTCTTTCATTGATTCCTCGGTTTCCCAAGTAGCTTCCTCGATTCCATGCTTACACCATAACACTTTAACCAATGGTATCTTTTTACGTCGCAGTTCTTTCACTTCACGAGTTAAGATCTGAATTGGTTCCTCCTCATCACGTTAAATTTGGTGAATTTCAATTTCGAATGACTGATCACATGAGAAGGGTCGGATCGGTATCGCAAGCATCGACACGTGAAAAACATTGTGAATTTTGTCCAACTCGAAGGTAACCTAAGTTTATATGCGAATCGGTCCAATCCGCCAATAACTTCATACGCCCAATGAATCGAGGACTCGACTTCCTTTTGACCAAATCTCATTAGCTTTTTCCACGGTGATACTTTTAGGAATACTCGATCACCTATCCGAAACTCAATGTCCTTGCGTTTAAATCAAGATAAGACTTGACGATCCGATGCCGCTTTCAAGCTATCACAATTTTGCCACTTTCTCTTTCTTTAACCAAATCGACCCCATGGATCTTATTTTCCCTAATTCGGTCCAAGATAACAGAGAATCGACACTTACGACCATATAAGGCTTCGTAAGGTGCCATCTTGATGCTCGATTGAAAGTCGTTGTTATAAGCAAATTGATCGAGACAAATATCGATCCCATGTACCTCAAATTCAAGAACGCAACATCTTAACATGTCCTCGAGTATTTGAATAATACACTCAGTTGTCCATCCGATCGAGGGTGAAAAGCGGTACTAAATGTAGCTTAGTACCCAAAGCATCTTGCAGCTTCTTCCAAAACCGCGATGTAAACCTTGGGTCTCTATCTGAAATAATAGAAATGGGTACCCCGTGCAACCGTACGATCTGAGATACATACAGTTCGGCCAATTTATCAAGTGAGAAGTCCGTACGCACAGGGATGAAATGAGCTGATTTTGTCAATCTATCCACAATAACCTGGATCGAATCTTTCTTGCTTTCGCCGAGGCAATCCCGACACAAAATCCATGGTAACTCGGTCCCATTTCCACTCAGGTATCAAAATCGGTTGAAGAAGTCCCGATGGTACTTGATGCTCAGCTTTCACTTGTTGACATATCAAACACTTCGATACATAATTCGAGATGTCTCGTTTCATGCCGTGCCACCAATAATGTTGTTTCAAGTCGTTATACATCTTTGTGCTACCCGGGTGAATCGTCAATCTACCACTATGAGCTTCATCACAAATCATTCAATTAAATCGACTTTCTTAGGTATACACAATCGATTCTTGAACCGTAAACATCCTTCAAAGATCTATCCAAAATCAATTCGCCTCGAATTACAACAACCCTTTTGCCTTTAAATCATCATCAAGCTCACGGCTTCCGGATCTGTGACACAAATGATGGTCTCGCCTTTAATTTCAGAATGATCACCCCATCATCGATTATAGCTAAATCAGCGTTCATTGCACGAAGAGCAAATAATGATTTGCGACTAAGTGCATCGGCTACCACATTAGCCTTTCCGGGTGATAATCGATCACGAGCTCATAGTCTTTCAATAATTCTAACCATCGCCATTGTCTCGATTTAGATCCTTTTGTGTCATTAAATACTTTAGACTTTTGTGATCCGAATAGATATGGCATTTTCACCAAAAGGTAGTGACGCCATATCTTCAAAGCGAAGACTATGGCGCTAATTCAAGGTCGTAGTAATGGATAGTTCCTCTCGTGCGCTTTAACTGTCCTCGAGGCATAAGCTACCACTTTGCCCTCCCGCATCAATACACATCCGAGCCCATTAAGTGAGGCATCACTATAAACAACGAATTCTTTTCCGACTCTGGTGAACGAAGTATCGGAGCTTCCGCTATCTGACCTTCAATTGATCAAAACTCTTTTGACACGTAGCGATCCACTCGAATTTTATATCCTTCGTAAAAGTTTTGTCATCGGAGTTGCTATCATCGAAGCCTTTCACAAAACGTCTGTAATATCCAAAGAAGTCCCAAAAGCTACGAACCTCGAAACATTCCGTGGAGGTTTCCAATCAAGTATGGTGATATTTTACTTGGGTCAACCCAATAACTGAGGCTAAATGACATGCCCCAAAAGCTAACTTTTTCATCCAAAACTCACATTTACTAAATTTTATGATAATTGCTTTTCCGTAAAATCGTAACACTAGCCTCAAATGTTCAACGTGCTCACTTCGCATGCGAATAGATCAATATATCATCTATAAATACGACCACAAACCGATCTAGATACGGTTTGAAGACACGATTCATCAAATCCATGAATATCGCCGGCATTAGTGAGCCCAAACGGCATCACCAAAAATTCATAATGACCGTATCTCGTCCGAAAGGCGCTTCTTGACGCGTCCTTCCCTAACCCGTAGAATCGATAATAACCCGACCTCAAGTCAATTTTGAAAACACCAAGCTCCTTTCGGTGATCAAATAAATCGTCGTCTGAGGCAATGGATATTTATTCTTAATTGTCACCTTATTGAGTTGTCGATAATCGATACACATTCTTAATGTTCCGTCTTTCTTCTTCACAAATAGAACAGGCGCACCCAAGGAGAGAAACTTCGGTCGGCAAAACCTCTATCCGTCAATTCTTGCAATCGAGCCTTCAATTCTTTTAATTAGTAGGTGCCATTCTATATGGAGCTATCGAGATCGGAGTGGTCCTCGGCACTAACTCAATGCCAAACTCTACCTCCGGATAGGTGGCAATCCGGTAATTCCTCTGAAACACATCCGAATATTCGCTAACAACCGCACAGATTCGATATTCTTTTCACCATCTTGCTATCAATCACGTAAGCAAGATAAGCTTCACCACCCCTTCTCAAAAACTTCTGAGCCAACATCGACGATATCACTTTAGGTAGTCCGATTAAGTCCGCAGACTCAATCCGGATTATATCATTATTTCGGCATCTCAACTCAATAATCTTTCGTCTACAATTTACCATCGTGATCATACATTGTTAACCAATCCATACCGAGAATAATGTCAAACTCGTTAACGATAACAACATCGATCGGTAGAGAAACACATATCTCGAATCATCAATGGACAGTTTTACACACTTTATTGACTAACACACATTTACCGGAGGGCTTGAAACTCGAATCACAACATCGGTAGACTCGATAAGTAAATTTTTACTAGATGCCAATGTTTCACACATCTGAATGAGTTGAGCCGGTCAATCAAAGCGATCACATTAGTATCAAAGAGAAGGAAAGTACCATGAATGACATCCGGGACGAGGCCTCCTCTCTAGTACGAATTATGTAAGCCCTAGTCGGTGCCCTAGCATCCGATCGAACAATCACATCTGAAACTCCCCTCGAGTACCGCCTCTACCACCCCCAAACGAGATGATCTACCTCGAGCTATATTGCCACTCGGTCTCGTGACTCTGACCGCATACCTCTCAAAGATTCTCCGGACAATCTCGTATAAAGTGGTCTTGGGAGCCGCACTTATAACAGTCTACGAAATAGATTTACCCCAACACTCTCCATGATGTCGTCTCCGCATTCTCGGCACTCAGTTTACCCGATTTCTCATTACCCACGCCACATCGAGGTAGCCCGAGAACTCACCGGTCATCGTTCTCTAATAGAAATCCGGCATTAGGCTTGAGTCGTCCACCATCATTCTTAAACTTTTTAGTAGACATCTGTGAAGATTTGCTTGCCATCCTCTTCAATGTCTTTGGATTCAAACTCACTTTACTTTTCCTTTCCCAATTCTTCGACTTTACAAGCTCGTTCAACCAAAGACTACTGAACTCATTAATTCTCAAAATACCGACCAAAAGTTTTATATTCTCATTTAAGCCATCTTCAAATCTCCGGCACATAGCGACTTCCGATGAAACACACTCGAGCATAGCGACTAAGTCGCACAAATTTGCGCTCATACTCGAATCTATCATACTACCTGTTTGAGCTCAAGGAACTCTTTGCGTTTAGAATCAATAAAGTTACCGACCGATATATTTCTTACTAATTCCACTTGAAAGAACTCCGTGTAACTTTCTCTTTAGGGACAATCGATACTAACGTGTTCCACCAAGAGTACGCAGAATCCGCAATAGTGATATAACACACTTTAAACACTCGTCGAGGTACAAGACACTCATCGAATACTGAATAGTGTTATCGAGCCAAAATTCAGCTTCGCTCCGCGTCGTCATCATCCTCACTCTAAACTCTTGAGCCCCATGTTTCTTAATACGATCAATCGGGGTTTAGTTGTTCGATCAAGACTAGTCACCGGAGGTACCACCGGTTGTTATCGGGGTCCAAATGGGTGGTTCGTAAGTAGTGGCTAAACCAATCGTTCATCATATTTTGGAAAGCTGTTTAACCCTTTCATCCGGCCACTCGCAGCTGGTCGAGGTTCTTCCGACGCAGATCCTTGGGCGTGAGCAGCGCCACACTCTCGACATCATCCGCCAATGCTTGCTCGGGATCCGGTTCCATTCTCGACGAAGGAAACAAGTAAGTTTCAACGTCGTAAGTCATCACATTATCTTATCACGTAACATGGCATGTATAGCTAGACTCTCACGCGCTACGTTAGTCCAAGAACCGACTAAACCGTAGCTCTGATACCAATAAAATGTAAATACACCTTTATGCCATTGCATTAACATCCCAATTATCTATACATTCTATATACTATCTTTGCATGAGAAATAACTAATATACATGTCATGTACATTCACTAATTCATCTACTTAACATTCAAGTTTCCAAGCCTCAATCCAATGTATAACACTTACCTCTAATATACTTACCCTTCCAAACTTAACCATTCGGTCAAAACGCGTAATATATCACTTGTACATTTTCCCATGCATAAAGAAAAACATTAGAAATAACAGTCCTTCCATAAATTTCATTCTTACATAATCTTTAATAAAATTTAGTAACGTATCGCTCACTTAGAGCCGTTACTTAAAGTTTACGTAACGTATCGCTCACTCAGAGTCGTTACTTAAAGTTTACGTAACGTATCGCTCACATAGAGCCGTTACTTAAAGTTTACGTAACGTATCGCTCACTTAGAGCCGTTACTTAAAGTTTACGTAACGTATCGCTCACATAGAGCCGCTTCTCGATCATACACACACATAGTGCTTAATATAATTTATCATCCATTCAATATAAAATTCACATACAAATCCAATCTACCACATTTTCACCCATAGGCATATTCCAATATAAATAATATTTATGCTTTAGCAATCCAATTTATATTGCATTCAAATTAAGCAACACCAAATCACCCACAACTCTTTTAATCTATTTTCATGCATCTATTTCACTAATTTTACATAACTAAGGTACCAACATCATGTAAATACACCTTTATGCCATTGCATTAACATCCCAATTATCTATACATTCATTAAACTCACCAAAACCATATGTACATTCGGTTATGCACATATTACACACTTACTACCATTCGCAACAAGGCATATAATAAGGTACAAAATCCAATTTAAATCAATTGCTTAAATCATACATTATAAGCCTATACTCAATCCCACCTTAATCAAACATCATTTATTCAAGGCTATATAAGAACACCAAGTTCATATTTGGCAACCACATGAATATATTTATATCTCTATATTACCAATTGACATTCGGTCACATACACATAATTATAATTGCCTTACTTAACAATTGTAATTTTATAATAAATTATAATTCAACCGAATTGCTTAAAACTTACTTTGATAGTTGACCAAACAAGCTCCCGGCTACTCGTTGAGTTTTGTTTTTCCCCATCAAGCTCCTTTTCCTTTTGTACTTGATCTAATAAATGCCAAGTAGTTTATTCAAACTCATTTTCTATTCAATTTAATCCAATACTAAAATTTATAAGATTCTACTATTTTTCTCATATAGTTTACACCTTTTCAATTAAATCCCCAAAGCATTAAAACACCAAATATCAAGAATTAACTAAATCTTATTAAGGGCCTAATACCCCTAACCCTTATATCAATTCATTTTATTTTTACTTGCTTTTAACCCTTTCAAAATTTTACTATAAATAATTTCTAATACAATTTATCTTCTAAAACCAAATATACTATCTCAATACATATATATATATATATATATATTTCTATATATAAGTATAACCAAACAATTACTAATAATTCCACATATATACTCATTCAAAAAGATTTTGGCGAATATAAAGATACCTCCATGCTCAACTCAAAATAATTTCCATTGCATTGCATACAATTTAAACCATTATTCACCCTTTCCATCTAATTCTCTTTCTCAAATAAATCTTGTATTCATCAAACACACAAGCCAAAAGAAAC
Source organism: Gossypium rotundifolium (assembly GCA_025506655.1). Lineage (NCBI taxonomy): Eukaryota > Viridiplantae > Streptophyta > Magnoliopsida > Malvales > Malvaceae > Gossypium > Gossypium rotundifolium. The sequence continues at coordinate 111,620,580 of CP106730.1, forward strand.
ACTCCTCCATTGCGAAACTATACATACTTAACTCTCAAAATTTCAACATGGTTTTCATGGTATTCAAGGTAACTCACTCAATTATGTAAATATTTGCTAAAACAAAGTTCAATCCCTTACCTTAGCACCACATGCAATGGCCGAACATGGGTTTCAATTTCTTCTTTCCTTTCTCTCTATTTCGTGATGAAAGAAGGAAGAAGATGATACTTTCCTTTTTTTATTTCTTTATTCTATGCCCATTATAAAATAAATAAAACAAATATGCCACTAACTAAGATTTAACTTAATATAATATAAAGACTAATCATCATGCCGTCCACTATCATGGGAATTGGACTATTTGACATGCAAGTCCATTTATGTATGGACCAATTCAATTAAACTCTCCTACTTAATACAAACACTTTTATCACTTTAACTATTTGGTCCTTTCTCTTAATTTAAGCACACCAAAACAATTAAATTCAAAATTTTAGCACATAGTTAATCATAAATATTTAACAAGAAAATAATATTAAATTATTATTTTGACTTGATTCGTGGTCTCAAACCATCGTTCGATTAGGTCGAAATTGGGTTGTTACACGATAGCCTCCAATTATCTCAAGTATGTATGCCCGTGCATACCGTATTCTTTCATCTTCATCGAATCTTCATTCGTTGCGGAATGTGTCTCAGAACCAAACCATATCGATCCGACCTCCTTGCAATTTATCCTAATGGCACCCAGAGCTCGTAGCATCTGCCATCCAATCGAGAGATGTTACGGTCCGGTGACTACCGACCGTCCACCGTAATCCCAATCAGAATCGCACATCTTCTAAGGTGATGCTACACTCTCGCATGGCGAGATGGAAAGTGTCGTCTCGGTCTCCACCTCTCTATCAACGCGCTTATCAAAACCGGGTCCAACTTGAACCCCTACCTATCGTGGCCACGTGCCAAAAACCCGCTTCCATAAGTAATTCTCGATCAATGGTGATGGGGACCGGGCATGTTGCGAATATAACATTGCAACACCCGATCTACTGATCGCTTAAAAATAATAAAATTCAAAATTAATTAAAATTGCATAATTAAAAAATTTAATAATATTGAAAATTAAAATTCAAACTTACCATTCTCAATTCTTTGACGCCAATGTGATTCTTTGTCTAGGCGATGTAAATCTCCTACCATTGTACTCGATAAAGATTTTTTAATTTTCCAAAAAATAAATATATTAAAAAATTATAAAGGGCTTTTTCAGTAAATGGTAGAAGACTATTTCAAATTTAAGCGTAAATTTCAAGGGCTTTGAGAGAAACTTGAGAGAAAATTGAGAGCAAATTGAGAGAAAATTGAGAGAAAATGAGAAAGGATTGAAGTGTGAAAAAATGAAGGGTTGGGGGTATTTATAGTTTTTTTTTTACCCGTTGCTTTTTTGACCGTTAGGGTCCAACGGTCACATTTTTTTGATTGATTCTTGCTAAAAAAGCGCGTCCACGGAGGGCGCTTTAGGCGCGTTACCAAAGCAGCGGCGTCCACGGTAGCGCGCTTTAATGACGTGGCCTAAAAAGCTCCTCCGTGAACGCTTTTAGTCGATTTCAAAAAAAACGCGGCGACGGGACGCGCTTTTGGGGAAATTGCCCTTCCCCAATAATATTTTTGAAACCCGTCCTTCCGGTAATTTTTGTATTTTTTGGTATTTTTGGGATATTTGCCCTAATAATTTAACAAAAATCAAAATAAAAAGTCTCAAATACATAAACCATGCCATGCAATACTATACCAAAATCGGCAAACTTATTCATCTTACTCTATGCTCCCTTATTTGTTTACCTCAAGTTTATTCAAGGGATGGGATGTTACCTTTTCAATAACAAGGATTGTAGCTCATGAAACAACAAGTATCTTTTCCATGAAATGGACTATGTTTGATTTTGAAATATCTTTAATATCATTAAAATGTGTTGCAATCTCATGTTACATTCCTAGTTCATTTGACTCAACTAGCTTTTTGGTCTAACTTCCTCCTCCAATCAGCTCATTAACTCCTTTATTGACCTTAACCCTAAGTCTTTACTCGTGATCATGACACCCTTTCATTCCCCTTTTTCTTTCTTCCTTCAATCTATCTCATCAATTTTGCACTTTTTATTTTTATCTCAATTCTCTTTTATTTTAAAATTTTAATCGATTGAGTCTTAACTCGATTGGCATGGACATTGTTGTCAATACAGGAAAATGTGGGTTCAAATTATGAATTAAGGAGGGGCTATTGGTAGTTTTAGGCATTATGTCAAAAAAAAACAATATAATCAAAACGTAATGAGATTGTTAAAAAATTTTAAAACTTTTAAAGTAAAATAAATTTTTATACATGTAATATTTTAATTTGAGTTATTAAACATATTTTTAAAAATATTTAATTGACTCTTGAAAATTTTATTGGATAAAATCACAAATAAATTAAGCATTAAAATTTATTTATTTTTATGAGAAAGAGTTGTTTAAATTTGAATCCGAAACTTGGTGTCAACAAAGATTTAAGTAATATAAGTCATCTACCATTAAATCTAAAGATGAAGTCATAAATTTTTTCAATAGGGCCATAATTAAATTAAAAAATTTTGAAGGGGATAAAGTTTAATTTTATTATTATAATTTTGAAAGGATTTAAGTATAATTTTAGTATTGTAGGCGCCAAGTTCTTGGCTTTCACTGTCCCGGACTACGCTAGTTGTGAGAGAGTTTTCTTTCAAATCTAATGCCTTTAGACTAGCATTATAAGAAATTAATGCATTATATACGTTTGATTTTTCATAAAATGTGTTGTATAAAACTCCTTAATCTTTAATTTATTTCTTGTAACTTATAAATAAATACCGATCAACAATGTTTCTCTTCTCATACTCATATTTTTATTTAATTTATCATTTAAAACCATAACTCATCTTTTAGAAGCGAAGGAGGACCTTCCGCCTCCAGACATATTAGGTTATGGATTAATATATATTATTTAATATTTGAATTTAGTTTTAATATTAATTAAATATTTCAGGTTTTTGTCCCAATTTGATACCTAAGTTTGATTTTAATAATCAATTTGATACTATGACCAAATAACATCATGTGACTTAATGAATATTTGAAATGTATGCTCTAATAAAAAATATATATACTTAATTTGGACAAATCTAGTATCAAATTGGACATTGAAATCAAAATCAAGTACTTAAATGTAAAAAAAAAAAAAAAAAAAACCTCAAAGTACCAACTAAACATTGAACCCAAACACCGGTACTAAGTTGAACATTAATGCAAAACTCAAGTACCAAATGGTATTTTAATTTTTTTTTTTTTTTTAGAAATGGTAAAAATCTATCTTACTCCCACCAAAGATTTTAATATAAATTTTTATTCCCACACTTTGAACATAACATATTTCACTGTTGCCACAAACTCAAAAATCAAAAAACAGGTCCGGACCAAATTTTTGCATTTGGGTAATGGTAGAAGAAGCATTTGTTTCATTTCCTCGAGTCGAAAATTACTAATTCCTACACCATTTGGCTTCAAAATGGCGACCATTCTTGACTCAACCGCAGCCTGCATCAGGTTGGCTCGTTTCCCCACATTCCTCTTCAGCTCCTCCAGCGCATTTCTCAACTGTTGAAGCTCACTCAACCCCAGTTCATGGATAGGGGCTTGCCACCTGCATTGCCTTCGACCAGCTTCCCTTACTTCATCAAGTGCTTGGCCCTTCCTTTTCTCACCTTCCAACATCTCAAGAAGATGAGTTATTTGTGCATGAAGCTCGCGGATGTTAGCATTTGGATGAGCTTCGACAATGTCATAATGCACGCTGGAAGTGTTTCGAGTGAGAAACCGATGGACAGCGGAGTCGACATTAGGGTGGCCAAAAGAGAAGACCTTGCCTGCGGGGGAGAACACTATGATTGCGATATCAACTCCACAAAGGGTGCAGAGTTCACTAGCCTTTTTAAAAAGCCCCGCACGGCGTTTAGAGAAGGTTACTTGAAGATTATTTTTATTGGCTATCTTTTTCATGGTGATCTTTTGGCGACCCTGGATTGCATTCTCCTGCACCATTTTGGGAAAGAATATTAAACAAAAATCAAAGAAATGTATATGTAAAAATGAAAACACTGAATTGAAGTTGTTTATGTTTGCGAGAATTGTATGGGATATTTATGGAGTTGTTCCATTTATTTCTTGAATTAAATCCATGATTTGCAAGTTATCCAAAATCGATTTTAGCTAGACTTGAAGTAGAATTACAATGAACAGCAATTATGTATTTGGTTGGCAAATGCTTTTACAGTAAAATCTTAAGCATTTTTCATTATCATTTACTTGTTAACTGTTCCCCCAACAATTACATGATCACAATCAAGACTTAATTATCCGAAACCCCCTTTTTAAATGAATCCATTTATTGAGAAAAGGATGATATCTATAGATTTATTACCATCAAAGTAAACTCTTGATTTGCTTTTAATCCCAGATCTTGGGAGTTAATCAAAATCCTGCCTTTCATTTGGACCTAACAACCTGTATATTGGTTGGCAGTGTGAGAGACCTGAGGAGGTATGAGGTTTAGTTCTTAACAGTTGAGAGGCAGAGCTCCTTTTTTATTTATTTATCATAATTAGCCTTTAACAATATCATTAAGAAACCCTTTAATATAATAGATAGGAGATCTATTACATCAGTTTTCATCAAAATAGTAATAATACAAATATTAGTAATTTATTACACTTTTTTCATTAATTATCAAAATAGAGCCTTTTTTTGTTTTGGCAAATCACCGTTGGTTTATCTTTCATATTTTCAACTACCCAAGTGGCGCCACCCTAATCCAAATCCCTTCCTAGCAATTATTGTGTTTAGGAACCAAGGTGCATATGGTTTTGTAGATAACACCCCCACTAATCCCACCATATAAATTATATTAATTTGAAGTTATTAAAATACCCTTGAAAATTGCATAACTTATTCTAATTATAAAAAGTATTTTCTAATTTCTAATCAAATTAACGACCAATTAAAGGCAACACCAACTTAATAAAACTCTTAAATAATAGAATACATATTCCTCTTTTCTTATAAAATTATTATTATCATTATTATACCAAATGTTTGAATTTGAGAAAAAGGTTCAAACCCTCTTTCAATAATAAGGCTGAAACCAGCATCTTTTGAAGAAGTGAGCATATTTTGCATAAAATTACTGCATTTGTGTAGGGGTACATTACATTTCTCTTACCAATTACATATCCTAATGGCTAATACTTTGTAAGTAAGGGGCAAAGCCAAAAAAAAAAAAAAAAAAGTAGGCTGGACTTTCACCCTTTTTAGTTAAATGAAAAAAAATATATTTTTGGTTTTCTTTTTAATTATTAATTTAATTTAACTTTATTTAGCGCAAAATATTTAATTTCAGTTATTCAAAATATTATAGTTTCTTTTTCCAAATAAAATGTTATCCTTTTACAATAAATATAAAGTAATATTTCTAACTGAGTTCTCTAAAGTCTTTTGTTTGTGTAGCACAATCTCAAAGTGTCGAGATTAAAATTGAGAAAGATTCCAAATTTCAAAACTAATATGAACAAAAAAAAATTTCATAGACCAAATTTAAAAAAAATATCCAAGAGCTAAATCTTGCATTATCAATAATCAATTTAACCTTTAAAATTTTGTATTAGATTAATTAAAACTCCATCAATAGAAATAACTAAAATTTCTTCACCAACAATATTTAAGAGACGTAATTGGATAGAGTAATACTATAAACATTAGGAAATCAAATTTTAACCTCTTAACTTAGTGACAAGAGCATTTGTGTTGTGACATGAAAGTTTGAGTTCAATCTTAGCAACTTTACCTTTATCCTCAATTATAAAAAAATATTGAAGTAAAAGGAAAAAATATTATGGAGGCTCTTGTATTAGAAGTTTTTTTTTTTTAAATGACCATTTTACTCTTTAATCTAATGTATAATGACTAATTTGTTTATTTTTTAGATAAGGAAGTCAAAATACAATCTGACTCTTAATATAAGACTTGGTCGTACTTTTATCAAGAAGGAATAAAATTATTGAATTTTGAAAAGAAAAAGTACAAGGGCTTTTTAATATATATTGGCTCATATTTATTTGATCAAAGATTGGGCTCACAGTAACAAGCAGAGGCAAAATTTTAACATTAACAAGATAGATGAGATATAATTATTTTGGGGAACCTCTTTACCATCTGCATACATCAAACTCAGTAGCCAGCTCAAGATTGTGCTGTTGCAAAAGTTTGTTAAGTTAGATAAGATTTACACCTTTTTGCATGCCCCCTTTTATCTCCGTCCCCATCATCAATGTCCTGCCCTTGAATTGTGTTTTGTCACAAGATCATGTAGCATTGAAACAGTGAACCTGGTGTTTTATATTCATGCTTCAGTTGGTCTATAATGAACGTTTCATTTCCTCTTTATGAAGGCTAAACAATGGCAAGGTTGCTTCACCAGACTGCTGCTTCTTCCTCAGGGTTGAGATATTACCAATATCTGTCAGGGGCGAGCGTCTGCATGTCTGGGGCTTTCGTCTTCCATCCTTGGGATTAGGATCGTCTTCCTTCAACCGACACACAAGCACTCTCTTCTCTGTTTCATTTTGTGCTTCTAATTGATTGATTGGTGATGCAATTTGGGGCCTCACTGATTTTCTATCTCTGCCTTGCCTCAATCTCTCCATTTCCTGACGAAGCACATATATTTGTGCCTCTAACTCCTTAGCTTTGGCTTCTGATGACACAGCTCTCTGTCTCCATTCTTTCACCTAATCAAACCAACCATTACATTATTAAGTATATATATATATATATAGTTCCAGGGATTAAGTAGCTAATAATGAAATAAGTCTTACAGCATATTGCAGGGATTGAATCTGATTGTCAGAATCAAGTGCTCGATCTTCCCAAAAATCACGAGATGCATGAAGTTCTTCCATCTCATCCCTTACCAGCCCCAACATGTCTTGCATCTGGGACCATTGTTCTGTCTCACCACGAATTTGCTCTACCACCCTCTCCACTATAGCCTTGCAATGTCCTGAACACACTCTTGTCTCATGCCCCATTTTCTCCTCCTGCATAACCCATTACAACTCTTTTGTTTTATTAAAATACAAAAACAAAAACTATTTTGCTTGTGTTGTTAAACACAGTGATGATAAAAGGAATTTACTTTGTTTGATTGCTGTAAAGATGAAGAAGAGGACAAATCAGAAGTGGAGAGCAGGGAACCATATTCCTCCTCCATGCTCTCTAGTAATCCATCCATCTTTCTTCTCAAACTCTCCACCTGCAAATTTGGTTTTTTAAGTGAAAAATTCCCCATCCAATAAATTAACAGATAAGAGTTTGATTATTGTCTTACATTGCGGTTATGATGATTTGAAGTAGAAGCAAAGCTGCCACTCCCTTCATTGCTGATTTTGATTGACAAACTTGCTTCAGCCATCTCTCGGATCTCTTTCACACATATTTCTTCATCAGATAATCCTCCAAACCCAAATTTCTGTACCTGCCTTTGGAGTAAACAGACATGCTTATCAAAGTTGCTGCATTTTTTAACCTCTAACTCTTTCACACCTGTTCTCTTTTGCAGTTTCTCTATTTTCTCCACCAAATCATTGATCTGCTCCTCCAACAACACCAAGTTCACATCCTTCCCTTCACAAATGTTCTTTCTTCCCTGTAAACCAATTCCCAAACCCAATGTCATTGAATTGCTTGCTGAACAGTAAAAACAAAGGAAACATTATTATTCAATGCCTCCTCTTTTTCTGTTACTTTAAACAAGTCCAAAAGCCAAATTTGACACTGTACATTTAGTCATCAAGCAAATGAAGACAAGCAACAACAAAAAAAGCACAGTATCAAACAAAAACAATAAATAAATATGTGATCTGGATAAGAAATCAACAGTGACATGCCTATATCTGACATTCTGAGTTTCAGGTTAATTAAACGCAAATGTCTGTTTTCAATGAGCATCTTTCGTCTTCCCCCACATTCTATCAACAGCACCAACCTAACAAAAAATCCCCCCTGAAATCCCAGAACTTGTACTAGACAAGTTTTTCGTCGCTTGAACTTAATTACAGTCAACTTTCCCTAGTTCGTTCCACGTGATTAGAAATCTAAAGACCTAACTTTCTTTTCTTCTCCTAAACTGATAAATATTTTCTCGAGAACCAAACAGACAATGATGATGATGATGATAATAACAACGAAACACAGAGAGAAAAGAAGAGAGAAAAGAAACCAACAGAAAGTAAAATTTCAAGGGCAGATTTCAGGGTCCGCTCCATATTAACTCTCCTTCTCTCCATTTTCTTAATGGCAATCTTTCTTTCCATCCTCAGCAAGTTACATTCCGCTCTCAACATCTCAGCTTGGAACCTCCATTTCTCTTCTTCAACAAAGACGACACTGTTAAGAGTATTTCCTCTCTTCTCTTCCTCCTCCACTCTCCCTCTTCTCCTCTCCTCCGCACTCTCCCTTGGAGTCAGAAGCATCACTGGAACAGCCCCACTCGCAAAAGACCTCTCTTGATCAAAAAATCTCTCCAGCGCCCCTTTTCTGTCTTTCTGCCAAGTGGGTTCCTTCGAAGGACTGGGCTTCGGTGCTTTCCTTCTAGGGCGGCGTGGCAAATGAAGGATTCTTGGTGTTGGCTGCGCTGGAGGGTATTGCCATTTTGCTCTCCTTGTTATACTTGTTCCCATTGGTATCCTCTCCATGCAACAAAAACTCTTACTGCTTCTTCTTGCTTGGTTTTGAAACAGATGAGCTCTCCGTTTACTATAAGTGGTGGCTTCAATGCCTTTACTGCCTACTCATATAATAGCTCTTTAAAAAAAAAAAATTCTCGAGAGGTGATTTTGAAAATTTAAGAGCTTTTCTGCAATTGGGTACTCGGTTTTAGTTAGAGCCAGTGTTCTGTTAATGTGACTGTCTTCTTTATTTTGTCTGAAAAAACAAATTAATTTTTTTTAAAAAAAAAAACAGAAGCTGTTTTGTCCTTTTAAGAGGGTTTTGGTTTTACATTAGGGAAAATGACAGTGTGGTATGGTAGACATGGAAACTTAGAAACACAACTGTGAATTTTTTGGACTTTTTAACAGAAATTTTTGAACCTTTTTTACTAAAATTTTTCAAAGTTGTATATTTAGCTAAAGTCATTTAAAGTAAATAATATCGAAAAAATATAAAATTAAATTCAAGTAATAATAGAAAGTAGATGGAAGAAATAAAATATAGGTGGGGTACGAGAAAGAATTGATTATAACTTAGGTGGTGGGGGGGGGTTTAGCAAAACAACCAAAAATAAAATATAATTAATGAGATTTAAAAATTGAAATTGCAACGGTAAGTTTAGATTAGAGGAGAGATCAGAGATAGGAAAACAAAACTGGTGTATGTTATAAGTTTGATTAGGTCTAGGTAATAATGACATGGAATATAAGATGCAGACAAAAAATGAAAAACCCAAACCCAAGACAAAGTAAGATGAATTTGGGAAAGGGAAAACCAAACCATTTAAAAATCCCTTCCTTCTTTTATTAAATTAAAAAACGCATGCATGGTAGTGATATTGATGAAGGTTCAATAATTATGATCAAATTATTGGAAACATGTTAAATGGTGTATAGAATAGATGATATTAAGTTTTAATAATAATAAAATGAAAAAAAAAAAAAAGAGACAAAGAGAGCAGGCGTGCAACCTCGTTAAGAGGAAGGAACAGGAAGTTTTCAAATGAAAGCTGTATGTTGTTTGTGTTTGTTGCTTCCTCTTTTGGTCCGGTGTTTGAGTTGATGTTTCTTTTTTGGGTATTTATTTCCTTGGACCTTGTTCTTTTCTTTTTATGGGAATCTGAGTCTCTCTCTCCCTCACCCATTGGTACTTTCTTAATTTCTTCTCATTTTCTTAAACCAAACAAATCTAACCCTAATTATTATGTGGTGGGCATCTTTATTTCCTATTTTTGCGTAAAACCAATCCAGCCATTTTATTGCCAAGGCTACATGTGCTTTCAATTTTCAAATTCTTTCTTTCCAACTCTAACAATCTTTTATCATTCAAATTCGAATTTTATTATGTATATTTATACATGTGACAATTCAAATTTTATTTTAATTTTAAATCTCATCGCTTATATGCTCTATTCGAATATATTTTAATTATTACTCAATTTATTTATACGTTGTATTTAAGTATGGTTGTAGTTATATAAATACATTAATTGTGCTATTATAATAGTTATATATAATGGGGATTATTTTTTTTTTTTATTTTTGCTTATTTAAATTTCAAAACTAAATGTTTAACTTGTACGCTAATTAAGCAAATTAATAGTAGCGTACCATGAATTCATGCATCAAAGTGAGTTTTCTATTTTAATATTTTGAACCAAATTGCATTTATTTTTAGATGATTTTAAAAATTGAGGACCATTTTTTGTTTTAGTGACAATGGGGTAGATCTAACATTAATTTTGTTTTGATAGCTTATTTATTTGATTGGTTTTTGTTTCTTTTAATATCACAACTACCTTCAATTTCTAAAACTTGTTAACTTTAGAGATGTTTATAATATATATATATATATATAAACCCTATTTTCAATTTTATGTCGGAAGAATCGTAATCATTATGTTTATTCTGAAGGCAACATTAGTATGCAAGATGTGTTGGATACAGGATTGGCATGGGCAAGGGATTATGATACATCCAGGCCATTGGTGTTACAGTTGAGTCCTATGGTGACAATGTCTCCCTAGTCCCCACTAGAGAGTGGATGGTTCAAACTTAACACTGATGGGGCAATATTATTAACTAATCAACAGGCAGCAATCGAGGGTGTTTTCAGAGATGCAGATGCGAACTAGATATGTGACTTTTTATGGGAATGGGTAAGGATAATATTTTCAAAGTGGAAGGGAGAGTTGTGCTAGAGGGTTTGCGTGTTGCATGGGGGAGAGGATTGCGACAGGTTAAGCTCGAATGTGATAATGCACTTCTAGTTGAATCATTGTTGGCCGGTGGATATGTCAATAGCAAAATGGTGGAGCTACGTTTGATTCATGATATCCTTAATCGTGAATGGAAGGTGCGCATTCGCCATGTTCCTAGATCCCAAAACATGGTTGCTGATCATATGACAAGACTTGTGGATTCTGGTCTTCCAAGTTTAGTCGTTTTTGAAGAACCTCTAATTTTGGTCTAAAGACTTCTATTAGATGATAGAAGGAGCTTTCATAGGTCCTAAGATGTCTTTTTTTTTTTTTTTGTAATTGCTTTATGTTGTTATTTTGTATCAAAAAAAAAATAAATACATATTTCCATAAAAGTATAATGTCAAATTTAACCCTTAACGTTTATATATTTTGTCAATTTGATCTATATTCTTTTTTTAGCAAACTTTGATCATCAACTTTTAAAAAAAAAAAATCAAATTTGACCATCAACCTCTCAAAAAGAGTTGAATTTTTTTTAACATAAATATCAACTAAAACATTAAATTTTTAAACATGATAGCTCGCATGGCCATCCAAATGTACTTCACGTTAATTTATTTTCTAATTTTAAATTTTTTATTGGCATGACATTAAAATAAACAATATTATGTTAGAATGAAATGCGTATGGACTACCACACAGATTACCACATTAATATCGTTAAAAGTTAATGTTTTGGTCAACATCTTCGTTAAAAAATTATTTGACTCTTTTAAATGATTAATGGTCAAATTTAACTAAAAAATAATATTTAAATTCACAAAAATATAAACGTTAATAACTAAATTTGACATTGTATCTTTCACAAATATATTTTAAATGTCAAAAGAAATAAAAAAATTCCATAAAAGTGATGACAATAAAATTTTAAAATGAAAACTTGTAATTAAATACAAGTTGAAAAATTCAAAATATATTAAGGTGAGAATAGTACAGTATGAAGTCTCGAAATTTTGAATAGAAAAAAGATGTTTGTTTTTCCAAGTCTCAAACTTGATCAAGAGAGGTCCAAGTGGATACAGTGGGACTTGTTTTACTATTTAATAAAAAAGAATGGAAAAATCCAAGACGGAACCCGTCGTCTACTGCAAACAGAATCACAAATGAATTCAAAAACTTACAAAAATGTTAGTAGAATAGTAAATGGTACAATAATGTAAAACGGAAGTCAGCTCACACAAAACAAGGCAGTGAGTGAGAACTGAACTCAGCTGACTCATACTGTCCTTTCCCACACTCAATATTATACATGATTTAACCCCCCCCAATTAGGTGGTCCGTCCCGTTCATTCCATACTCTTTTTTATATAATACAATCACGTACAAACTACACTATCAGTGATAGATGTAACTTTGAGTTCAACTACAATTATTCCAAACATACTACAATATGATGGAGATGAATTTTGAATTCTTATGGTATAATCTATAACTTATATTTGCTTTAAAATTAAATTACCTTTTTTTGTGTTATAAATAAAATTAGATTTTGAAACCACCAATTCTTAATTCAATGTGACATGGCTATGCTTTGTGAAGTCAATTGTAGAGCCTCGAGGACTCTATAAAATATGACATGAGAAGATTTTAACTTGATCCTCATGTAATCTAGTGGCGACCCATGTAAAATCACATGAGAATCTTCAATTGGACTAGCCCTTCTTTAGTCAAAGTGGCTGAATTGGCAAGGTCCTTATCCAAGGTAGTTAGCAAGTGCAACACATTGTTGTTGGCAAGCCTGAAAGGACAAACTAAAAGCCTGAAAAAGTGAGCTTGTAAAGATGAAGCTTAAACATGCAAGTGGCTTAAAAAGGCAAAAACATGATTTTGGAAAAAGAGATATAATGTTTGCATGGTTTCTTACACTTAAAAATTTTTCAAAATTACTAATTCTAAGATTGCTTATTAAAGAGTCCCTTGAGACACATGTGCAATATGTGCAATGTAACTAGTTCATTGCATCTCGCATTCATACAACTTTGTGCAACATGTCATAATCTTATTAGTGATTGGAACAATGTGTCAATGATGGTTTTTTTTTTCATTTTTCATATATTGATTGGCTTTGGTTCTAGTGTTCATTCAAACTTTCTAAGAACAATTCATAAACGAGGGTTTCAACTTCCATCCAGTTGGTAAAATATTTAATCACCACCAAATAAACTCATTCTACACTTTCACCATGAAAAAATGACATAGAATACCTAGTCTCTAAATTACAAAAAGCCAAGGATTTATAATCAATTAAAGAGGCTCAACTAACATGTGATGCACATTGGCTTCTTCTTTTTTTTTTTTTTTTTTGCAGAGATTACACATGTAAACAAGTTCTACTATATCATTGGTTATGGTTGGCTATTAATACCCTACCTTAAGACCTTTTGGTCCATAGCTCTTGCTCTCATAAGATGACCGCAAATGCCTTCATAGACTTTGCGAAAGAAGTAATTTTTGTCATCTAACCCAAGGAGACTTAGTAGAAATGTCTTTCAGACAATTGAAGTCTACTCTACTAAGATCAAGAGGACCTGTAGAACTTGGGAGTTTAGAATCAGATTAGACCTCCACTCTGGCAAAGCGTCATTGAGATTCTTCTTGGTATCCTCTTGAAATTTTCTGAAAGTTTCGTAATGGGATTGGCGAAGACTTTTTAACTCTGCTTTGTGACTTTCCTCCTTAGACTTGAGCTTCTCCTCTAAGATAACTTTTCATCATTTAAATGATTAACCTCCTCATTGTACTACTCACACTCAACTTGTGCATCCTTATATTTACCCTTCAAAGTTGTGACTCGAGCATCAAGCCTCCTAATAAAATCAATAGACTATTGATATTTTTTGCTTAATTGGGCTAAAAAGTCCTCGCCAATTTTTATAGTTTTTCCAACTCTGCGATTCTGTCATTTTGACGCTTACTGGCATCTTCGAGAGCACTACCCCAAAGACTGTGTTCCACTGATAAAGCCTTGTGAACTCTTGTTATGAGTGAAAGAGGAGACCTTGCAGAATTTGTGGAAAGGTAATAGGAAAAAGCCTCCCTTGTCTGTTGAGGCATTGAACTCTGAAGTTGTTGAAAAATGGTATCAAAGGAGATAAATGTTGGTACCGACTCCAAAAGATCATGCCAAGGAAAGTTCCTTCTTGTTCCAATAGAGGGAATATCTTGTGGTTAAGTGAGAGGGATAGTTGATTGAATTAAAAGAATTACCTCAGTAGGATTCTCTGACAGTAAGGGATCAGAAATGTGTATGGGAGAACTTATTTGTTGGGCAACGCTTTAGGAAATAATGAACCTCAAGTAGAGCAAGAATTGAATATGAGTGGATAACTGTAGCGACAGGCTCTTTACCTGGTTTACGCCTTTTTAATGGAGGGCACTCATAACTTTCAGACTCTTGAGTACTTTCTTCTAATCTAACCATTTTCTTCGTTTTCTTTCCTGCTGTCATACTTGATGGACTAATAGTTGTCTTCCCCTTAGTACGAGCTTCCTTAAGAATAGAGGAAATGTCTATCTTCTGGGTATGAGAATATAGTGAAAAACTGAAGAGTCACTAAACTAACTAAAATCATGACAAAGGCAATCGCACCTATCGAATAGTAGCATAACTATGGTAAGTCGGGAATATCGTATCCACGAAGACTAAAAGTACTAGTAATTACTATCTTTTTATTATCTAGCCGATAAATTGATGAATTATTTTTAACCTAAAATTAACTAAACTAATTTCTAAGAATGCGACAAAGAATAGAATGAGAAAATACTCGAATATAACCAAAGAGAAAGATAATACCCAAGAAAGAATCCACCTAGACTTCACTTATTATTTTGAATCTAAATCAGACGATTTATTCACTTGTGCCTTTGTAACACCCTCTACCCGTATCAGTCGTCGAAATAAAGTACGAGACATTAGTCAATTTACTATTCATATTTCGAACGTAATTATAATGTCTTTTATTGGGCTCTCGAAGCTCAAAACATACATTAGAAACGATTCGGGACTAAATCGGATCATAGGGAATTTTTCGCATAATCCCAAATTTTTTTCTCTATTACAAGGGTCACACGCCTATGTGCTATAGGGACACGTCCGTATGGTTTAGGCCATGTGACCAAAACACCCATGTGACTTACCTCGCTCCAGGCCGTGTGGCTTCACACGCTCGTGTCCCTAGGCCGTGTAACTCTCTAACTTGCAACTCATAAACAAATTGATCTCACACAACCAAGGCACACGCCCATGTTGCTAGGCCGTGTGGTTAATTTTTATTTTTGAATTAGGTGCAAGATTCATATGGCTGTATCACACGCCCGTGTATCCAGACCGTGTACCTCACACGGGCAAGGCACACGCCCGTGTGGGAGCTCGTGTACTCGATCTTGGGCATTCTGTTTTGCAATTTCTGGGTACAAGGGACACACGACCTTAACACACGCCCATATACTAGGCCGTGTACGGCCTAGACACACGCCTGTGTACCTACCCTGTGTGGACAAAAATAAGGCTATATCCAAGCCTCATTTCTCACCTAATTGGTCTTTTACTTACATCAACATTTAAATATATTCAAGATTCAATTTATATGGTTAAATATCTAAATTTATCAATCAACTATTCATATATATATATAGATGGGGAGATCCTATATAAAAGGAGAAAGGATTAGGTGCTACTAAGATGTGTAGACGCTGTCGAGGCTAAGCAAATCTTGGAAGAAGTCCACGAGGGTGTTTGCGGAACACATGCCAATGGTTTTACAATAGCCAGATAGATCATTAGATTCGGGTATTATTGGTCCACCATGGAATGAGATTGCATCAATTATGCCAAGAAGTGCCACAAATGTCAAAATTATGGAAATAAAATTCATGTACCTCCCTTAACTCTTCATGCTATGACTTCTCCATGGCCTTTCTCTATGTGAGGCATGGACGTCATTGGGTCAATTTCACCTAAAGCTTCTAACGAGCATCGATTCATCTTCATGATCATCGATTACTTTACCAAGTGGGTAGAAATTGCTTCATATGCCAATGTCACGAAATCGACAGTCAGCAAGTTCTTAAAGAAGGAGATCATATGTCGATATAGAATGCCAGAAAGGATCATATCTAACAATACACTAAATTTGAACAATAACACGATATCAAAAGTTTGCAGTCGGTTCAAGATCAAACACCAATAAGAATATTAAGAAGATCGTGGGGAAAATGACTGATACTTATAAAGATTGGCATGAAAAACTACCATTTGCCCTCTATGCTTATCGAACATCTGTCAGGACCTCAACCGGGGCAAAGCCTTTCTCTTTGGTTTACAGAATGGAGGCAATTTTACCCATCGAAGTCAAGATTCCTTCTCTCTGAGTTTTGGCAGAGTTGAAGTTGGGTGAAGCAGAATGGATCAAATCCCGATATGATCAGCTAAATTTAATTGAAAAGAAAAGGTTGAAAGCCATCCTTCATGGTCAGATGTACCAAAAGCGAATGATGCAAGCTTACAACTAGAAGGTTCGTCCTAGAGAATTCCATGAGGGGGACTTAGTATTGAAAAAGGTCTTGCCCATACAAAAGGATTTCAGAAGAAAATGAATGCTAAATTGGGAAGGACCTTATGTGGTAAAAAAGGCCTTTTCTAGAAGAACATTGATTTTGACTGAGATGGATGGCAGAAGCTTGCCTAATCTTGTGAATTCAGACATAGTAAAGAAATACTTCACCTAAAAAAAAAAGGAGAGGCCAAGGTAAAAACTCGCAAAGGGAACCTTAAGACCAAAGGGGTTTTGAATTGAAAACCCAGGAAAAGGGCAATTCAAATCTTAATCAAAGATAGGGTATGTGGTAGTCTAGCTATCCCTAAATGAACAAGGAAAAAAGACTAATAAATCGTAAAAGTAACATATTTTAACCCCATATTTAGTATGCTTTTGGATGATTTAACCCTTGATTTATGTAAAAAGGTGCTTTTAATCCTTTCTTTTCATGTTTATACTTAGGAAAGCACCCGATGACGAAAAGAACAAGAAACGGGCTTAAAACGGGCTAATTTAGGCCAAAGAGGAAATCGAAATGGCCTGGACTTCAAGCCACACGGCGGTGCCCCAATCGACAGAATCGAGACACGGCCTGAAGACGATTTACACGGGCGTGTACCATGGTCGTGCCCCTGCCGCGGAAAAGAGCAATTTCACTCGGATTTGGATGCTTGGAGGCAAAGAAACATATTCCTAAGTCTACTTAAACATCCTAGGAGGAATTCTACTTGAATTAGGATACTTATGAGCCAAGTAAAGCATCTCAAAGCCTATATAAACACCCAAGGTAGCAACTAAAAGGAGAGTTCGGCAGAAGCCAAAACAGGAAGTTTTGGGCAAAGTTTTCTGCCAGAGCTTTTATTCAGGGAATGACTCGAAGATAGCCAGTTGATCCATCTCAAGAAGCGAAACTCTATTCAAGACGGAGGATCTCTCCTACAATTTCTTTAGGGAGTTTTAGGGATTTCTTATGTTTTGTTTTATCTTTTCTCTTGAGATGTTTTCTTATTTAGTTATGAACTAAACCCTTCAGATACCTAAAAGGGATGAAACCTATGATGGATTTTGTTATTTGATTTCTAAATTATATGATAAGTACTTAGTTTGTTCTTAATTATGTTGCTTAATTAAATCTGATGTGCTTAGGTGGAGAAGAAATAGACCCTACCTAAGAGTAGATCTAGCTTAATTGAGTGGAGTTGATCGGGCTCCTAGAGATAGGGTTACGATATTTGCCGGATTAGGGCGAAACCTAATATGGGAATCCATTGATCGATTTACTGCTTCCTTAGGGGGTTATTATAAGAGAACGAGAGTTCCACTAATTAACCTAAGGTTAGACGTTATTCGCCTCGAGAGAGGGTTTAATATAGGTTAGGGAGTCTGACGGATCAAGCTAAGTAAAGAAGTCATATGAATTAAAAGTTAGATAACAAGAGAAGTCATAGGTGGATTCTATCTGAGGGTATCGTCGTAATCAATTGAGTTTTTCCATTGTCTTTTCCCAAAGTTTCGTTCTTTTGTCTTTGCATTTAATTTAAGTATTTCATTAGTTTTTAGATTAATAAACCAATCAATCCATATTTCAGACTAAATAATAGAAAAAAAGTGAGTAGTAGTACTTTTAGGATCTCTTGGGTTCGATAAGATATTCTTGCCTAAACTATACTACTGTTCGATAGGTGCACTTGCCTCTATCGTTGTCATAGTTAGTCTACAGGTTCGATCATTCTTTTTATAAATTTTACAACTCGACTGTTTGACACGATCAGAGACGCTACGTCTTGGGGCATCAACAAAGTATTTTTGATCTCTGAAACACATATCAAATTCAAAAGGGTCCTCGAGAAGTTAGTACAAAGAAATTCATGTTATGATATCCGGGGCATCTATTTTCATCTTATTCATTTTGTATTTAAGAAAATTTGTTATTTTGATTAATCTATTCATTTCGAGCCTTGCTCCTAATAAACTTCCATCTTGTCCATTACTATAATCTTTTTCAAGCATTTTTTTATTGAAATAACGATTAATGGACTAATTATATTCAAGAAAAAGGAGTTCTGCATATTGCTCTGAAAGGTTTTCTAAAATAGCACAAGGATCTGAAGACAGCACCACTATTCAAGAACTAACCAAACTTAGGGGTTGGAAACATTTGAGAACAAATAGTCTAAATAATGACTATTTCTTTAGATTTTCTGTTAAAGATACCAGCTGAACAAGAAGGCATGGTAACACATCAGTAATAGAACCTTGATAAACATCGAGCAATGACAACCTAAGCATTAAAAAGGATAATTCTCGAAAAATGACATTCTGCACTCATGCAAATATCATTCATATACATCTAATTAGGAGCATTTGATTCATTCCGATCATAACATCCTAACCACTAGACATAAATAGGCCTACAAAATGGATTCTACAGGTCATGTTTCCCGAGAACGGTGCAATAGATCAGTGAAACCACAAATCCTATACCCCTAAAGTTGCAGTGGGATGGATTATAGTCATCATGGTGAATCTTATCTCTTCGATGTTGCAGTGAAGCAGATTAAAGCCAAAAATATTATCTCCCTGAAGTTGTAGTGGAGCAGTCATCGTAGCAAATCTTATTTCCCTGAAGTTGCAGTGGAACAGATTAAAACTACAAATTACAAATCTTATCTCTCTGAATTTGCAGTGGAACAGATTGAAGACAGGTTACGGATCTTATCTCCCTGAAGTTGCAGTGGAGCAGGTTGAAGTTATAAATCTTATCCTCCTGAAGTTGCAGTGGGGCAAATTGAAGATAACAAATCTTATCTCTCTAAAATTGCAGTAGAGTAGATTAAAGCTATAAATCTCATCTCCTTGAAATTATAGTGGAGTATATTGAAACGATAAGTCCTATACCTCTGAAGTTACAGTAGGTCAGATTAAATCTATCACAGCAATCCTTATCTCCCTAAAATTGCAGTGGAACAGGTCAAAGCTACGAGTTACAAATGTTATCTCCTTGAGGTTGTAGTGGAGCAGATTGAAAACAACAAATCTTATACCCCTAAAATTAAAGTGGGCTAGATTGAGGCTACTTGAAGAATAGAAGCACTAAAGAAGTCGAGATCCAGAAACAGGGCAATTTTGGTCCTTCTTAAAGGTCTTTGCTTCATCCTTGTTACACGAAAATGAACAAACAGGGGCAGCTGTAACAGGCCCAATTCGCCCGAGCCCAAACCAGAAATAAAAACCAAATAAAAATAAAATAATAAAGTCCAAATAAAAATAAAAAATAATCTAGTCCATTACAAGGCCCAGTGGCCCAAAAACAAAAAAAATTTAGAAAAAAAAAGAAAAACCCTAACCCTAGGTGTCGTTCTCCTCCCTCGGGCGTCCTGCCCGTGCCTCATCCCGAGGCCCCCTGGCCCGCCCTCCGCTGTCGTCGCTTCACCGAAATGGCAAAAACAAACTTTGCCCCACCGTTGACTTCTCGAAGGTACCTGCAAACAGAAAAAAGAAGACAGATCGTGTGGCAGAGAAGAAAGCAAATAGTAGAATAAACAAAAAATAGAATATATTTTCGGCTATAAAAAGCCAGAGCTCAATGTAATCTTCTTCGAACATTATTGAATACAAAACAGATTCAAGCATATAGAAATAAACAATAACAAAGCAAATTGAAGAGAAAAACAAAGTTAGAAACGTGCAAAAGTCCTTTCGTTTTTATTTTTTCCTTTTTTTGAAACAGTTCATACATACGAATATCTCTTTATTTCCTTTTCTTTTTTAACTGTATATATATAAATGTATATTAAAAGAGCATGAAAAGAAAAACTTACCCTTTTTTTTTGTCGAAAAAGGGTGACTTTTGACCTTTCGGTCGCCATATATGGCGGCACCGTTGTCGAGGATGGTGGCTGGCGTGGTGGTGGCCCATCGGAGACTAGGACGGAGAGGAGAGGTTTTGCAAAAAAAAAAAAAGGGAGGAAGGTTTTTTTAAACAAGTGCTAAAATGAAATTTTCTTGTTGGAAAATTTGCTTAAATAGAGGGCTAAAACGACATCGTTTTGGCTTGGGTCCTTAAACCCCAAAATAGTGTCATTTCATGCTCAAGCCGCGCGACTTGACTCGCTCCGACCTAGGATCAACGCATTCTTGCAAAAAGGGTTATTTACCCTTCTAGCCCTTCCGCATTTTTATTTTTTTCAATCCAGTTTTCTTTTCGTTTTCAATTTATCCCTAGAATTTTATTTCAATTTCAAATAGGTCCCCTTTTGAACAGTGCATTTTGGAGAACATGGAATATTTTCTTGTTTGGTCCCTCCATGTTATTCGCACCATTCAAAATGGTCTCCCCTTTTGTTTTATTCCGATTTTTTCCATTTGAGTTTTGTTTTGATTTCAATTTAATCCTTTTTGTTATTATTATTTTAGTATTAAGTTAATCTAATATTAAATATTTTTTTATAAACTTCACTTATTTTTATTACTTTTATTATTGTTATTTTATTTATTTATTATTTTATATCTTTTACATGCTTTCAAATTTTAGGTTATTATTATTATTATTATTATTATTATTATTATTATTATTATCTTTTTACTTAATATTTCTTTAATCATTTATTCACTTGCTTACTCTCAATTTTTTAAACTTTTATTGATATTCATTTATTTATTCATTTATCACTCTTTTTTGGCTTGTTTTATCTTATTCGTTTATCTTATTCATATTTTATATTTTTGCCCTTATTATTGTTATTTATATTATTGCACTCATTTTCATTCTATTAAGCATATTGGCACCATAATTCATTTTCTATTTTACTACAAAATCGTGTTACATTTTACCCGATACACAAAAATGTTGTTTTAAATAAGCAATATTTTGTATTTTGAGATTCGAAAAGTTGTTCACTAACTTACGGGATTTCAATTTTCTCGATAAATTCGAACAAACTAACGTTTTAACTTTTTTAGATAATCTCGGGAATTACGAAAAGATCGTGTTCTAGCTCATGAAATGTGATTTCTTTCTAAAACCGAGATAATCGAATGTCTTTTAAAATAAATTTTTCAGTATTTATTCTCGTTTCGGGAATTAAAGACATTGTGTCCTAACTTACGGGACATATTCTTTTTCTCGATCAACGTGAAATATGCCATTTTCTTAAAAGAAATTCAATTAAGCAATATTTTAACGAAGGATCGTATTTTAAAATTTCCTCAAATTTTTAATTTTCGACCCTGATACATTAATTAATCAACTAGGTATCGATTTTTGGGCGTTGCGAGGGTGCTAATCCTTCCTCGTGCGTAACCGACTCCCGAACCCGTCTTTCTAAATTTTGTAAACCAAAATAGTTATTTTAATAAATCAAACATTTATTAGAAACAACCATCTTACAAGGTGACCCGATTACACCTCATCAAAAAGGATCGGTAGCGACTCTCTTTTTTTCGTTTTCAAACATAAAAGTCGACCTCGCTTTTTCAAAAAAAAATGGTTTCGACAGATAATACAATAAAAAAGGAAATGAAAGAAAGAAAAAAAAAAAAACCTTTGGGAAAATCTGAAACTGAAGATGGAGAATGCATGAAGGTTAAGTAGAAAAAAGGTTAAGGTTTCAATTGATTTTGCAAAAGTGATTGAAAAAGTGTTTGTGTATTTGTTTTATAGAAACAAACTTGTTCAAGAAGTTTATTTCATGGAAATTGTTCAGGTTCTCCAATATATCGTTGACATATGTTAAAATGGGTAAGTGAGTAACGTTTTGAATTTTCGCGGGTAATTACCAAATCCTGAATTGGCCCAGCTCATGGTATGCACCTGGCATGATCAATTAGTTATTAGATATACTTGGAAATTTTCTCAAAATTAGCAATTTCGAGGACGAAATTTTGTTAAGGGGAGGAGAGTAACACCCCAAATTTGGTGGGTCTAAAGTTTCAGCGTATAGCCATAAATAGTCTGTCTGGCATAGTGTTATCCACCCAAAAATTGTTTTGGCGTATACATGTGGGTGTATAGTAACTACCACAAGAGTGAGTAAGAATTTGATTTTTTTTTTTTTTATATTCTGTCATGTATTAAGGAGAAGTTCGTGTTAAGAAATTAAGGATAAGTATAGGAGGAGTATTCGCCAAAAGTATAGTATGCCTATTTTGTGTGGAATACATATGAAATTTGCATTGAAATTAATAAGCATAATAAACCTAATATGAACTTACCTAAACGAAGCAGCTACCAACACCATAACGAGAACTATTCGACAACTTTTCCTTTCCTATTGTTATCGACTGGTTGAT
Organism: Gossypium rotundifolium; assembly: GCA_025506655.1. Lineage (NCBI taxonomy): Eukaryota > Viridiplantae > Streptophyta > Magnoliopsida > Malvales > Malvaceae > Gossypium > Gossypium rotundifolium. The sequence goes on from CP106730.1 coordinate 111,643,491, forward strand.
CCGTTTCTTGATCTATATATAATAATTTAGCTCAATTAATCAATTCAATACCTTAAAATATTTAAATTCGTGTATTTGACCCTTTAATGACATTTTACATTATTACCTTGAACTTTTACCTCTTATTCAAATTTGTCCTTTAAATCGAATCTCACACATTTATCACAATTAAACCAAAACTAAGCTAGCTGAATTCTCTCCTATACATTTACAGCCCATAATTATTGAAATTTCACAAGAATTTCATGCTAAATTTATTATTTATTATTTTATCATTTTAGCCCCTAAACGTAAAACTAACCAAAATTCCTTTACAAAGTAATCCTAACTAACAACCAAACTTATAAATCTTTTATTTAACTTCAAGAACATAAAAATCATCAATTGTTAATATTAAAAACTCTAACAAATTTATAAAATAGTCTTTGGATTAGCTAAATTGAGCTATAACGATTTCAAAAACATAGAAGTTACTAAAAATAGGCTTGAATTATATACCATGCAATTGAACTGAAGCTTGGTCGAACTTGAGCTTTAGCTATGGTGTTTCTTTCTTTAATTTTCGGTGGGGAATGAACTAAGGAAGATGATAATATGTTTATCTTTCTTTTGTTTATGTTTTATTTATTAATTTACTATTTTCCTTTAAAAATTAACTAAAATTTCATGAATAATTACACCTTAACCGTCCAATACAACGTTATAAGGTTTAAATACCTTTTAAAACCCTCACTTCATGTTTTTAGAACCATTATTACGCACATATAAACTAATAGCGATTAACTTTTGTAGCTTTTATGATTTAGTCATTTTACTTAATTATCAAAACGTTAAAATTACTTAACTGAATTTTAATACGACACTCTAATAACCTTGTAAATATTAAATAAATAATATTTACTAACTCATTAGTCAAAATTATAGTCTCAAAACCATTGTTTCGACACCATTGAAAATGAGTTATTACAAATTTTGATACGACACTCTAATAACCTTGTAAATATTAAATAAATAATATTTACTAACCATTGTTCTAAATTGTGGTCACAAAATCACGATTTCCGACACTACTAAAAATGAGTTATTACAAATTTTAATACGACACTCTAATAACATTGTAAATATTAAATAATATTTACTAACTCACTGATTAAAATTGTAGTCCCAAAATAATTATTTCTGACACCATTAAAAATGACCTATTACAGATTAACAATACACCAGCACTTGAATCATCTTTCCCATATAACTATCAATAAGTAACATCCATTAGACTTCAAACATGGATTTGCCATAATCAAAGGGTTTGATTTTGTATTCGATGCTAAAGCTGGGACATCCACAATCACGAGCTTGATAGTTTCCTTCCTAGAAGAGCTTGATATATGAAATTTTTAATATTATACAAATGCTTTAATTTTAATAATGATTAGGGATGTATTTTTGTTAATATAATATGTAAATTATCACAAAAATTAATGTAATTTAATTGTTTATTATTTACTATTTTAAATAATATTACTTTAAATTACTTATATTAAATAAAATTATATTGTTTAATAAATTACAAATTTTAAATACATAAAATCACACTCGTTATGTGATGTTAGGAACGTCTGATCTATTTTATATAAAAGGCATTGATCTCAGATGTATAATTGAATTAAAATATTTTGTAAAAACTTGAATAAATTTGTACATAATCAAAAGGCATTGATCTCAGATGTATAATTGATTATGTAACAAATAATATCTTTAATGGCTATAAAAGTGAATTATGTACAAACGTTAGCCGTTAATCAAATTTACCTTTCCATTTAATTCAATATGATCAAGTTGATTACTTACCCTTTTGCTATAGCATTGTCTATATTTTGATTATATCTTAATTCTATACAAGGGTTATTTCATACTTTAGGCTTTCTCTTTACGGGAATACAAAAACATGAGAGAAAGATTTGAAAATAATATTATTATTGTTGCTCAACTTGTTTTTTTTTTAACAATTTTATTATTGATTCTAGTCATATATGTTTTTTTTTCTTTCTACAATGTTTAAAATTATTTATAATCTCTTCTCAACTCATAAATAGAAAGATGATACGCTTCAGCGACTCGAACACACGACCTCCTAAACTAGCACCAATACCTATGTCAATCAAGCTAAGACTCAATTAGCATTACTCAAATTTTTAATGTTTTTCAACCTCCAAAACTGGAGTAACTCGTGGCTAAATTGGTTGGGTTACGTTGGGATGTATTTTCAAAAAAAAAAAAAAAACCTAAATTTTGCTTGGGTGAACCTATAAAATTTTAAAATAATAAAATAATATTTTATATTAATATATTTTTATAATTAAATTTAATTTGGAATTGAATTTATAAAAGAAATTTCAACCATCAACCTACATGAGCCAAACAAATGGTTTCACTTAAACCTATGGTTTTTTCCGTGGTTTTATGTATTTATTTTTCAATTTATTAAAATATAATTAATATCAAATAATATTATTCAATATTAGAATACATCAAGTATTTTGAAATTACAATAATAATAAAAAGTACAAACAATAATTTAACTCTAACTAAAAAACTATCAACTATTTAAAAATTAATTATTTTCTAGTTTGTATAAAGAATTTTTAACGAGAAAAGTGATAACGAAATCATAATTTAGATACTATTTCCAACCACAAAAATTTAGATACCAAAATAAGAAAAACATTATATTTTAGGAATTAATTTTCCATTAAACCTCAAAATAAGATATATATATATATATATATATATATCAATAAAATTAAATATAATTCTAATATCAATGTAATAGTATAATGAATAATAATTTTATTTTGGTTTAATACATAATTTTGTACACAAGTTTGACAATTTTTTAATATGGTACTTGTCTTTGACCAAAGTTATATATTTTGATACCAAACAACATTTCACTCTCTGTAAGAATGCTTAACATGCACATCCTAATCTCTCTTTAAACAGGATCGTATTCTTCTCACAAGAGTATGTGTCATCCTACCCCTGCTGCTATCAAATAGTCTTATCACCTCTACATTATTTGTTTCCAAAATGGCCTTCCTTTTACCAAGGTCCCATGCATAACGTAGACCTTCTAAGATACTTCAATGTTGAAGATGTTTGAATAGTTTAAAATTCTGTTTGTTATTATTTCCTAGAAGTTAGGAGTTTGTTTTGTTTTCTGTTCACGTTCGATCATTTCCTTAGCTATTTACCACGATCTTAGGGATTTATACAGATGTGGGTTGCATTATTTTCTATTTTCTTGTTGCTTTGTAATGGCTATATAAGCCAAGTTAATCTTTAGTAATAATGTAGAGTTTTTTGACAGAAAGTATTTCTATTTAATTTCTTACATTTTTAGTATCAAGCCACCAAATAGGCCTGTGTGTGAGTAGCAGCAAGAGTGAATATGTCAGGAGAGACAAGTAATTATGCTCAACCTTGCATTCCCAAGTTTGGGGGAGATTATGATCACTGGAGCATGCTTATGGAGAACCTCCTGAGATCAAAAGAATACTTGGTTATTATTGAGACAGGGTACACAGAACCTGCTGCTGGAGAAGTATTGACTGGTGCACAAAAGAAAACTCTGGAGGAGCTAAAGTTGAAAGACTTAAAGGCAAAGAACTATCTGTTTCAATCAATCGATAAGACTATTTTGAAGACGATCACTCAGAAAGAGACATCAAAGTAGCTGTGGGACTCAATGAAGATAAAGTATCAAGGAAATGCCAGAGTTCAACGTGCTCAACTTCAAAATCTTCACAGGAAGTTTGAGATCCTGGAGATGCAGCTTGGGGAGTCAGTCACAGATTACATTGCAAGAGTGATGGTAGTAGCCAATGATATGAGAAATTTTGGTGAAGATATGCCGGATGTAAAGATTGTTGAGAAGATACTCCGCACTCTTACTGAAAAGTATAACTACATTGTGTGCTCAATAGAGGAGTCTAAAGATATTGATCTTCTCTCAGTGGATGAATTGTAGAGCTCTCTGCTTGTCCATGAACAGAAGTTTCTAAAAGGTGGTGGAGATGAACAAGCATTGAAAGTCTCTTATGATGATAGAGCTAGTGACAGAAGAAGAGGGCGTGGAGCTTTCAGAAGAAGAGGAAGAGGTCGAGGGAGGCAGAGTTTCAACAAGGCACAAGTTGAGTGCTATAAATGTCATCAGCTAGGACACTTTCGATATGAATGTCCTAGCTAGGAAAAGGTAGTAAACTATTTGGAATTAGATACCGAAGAAGATCTTCTCTTGATGGCTCACGTTAAACTTAATAATGAAAAGAGAGAATCAGTATAGTTTCTTGACTCAGGCTCTCCAATCACATGATAGGAAGCAAGCAGTGGTTCGTGGATCTTGATGAGGAGTTTCGACATTCAGTAAAGCTGGGAAATAATTCAAAGCTACCGGTGATGGGAATAGGGAATATTAAGCTAGAAGTTGAAGGCATAACTCAAGTAATTACCAATGTTTTCTACATCCCTCAGCTCACAAATAATTTATTGAGTGTTGGACAGCTACAGGAGAAAGAGGTGACTATCATGATTCAAGATGGAGCATGTAAAATCTATCATCCTAAGAAAGGCCTTATTGTCCATAGTCAGATGACAACAAATATAATGTTCATTGTGCTTGCTTTTATAGTGTCAAAGAAACCAAACTGCCTCCAAATCACAACCGAGGACACCATTGATCTCTGGCATCGACGATATGGTCATTCAAACAGCAAAAGCCTAAAAACTTTACAGTTCAAACAACTTGTAAAAGGGCTACCTCAACTCAAAGCTATGACCAAAGTATGTACGGTATGCAACATTAGAAAGCAACATCATGGAGCCATGCCAAAAAAGAGTCAATGGAGAGCCTCACAAAAGCTGCAATTAATACATGCTGATATCTGCGGTCCCATCACACCAATTTTAAACAGCAATAAAAGGTACATTTTGAGTTTTATCAATGATTTTAGTAGGAAGACTTGGGTCTACTTTTTGAATGAGAAATGTGAAGCATTTACATCTTTCAAGAATTTTAAAAGTCTTGTTGAGAATGAAGTGAAAAGTAGTATCTGTTGTCTAAGAACTGACCAAGGGGTGAATTCACCTCATCGGAGTTTAATCAATTTTGCAGAGATAATGGTATTAAGAGGCAACTTACAGCAACATACACCCCCAACAAAATAGGGTTGCAGAACTTAAAAATTGAACTATCATGAATATGGTTCGATGCTTACTTGCAGAAAAACTAATGCCTAAAGTATTTTGGGCGGAAGCAGTTCGTTGGACAGTGCATGTGTTGAACAGGAGTCCTACAGTAGTGAAAGATAAGACTCCAAAAGAGTGTTGGAGTGGAATTAAACCAGTTGTAGATTACTTTCGAGTTTTTGGTTGCATTGGTCATGTTCATATCTCAGATAACAAAAGATCAAAGCTGGACAACAAGAGCTACAAATGTGTGTTTCTCGGATACAGTGAAGAGTCTAAAACAAATAGGCTTTTTGATCCCATTGCCAAGAAAATTATAACCAGCAGAGATGTGGTATTCGAAGAAGATAAAAGTTGGGATTGGGGGAGTGAAGAAGAGGTAAAGTTCAATGTAATTGATTGAGGAGATGGAGAGCATGATGGAAGTGTTCCTTATGAAGATGGAGAAGATACAGAAGATGAGGGAGAGCAAGACGAATCACCAATTCATACTAACTTGAATGAAGGCAGTGGAAATAGTTCAAGTAATGAACAAAGCACATCTGAAGATAGCTCACTTGGAGAAAGAATCAAAAGAGCTCCCATATGGATGAAAGATTTTGTAAGTGAAGAAATTTTTTCTAAAGAGGAAGATTTGTAGAATCTTGCTTTGTTTACTTCACAAGAAGATCCAACCTACTATGAAGAGGCTGTGAAATGTGAGAAGTGGAGGAATGCTATGGATTTGGAGATAAAAGCCATTGAAAAAAATAAAACTTGAGAGTTGGTAAATCTGCCAATCGGAGCAAAAAAGATTGGTTTTAAATGGGTGTATAAAACCAATTTGAATGAAGATGGGGAGATTGATAAATGTAAAGCTTGTTTGGTGGTAAAGGGCTATGCTCAGGAACATGGGATAGATTTTGACAAGGTGTTTGCTCCAGTGGCACGGTGGGATACAATTCGAATGCTCTTGGCTTTAGCTGTTTAGAAAGGATGACCAATATTTTAGTTAGATGCCAAGAGTGCCTTCCTACACGGGGAGTTGAAGGAAGCTGTGTTCATTGAGCAGCCGCTGGGTTATGAGAAAAATGGGAAAGAAGAGAAAGTCTACATACTCAAGAAGGATTTATATGGTCTAAAGCGGGTTCCAAGGGCATGGTACAGTAAGATTGAAAGTTATTTTGATAACTTAGGCTTCAAAAATGAAGTTATGAGCCTACTCTTTTTATAAAAAATGAAGCTGAAGAAAAGACCTTAATTGTAAGTCTTTATGTAGATGACTTAATTTTTACTGGGAATGATGCTTGCTTAATTGAGGAGTTCAAGTGTTTAATGAAGTCTGAGTTTGAGATGACAGATTTGGGAAAAATGAGATATTTCTTAGGTATTGAAGTTCAGCAAAACTCAAAGGGTATTCATTTATGTCAGAAAAAATACGCTAAAGAAGTTCTTTCTAGATTTGGTATAGGAAATTGCAATTCAGTAAAGAATCCTATCGTGCCTGGTTCAAAGTTGACAAGATAAGGCGGAGGAAAGAAGGTCCATGCAACTCAGTTCAAGCAAATGGTTGGTAGTCTCTTATATTTAACAGCCACCAGACCTGATTTAATGTACAGTGTATGTCTTGTGAGCAGATATATGGTAAGTCCAAATGAAGAACATTTACTTGCTGCTAAGAGAGTGCTTCGATATTTTAAGGGAACTCTAGAACTCGGGGTGTTCTATGAAAGAAAAGGAACACTGATTTAGTTGCATACACAGATGGTGATTATGCAGGAGACTATGATGATAGAAAAAGCACATCGGGCTATGTGTTTAAGTTGAGTGGAGGTGCTGTTGCTTGGTCTTCTAAAAAGCAACCAATTGTAACTTTTTCTACAACTAAAACGGAATATGTTACTGCAGCGAGTTATGCATGTCAAAGCATTTGGATGAAGAAAGTGCTGAATCAGATAAGTTCTTCTTCAAGTAAAAGTGTTATTGTATTTTGCGATAACTCATCTGCTATTAAGTTGTCAAAAAATCCAGTTTTACATGGTAGAATCAAGCATATAGATGTGAGGTTTCATTTTCTACGTGATCTCACGAGAGATGGTGTTGTTGAGCAGAAATATTGTGGTACAAATGAGCAACTGGCTGACATTATGACCAAACCTTTAAAGTTGGAAAGCTTTGTAAAGCTTCGGGAGCAGCTAGGAATGAAGTTCTTGGATGAGATAAATTGATTGTTCTTGACAATTTCAGTTTAGGGGAGGAATTGTTGAAGATGTTTGAATAGTTCAAAATTCTGTCTATTATTGTTTCCTAGAAGTTAGGAGTCTGTTTTGTTTTCTGTTCACGTTTGATCATTTCCTTAACTATTTACCATGATCTTAAGGATTTATACAGACGTGGGTTGCATTATTTTCTATTTTCTTGTTGCTTTGTGATGGCTATATAAGCCAGGAAGCTCGGTTTCAAATGCTGAACAGACCCAATATATCGAGCAAAACCCAAACACCATGTTCCTTTGTCATCTCGAATTATGCGTCCAGCAATAGCGCATCCATCGACTGTCAAAAGCACCATCAACATTGATCTTATACCAACCGGATGGTGGGAAAGTCCACTTCACCCATCACAACTGTTCCGAAGCTTGTTTAACAAGTGTACAACAGTTCATCGAGGCTCATTTAAAATACTTGCATGCTCATTTACTCAATTCAAACACACCCTCTGTTTCAATGAAGGTTGGTTAAAAAATACGTGTACACCCCCTCTTCCATAACCCCCAGCAAATGAAACCAGACAGAGTTTCCCAGTTATTTATGTTTGTGAAATAACCTGGATTATGTACATTGATCATGACCTATCTCATAGTATTTAGCACAAAAAATTATCAACCTTTTCTGACTTTAGATGGCTCGACCATAGCCCTAACATATATGGACAGACATGTAACACAATATCAATATCTTCTATCACGTCACCACAAAAAACACAGTTCGCGTCAGTGGTTAATTTCCTTCGCATTCTTTCCAAACTCGTATGTATTTCCTCTTTACAAACAAGCCATAGGAAGTTACGTACCTTGGAGGTCCTAGATATTTCTCAATGAGCTTCCAAATTCGTTTACTTAGGTCCCCCACTCTTGATGAAGCTATAGCTTTGTAGGCGGATTTGACTGTAAATTTCCTTTTTCCATCCCAAATCCAACCTGGAGAATCAGCCCCATCACTAGCATTGGGAGGTAAAATCGTTGTTATCTTTAACAAAATTCTTTGTGAAAACAAAGCTTGAAATGTAGTCCAATTCCACTCTTCATTTGTTGTGACCATTGAGGAGACGATAGTGAAATTATCAGGAAGTGATCGACTGTAATAATAATTCAAAGGAAATTGATGTAACCTCAAATCTGAGACAAGAAAAAGTAGATAAAAGAAGAAGAACAGAGAGCAAAGAGAGATTTCTGCAATTTTCTTGTGTGATTTCATAATCGTTTTTCTCTTTCAACCAATGATTAAAAAGGAAAATAAAGAAAGGATAAATGTGGCAAATTTAGTTGTAACTATTAGAATTGTGTGACCCAAATTCTAAGAGATTGTTTGCAAGCTAGGTTAAACAAAATATGTTTTCTTTTTAAAAGATTTAGTATTTATTAGTATAATATATTTAGCATTTATTAGCATAATTTATTTGACTTACTAATTTAGCCTATAAATAGGTTCTTTTACAACCTTAGAAAATACACCCATTAGAGATTAAAACTCATAACACATTTAGAGAATTTTGTATTTACGTTTTTCGGGTTATTTGTTTTCAGGTTTTTGGGGTTTAGTTTTTTATCTCCATCTTTTGTACTCTTCGTTCTTTTTCCATTATAGTAAAATTATCTGTCTGTGGTTTTTTATCCCCTTTGGAGGGGTTTTTCCACGTTAAATTTGTGTGTTCAATTTCTCATTTTATTCCGCTATTTTTTTACTTGTTGCTTAATCGAGTCGATCCTAACAGTAATAATACTCACTGTTTAATGAAAGTCCCTATGCACCGTTTTGCTAAATTATTCTTAGTATTAAACGTATCATTTTACTTAAGTGAAACTCATTGTTTTAAGACCCTTTTACTATTTAATTTCTTACTTAGCTTTTTACCCCATAACAAGTACTACCTCCCAAGAAAAGGATCATTGACCTCAAGGATGAAAGTGAGGAAATTTTACTTGAAGCAAAGGTAAAGATTCCCATGTTACGTCTTCAGGAAAAGAGTCAATCCATTCCACTAAAACTTCAGTAACAACTTAGCTCCCCTTCTTAACTATTCTTCTATCCACAATTCTAACAGGTTCTTTCTGCAATGCTCCATGAGCATCAACCAAGGGTAGTTTAGCTTGAGTAGTAGCTGACTGAGAGATGTGAAATGTTGGATGAATACGGGAGCCTGGGTGTAATTGAAGAGTATACGCCACTTCCCTCACTTTCTTAATCATAGGGAAGGGTCCATAGTACTTAAGATAATTTTTTTATGAAGAACCTTCCTAATTGTCTGTTTCTTATAAGTTGTAGTCGTAAGTATACCAAATCATCAACATGGAAACTCTTCTCAGATCGATCTTTGTCAGCTGACTGCTTTATACGAGATTAAGCTCTTTTGAGATGAAATTGCAACAACTTCCTAGAGGCCTCTTGAGCCTGCAGGCTCCTGTCAACCATTGCCACTGATGAGACCTATGCTAAGTAAGGCATATGATGAGGTGGTGGTTTCCCATACAAAGCTTCACATGGGGTGAGCTGAATGGAGGAATAAAAAGAGGAGTTTTACCACTACTTTGCGAGGGGTAACCAACTGAACCAATTTGCAGGTGTTTTTCCGGTCATGCATCTCAGATTATTCTCAAGACACTGATTTAGTACCTCTATTTGACGATCCGTTTGAGGATGGTATGCTGTGGACAACAAGAGTCTGGTACCAGCTCTTCGAAATAGTTCTTGCCAAAATCCACTGAAAAAAATTCTGTTTCTGTCTGATATAATTGAATCAAGCAAGCCATGAAGTTTATAAATATGATTCAAGTACTTCTGTGCTACATCTTTAGCTGTATATGGGTGGGATAGTGCCAAAAAATGACGATATTTAGTTAAATGGTCCACCATAACCAGAATGGAATTTTTCCTTATTGAGTTCGACAATCCTTCAATGAAATCTAAACTAATAATAGACTAGGCTCGATTAGGTAGAGGTAGAGGTTGCAAAAGTCCTAGAGATGCTAATGTCTCACTCTTGCATCTCTGATAGACCAAGCACTCTCTAATCCAGTGTTTGACATCAGTTGTTTGACCTTTCCAGTATAACAAAAAAGCTAAATGTTTCCTAGTGGCATGGATACCTAAGTGACCCCCACAGCACTAGCATGAAATTGGTAAAACAGTTTCCTTCACAAATTCAGGTTCTTTCCCACCACAATTTTCCTTTCACCTTGCAAAAATCTTCCATCCCATGAATACTTTTGATCTTGATGACTATACTTTTTGACACCTTGTATGATCCCTTTCAACTTATCATCGAATTCATATGGTTGTTGCACCTACTCCAAGAGACTAGAAATGACAAAACTAGTTGATAATTGAAAGAACTGACCTTGCTCCAGCTGAGGTTGTCTAGAGAAAGCATCAACCACCTTGTTGTTGATTCCTTTCCTATAGAAGACCTCAAAGTTATAACCTAACATTTTAGCTACCCATTGTTGCTGAAATGGTGTGATAGCTACCTAATCGATAAGAACCGCATACTTTGGTGATCAGTTCGAATTTTGAAATGCTTCCCCACAAGGTAGGCATGCCACTTCCTAATAGCCAATAAAATTATTAACATTTCCTTTTCGTAGATCAACAAGGCTTGGTGTCTTACACCTAAAACCTTGCTAAAGAAGGCCACTTGCTGTTGCAGCACTGTTCCAATTCTAAAACCACTGGCATTTGTATCCACCGTGAATTCAAGCTAAAAGTTCGGTAACACCAAGACTGATGTTGCACTCAAAGCTTCTTTTAATGACTGGAAAGCTAATGTTGCCTGTTCAGACCAACCTCATCCATTCTTTTTTAATAAGTCTGTAAGAGGCTTGGCTAACAACCCATAGTTTCTAATGGGTCTCCCATAGTAGCTAGATAGTTCAAGAAAGCTTCTTAATTTTTTCATTGATTGAGGAATGGGCCATGAAAAATACATTCAATCTTGGATCTATCCATGGATACTGTCCTTTCATGTAGTACATGTCCAAGGTACTTAATTTGAGAAGTACTAAAATAACATTTATTCTTTTTTGCAAACAGTTGTTGATCCCTTAAGATGAAAAGAATTATTCTCAAATGTTGTAAATGTTCGGACCATGACTTTCAATAGACCAGTATGTCATCGAAGTATACAAGCAAAAACTTCCTCAACAATGGTTTGAATACTGAATTCATAAGAGCCTGAAAACTGGATGGAGCATCAGTGAGGCCAAAGGGCATCACTAGGAACTCATAATGCCCTTCATGTGTCCTAAATGTTTTTTATGTACATTAGGTTCCCATATTTAGATTTAGTGATATCCGGACCTCAAATACAGTTTGGAAAACACTCGAGCTTTCTCTAATTCATCTAGCAACTCCTCAATTATGGGAGTGGGAAACTTATCATTGATTGTATGTTGATTTAGTTGTATGTAATCAACACACAACCTTCAGCTTCCATCCTTTTTTTTATCATCACTATAGGGGAAGCAAAAGAGCTATTGTTATCCCTAATTATCCCAACTTGGAGCATCTCTTGAATCAATTTATCCATATCTCCCTTTTGAATGGCAGGATATCTGTAGGGTCGAATTTTAACCACAACTCAATCATCTTTCAAAGGAATTCTATGGTCTTGCAACCGAGGTGGTAGTAAACCTTTTGGCACTTGAAAAACATCAAAAAATTTTCCAATAACCCTTGAAGTTGTTTCTCACTATCATTGACTACCTTAGCCGAAAGTGTCACTTGATTAGGTGAGCTCATTATAAGGTATAAGGGCCTAAAGCTTGCCCTATAGCCCTAAATCATTTAGAATTTGAGCTACCAGTTTCTGCTGCTAATGAGCTTGGAACAATACCATGAATAATACATGGTTCACCTTTAACCATAAATTGCATGGTTAAAGAACCAAAGTTCCAAATAATATCCCCAAGGTCAATAACCACTGAACCTCTAACATCATGTCACAACCCTTCAGTGGTAATACCATGAAATCTGTTTCAAACTGGCAATTTTGAATTTCCCATCGAACTCATTTGCACATTCCTCGGTAAAAAAAAAAAGCTCCCATTTTCGACATTGACCTTCAACTACTCTTGGTGCACCATTGGCAACAATAACCTAGCGCCAGTGTAGCATCGATGAAGTTATGTGTGCTACCTGAGTCGACCTAAATGATTGCCTATGTCGAAACCATTTTTTTGAAATCGACTTTTATTTAAAAAAATGAAAAAAATGGGAGTCGCCACCAATCCTTTTTATGAGGTGTGATCGGATCACCTTGAAACTTGATCTTTTTAATAAAAGGTTTAATTTATTAAAACGATTTTTTGGTATACAAAAATCCAGAAATGGGTTCGGGAGTCGGTTACATACGAGGAAGGATTAGCATCCTCGTAACGCCTAAAATTGGTACCTAATTGATTAATTAATGTCTTAATGTCGAAATTAAAAACTCGAAAAGAATTTAAAATACGATCCCTCTTTGTATTATATTATTTTAGTAAAGTCCCTTAAATAAGTCAAAACATATGAAAATGTTTTCTTATCTCGAGGTAAAAAAGATCATATCCCGTAAATTAGGACACGACATCTCGAATTCTCAAAATAAGTTTGCTTTTTATCTTTATATTAAATCTCGCTTATTTTAAGAGGATATTCGATCATCTAGGTTCAATGAGAAAGTCGAGACCCCGTAAGTTAAGGCACGACTTCTCAAATCTCCAAATATGGAACATTGGATTATTATTTGAAAATTTTCTTTTATGTATTGCACAAAGTAACGTAACACTAAAAATCTAAATTTGTATAAGAGTTAATTGTACAAAACATCCCTAAACTATGACCTTTATTCTAGATTGGTTCCTAAACTTTAAATCATTCTAATTACATCGATTACATCAATTAGGTCCTTACATTATTAAAATTGTTAAATAATATATCAGATTTTATGTGACATAATTTTAAATAAATATTATAAAATAGATGTTTTAAAAATATTATTTTTGAGGTTATAAAAATTTTATTCACTCTTTTATTTCTTTTCAGTTTAATTTTATTTTTAGTTTTAATTTTATTTAATTTATATGACAATATTCTAATTATTTAAGATTTTGATTTTAAAGTTAACTATATAAGATTTGAGGTGTGGGTTGAAAGGATTAAATTAAGGGATTTAATTGATACAGGTGTAATTAGAAAATGAGTAAAGGAAAATGAACATAGCTTTAACGGCACGGACTTTCTTCAATTGTTAATCATAGTCATACCATATCTGTGTTCCGACTGAAGTAAAGGACTTTGTCACTGTCAAAAGTGAAAAATGGACAGACAGCGACTCAGTGAGTCAGTTGGCAGACAAATGAAATTCACAAATTGCCTTGTTTTGTGTGATCTGACCTGGCTGGCTCCCTTTTCACCATTATGGTACTAACCAACAACAATTTCCCAACATTTTCAAATTATTCTATTTCTAATTAAAAAGAAAAACCTTGTAATCTAATTGAAAAATATTTAAAATTTGAAATGGAGGGAGAAGGGTCTAACTCAATCCCCCTTTTTTTTTTTTTTAATTTGGAATTGAAAAGAATCATTTGTGAACACTACCTTCTACATTAAACGCCAAATTTATCCTTTTACTCTTTCTATCCATTTTTTAAACACTTCATTTTCCATTTTCATTTCTAACTTCCACTCTTCGTTTCATTCCTCTCTGTATATTAATTTGTTATCTATATTTCACAAACATTATTTATTTTTGGGTATTAACTTCTTTAGTGTTTAATTTAAGTTTTAGTATTAATTTAATGAAAGTTAATCATTAATATTATTAAGTTTGAAAATTTCATGATCTTATTAATAGAATAAATTTATTGTTACTTGTGAATTTGTTTAATTTGTCAAATACTGCTTTCACGGATGCGATCTAATTATGGCTTTAAGATTGATTTGATGAAAGTTAATTATTAATATTATTAGTTAATCATGAATTTTCATCAAATTAACTCTAAAACTCAATTAAATTTTAAAAAGGTAACATCGTAACCTTTTGTTATGATTAATCTTTTGACGTTTTATCCTTACATAATAATAATAATAATAATAAAACAAAGCGTAAAATGACTTTTATTTTATTATTTAATTGAAAATAATAAATGCTTAAGTTTTGTTTAATGAATACTAAAGCTTTAAGTCGATGGAATTCACTTTTAAATTTATCATTTCACTTTAAAAGATAATAATAATAAATAAGATTTTAATATTCTTTTGAAGAATTCTAGTTATTCGTTTAAGAATATGATATTGTGGAGAGAAAATTGAGTCAAAATTCATAAGTTTGTGAATCTTTAAATGGTGTATAACTTTTGAGGTGGTGGTGTTGAAGTCTGAAGCCGTAAATGCCATAGGTAAAGGGTCCCACCCTTGACAACATCCTTAACTTATTCATCCTTCAAATCTACTCTCAACAATGATGTTATATATTTACAAGTTTATCACTATTAATTTATTCTGGTTTTTTTAAAAATAAAATATACCAATTTTAATATATACAAATACTATTTACACTCTTAAAATAATTATTTAGGTTTGAGACAAATTAGAATATTTCTAGAAAATTCAATAGAATAAATTTAGACCAAACTTAGGCATGATGAAATTAGAATTAGAATTTGATAATTAAAGAAGAAAGATATTTGAATTTGAAAATAAAAAAAATTTTAAAAACTCGTTGACACCTAGCCTACTTTAATACGATATTTTGAGTATTTAATGAGGGCCCAACCTTTTAGGGATTACTCATATAAATGTCAAACCTTTTAAAATGGTTATATAAAGGTCAACCATTACAAAAGTATTCAAATAAAGGCTTTTCATGCACATCAGCTCAATTTTTAGTAAAAATTAAGTGAATATTGATGTGTTTAGAATAGAACACGATAACTAAATAGGATATTACTTGAAATGAAAATACAGAAATAAAAAACATAATTTGAAACCTAATAAATGACATTTGAAAAGCTATTGTTTGAGCAATTTTGAAAAGATTTGACCCTTATTTGAGTATTTTAAAATGTTTAACTTTCTTTTTGAGTACTTTTGTAAATATATTTGGTTCTTATATGAGTAACGCCTAAAAAGTTGGGCCAATCCAATGAATGCTTCTATGTTCTATAGTATAGCTTAATCCAAGAGTAATTGGGCCATAAACTGCTATTTTGGGTTGGATCATAACAGCAATCCATTTTTGCTTAGCCCAAAACCAACAAAATCAAAATAAAGCCATATCTTAAAACCCTAGATTCAAAATCTTGTTAAATATAAGTCTTGCTATCATCGCTGCTCTTAATTGGACAGGAAACCCTCGCTCTTGTAAACACAAACAAACCAATAACAAAATGGCAGAAAGAGGCGGAGGAGAGCGTGGAGCTTTCAGGCGTGGCTTTGGTGGAAGATCCGACCGTGGCCCAAGAGGAAGACGTCGTGGCCGCAGAGAGGAAGAAGAGAAATGGGTGCCCGTAACTAAGCTTGGGCGTTTGGTCAAAACCGGAAAAATCACGTCCCTTGAGCAAATCTACCTCCACTCCCTCCCCATCAAAGAGTACCAAATCATCGACCAACTCGTTGGCCCTTCATTGAAAGATGAGGTCATGAAGATCACTCCTGTCCAGAAACAAACCCGTGCCGGGCAGCGTACCCGTTTCAAGGCCTTCGTAGTCGTTGGCGACGGAAATGGGCACGTCGGCTTGGGAGTTAAGTGTAGCAAAGAAGTCGCAACAGCTATAAGAGGGGCGATAATATTGGCGAAATTGTCGGTTATACCGGTGAGGAGAGGGTATTGGGGCAATAAGATTGGAAAACCTCACACAGTGCCCTGCAAAGTTACTGGGAAATGTGGGTCTGTCACTGTTAGGATGGTGCCCGCTCCGAGAGGTGCCGGTATTGTGGCTGCTAGGGTGCCCAAGAAGGTGCTCCAGTTTGCTGGAATTGAGGATGTTTTTACTTCTTCTAGGGGTTCTACTAAGACGCTTGGTAACTTCGTTAAGGTATTGCCTTTCTTAATAGTATTTTTTTAAAAAAAATTGTTGGCTTCTTTTGTTATTTACTATTGATTTTGGATTTGTTTGTATCTATTTGGAAATGGGTTTTTATTGTTTGAGCAATTTTTTTATTTTTCTAATTCTTCCATGCTTATCAGGTATTTGTTGACTTTTTATTTAAGTACCGAGATTCTTTACTTGTTATTTAATCAAATGTGTTTGATTTGGGATGTAGGTTATTAATTTGATAGAAATTGTGTACTATTCCATTGATAGTGGTGACTGTTACATTGTCTGTCTCTAAATTTGGGATATTGATTATTTTCGAGTGATCAAATATTTTTGGTTTTTACTTGTTCCCATGGTTCTTAAATGCTGATTTAATAGAAACATATTTCATCTTTTTATGCTATAAAAATGATGTTATCTTGAATTTACGTCCATGTATGGCATAATATAATAAATTGGTAATTGATGCATGGTTAAGAATTTTGCAGATATCTTAAGAGTTGAGTAATTTAATTCTCTAAGGAACTTACACTGGCTGTATTGTATCATAGCCAACGGTTTGATAATATCTGTATTTGAGTGTGGACATGCGTACATGACTATTTGTAAGAATGACCAATCTTCTTGAATGTTCCTATCAATGATTTGAGTCCTTTTCTCATGATTTGCAATTGTTGAGTATAGAACAGTAGTTTGGTTGGAGGTTGTATATTTTTCTTACAATACATTCTTTGATGTCTTGAAATCCCCTACATTGTTGTGGTTGTAAATTCTATACCAATTGTTGATGCAGCACCTTTATAATTGATGTTGAATGTATGGTTTTCCATACTATTTGAAATGAAATATTTTGTTGGTGGAAGTGTGTGTGGGGAAGGGTGTTTTGGCTATATGCTTGGTTATATGTTTGTAAATTGTTAACTATTCTTGAAGTTATTTGTATTTGATTATTGTGAAATCAGCCTGTTTTCGGTTCTAGATAGCTGTTTAAGATGTGTTTTAAAGATGGATGGTTGAGTTATTGGTGATATCTGATTATGCGTTGATTTTGGAATATAAAATGCAGGCCACCTTTGAGTGTCTATTAAAAACGTACGGCTTCTTGACTCCTGATTTCTGGAAGGAGACTCGTTTCACAAGGTCCCCTTTCCAGGAGTATACTGATCTGTTGGGAAAGCCAGCGAAGACTCTTGTACTTGAGGATGCAGATAGGGTGGATGTGTGATGGTGATTAAGAGGGCTTTAGTGCCTAGGGTAGTAATATCAACTTCTTTTTTGCTTATCAAGACAATGCCTATGTTCACTTCTTTGCTTCTTTGGTTGTCATAAGAAATTTAAGCTCAAGTTTTGTTTTAATTAATCCGGATTTTATTCAAAGCTTATGGTTCATAAATGAGTTATGTCTTGCCGCCTTAGTGTATGCATATTATGGGATGAATTAAACCCACAAATAACATTTTCTTATAATAAAAGAAAAAGAAGCCCAGTTGATTATGGTGCTTGTAATTCATTGATAGCATCTCCTTCGGAAGGATCAACATGCTCAGTTAACAAGTTTTGACAGCTAGTTGCCTAATGAAATTGATATCTAGTGATATAGCTGGTTTGAGCTCGGGTAAAAGGTTTTTGAACTGCCGAATTTATGGCTTATGTTGTTGAGATATGTCAAGGCACCTTTTAATTTTTCTCTCTAAAATTGCCATGAAACGTCCGGAGACAACATAGATCCATCTGGTACTTTGGGCCAAACTCATGAGCTTCACAAATTAGGCACTCGATAAAGGTCGCTTTCAAGGGCATCCATAAACCACGACTACGCAAAAGAGATTGCAGATAAACAACACGTGGCAATAACCCATTTGTCGCAGCATTTCTTTGGATAAGGAAATGGATGAAGGGGTTACCAACAATGCCTATTCCACGACTAACTAATAATATAATCAACAACTACTCCAGCTTTCTCATCAATCACGAGCAAACCTAAAAAGAGTGCGCCCCTTGCTTAGAGTTACCACAGACGGACATGGCTTCAATGAGCATGACAGCCTCTCTCCTTCCAAGCTCAAGCTACAGTTTGGCTAGACTTCCTTCAAGAGCTGCTCGCAGAGGTGCGATTGTGGCCAAGGCGACCAGCGCCGACCAAGGAGACAAGGCCAGCTTGGAAATAATGAAGCAAGAGGGCAGCAATGGGAGGAGGGAATTGATCTTTGCAGCTGCTGCCGCTGCCGCTTGCTCTGTTGCAAATGTTGCGATGGGCGAAGAAGAGCCTAAACGTGGGACGGCTGAAGCTAAGAAAAAATATGCTCCTGTTTGTGTCACAATGCCTACTGCTAGAATCTGTCGGAACTGAACCTTAAGTTTCTCTGTATCTAATGTGGATTTGTATGTGAGATTCATGTACTGAGTTGTATGAAAACTTGCATCTCTATTTTATTGGAGAATCCTTATTTTATATATATATATATATAATATATTCCTCTTTCTTTTCAATTTCTACTACCTCAGGTTCTAATTATTTTGTTAGAATTACTAAAATCTTGGCATTTTGAAGCAGCCATTTGTTTGTGTTGGGACATGTTTGTTAACTTAATTTTGATAACCTCTTAAACTTGTATTAATTGTTGTGATTGTGGAGGCTGGCTGAGAGTATCAAAAGTATGGTTTGATTGTTATGGTGGAAATTTTTTGTTTGACAACTTCGGAGGCAATTAGATGACAATTTGGATCTTCATAGTAATTGATAGAGCCAAAATGTTCTCAAATTGAAGTCTAGGAAAGACTATTAAAGTAAGATTTTAGGTTTAGTTTGGGTTCGATAAACTTTTTTTTATCAAAAATTATTCAATTGTCATAGTTATTATTGTAGTAATTAAAAAACATGAATTTAAATAAACTTAAACATGTTTCTCATCTAATTTAAAAGTTAAGAAGCAATTATAAATAGAAATATATATTGTATATTGTTGAATAAGCTTTTAAATTAGTTACTACTTTGTGTCCCCCTTCCTTATGTCCCTCCTGTTTATGTCTCTATGTTCACCTTTCTTGGTTAGATGTAGCTATGTGCTTGAAACATTAAAGGTTGTACTACGCATCTTACAATGTTATACATAAAATACAAAAAAAAAAAACCCATCAATTTGACATAAAAGTTTAAACCGCCAAACATGTTACTTCAATAGCAAGCATGAGTTGTTATTTTCATCCAATGAAATGCTAACACATGACAACAAAACATTCATGTGATCTACGTGTCAGAGGCCAGGTGCTCAACAAGTACTGCTGTTGCAGGTTCATTATTGTTATGATATGCATTGCATAGTCCTACTTGTGTCATAGGCTTTTAACACTGCTATCCGAGTGTTAGGTGTCGACGATCCCAATTGTCTTTGGACAAGGGGTTCTCTCAAAGGGTGCCTAGTAAGGGGTTGTCTTGGTGGGTAGTGAAGGGTGGCATAACAATTGGACGAAGGGTACTCTCAGAAAGTGCCCAGTAAGGGGTTATCTTGTTGGGTAGCGATATGTGGCATAACAATTGCATCCTTTAGAATCGAAGGAAAAGTTATAAAATGACCAGCTCTGATACCTTTCAAAACTTAGAACCTAAATGGGCTTAGGCGAGGAGTTTTTTGTATTTTCGTTTTTGCTTGTATTTTGTAATTTTTAGATTTTGTTGAATGAGATGTTTATGCACACAAGTAACACATTTTAGTCTTATTCATTGATTTTGCTAGGGCTTGAATTTGCTTAACTTTATAATGAATGACAACTTTGATTGCATACTTTGACAACTTCATTGAATAAGAAACGATTACAATTAGGCTTGCTTTTAAAGGAGAATAATTATTAGTAAATGTGTAGCTATGCCTTTTATAAGTTTTGTGATAGTAGGGGCAACCATTCAAGATTAAGCAAATGTGATAGTAGGTGCAACCATTTGCTATAGTTGTTCGAGATTACACAAGGTGTAACTCTTTAGGATTATGCAAATGTTCGGTATTGTTCGAGATTACATAAATTTAAGGAAAAGGTGCTACCATTCATGGCAAAGCTGTTCAGAATCACACAAAGTGATAAATGTGTAATTATTCACGGCGAAACCGTTAAGATTACGCAAAATCAAGGAAATATGCCACCATTCGAAATTACATGAAGTGATGAATGGGGGCCACTATTCACGATGGAGCAATTTGAGATTACACAAATTACAGCAGAGGTGCCACTGTCAATGGCGAAGCCGTTCAAAATTACACAAAGTGATGAAAGGTTCCATTATTCACTGCGAAGTTGTTCAAAATTATGCAAATTTGAGGAGAGGTGCCATCATTCATGGTGAAACCATTTAGAATTACGCAAAGTGATGAATGGTGCCATCATTCACGACAAAGTCATTCGAGATAATGCAAATTCAAGTTAATAGTTAAAATAGGGGTTCCAATGTTGGATAAGCCCATATATAGCCTACATAAAAGAAACAAATATACAAGGGTGAAGCCAGAATTGTCGATAAGGGACAGAGATATTTATATAAAATATACATGTTCCACATGCGAGGCTTACTTTTCAAAAATATTTTTAATTTTGAGATAATCTAAATCACCAAAATTTAGTAAAAATAAAATAAGTTAAATACACAATTTGTATTAGATATTATAATTATTAAATTTTATTTTTATTAAATTAATATTTAAATACTACTTTGTATTAGTTTACTAAATTAAACTAAAAATATTATTAAATTTATCATTAAAATTATAAATCCTATAAAAATTAAAAAGAAACTTTGAAAAGTTTAGGTGACAAACATAAATTTATTCTTTTTAACATTAATTATAACATTAAAAATATAAAATTTCAAAATTCAAAGGTATCTAAAAGAAATTTGGCAAAGCACCAAGTCAGGGATGTGAGTTCTCAAATATTGTTGATACACATGATGTATATTGTGGGCGAGGGGTCATTTATATTGCTCCTTAAACAGTACCACATATGAAGCCAAAATAATACTTGCTTTGATGTAGGAGTTCTGTTCCATCACTAGCCACACGTTTTTCCCCACTTAGGTCATACAACATGCTTTAATTATTATTTAATCAAATGCTTTGATAAAATTTGGTTTCAAATTATAGTGCTTTTTACACTTGGCTATTTTAATTTTTTCCATACTTAAATTTTCATTCATTATCTAATTATGACATTTTAATTAAATAAAAAAATTATATTAAATATTAAATACAAATAAAATAAATATCATTTTATAATCTTTATAACTGTCTTTCTTCATCTTCATCCTCTTCCCCTCCCTCTCCCATCCCTTAGCTATAGGAACCCTCCACAACTTCATCACCTTTCTCATTCCCAAATTTCAGTTCCTGTTAGCTGGTTGCAATGATATTACATTGCTTAAAAAAAAAATTTATGAGAAAATTTTAAGTGTTAAGAAAATTGGGTTAAGCCTATTTATTAGGTATTTATACATCATGTCGAAAAGATAGACATTTGGGCTATTTTTTATGGATAATAATCCTATACATTGTTAATAGGGTAAAAAAAAATTTACAAGCGGGTTTGGATTGGTACCATTTGTTTTTAGAGTTAGTATTACTTTCAAAATTTGTCATTTTTTTTAAATATTTATTTTTAATATTTTACTATACATTTATAAGATATTTTTCAACCACTAATCTTATTTATATTTTATCAAAATAAAATAATTAAAAAAACTCGGTATTATCATAAATTCACTTGTAGAGAGTCTTAAAGTAAGGATTTGAGTGGTAGAATTAGTCAAAATCGAAAATTTGCAGACTGGACATTGCCTTCTCTTGCTAGTAGGATGATGCTTTTACAATTCAAGGAAGGGAGGTTTATAGTATGAAGATCTTTTGTGTAATGTTCGTTGGTTATGCTGGGTGTGCTGAGGTTGATATTTTGTTTGCTTGTGACGTTTTTTTTAAATTCTTAAGGTTATTTTAGTGCATATTTTGATTGTCTCGAGTTTTTTATGGTTATTTATGAAAAACTTGTATCTTATTAATTGAGATTTTTTTCATTCACATAGCATAGTGATTCAAATTAACAGAAGACGTAATGAGGGATGTAACAACATTCAAAATAGGTTCCTGCCAATATTCTACCTTTCCATGCGTACGATTAGTGGAATCAAATTGAGAGGTGTTCCTTTCTTTTTTTCCCCCTTAGGGCAGGATTTCAATTAAAGTTTTTGCTTTCTTTTTGTTAGTCAATTTTTCATGGTAAGATTTAAGTTAATTGTGCTGCCCATTATTTCAGATATTCTATAAACTGATTGTGTCGAGGAAGATTCTTGTGTAGATTACATGTTAAAGGCAACTGCTTAAGTCTTTTACTAGCAGAAGGTAGTGTTTAAGCGTATAAGTCCATCGTCTGCTGTTGTCGTTTTTTGGTTATCTTAACAGCAGAAATCAGTGGTTGACGCGGTGTTACAAGCGAACAAAATATGAATTAGAAGCAATCTCGATCCCCATAACTATCGCGTTGTGTCTCCTCACAACTCATCACCCTTCAAATAGGCACAACAAAAACTCGTTTTCAATGGCGTAATATGGATACAAATATTATATAATAATGCGCACGACAGTACTAAGGCAGTCACAATGGCCATTTTCTCTTTGCCTCGTATCAACGAATCATTTGCTTTTAACTTGTTATTGATGTATTGTTTTCTCAGTTTCAAAACCAAGAAGTCTATGAAATGCTCCATTATTTTAAACATGAACAATCTACTAATAGGCAATTAAATGTTTCAAACACTAAACAATTGAACTCTCTTTCTGAGTAAGTCCAAAAGACAAATTAGAACTGTCCACAGTCTACTCTTCAATTTCATCAGACCATTCCAAATATCTCCTTCACTCGTCTAACTTCAATAGGAAAATAAAAACAACCTTGTGATCAGGAGGTTCTTCATTTGCCTCCATTTACTTTGAACCAATCTTGGTGTCCTCAAAAATTTAAAATCCCTTTAATCATAAAGGCAACAACTACAAATAAATAAAACACTTAACGTCCCATAGGAATGGAAATTAAGCTTCACTGATATCAACATTGCAAGAAGTGAACATGTTTTGCTCTTTTTGTTACTTTCCTCAATGCTACTTGTTTTTCTTAATGAAGTAGGATGTCCTTTGGTGACAGCATGTACAGGATCTCGCAAAATTATATCGTCTTCAATACAAATATATGAAAACTTGTTTAGGCTCGGCATTCGAATGCGAGCTAGTCATACAAACCACGATATACCATATGCCCATAATAGAAAGAAATATTCCTATTATCCTATATGGAAAAGACAAGACTCAATTTAATCCGAATTATCAATATCTTTGCTAGTCCATGTTTTAACCCAATAAAATCACATAAAACTTGGGTTCATTTACATCAATCGCCAGCCCTCTCTCTTATTGAAAACAAGAACATCAATCTTTGATAACCCGTTAAACTTATTGAAGCTCAAAGAAATAGGAAAAGCCATGGCATGGATTTTTAAAGCTTAATGTTGATGCTAGCAGAGGTATAGTAATAATAAGTTGGGGCTCAGCAAAGATTCAAGATGCAAATGAGTAGTATATATCTTAGAAAGCGAAACCTCATAAAGGAGTAGAGGCTATATCAAATTCAAGCAATATTCAAGCAAGAATGCATAACTAGCAGCGAGCAATCATATCATTAAAAAAATTCAATGCTCGATTATAATTAAAACAATTCCTATTCCTGTATATAAACCAAACAAATAGGATATGAGACAAACACGCCAAATAGAAACAAAGAATGTAACATTTCACGAAAAAATTTAATAAATACTAAAGAAATTTCGTGACAAAAATAAAAAGAGCAAAACATAATAGAATAAATTACTAAAACGCAAAACAAAATTAAAAGACAATAGATCCATTTGAATTGGAAAAAAAAAACCCTTAATCTAATCCTAACCAAAAAAAACACGTAATGCAGAAAAGAAGAAATTAAATCGGATGAGATCGATCCATGTGAAAATAAACGAATTAGATACCGAAACCAACTGCATAAGCACCGTCGGCGAGGACGGAAGAGGTGGAATCGAGCTTCAAATTTTTGTGTGTGTCAGAAAAGAATTAGAAAAAGAAAAACGATTTGCATGCGTGTTTGGGGGAAAAATAAAAGGTGGAATACCTAATTTATTGTGATATGAACAGGAACAAATGTGGTTTTTTTTTCAATAAAAGAAGATAAAAGAGAAGGGATTCAAGAAAAAGAAAATAAAGGTGCAAACTTTTCTTTTATCAAAAATGGAAGAGATTGGAAATCAAAGCAAAAGAAAAGGAATAGAAGGTGCGGACCACATCAATGAAAATGACTTTGAGAATAGGAAGAGCAAAGAGATGAGAGCTAGGATTTTGAAATCAAAAATGGGGAACAAAAGCGTTAAGTAATTTTGATAAACGCTAACAAGAGATGCGTCGTTTTTAACTAAAATAAAATATTATTTGCGCGCTTTTTTAAAAACGCTATTTCTTATTTTTGTGACGCTTTTAATTAAAAACGCCGCTAATATTTTGATACTAATATATTTTTAAAGATTTAATTAAATTTTTTATTTTAAAGTTTAAGTAATATTTAAAAGAATTGGATAAATTTTGAAATTTTAAAATTTAAAGTTATTTAATATATAAATTAAAAACAATTACTTATATACCCAAAAAATTTAAAAAGTATTTTAAATAATAGTATTTTATTTTTTCATTTTTAACATTTATTTTTAATGTTATTGGTTCTAAATTTTTTACCGTCATTAATTTTTGAATATTTTAAAAGTAATTACAAATAAATTTTATATTAATTAATTAATATAAAATTAGATAAATAATAATAGATCGAAGAGGATGAAAGAGTACTGCATGAGTTTTCGAAAATAATACATGATGGCCACTTGGATGATGGATCAGAATGTACAACACTAGTTTGTTTAAATCCAGACCCTAAATCGGCCCCTAAACTCCTAAAACCTATAAAACCTTAAACACGTAACCCCAAAATCTAAACCCTAAAATATTATAAACCCTAAAACCCTAAACTATAAACCTTTATAAACTCTAAACCTTAAAATACCATAAACCACAAAATCTTAAATCATAAACCCTTATAGACATATAAACCCTAAAAGTATAAATACTAAACCTTAAATCAAAAACTCTAACCAGACTTTTAGTTATGGAATCATCAATAGAAATTGACTTCTTAGCTTCATCTATTTCATTAATGACTGAATTATCCCGTTCATCGAACAAGCTTTTGATACCACGGATTGCAAGATCGTATGCTTTTTCAAAAAGTCCTATAGAGTGTATCATAACACTATTAAATCACAAACTAGATGGCTCATTCACTTTATTAACAATTACGTTCTGTATGATATTCAAACTACTATTTTTTTGGCATCTTTTGTCCACCGACGTAAAATGTATTGAGAAGGAAGTGAAAATATTTTTTTATTCTTTATGAAAACCGCTAACACATGTCAACATAAAATTCTCATGAATTCAAACTTGTGACAATTACAAACACCATTTTATTTAGTGAGACGTCAAAAGTTATTATGTACATTGACTTTTCCTTGTTAAACCCATGCATTTTGTATGCTTTTGAACCATCAATAACACTAACTCGATCAGCAACATACTCTTGAGCATAAACTAACTCATCCTGAAACATCCTAAATAACTTTCAAGTGTATACTTGAGAGGACTTCGCTTCCATAGGATATAATGTTTTCAAAATTGGCTATGAGTTCATAGTCTTGAAAATTTTCTCTCGCTCTTTATTATACCAATCATCAAGTGCTTCTTCAAATTTTAGAACAAATTTACTCACTGAAGTACTAACATTGACCTAATCCTTGATGAACTTATTCAAGCTTTCAGTTCTTTGAGTTGTTGGCATCCCAGCACAAAATGTGTTACGTAAAAAAGCTGGTACCCACTTCTCATGGATAGAGTAATTTTTTTCCAACCACGAAATATTATGTAATTAAATTATATGTTGGAATAATTCTGATCCAAGCATATTCAAATTCATCATGTGTTAGTGTATTATGAATGCAACTATTGAACTCCTTAAAATCAACATTCTAATGATAAACATGACTCAAAATTTGATGAGGAAATTTCTTCTCAATATGCCACATGCAAAAATGGTGGGCAGTATGAGACAACTTTTGCAACTGCATTTGTAATTGCAGCATCATGACCTGTGATGATTGTTGATGGTGGGCATCCATGCATAGCTTCGAGCCAAGTCTTTAATAACCAAATAAATGTTTTTTCAATTTCATCTCATAAAAAAGCACGCCCAAATAAAATAGGTTGATAATGATGATTTACCCAGCAAAGGGAACAAACAACATCCTATATTTATTCGTTAAATAAGTAGGATCAAATGCTACCACATCACCAAAATGCTTATAAGTCATTCTAGATCTTGCATCTGCCCAAAAACAATTTGCAAGGCAACCATCAACATCGGTTTGGATAGCATAGAAAAGACCCGAATTTTTTGATTGACAGTTATGAAAATAATCTAACATGATTTGAGCATCTCCTTTCTCCAATTGCATTTTTATTTTACGACTTGAATAATTAGAAACATCACGGTCAGTCATATTAAGATTATCAAGGCCACCGGTTTCATGAGATAGAACAGAAATTATCTTACTTGGATGAATACCAAACTCATCAAGAATATGCATGAGATCTTTTTGATTTTTTGTTTGTGTTTGTTAAATGTTTTAGTGTGCCTGTCTTTAGGGTTAAATTCTCTATTTATATGATACGATTTTTGTTCTTGAATGTGACATTTTAAGTAGGCCCCCATACAAGTCAATACTTACTCTATTCTAAGATTAATATGTATTCTCAAAGTGGGGGTTCGCCTACATGATGGTGTGAACCCACCCGTGTGAGTTCATGAGAAGATGCAAACTCATCACGTACGAACTCCCATATGTAAACTATGTACGCTTATGAGTCAGTTCTAGTCGGATAATCGGATAACGGATCGGTAATAACAAACACCATGACAATGTTCTATATAAATGAATAAAAATTTTGTGCTATTTAGCAAAACTAGTACATGGTTATGTTCTGCATGAAATCGAGAAATAACCCATTTTCCTTCTTTCTTGGATATTAGAATCATTACCTTACAACCTTCTCTTGTTTCTTCCGATGTTGCATGAACTCTATCTTCTCTCTTAAAGTTTTTTTTTTTTGCCCTCACACCTTTTGAACAAACAAATTCTTGAGCAATCATTTCTTTATTTGTTCTTGATAAAAAAATCCAATTTTATATGTCCCAAAACCTTTGACTCTCACATAGCTATTATAACATTGTCGGGTATCATCTAATGACTCAAATTTCATATGGTGTTGGTGCGTAGGGATAAAAATAAACTTATAAGAAATTAACGAAAGTTTCAAGGTGTGTATTAATGCCACTTTTTTAATGATCTATTCACCTCCACCTATGTTATGGTGTGCAAAAGAATTATTGACAAATAAATTTCGAGAATACAATGAAGACCAATGACTGTTGATATTTTGCACTAACAGAAACAATCCACAATAATCTTAATTCCTATAATGAATTTTTGTAATTATTCTTTATAGAACAATCTAGGAATATAAAAGATGGCGGAAGAATATAAAAAACTTTTGATGTATTTTCTAGTGTATACTGCAAATAAAATTTCACTCTTATTTATAGAAGGTCCCATGTCATATGTCTCTTTATAAGGATATAATTACTCAAATGGATAGTCATAAGCCATAAGCATAATTATTCTTTTTGGTTACTTTTTAACTTTTCATTTACAATTATTAAAACATTATATATATTTTTGAAACTATTAATTATTCAATAGCTACTCGATTCTATCGTGATCTCTGAGCCTTCATCTCCTTCAATTTTATTTGTTGTACAAAATTGTTGTCCGTTTTAATCCTTATTTAAATCACATGACAAGAGGCACTTCTTTAAAGTGAAAAGAAACAATATTACCTTATCACACAATATGAAATATTCAAATGAAAAGCATGTAGTCTGTAACTCCTATTTAGCTCTACCTAGTAGTTATTATTAACCTAAAATAAATTCCTCATTTAACTTGATAACCATGGCTGTAACAAATACAGTAAAACGAACAATCTGCTACAAACTCTTAAAAGGAAGATGACACAACATGCTACCAGCATCCATGTCAACAAGGTAATGGGAATTTAGTCTGATAACATAATATATATAAGAACCTCCTTAATTCTAATTATGACAAATATTTAAACCCTAAATCGTGTATATAAATAAAAACATAGAGAGAGAGAGAGAGAGAGAAAATCAGAATATTTGTATTACCTGCTATTGCAACCTTGTGGAGTAAACTTGGGTTATTAATCCTGTGAAGAGAAGAAACTTTGATGGTATGAAATCAAGTTTGATTATATATATATTGAGGATTGAAAGAATAAGAATCAGAAAGTTTTTGGTTTGACTTTTGAGTGAAAACTCTATTCGTGAGTTGGTAGTATTTTAGGGTAGCAAACCTTTAATTTACTTTGACTTTCTCATTAACCTTTTTTACAACCGTCGATATTAGTGTTTCACTCCATTTTTTAAATACGACAAATGACACTCAAAGAGACATGTTAAAGACTACATTACTTGTGTGTGGAATAATAACACTTCATTAATTAATTGGATCTTGATCGAAGTCATATACCCATTTTATTTAATTTTTTTAATTTTTTTAATTTTTTTTAAATTAATCAAATCCGTTGAACCAACGAATTGGCATCATTAATTCGGTTTTTTTTTTTTAAAACATTGCTTTCCAACAGACAAAGTCTGTCCTTTTGGAACTTGGCCAGGAAAAAAATCATTTTCATAACTAGTCATGTATTCATACAGTTGAATCACTCCAGGCTTCCATTTTGAAGGGCGTGGAATTTAGTGAAATAGATTTTACTTGACTAACGTTGTATTAATATGTTTGAAGCAGTGGTTAAAATGAGTTTGGTCAACTGCTCTAGGATGCATTAGTAAGCAAGTTTCCTCAATTAGTTGATGCATACTTTATTGAATCCACTCATAAACAAGCATGATAAAAGAATGCGAAAAATTTACCAAAATCATGCACATAACATCATTAGGCAACTACCTTTAGATTCAAGTAAGATTGTACATTCCATTATGACTTGGATAATAAAATAAATCTGGGAATTACCTAAAAAGCTCAAAGTAGTTGCATCTTTTAACAGACAGCACAATGAAAGCAATTGAAACAGACAAATTGAATACCAGACATACAGAGACTTTTCTTCTTAACGATAAAGACATGTTGACAGACTGTCGACTAAAGCCCAAGTCACATTCATATTTACAACCACAACCAAAATTGTGGATCATATTTAACCAGCACTTCAGATTTCCATCTAACTTCTTCAACTACTAATTCATCACAATGATTCCGAATTCATCATAGTATAACACATGACATCAACCTAACACTATCCACCTCAAAGGTTCCACTTGACAACAAATTGGAAAATTAATAAGAAATTGACCGATATTCAACCAAACAAAAATCAAGGATAATCTTTGTTTTTCCCTCTTTTTCCCCCCTTCCACAGCAAGGGTACTTACTGTTCTTTGATTCATTCATTTCCATTAGACTTGTACTCAATTGCCTAATTGCAATGAACCATCTCTCATCAATTTCAAGCTTAGACTGTTGAATCTTTCGCGTGAATATTGTCTGGATGCTTTTCTCCAATCAGTACCAGCTTTCATCATTGCAATAAACTCCTCGTAACTTATGCGCCCATCCTACAACATAAAAGAATAAGCTTTAACTTCCAATTAAATGGGATTAATGATTTGGAGATGTTTTGGATCAAGTGGTTTTGAGATGATAACCAAGAAAGAAATTGTCACCTTGTCAGTATCAACATCATGCATAATGGCATTGATAACTTCCTCACTGGTATCAACTTCATCGTTTAAGGAATCTCGCAGATCTTCTATCTCTAAGAAACCACTTTGATTTAGATCAAAGAAGGCAAAAGCTTTATGCAAGTGCTCATCGTTCGCTATTTTCCTGAGGTGAACTGAAACTGCTACAAACTCTCCATAATTCAGAGTTCCATCACCATCAACATCAGCCTGTTAAAAGCAGATTGCAGTTATTACATTGATGAAACTAGAAGTTTTAAATATGAAACGTTGTAGGACATGATATGGTCTGTGTAAACAGACATTATGCAAGAGAATGAAGGAGCGGAATATAGAGTTCATGCAAGAACTGTCCCCCAACAGGAGAAGAATCCAACGGAACAGTAGAGCATGTAGGAGCCTACTTTCAATCATCCTCCAATCCCACAACCACACATACCGGTTGCATTAGTCATAAGTTCTTAGAAAGGCAGGGATCAGAAATAAAATACAAGGGTCATATAATCTTACAGCTTCCACTAGGATCTGCAAATCTGCATCAGGAATCTGTTGGCCAAGCTTTTGCAACCCCATCCGAAGCTCCTCAAGGTTTATTTTTCCTCGTTTTCCAGTGTCCATAACGTCAAAAGCCTCTTTTATGCCAGCTACTTCCTCAACTGACAAATGCTCAGCAATCACCTGGAAATCAAATTAATTACAGTACAGTCATTAAATGTAGAAACTATAGGTCCATGCAACTTAAAAGCAGATAAACTACAACAGTTATTTGGATTATTACCCTTAGTGCTCTCTTCTTCAGCTTGTTCATTACAGAAAATTGTTTGAGCCTAGCTTTCACAGTCTCACCCAATGGAACATTGGGTGCTTTTTTGGCATTTTGTAGCCATGGATGTTCTGCATACAATAGTTGGGATGATTTTTCATGCATAGAAAATATATATCAACATAAATAAAGCATGTAACATTTACAGAAGGTTACCAAGCACTTCCTGTGCTGTAAGACGCTGCTTTGGATCAGGATTAAGCATTTTCTTTACAAGGTCCTTTGCATTGTCTGAAACCTTAGGCCATGGGTCCCTCTTAAAGTCAATAACAGAGCGAATAATTGCTTGTGCCACCCCCTGCTCAGTCTCTGTATGCAAACACGAGAAATGTAGTTTATATCTATTTTTCTAAAAGTAAAAGCGTAGATAGTGAACCGTATGCAAAAGAATACAGTGAACCGTATGCAAAAGAATACATCAAACTCCTGATACATAATATTAAAGATAATTTAAAAGTTTTTTCTTTATATCTCTCTTTTCTTTATCCGAACTCTGGATGCCCACATTGTCTCTATATCTATCTCAAGATATAACCTTCATGATGTCATAGAAAGACAAACCTGCCCAGAATGGTGGCACACCACAAAGTAAAATATAGAGGATAACTCCAGCACTCCAGACATCAACCTCTGGGCCATAATTACGTTTAAGAACCTCCGGAGCCATGTAATATGGGCTTCCCACAATCTCATTGAATCGTTCACCTGTTAAAAGAGAGCATTCCTGAGCTGTTTGAGCATAAATATAAAAAGAAGATAACTGAAGCAGTCCTGAATTAATTTCCACCAAAGATTAGAAAAGTACAAAAACACTTATAAATTTGAGATAGCCAATAGTTAATATGCAATACCAGGTTTAAAGAAGACTGACAACCCAAAATCAATTGCCTTCAATGGCGCATTTTCCTTCTTATTTCCAAACAGAAAATTCTCTGGTTTGAGATCACGATGCATTACTCCATGTTTATGACACATCTGCAACATAAATGTAATACAACCAGTTATTTATCTTCACCTGAAATAAAAGTACCATTATCCAGATAGAGAAAAGAGTGAGCAATTGCATACCGATAAGGGGAAACCAGAAAAGAAGTTGAAGTACATATAAGAGTTCATTTCTTTATTATCTACCTTGAACTATTAAAAATTATCTTTTTCTCACAAATAACTGTTAAGCAATCAGAAGGAATGTGTGGACTTGTACACAGATGTGGCTTTTATATGAAATGACAAGATTCAATATACCAAATGGGTTATCAAGTGCAAAACATAACATCAAAAAGATGGATTATACCCCAAACCACCTAAAATGAACCAAGTAAATGGATTGAGTATATCATTTCACTTCAAAGAGGCCCATTTATCATTGAAAACATATTTAGAATCTAAATTGAAAAACTAGACCTGGGGCTCCTGTAATGTTAAAAGTCTTGAACTAGTTTTACAGCAAACATATGACAAATCAATGTTACCTAGAAAGCAGATCATTCCCATATGAGGAACAGAAACTAGAACCCAATTCACTACCTCTATAATACCTCATTCGATAGGGGTAGTTTTCTCCAGGTCGCTTAGTAGAAACAATTTACAATTTATTGGAATGTGAGAACTTTTTTTTGTAAACCTATATATGTTTACATAAATATATAATCCTAAAAATAAGTTTTGAAGTTTGTCAGTTGTTTGTTTTGCACAATAATTTTATAATGATCTATATGCTAATGGGATATTAGTTTTACTGAATTGGATCACTAGTATTTCCTAATTGACCTCACGTAAGACCATACATAGAATGCAAGACTATGCCAATTCAACAACATATATATAGTTCAGAATTCAACCTGAACAACTTCGACAATAGTCCTCATAACCACTGCAGCAGCTCGTTCAGTGTAGTGTCCCCTTGCAACAATCCTGTCAAACAACTCTCCTCCCTCACACAGTTCCATTACAATATGAACAGCATCATCATCCTCATAAGTATCCTTCAATGTCACGATATTAGTATGCTTGGGCAAATGCTTCATAATCTCTACCTCCCTCCTCACATCCTCAATATCCACAGCAGTCCTGAGTTTCTTCTTGGATATCAATTTACAAGCATATTTCTCACCAGTGTTCACATCGGTGCACAGATACGTTACCCCGAATTCGCCACGCCCCAGCTCACGACCCAGATCATATTGAGATGAAATATCTTGACCAGTGAGTTCCTTCAAAACCCTTAGCTTGAAGGTAGTAGCAGATCCATTGGAGACAGCATATTCATCTCCATAAAATGGGTTCGCTTTGTTCTTTTTTTGCCCTTTCTTGTTCTTCTCAACAGGAGAACCAGGGGTCGCACAGCAATTTCCCATGAATCAAAATCAAGGCGACGGCTCTAAACTATTTTCGAAATTTCCTGAAATTTAATGAAAAATCCCGTAAGCTAAACGGACGAAATAAGGAACCAAATTCAGATTCTTAAGAGGTAACCATAGATAGCCAAAGTCTAAATGCTTAGATCCACAGCATAAGGTAATTTCGAATTGAATTTTTTTTGCAAAAGTAAAAATTAAAGAAACTCCAAAAGTTGGAAGATTGGAACTATGAAAGGTATTTCACATACAGAAACCAACCCAGAAAAATAAAATTATCAACTAAGTCCAAACAACCCTCTCCAACAAGAAAAAAGAAGTCCCAGAAAATCTGTCAAAAAAAGGGATCAACTAAAACAAAGACAATAAATAATAAAAGCAAAACTTTTTTAACTAAACCACCTTTTTCTCTGACAAATTTGAGCACTGAGAAATCTGAAGTAACCCAGAAGGGTTTTGAAAATGGAACTCCTTCCAGTGCCCAGCAAAATGATAAGGTTTTCTATTTTTTAGGGGTGAAATATAAAAGGAAGGAGATTCAATCAATGCCGCTAAAAGAAAGAGATTAAAGAGTCAATGCTCTCTTCTTGCAAAGACTTTCTCTCTCCTTTTTTTTTCTCTTCGAATCTAAGAGAGAGACAGAAGAAGAAGTCGCTTCTGTTTTCCTTTTTTTAATCTACATATGTTGATTTTTTTTTTATTATTACTTTGTTGCAAATTACCTAAACTTCAAAATAATAATAAAAGGTGAAAATTCTCTTTATTTATTGTTAATTCCAAATGGAAGTTTTCTGCTTAGAGAAAAAAAAGATAAAAGTACTTTTCATCAATATAC
The DNA here is from genome assembly GCA_025506655.1 of Gossypium rotundifolium. Taxonomy (NCBI): domain Eukaryota; kingdom Viridiplantae; phylum Streptophyta; class Magnoliopsida; order Malvales; family Malvaceae; genus Gossypium; species Gossypium rotundifolium. The sequence continues at coordinate 111,678,047 of CP106730.1, forward strand.
ATATATTAGTTCTAAATGAAAGGGATTAAAAAAATGAAGGATAGGTGAAGATTGAAGAAGACGGACTTACCAAATTGAAGTGGAAATTTGGAGGCTGATAAGAGTTTAAAAGTTTAAAGCCACTGATATTTAATGAATGATTATTAAGACTTTTATAATGCAACCTTTTAGATTCATCCAAACTTAAGAACATTGTTTAGGTCAAATTTTGGCATCTTTGGTTGGACTTTTCTGTGCTTATGTATATGTTTAAGTTTGGGTACCTTTGTGAGATACGGATGTTTGAAACTAGGGTGTGTATGGGCCGGGCCGGATTAGGTTCGAGTCGGGTTCAACTAAAAATTTAGACATATTTGTTAGACTCGGGTCCAACCCAAAAAATAGCTTAAAATTTTGTCCAAACCCGACCCGTCCCGTCCATATTAATTTTTATATAATTTTAAAATATATATATATATAATATATCAAACATACTAAAACATCAAAATAAATATTTTCCAACAAATTGAAAATAAAATTTTAAAAATATATACTTAAATAACACTAAGATAGATACAACTTAACAAGCAAATGTATCTAAAATAATAACAAAATTAACAATAAAATAAATTTTATACAATATCCAAATAATAACAACAAAATAATAACAATATAATAGTAAAATGGTAGCAAAATAGAGAGAAAATAATAAGAAAATAATATTAAAAACAAAAAAAAATAAAATTTGTCCTTTAGTGAATTTGGGCTGAGCCCAGGCCAAAAATGCATTATTTGAGGTCTGATCCGTTTTTTAAACGAGTCTTATTTTTTATCCAAACTCATTTTTAGAGTAAATATTTTTATCTAATCCCTCTCATATTTCAGGCGACCTTTCGAACCGGGCCGAATAGCCCAACCTATGAACAAACAAGTCTATTTGAAACTATGGAGGATCATTATTTCTCTAGAAAGAAATATGACAAGTGTTATTTGGTGGGAGTTGACCCATTACAAGTACCTTTGAAATTATTTTTCAATTTTGTGATAAAAAATTGTAAAATATTTACCATCCCTCTAATTAGGTTGCAAAGGGAGAATATTTTCCCATAATAAAAATAAAAGAGTTTGCATATTGTGTGCTTTCAACCAGTGAGTTATATTAGAGTGTTCAAATTTTGATTAAAATCGATTTAATCTAGTTAATTGATTTAATTCGATTGGAAATTAATTAATAATTTTTTAAAAATTTAATTATCGATTAATTTAACTCGAAATCGAATAATTAACCGAAATATATAATATATATCATATATATATATATATATATATTAACGGCCCACTACTCACAACTCACCTAAGCCCCAACCACTATCCAACATAGGCCCCCCATTAACCCAACCCAAATAAACATTTAAAATCCAACTCAATCCAAATAATTATTTTAATTATAAAATTAATTTATATTAAACAAATAATTTAATTAAAAAACTACGATTCCTAAAAAAAATTGAAAATAACTTAATAACTCACACCCTTTGCTTAAGAAGAGGTTCGCTTTTTTTGAAAGACATTCTCTATGTATTTACCTTTTTTTTTTTTTTTTTTTTCTATTTCCTTTGCTTCACTTTTTGACTAGAAATGAGTGTTTGAATGTGATTTTAGTTGATATAATCAAAGCTTAAATAGACTTTTTATTTTCTTGGAAGCGTGTTCACACTAGGATAACATTCACCTTTAAGCCCGAGTGGTTGGTTTGGTTTGAGGTGGGATGAGAGGTCATGCTCAAGAAGTCAATCTAGATTTAAAAATGCTTATTTGGCTAGCACATGTCTTCTTGGCGGAGAGATATAACAATAGCCCCTCCCGGTCAAGCAATAGGCTATAAAGTGACCTTTCGTGAGACATTCTTTGTAGACCCCTTAAAGGCTTTTCCAATCGAAGAAGGTAAAGCATCATCAAATAGTTGTCATAAATGTTACATTCTTTTGGGAAGTAGTGGTCATGATAAGGAGCATTCAACATTATTCAGGTGGCCAGATGCTGAGGGTCATGACTTTAAGTCCTCAAAATGACACATTTATGAAGAATAACTAAAAAATCTATAAATTATTCTTCTACATTTCCTAAGGCTACTTTTTTGTTTCAAAATAGTTGCTTGAGATTCTTATTCATTTTTGAAATTTTCCTTTTTACTCAATGTTTTTGCAATCTTAGAAAATGGTCAAACTTGCAAGGAAAAAAGGGAGGATTGACAAACCTCCATCGTAAAAAGGCGGTAGGTCTTCTATTGTCAATAATAGGGTGGTAGCAATGAGTAATAAGTCGACCGTAGTTGATTCCAGGAGACCTCTAATAGTCAAGAACCAAAAGGGCAAATCCCAGAACATATGAGGGATTACGATGAATCGGCGGTGATTGTCGAGTGTAAGTGTATGACGACTAAATTGGAGATGCAAAATGTGCTAAGATGCATGGGCTTTGTAACATCCCGATTTTGGGCCTAGTCGGAATAGTGGTGCGAGACCACAAATTCGAGGTATATGTATGAGTTTTTTTTTTTTGTTTATGCCATGTTTGCATGTTAGTTGAAAGTTTCATGAAGCAATTTTGTCAAATTGTGATTGAATTGTCCAAAAGGACTAAATTGCAAAAGTTGCAAAATGTGAGATTCTAGAAGCTATTTGTGTGAAATAGCTTTGGATTATCAATTAGAGGTCCTTAAATAGTAATTTTCCCAAATTCTAATTTTTGGAAAAATTTGGGCATGAATGGGTTAAATTTGAAAGTTTGACAAAAAGGCATTTTGGTCATTTGTCAATTAAATGATTAAAATGGGAAAAAGATGATAGAATTTTCATTCATCTTCTTCCCCAAGGCTACCGAAAATTGAGAGAAGCCATTGTTGGGGCTCTTCAACTTTTCAAGCTAGCTAGTAAGTGTATTCTAGCTCCGTTTTTAATATTTTTCGTATTTTTTAAGTCCTAGTAGCATGAGTAAGCTATTTTTAGCTATATGTTGAGCTAAGATGGATGTTCAAAAATGTACCCATGTATGACACACATGTATTTTGATGTTTTATGGAAGAATATGAAAGCTTGATGTAGTAGAAACATCTTTTGCTAAGTGAATTCCATGAAAAAATGCATGTAGGAACTAGTTTGTGAAAGTCTTGAGATTGGTCATACATGTATGATTTAGTGAGAATTGATGATTTCCTTAGTTGAGTAAATGGTTCAGCTATGCATGAAAGGCTAGAAAGTTGAATGAAAATCACTTTATGAGCCTTGGGCCAAATGTGTAAATATGAGAAAGTTTTGAGGCAAAATGGTAATTTTGCTAAAGTACGAGATAAGGGTCAACTTAGTCAATATGTGTATTGAATAAGTTGATTTATTCATAATAGATCAAGAAAGACGAAGCTCGGATCGAAACCGAGGCAAGAGCAAAATGGTGGACTAAATTGCCCATCTTTATACTTTTTGAGTACCGAGGTAAGTTTATACGTAATCAATGTGTTATACTTATACGTTCTTAATGTTAGCTAGTGTATAGCAGGAATGAGAATGAATGAGAATGATTGAGAATGATTGAGAACCTATGTGGTTCAAGTGGAATGAATGTGGCAGATATCATGAATGAATGAATGAGTAAGTAGATATGTGGATGTGTAGTGATAATATTTGATGTGGGCTAAGTGTGATACCACATTGATACTTAAAAACTATGGGTTGTGTGCGATACCATAGCTAAGTATATTATTTAGTGGGCTATGTGTGAAACCACTATGAGTACCTCTTGGTAGGCTATGTGCGATACTACCTTATTACCGATTGTGGTGGGTGAAAAGCGAAACCAACGAGTAATTTAAATGTGTGGATGTATTAGTGTAATAAAATGATGTGTTGTATTTTCGAGTAAATGTGGTATTGAGTGTAGGGTGCATGTTAATGATTATGAGTATGTGACTCATAATGTTTTGGAAATGTGGTAAGGGATAGAAAGAGTAAGCATAAGTGTGGATATGAATTTATTTGGTAGTATAATGCTAATTATTGTTTAGTTTATACTAGAATGCTTAAATTGTTTATGTGTAAACTTACTAAGCTCAAGGCTTACTCTTTTTCTTTTCCCTTGTCTTATAGAGAAAGAGGGTTGAATCGAGATACGTGGATTAATCAGAAGATCGCCCACACTATCAGCTCACTCCGGCACATTAGACTAAATGCTTTGTATATAGCATGTATAGGGGCTAGACAAGTTAGTGAATTTTGTTGTAAATGGCTAAGATGTGTTAGCCTATAGATGGATACTTTATTTTGTATAATGCCATGGTTGATGGCTACTTTATTATATGAAAAGACGTAGTTGTCCATGTGAGATTGTGTTTGAATTTGAGTTGATTATGGATGTGTTGTTTGAATATATGTTGTAAGAACTTGAGGGGTGAGAAGAGCTTAGCACATGTAACACCCCAAACCCGGCCCAAACACTACTACCGGATCTAGTATGTCACTAAGAAAAATTTTAGGAAAACCAAACGTGTCGACAAAAAGCCCAAATAGGAATTTCATAAATTGTGCCTTAATAAGCAAAAGCCCAAAACTAGATTACATGTCCTTGGAAAAAAAAATTAAAACGAGAATAAATGATAAAGGCCCATAATAAAACTAAAATGTAAACTAATGGCCCCTGGCCTTATTACAACGTAGTTTAAATCCATCATATAAAATACTTTAAAAAAAACTAAGATGGGGAGCTTGTCGCCGGATCCACCTTCTTTTGTATGGCCACATTGCGCTTCACTTCGGCCCGATCCGATGCACTAATCGTCACCTGAAAGGTTAGTTTAAAGGGGGTGAGTCGCGAGACTCGGTGTGCAACCCTCATGCACCACTAGATTTGGTCTCATAAACATAACAACAATTTCATTTACATGGATAACAAGTAATATGCAAAGCCCAACCCATTTGCCTAGGTTTCCATCCGTTAAACGCCCGCACTACCAACCAACACACTATTGGGGATTTCTACAATCAACCCACACTGCTATTTCCAAGATGGCGATCATGTCGCTCATCAACATATATTGGCCAAATCTCAGATAACAAATTACGGCATTAGCCATCAAAGAATTTACTAGTAAAACCATTACTCATATACATATACATATAACTTCCTCCTTTCATCACCCAACCCGTGCAATATGCACAATAATTTAAAACATGTACAACAGTTTACTTGTAGCATATAGTCAGATTATTTACTAACCTGAGGGTCCGTCTTTTAAATCCGAGATTTCAGCTTTTAATGTAACATATAAATCTTATGAGCACATATACATATATATTGTTATTATTAATCAGATCTAGACGGTGAGGAAGTATTACACACCTGATTCGCGTACTAAGGCTTTTGCTATGTCTATGCTACTATCACTTGAAACAACTACTATTGGCCCACGATCTGACTTCGATTTCGGGCTACACCCCGTTGGCCAATCTCGCACTACCGAAACAGATCGCTTCTTGAATTTAGGCGACGATTTTACAGATCCAACCTTCTCTGCTTGACTGTTAGTTGAGTCCATAATAATCCCTTAATCACTAAACCAAATAAACGATGAGATCTAACTCATTAGTTAAATGTAACCTTTAAAACGAACACTTACCTAGTTAGCCGAATCCCGAATATCTTTTAAAAATTGTCACCACCAACCTTCCTACATTCGAAAATCCTCCAAATATCAAACCAACTGATACACACAATCAACCTAACCTCAAATAGTATTCGGCCATAGCAAAAGGAATCATGGAAGGCCATTCGGCCACACTTACCACTACCTACCTTCGGTTTTTCCACCAAATCGGCTTTAATGGGATAGATTCAGCTTCAAGGGGTAAAGAGTATAATCACCAGGGCCTTGGAAATAATGTTTTAGATTAGGAGTTTGATAAAAATAAAAGAATCACAGAAAAGGAAAAATCCCGAAACTCACCGGATTACTAAGGAGTATACGGCTTACAGTGCACCTTTGGGAAAACAGAGATCTCCCTTGTAGATTCGGCTATAGAGGAAGAAGATATGCACTAAAAGCATTCAGCTTTCAGAAGGGATCTAGGAGAAAAGAGAAGAGCTAGAGAGTTTTCGGTTTTGACAAGAAACAGAGGTACATAAGAGAAAGAATTTTCGGTTGAAGAGAATAGATGAGAAAGTGAGAAAAACTAAATGGAAAAGATGATATCTGGCCTCCCAATTTCGGCATATCATACCCATACACAGAGTTGGAGTTTCTGCCAACTCTTTCCCTCCTAATAGCTTTCATCTCACCTAATAACCCCAATCCTTATCTTACCTTTAGAAGAGCCCTCACTAAAGCCAACTCCTCCCTCCTTGTTTATCATCTTTTATCACTTAAATAAAAAGAAATAAAGCTCCTTAATTAGTAGCCTACATGCCGTCCACCCCCTTCCCATCTAAGTGCCGAATTTTGACCCATCTCCTAAGGCCCAATCGGCCACACAAGAGCCCAAACTCCTCCCCCCTTATGACGCCACCTTATGCCCACTTAAAGCACTTTAATTCTTTGGGCCACAAGCCCAGCTTGTCACTTAATTAACCATCTTCTTAAATTATAAGCTAACACAATTTATTAGCCACCTAACCCAAATTTTTAAAGCCCAATATTTCACTTTAAATTACCCAGAGCACTAACTTTAACCCTAATTCAAATATTTAATCAAAAAGTCAGCCCAACCTTTACAATCTCAATTTAACATATTAGACTATCATATAAATGCGTAGGCCCACTTTAAGGATGTTACAGGTCCATGTGGATAGACACATGGGCATGTGTCTAGGCCATGTGCCCATGTGTCTATCCACGGGCCATGTGCTCATGTGTGCCACACGGCCAGCCCATGGGTGTGTGCCTTGGCCGTGTCTCTTCGACAGTTTCAAGTAGTTTAGGCCATGGGCTAGCCACACGGGCGTGTGTCTAGACTTCAGGCTGTGTGGTGTAGTCAGTGTTCACCACAGGTGGTGAGCACGGGCGTGTGCCCTAACCGTGGGGCATTGGCAGAATGCTTGGGTTTTCAAGCACGGGTTGAGGGCATGGGCGTGTGAGACCTCCACGGGCATGTAGTCCCTGTTTAGGTGGAAAATTTTTAAAATCGCAGAAGTTTCTGATAGGGTCTCGAGAGCCCTCGTGAGTTTGAGTGAGGCCTCGTAAGTCGAGATTGAGGTTGTTGAAGTGACTTAAGAGAGTAGTCATAATGAGCCTAAGTGACGATCATGTGGTTTTAATACAGTAATGCCTCGAGCCCAGTTCCGGCAAGTATTACGAGTAAGGGGTGTTACATGCCTTCTTACAAGACATCCTAAGTACAAGTCTATGTTCAGGCCACTTTTCAATGGAGGGAGGCCTAAATTTTACCTCTAGCTAGTTTTTATGGAGGTGGGATTTCACTTGCCACCACACCAGTTTGTTATGGATTTATTGAATTTCTACTGTTTGGCACATAGATAGCTAGTTAAGAACTCTTGGTGGTTAATAATTGGATTCATGATCAAATGTGGGAAGAGAAGGATATGGCCATTCGTGTCATTGTTTCAATATATATATACCTTTCAGGAGAGAAAAGACTTTGAAGGGGTATACCTAGTGGTTCGAAGGGAGGGGACTAAGCAACTTATTTATTGAAGGATGAGAAGGTTGAAACCAAATCCTAAGAAGCATATTCTGATGAAATTAAAGCTAGGGGAGTTCTTCGGATTCCATATATTGAATGGAAAAAGCTTATATCTTCTCATTATTTTTATTGTCCCCAACTAGAAGATATTTCTGATAGAGAAAATGCCTACAACCTTTTGAATTGTAATGTTAATTATCATCATGTGTTAGAAATCCTTCAAGAATTTAAAAGGAAACATCTCTTACCTCTAAATTTTGGTTCGGCGATGAGAAAATATGACAAAACTTCTTCTTCTTTTTTTTTTAACGTGAAAGGAGAGAAGATGAAGATGACAATCCTTCATTTTTCTTAGCTTTTGTTTCTCTTTCTTTCCATCAAAGATTTAAATTTTAACCATAATTTATTAGATTAATTTCTTTAAAACCAATCACCATTAATCATTTATAATTTACTTTTAGTGGAATTTAAAGGATATTCTATCCACCGTCCATATGTTCACAATGGTTAATTTGCTTTTTAAATATTTGGTTAATTACTACTTAAATACCTCAATTACTATTTACTTATTTCTAAATTTCTATAATTTAATCACTCTAATCACTTTAATTTATAGCTACTTTAATTTCTAGCTAATTCCATTCTTTAAACCCATATTTGACTTGTAATTTTCTTGATTTAACTTTTCAAACTATTCGACTTAATAAATTAAGTCTTGGAACTGAAATTTCCGGCACCGATGTAAATCGGTTTTGTTACAAACGACCCCTTGTAAAGTCACACAACCAAAAACTTAGGACTCGACGAGACAATCCAAAATCCAAAAAAAGAACTAAAACAGAAGGCATACTTACTTTGTTGGAAGACTTGAAGAGAAAGTCTCAAAGTATGTTAGGTCCAAATGAAGTATTCCACCAATCCAGCCTAGACATGCAATATTTGTGAATTAGCAAAATATTGATTTCCCAAGAGAGGGAGTGATTGAGGAAGTTACTTTCTTGTCTTTCCATAGCTTCACATTGCACTTTTGGTTCTTAAAGTTGTAGAAGGCGCTAAAGCCCCATTCGAGACGCGAAGATTTCCTAATGGAGATGAATGCAACCTTGTCCATCCAATCAAAATCTTTCAAACCCACAAACACACTCGCAAATTCAGGTTGAAGATAAACCCAACAATTAGATTTAAGCTTACAGGAAAATAGATGGGGAACAACACGAGAAATTCGCAGCATTGGATGATGTAAGTTTCTAGGATAGCCCATCCCTTGGTTAGGGTTTAGACCATACTAATTCAAAACCTCAAAAGAGAAAGGATTCAGTGGGAAATGAAAACACAAAAGATTTTTGTCTCTCTTCAACATTATCTGCCCTCAACTGTAAAGTCCCTAGGAACCTCGAGATATTCCTAAATCTTTTAGATGCATTCTAACTGACTCTATGTCGACAGACTAAGAAATTGTGAAAAATATAAAGTCTAATGACAATATATATCGCAAAGAAAAGAAAAAGAGAATAAAGAACACACATTTTACGTGGAAACCCTTTTGGGAAAAAACCACAAGAGGAGAAGAAAATTCACTATGTCGAATTCCATTACAAGAGGAATAGACTATGTCTATTTATAGTTATAAAACCCAATTCTAATCAAAGTAAAAATATATTATGCTAATAAATGCTAAATATATTATACTCATAAATACTAAATCTTCTAGAAAGAAGATATCTTTTGTTTAACTTGACTTGCAAGCAATATCTTAGAATTTGGGTCACACAACTCTAACAATCTCCACCTTGACATGAATTCTCAACAAACAAGTGGAACTCTCAACGAACAAGTTCTCCACCTCTTCCATAAAACCTCTTAAGAGTTTAACGTCAACAATGAACACCAACCAAGTCTAAGCAATGCTCAAACTTGGTTATAGGAAGTGACTTAGTCATCATATCTGCAGGATTTTCATAAGTACTAATTTTGCTCACAACAATATCACCATGAGCAATAATATCACGAACAAAATGATATCGAACATCAATGTGTTTTGTTCTCTCATGAAACATTTGATCTTTTGTAAGGAAGATGGCACTTTGATCGTCACAAAACATCGTGGTTGATTTGAAGGTCTTCATTGAGCTCACTAAAGAGTCCTTCAACCAAATAGCTTCTTTGCAAGCTTCAGTAATTGCCATATACTCATCTTCAGTGGTAGACAAAGCGACTGTAGTTTGCAAAGTAGCTTTTCAACTGATTGCACAACCTCCTATTGTAAAGACATAACCAGTGAGAGATCTTCTTCTATCAAGGTCTCCAAAGAAATCAAGATCAACATACCCAATGACTCCATCTCTAGTTCTTTCAAAGCGTAAGCAAACATCAGTAGTACCTGTAAGTATCTTAAAATTCAATCAACTACTTTCCAATATTCTTTACCGGATTCGCCATGTATCATTAATCGACCGACCGTGATATGATAAATCTGGACGTGAACAAACCATAGCATACATGAGAGATCCCATCGCACTCAGTATGGAACATGTGACATGTACTCAATCTCATCATCGATTGTGGAGACAAAGCCGATGAAAGTCCTGAAATGGTCACAGCTAAAGGAGTACTAAGCACTCTGCATATTGAACTCCAAAAGAACTTTTTAATGTACCCTTCCGACTTAGGTACAACTTACTTGTTTTTCTATTGGGCTTTGACCTTTCTTATTTCTACTTTATCTTTTCGCTATCAACATGTCATCAACATAAAGAAGTAGATACACAAAAGAACCATCACCGTTTTTCTTAAAGTAAACACACTATCAAAGCTACTTCTTTTAAAATTATGTGAAGTCATAAAGGAATTAAACCTCTTGTACCCTCTATCTTCATCAAGCTCTCCATGCAAAATGCGCTTTTTACATCTAATCGCTCAAGCTCCAAATCTTGCATGGCCACAATACCAAGCAAAGCTCGAATCGAACTATGCTTCACAACCGGGAGAACACATCCTTCACAACAACCTCCTGAATAATTAGACGACTCTTGGTTTGCATCTATATCTTCACCACATTTAAAGCATGAGCAACTAGGTCACCTCAAAGATACTTCTTTGGAGGTTTAATTTCTCTCTAGTTCTGCTTTTTGGCGATAGAGTATTGTGGTGAAGAAGCAACTCTATTCTCAATTTTTGTACCGGCTTGAGGAGTTGACTCAGATTAACTGATGCTTCACCGCTTTTTATTTTCTTTATTGGAAGAGTCTTTAAGAGATAAGTTAGGTAGCATAGCGGTTTCATCAAAAACAACATCTCTGCTAATCACAACTTTTCTATTTTCAGGACACCATAACTTATACCCTTTTACAACAACTTTATAACCAAGAAAACACATTTAATGGATCTTGGTTTCAATTTTCCATTATTAACATGAGCATACGCAGGACACCCAAAGATCTTTAAATCGAATAATTAGCAGGATTACGGACCATGCCTCTTGTGGAGTCTTTTTCTCAATGGCAACGGATAGAGATCGGTTGATTAAAAACATGCATTCTCGCAACGTCGCTTTGTTGTGGAGTATGACGAATCCCAAGTGTCTCACGATCTCTTCCGACTTGCACAGTTTTATTAAACTCATCGTTCTAAGCCATTGTGCATGAGGTATTTTATTTGTTTTCCGTATGTTTTTCAATCATAGTTTTCCAAGACTTAAATGCGGAAAACACATCGCTTCGCTTCGGAAGAATGCCCAAACTTTTCGGAAAATCATCAATAAAAGTTAGCATATAATTAGCTCCACCTCTCGAAGGCACCCTTGATGGCCCCCATGATCGTAATGAATATACTCCAATGTTTCTTTCGTGTTATGGATTCCTCCGGTGAATCGAACTCTCTTTGCTTCCCAAAACAAAGGCTCACAGGCAAATTCCTTGCCCATCAAGAAGTCCTCTTTGCTCAATTTCGCCATGCCATTCTAATATGCTAGGCGATATGCCAAAGTTTAGTAATATCATCATCGACAAAGAAGAGAAAGCGACAATACCAATAACAATAGAACCACCGCAAAACATATAACTTGGTAGTCTTTCTCGCCTCTTTCATCACAATGAAACCTTTAGAAATCTTCAACATCCCACTTTCAACGTGTATTTGTACCAAGAGTACTTTAAATTTCTTTTCAATTCGTGTCACACTCGACATTGCAAAAACACAACACCTTCCGAAGTAAACCAATACAAAGGAACCCGAATCAAGTATCAATTTTGAATTGTTGACTTCATTGCTTCATATTTGCATTCGCCTCATTATGGCGCTATTTATTCATGACATCAGATGATCATCATCAACATTCATCTTGTCTCCCACGAACAATAAGACCCTCTCCTTGGAACCACAAGGTTTCAACAACCAAAGAATTAAACCTCATCCTCGCGGCTATAAAAATCCTCACGAACAGCAACCCTAGATCTGTCCATGGCCTCCAAGTTTGAGAGAATTTCTTTAAACACCATTAAGTGTTCGTACCTGACGCACCTTCCTTCAAACAATGAGCATAAAGACGTTGTTTCATATGCAAGTATTTGTTCTAACCTCTTCCATAATGTCAGGCGCCTTCTCCTTCATCACATTCATTAGACAAATGCGATGTAAGCGTGTTAGTGCCTTTCGATCCTTGCGCTTCTTATCTTCCTCCGTCAATGTCGAAGGCATCTTATCTACCAGCAAATCCATCTGCAAGAATCGCTCGTATCTTTATCCGCCACAACGCGAATCGTGTTAATCCAACAATGAATTTCATACTTCAATTTGATGAAAACTCGGAAGTGAAAAATATAAAGTCTAGCTTATAAAACCCAATTCTAATCAAAGTAAAAATATATTATGCTAATAAATGCTACCTAAATCTTTATATTTTGTTTAACTTGACTTGCAAGTAATATATTAGAATTTGGGTCACATATAACATCTATATGCCGCAAAAGTAACCTCTAGTAATACCTACATATAAAAATCTACAAAGGATTCAATGTTAATTCGCTATTATGGCATTTATTCATGACATCAGAGGCATTGGAAAGGCAACAACCTTTCCCAAAACCTCACACAGCAGCTGTAACCAGTCTTTCACAAGAAACTTTGAAGCCTGCTGCAGACCATCTTTCGTCGGGAATATTGTTAATACCTAATATAACTTAGTTAAGCTACAATAGTTCTGTAAAGACAAAAACAACCCACCAAGGGCAAACAAACCCATAACGAGTTGGCCTCTGAGGCCTAGGCCATCCAAGCCTTAAAGGGATTCTCCCTCATAGGAGCATCAATACTCCCTCCTGTACAAGAGCTCTCATGCATCTTCATCTATCTGTTTCAGGAAGATTCTACAACTGCATTGGAAATATGAAGTAACTTAGCAGCTTAGCGTCAGATCCGAGCATCTACTCGTTCAACTGCAGGCAAGAATCAAAGGCCTATAAATAAGGCAATATGTCTACAAAGCCAGGTATAGGACCTTGTCTACTAATTTACATTGTCTTCAGCCTAAAACCCTTGTTCACAAACGCATCCGGTGCCGTTTAAGTTTTTCTCTTCTCTCTTACAGATCCTCTATACCATCCACTGACTAGCCAACCTCCTCACTAAAATAGAGACATCAATAAAAAAAAATAATATCTTTCAGTTATTTAATTTTTTTGAAGTACTTCATAATAAAAACTAAAAAGCAAATGATAAATTTTTTTCAATGAAAATATATTAATTAATTAAATTCAGATGGAGAACAAAATATGCTTACCCCAAGCTAGCTTGGGCTGGGCCAGGCCGATCAAGCCTGGTGGGCCAAACTTTTATTAAACAATTTGGCCAACAAAGAGAATAAAGGGCAGCCAGCAACAATTGCTGATTCATTTCATTCATTCTCTTTCTCAGATTAATTGCAAGATTTTCAACTAAATAATATACTTTGATGCGTTTGTATACAAATTGAAAGTAAAAGAAAAGAAAGCCATCTCGTTCCCTTCCTCAACTCACAATAACCAATCCTTTCTTTCTCATCTCACCATATTAATCAATTGTGTGGATATTCCTCCCATGCTCGTGTAATTCCTCTACTTTTTCCCACTCAATATGTTGGAGGTAGAAATGGGAATCATGTGTTAAAGCAACCTCTACTTCAGTTTCTCCCATATTTTTCTAATTTTATAAATACAAATGCATATTTATTATTATTTTAACAAATTAATGAGCATTTGTATGATCACAATTAGGAGTGAAGCCACAAAATTTTTTTGGGGCCAGAATTAAATTATATGTTTTTTGTAATAGTAAAATGTAATTCTACCATTTTAATTTAAAGGATTAAATTAAATTTTTATTATTTTGAGAGGGACAAAGTAAAATATTTTCGTTACTAATTTAAAATTTTATAAAGTATTGTCGAAACCATTTTAAAATTTGAGTTTTAGAAAATGGGGATCGACTTTAAAAACAAAAACGGGAGTCGCCACCAATCCTTTTCTACTATGGTGTGATTGGATCACCTTATAAAACGTTTTATTTCAAAACATTGTTTTTGGTCTACGAAATATCAAAAATGGGTTCGGGAGCCGGTTACGTATGAGGAAGGATTAGCACTCTCATAACGTCCAAAAATTGGTACCTAATCGATAAAATCATATCCTAATGTTGAAAATAAAAAAATTAAAATATGATCCTTTTATTAGAAAACCAAGACTTACCTATTTCAAAGAAATAAAATGTTATATCCAGTAAGCTAGGAAATAACACCTCACGACTTTGAAACTCGGCTCGCTTTTAATTTGGAAAATTCATATACCGAGACACAATACATCATATCCAGTAAGTTAGGAAATAATGTTTTGAATTCTTAAGAATAGGTTTTTTTTTATTTAAAACTTGAGATTTCTTTGTTCCGAGAGAATGTAAACATCACATCCAGTATGTTAGGACACGATATTTTAAAACCTTCATAATCAAAGTCATCTTACGATTTATAAAACTTGTAGAAGGATATTTAGCTATTTAGCCAAACGAAAAATCACAACCCAGTACATTAGGGCACTATTTCTCGAATTTCTAAATACCAAAACATTGCCTTATTTTAAAAAAACTTTTAAATAACATATAGTAATTTTGTAAAAAATATATTTTTATTTTAAACAATAATCTATGTAACAAGATTGCATTTATACATTATCGAACATAAATGTTAAAAGCAATTATAATACACTATCATTTAATATAGACAATATAAAATACAACCAAAATAACTACACTAAAGTAATCATAAAATAATAAATAAATAAAAGGGCATTGTAAGGACAAATAAACAATATATATAAAACATAAAAAATACTAAATAAATATGAACTTTTCATGCAAATATATATAAATGTGAAAATATATACCTATATATTGAAAAGAAAAGAAAAACATATTTTAAAATAAATAATTTATAAAAATATACTTATAATAATCTAAAACATATAAAACTACATTTAAAATATATAATATATTATACCATATAAATGATTTTAGATAAAAAATTTAAAATAATATAATATTATTTAATATACAAAATATTAAAAATATAAAATATAATAACTAATATATTAATCTAAAAATAATATGTGATAAAAATAATCAAATAATAAAAATAAGGACAATATGTAATAAGATATATATAAGTTAAATAGATTAATATAGTAATATACAAATAATAAGAAAAATATAATATTTTAACATAATAAAATAATTAAAAACAGTATTAGAATAAAATAAAATAAATAAAGAAAGAAGGGTTAAAATAGCAATTAAAAGCAGTTAAAAGGATTAAATTAAAAACATGAGTTAAACCACAGGGATTAATATAGCAATTAAGCCTCTTTTTAAAATGGCATCGTTAGAATTTTAATCTTTAAAATAGACCGAGGACTAAATTGGAATAAAAATAAATTTTTTGGGTAAATTTATAAAAATAAAGAAAATATTAAATTGGATGAAATTAAAACAATTAAAAAAAACGAAAGGATCACGGGCATAAATAGCCCAGTTTTAAAAAACATGGATCTCTGGAACAGGTCGAGTTAACACGCGGGTCCTCGTTCAAAACAACGCCATTTTATGCTTATTGAATCAAGCAAAAACGACACCGTTTCTGCATCATTATATAAATTAAAAACGGGTTAAAAAATTATTTTTAAAACTGTTAAAAAAAAAAACTCCAAAAACTTGTTTGAAATCGTTCCCTCCCCTGTCCAGCACTTGTTCGTCAGATTCGCGAGCCTCTCGCCGCATGTGCCTCCGAGGCCGGTGGACGGAGGTCTAAAACCTCCATCTCAAGGGTAATTTTTCTCGCCTTTCTTATTTTATTGTTCATATATTTACTATTTGCAGAAAAAAAGAACAAAAGAAAATAAAATAAAAGAATAATATGAATAGAAAATGAAAAATCACCTCAGATTGGTGAAAATTCGTTCCTTTTTTATTTCTGTATATTTTCAGTTTTTCTATGAGTCTCCGTATTTGTATCTCTGTTTTTCTCTAAAAAAAAAAAAAAAATCCCCTCTCATTTACAAGTTTTTGGGGCTTTATATAGCCTTGAAAAAAATAAAAAAATAAAAGGAAATATTCTTTTGCCATCTTTGCTCGCTTTTGTTTCCGCTTTTTCCTTGTTTGTGCAGATCGGAGATGAAAAGAGCGGTAATAGGGCAAGATCTACGCGTGGCTTGAAATGGGCCATTCTCAGAATCCGACGATCGAGGCCGGACGAAGTCATGCAATGCCAAGGTCGGAGTCTTGTGGCGCGACGATCACGCTTCGCTATTGCGGCGCCTAGGGTTTCTCCAGAAACCCTAGGTTTCTGAGGCTCGATTGGTTTTGGGCCTTTTGGGCCATTTGTTTGTTTTGGGTCTATTGGTTAGGTCTGGGTAAGATTGGGTTTGTAAGTGGGCTCAGGTAGTTTTTTAGATATTGGGCTTTTGAATTGGATAACAGTCTTGGTTTGATTTGTAAAATGGACTTGGACATTTATTTTATTTCTGGTTTATTTCAGCCCGGGCAAAATGGGCTTCTACAAGTATAATTATAATTAGGGGCACTTATGGCAATGATAATAAAATGTAGAATACAATGCATTACTAGTATCTACATCCCAAACACTAGCAAAATCCAGTCAAATAAAAAATGATATTGTTGAAGATTTGACTGAGGTTAATTAAATTTATGGAGTTGAACAACGATTAAGTATTTAACTTTTCAAATGTATTAAACATGTTGCTTCAAAGTTTTTTAAATTGGGAAGATATTTAGACTTTATCTTGAATTACTAAAGAAATGTTGAATAAAGGGCATTTGTGGACCAAAGTTAACATATAAATTTTCATCTTAAAGGCTAAAGCCACCCGTAACATTATTCCTCAGTGAAGATATGTTCATAAGAAGGAAAGGTAATAGATCAGTGCTTTTGATCTTTGAATGTGTTTTAAAGGAAAGAAGAGAAAAAATGAAAATGGAAGAGCAAGAGGAGAGTAAGGAAAATAAGGGAAAGTAGTTTCTTCCCTTATTTAGCAATGGAGAATATACAGCACTAAAGTTTAAAGACAAGAACATAAGCTTTTATTTAATATACACTCACGGATTCTGGTATACAAAAATTAATGGAGATGCCAAGTCTTTGTTCATTGTCAAAGACTATTTTCTACTACTTTATCCCTTTAATAAAGAAAGATGGAGTAATGGGGGAGTAGTACGTACGTACGTACACTATTACTGTCTGCAGATTTATAACATTCTCTTTGTATTCCTTATATACCTGCATGTGCAGACGCTGTGCAAGGATCAGTTAAAGTGCAAAAATGAGGCTCTTGGAAATCAAAATGTTACACAGTATATTATACCATATTTTTATATAAATTCAAAATCTAATGTTGTAAGATGAGTTACTCGTAAATGTTTTGTAAGTATAGCTTTCATACATAAACATTTATCCTCCAATCCATGCAAGCTTGTTTACCTCTCCAATGAATAGGATGTTTGATTTCCAGACAAATTCATACTTTATTCCCACACAAGAATCTATTCAACAAAGAGCATTTGTGGTCCAAAGTTATGGAAAAAAAAAAAATGGTGTGATCCTTGAAAGTTCACCCCTCATTTTCTCCTTTCTCTGAAAGATTAGTGTAGAAGATACCCTAAATAGGAGATGCCAATAAGAGTTAATGCTTTTTTATCCAGGAAAGAAAAGAAAAAGAAAAAAAAAAGTGAAGGAATATACATTAAAGGAACCATGTTAGAACTTTGCTTTCTTACATGTCTTATGTGTTGAGTGTTATTAATGATACCTATTTTTGAATATCCAATTTCAATTTCTTTTTTCTGCCAGTATGGTATATACGACATGGAAAGATGATTATCTGAATGCCCCTTTTTCTTTTTACCCCATAGTATAAAAGTAGTATTGATGATTACTACAAATTATATGGTATAGTGAAGAAAACATAAGCATCACATTTTGATTCGAGTTATAACAGCAGTGTGGGTGTGTTTGGTTAAGCCAAATGAGCCATTTTATCATCCATTACAAGCAATAAGATTAAATCCATTGAGTTGAACATGGAATTATGTTATTTAACATGATGTAGTGCATTACTAAATCAATGAGCAATGAATTAAAGTGGTAGTAGTGGAATCCCTGGAGGAGTCTAAAGAGCCCCCCGCGATTGGTTTGGATACAATGGCCTAAGCAAAGTTAGACAAAAGCTGGCACATGTTTTTTCCAGAAGAATCTGTTTGGATGGTCTGAAAAAAGAAATGGAATTCCAACTTTTCCTTTTTCGGTGCAACCACATTTATTTTATTAAAAATTTAAAAGTAGAAAACAATAGAAGAGGCAGCATTGATCAAGACATGCCATATCAGACCGAAAAGAATCTGCTCCGCTTCACACAGAGCTTTTCCATTGTTGATCCTTAAGAAACTTTAGCAGTACTACTAAAACACATTGAGAAAAAGAAGATGCTGTGATTATAGCAGTCTTGGCTTTAATGTCTTGAGATACGTATATGCACTGCCTTTATGCCTTTTAAAAGTAGTCGGTCCACAGAAAAAAATTAAATGCATGAGGAAGATATGAAAAGAGGGAGAAGGGAAATCAATGATCTCAACTTCTGAGTAATTAACATTACCACCACATCTAGGAGATGGAACTAAAAATAAGCAATGGATTGATGTTAATTAAGGTGAAGATTATATGATGTTGATGACAAATCAAGTCTATGTTGATTACAAAAAAGCAATAGGAAAAAGATAGCATGACATTGTAGCTTTTGATCTTTCTTTTAGAGAAATTGACAGACAGTTGCAATTGCATGGCAAACATGGATTCATACAATAGAAAAAAGTATTTGAGAGACTGTATTTTCTCATCTTTTTTCTCTTTCCATCCATCATAACCATGCAAATAAATAAAGGCACTTATCCATGTTCTGCAGCATTCACTAAATCACACAGTTACTTAAACATATCTAGCCTTCTAAATAAATGGGAATTAGGGATCCTTTAACCTCTCAATGCTTTTCAAAACCCCACCCATCCCCACTCCCTTCACATTCTTTACAGGTTAACTTTAAGGTGAGTGATTGATCAAATAGAGTGAAAAAATTTTAAGTTAATTGACTTGACAAGTGTTATTTATTCTAATTTGATCTATGGATCTTTCAAAAGCATTGTATTTTATGGACCTTTTTAATTGCATTATTCATCGCCTCTTTTCAATTATTTAATCACATTTCAATAATTTTTTCCGTGTCATTAACATATAATTTTAGTAATTTTTTACCATGAACTCTAAATATAGAATCTCAAACTCTAAATAAAAACTTAGAACTCTAAACCCGAACATGTAACCCCAACTTTAAACCATGAACCCCAAACTCATAACTTGTAAACTTAAACCATTGAACCCAAATCCATAACATTAAACCCTAAACTTTGAACACTAAACCCCAAATTTAAACCTTAAACCCTAAACATCGGGGTTCAAGGTTTAAAGTTTAGGGTTTGAGTTTAAGAT
Source organism: Gossypium rotundifolium (assembly GCA_025506655.1). NCBI lineage: Eukaryota > Viridiplantae > Streptophyta > Magnoliopsida > Malvales > Malvaceae > Gossypium > Gossypium rotundifolium. The sequence continues at coordinate 111,697,787 of CP106730.1, forward strand.
TTGGGATTCTAGGTTTGGGATTTAGAGAAAAATAATTACCAAACTTATGTGTTAATGACATAGAAAAATTGCACAAAATTTACTAATATTTTTAAAATTGGTTGCACAAAAATAAAAATATATATATTAACTTTTGAAAAACAAAAAGAATGATTAAAATTTGTAAAAGAAGAAAAATATTTGTTTATAAATTAAAAATTAATTATTTTAAGAAATTTAATTAAAGCTAAATTAAGTTGGAGAAGATATTAGATATAGATGAGTGTATAATAATACTTTGTTATCTTTAAAATTTAATGACGTGACACTATTTTATTGTTACCTAACAACTATGATTTTTAGGATATCCTAATATAATTTATTTCCAATAAAGAAAATACTTTAGTATGATAAACTTGAATCATTAATTAACTTATTTAGGTCCAAATTTTAATTTTTAACTTTATATATATATATATATATATTAGAACTTTTTATATTTTTATATTTTTTAAAATATAAATTTTAGAATTTTATAAATATTTTGAATCTTTGATTTTTTTTGTAATTTTGTTGAGAGAAAAACCAATTTGCTCATTTTCAAACTTGACAGGGACCAAAAGATTATTTACACCAATTTGTTATTCCAATTATTCGAATTATTTGAGTTATTCGAATTATAAAATTCAACTCGATTCGAACTCAAAACTCGAATTACTTACTTTAATTGACACAAAAAACTCGATTTGATTAATTTGAAATTTAAATTTTTTTTATTTTTTCAAATCAAATCAAGTTTTGCTTACCTCTACTTAACTCTATGCCTTCATTTCTAACCTTTTAATTATCTCAGATTAAATATTCCTTAAAAGTCACATTTTAAACATCCAATAATAATATGACACATCATATTTTTTTAAATGCATTAATAATATAATATATTAAGAAATATCAAATTAACTCTTATTACTATTTTTAACAATTAACGTGTTTTTGATAAGCCAATGAAAATTTTCATTTCATTTGAAAATTAAAATTTCAGTTAACATTTTAAATGTTTTTATAATCACTTTAATTTTTTACTTAATATAAAATTTTCAACAAAAAAAGTATTGAACAACGTAAGTAGGTAGATAACTACTTATCACTCAATATAGAAAATATTAAATTGATTTTATTTTATTAAAATTGAAATAAATTATCATTTTGTTAAAAATGAGATATTCAAATTACCATATTTAGTTTTCATCCAAAATATCTAAATTAATATAAAATATTATATTAATAAAATTATAAATAAAAATAAATAATCTCATAAAACCAATATTTACTTTTATCAAACAACATAATTATATTCAATAATTATATTTACTAATTTATCAAATAATTTTCTAATATAAATTAAGCACTTACAAAATTTAACAGTAAAAATTCAATACTTAATTTTTCAATTTATCAAATACACCCTTACAAAAAAATAATTCAAGATTTAATATAAAGTTTGATTCGTATTATAATAATCTCTTATGTTCATATAAAATAATTTAAAATAATAAATAATTGTTTATCCATAAATTTGAATAGCTTAAATTACAATTAAAGTATTATTTAATATGAATATAAAATGTAATTCAATTTTATATGACTTTATCTATACAAAATTTTTATTTATTGTTAATATAATAATAGAAAAATAGGCTTAAATTCAGTATGAATATTAAGTGTAATTAAATCCTTGGTTAAATAATGTTATTATTTATTAGTCTTTGTATTATGTATAAATTGTGGATTTAGTCAATTTTAGTTTTGTAGTTTTGAATTAGTCACTTTTAGTTTCTATAGTTTTCAAAATTTGAAATTTCACTCATGACCTAAATAGTAGCAACTAAATTTGTTTAGTTAAATTCTATTATTAAGGCTTGTTTAGTAGTGTTTAAAAAAACACTTTTGGAAGAAAATTTGTGTTAAACAAGCTGTTTTTAATGGTTAAAATCACTTTTGGTGCTTAATTATTTTCACCCTCCAACAACATAGTACTTTCTTGGTGCTTAATTACAAATTTGTTAAAATCATTAATTAAAAAAAAAATAAATATTTTTAAAATAATACAAATGTGTTAATATCTATTTACAAATATTTAATGGTTATGTTTAAATATTTAAAATATAGTTTATATATTCTAATTAATATTTATTTTAATAAATATTTAAATTTTATATTTCATATATTAAGATATTAACAACAAGTTATAATAATTTAATTTTATATTCTTACTAAAATATAATAATATTAACTAATTTGAACATTATTTAAATGTATATTTGTTACTTGATAATATCATGTCTAAAATAGACATAATCTTAAACTAAACTTTTTAAAAGATTTCTCAAAAGTATTTTTCACAAAGATTTTCAAAAGTATTGTTAAATCATGTACTATGCACAAGTAGTGTATTTAATGCATATTCTTCAATTTGATCATTTTTAGTCCGTATACATTTTAAAAATTGAAATTAAAGTCTTGCCTTAAAAAACTTTTAAACAGGGGCGAAGTGAGGGGGTGGCATGGGCCCCGGCCCCCCTTAAAATGTAATATTGTTGTTTAGGCCCTTAAAATTTTTTAAAAAATTTAAATTAGTAAAGGTAAAATTGCACTTTGGCCCCCTAAATTTATAAAAATTTGATTTAATTCTTTACAAATTATAAAGATATAAACTATAAAAAAATTAAAATTTCATCCGGCTCCCCCTAAAAAATTATCTTGGCTTCGCCCCTGCTTTTAAACACATTAATTATCTTTTCAGCGAGTATTATGTGAAAGCAACAAACTGACATGATATTACATATGTGATAATTTAACTATTACCATTTTTGTAAGGTTGGAATTTTAAAATTTGAAAAGTACAAGAACTAAAAATAATCAAAATAAATTATAATGACTAAATTCCACACTCACGCATAGTACAGGGACTAATAATGGAATTTAACCCAAATCTTTATCCATTCAAATTTTAGTTTTAATGTTTAAGTAAGAAATTATTTAAAATAACATGATATTATTTATTTATAGACTTGAAATAGAATAAAATAAGCCTATAAAATATAAATAACATTTTACATTAATCTTGAATTATACTTTTCATTAATTCACTGATTTTTTTTTTACTTTACTATTATTTTAGTGTTTTGGGAATATTTAATATATAATACATATATCAAATCAAATCAAATCAAATTTAGTTTAATTTATTTATATTAATTATATATTATTGGTATATCATTATAAATTTATTAAGAAAAAGTTTATAATTTATATAAAAATATTATTATAGTAAACAAATAAGTATAGAAGAGTTAACCGTGATTGTATGCAATGATGAAATTAAATCTTGAATAATATTGAAGAGACTATTTTAAGTTAAAAAGAAAGTTATGTGCTACTAATAATAATATATCATCTCCGAGTGCCTAATTTTACATAATTGAGTTGTCATAATTTAAAGATTTTATTTGAATATCAAGTTCAATTCGAATGAATAGGTTGCAAACAATAAAATAAAAGAGGACACTTGTGATTATATATTTAATATAATAATTATTTTTTGTTTTACAGTTTGAGCTAATTAGTTCTGTTCAAGTTTGGATAGTATTTAGGGAAAGTCCTCCCAATAATGTTAACTTTAAGATTCGTAACTTGGACTAATTATCTAGAGAGAAGTACATTTCCATTAATTTCTTTTAATCACTTGTTGATAATTTTGTGGTTTTTAATATTAACATGTGGAATAATATCAATCCACGAAATTAACTCTCGGGAGAGTTTTGAGAGTATGGGTAATATACACATATAGAGATGCATGTATGTATAAGTTTGTTTAGAGAGAGAGGTTGATTGGACAGACATGGTGGCATATATCAGTCAACCAACAAAAAATGGAGCATAGCAGGGTGATAAAGGTGGGTTCTCCAAGGGAAAGGGGACCTCATCATTGAAATTAAGCAGTGGGACATGCATGAATATTGAATGCAAACCATCCCATCCCCCTCCATCATATATTTATTTATTTAATATTCCATTTCCAAAAGTTCAAATTAACAAAGGGGGAGACATTGAAAGGTAAAGCATCGGTTGGTCACTAATTCTCTTTTTTCAAACTCATCTCATCATACATCAAGGCACTGATATGTGCACTCCTGACTATATATATATATATAGCCCTGTGGTGAACCATCTCAATTTGTCCATAAAGGTTAATTTTGGCTGTGACTTTGATAATGACTGCTGCTGCAACTTAAACCTACAACAATAATAATAGACTTAAAATGTATTTAAGTATAGGACAGTGGATTTGATCAATTTAGATAGAATATGAGTATTATTTGTTTAATTAATATGAAAATAGTTTAATAAATAAGATATCATATATTTAAGTACAAGTAACATAATTAAGGCAGCATGTTTATATTCATATTTAATAATTGATAAAACTGATTAAATTTTAATTCAATTTATATTATTGTTATTGCAACAATCAGGATATCACGTTGGTTTAAGGCTTTAAGCTAATATATATTTTTAATTTAGTGATTTAAAAAGTTCATGAATAGAAGTAAAATTGCATAAAATAAACTATAATATCTGTGCAAGACTCCATTATAATTATGATTAAACATAATTAACATAGTGTATTCAATATATGTGTTATAATATTTTATTGATGCTTAATTTGAAGTATTTGTTGTGTTGATAGAACTTACTTTTTACCGTTTATGATGAGTATTTATTATTACTTTTTAAATTATATGATCTTATTCATGAAATAAATTAATAAATTTCTTTAAAAAACAAAAAAAATTTGATATATATATAGTAAAAATCATAATGATCAAACTACAAGGAAGAAAATGAAATAATTAAACAAATTAATCACAATCACCCATAAAAATTTTAAACAATGAACTAGGCACCCATTACCTTGTACTAGATTCCATAATATCATGTCCATTACACTCTGCATAAAAAATTAAAAAACTTTAATGGAGGGCAACTCGTATGGATTCAATAAATATTAGGTGTAGTGATAAGATATATTATACTTTTAAAGAAGAATATAAATTTAAATTTTGAAGATCGATATTTTAAAAGGGATAACCATAAATCTTCAAAAGAATCAGTCTTCGTGAATCATAAAATGAACTTCAATTATACAAAAAAAAAAAAAAAAACCAGAAGATGGAGAAAATAATGAAGTAGCTGGATTTAGCTAACATGAAACAAAATTACCTTTCCTTTCTTTGCCCTGCAATTACATCTTAATTAGAGTAATCTGTTTAGCCTGAAAAGTAAGTGAATAAAAAAGCAGAAAACACAGGGTAAAAGAAATCTGAGTAATTGAAGTAAGGCAAGTAAATTGACTAAATTCAATTATGGTTTTTTTGGTTCAAACCCAGGAAGAAACTAAATTAATGTTTGAATCATATCTTACATCATAACAATGAACAAGGTTCATTTTTATGAAAAAAAGAAACTCAACTTGTAGAAATTATTATAAGTAGCCAATAATATAATTTTGTTATGATTCAATAAAAGTGAATCCCAAATAATATTGTAAGAAAAACACATTATAAGCATGCAATAGAAGAAAAATGATGGAAATAAATAATTGAAAGGGGAAGTTGATGATAAATAATGGAGAGTGACCAATGGATAGAATTTAACAACTTATATATTTATCACTATAAAAGACAAATAAAGAGAGAAATGATGTGAAAATATCTTGAGATTCTCCACAATAACAATGATCAAAACCCGCACGAGTCTGTTCATTGGATTCTCTAAGCAATGCTGGGGTTAGCTCGGACAGGCAGACACCCACAATCTGACACTATGATCTCTATCCTCTATTTATATTGCTTTATATAAGCCAACACTTGCTTTCCTTTTCTCACTCAGAAACAAACTGAAAAAAGAAAATAAGGGTGAATCCCCCCTTGAGCTTCACATTTTATCCTACAATGACATGAACCAAAATTGTAGTCTTGTAGTCATGATCCCAAGGGAATTATTTGGGGTGCAGTTAGCAAATAAAAAGAATGGGAAAACTTAAAACTTGATCAAAAAGAAATTGAGGGTGATCAGCTATTCAGCTTCCCCCACCCACACCCAGTCTTCACACCTGTTAAAAAGTAGAATACGTGGGGGAGACCCTTTTGTGGAAGTCTTTTCTATTTATTCATATCTCAATGCTTGGAGGTGGAGGTGGGGGGACCCTCCATGTCACCAATTTAGCCACTAATTAAGTCTTTAATCTATACTAATGTTTCCATGTAATTGTGTGTTTGTAAAAGAACACATACAACTCAAAAATATAGTACTCATTGATATTCACTATAAATTTAAAACATAGCCACAAAAATCTAATCAACCAAATAGTAAGATAATGAAGGATTTGCACACTTGTGCAATCAGCATTTATCTCTTCTTTCACTTTCTAAAGTTGACTTAATAACACACTTAACAAACTTCAAATTACACCCACATATTACAATATTGCATTCTTCCAAAAGTCAGCAATACATTTGAAAAAAGAAAAAGGAATTAAAGCTAAATTGAGTCGGAGAGCCCCAGCTAAACTTGGTGATTAGCAGACCCTACAAATTTGAAAACCCAACAAAATTTGCCCCTAAAAAAAGTAAGCAAGCTACCAACTTTTGCTGCTTCTTCCTCTTCCTAAATCACTCATAAAAGGTCTGATCTTCTTAAAGTATACTCAATGATATCAAACTAAACAAAGAAGAAGATGAAATGGAAGAACACCTAATCTTAAACTATCGAATGGTCTTTTTATATATATATATATATATATATATGCAAAAGCTAGCACTTATCACACTGAGATATCCCTAAGCGCAAAGAAGAAAAATAGATCTAAATCTGGAGGAGAAAAGAAAGCAACAGGTGTTCTTTGCAATGAGCAATTGGAGAGAACCCTTTGCTTCTTTGGTGCTGGAGGGCATGTATCCATCTCCGGTATTCGAAACCTTTGAGCTTTGGGTGTAGAGCATGGGCTTGCAGTAGTAGTAGAGCCCTCCATCTTGGAAAGATTATCTGAAGTTATGGTTGGAAGGCAATTCCTCCAACACTGATGTCTTTTGAATAGTGGGCTTGACGAGCTTCCTCTTGTAATGACTTCTTCTTGGCTTGCTCGCTTTTCTTCTTGTTTTGCCTCTTCTGCTGGTGGGTGCCATTGAAATTGAAATCTATAAAACCAAATAATACTTGTGGTGGACGAATAGTTAAAGAGCAGTAGTAGCTCAAGTAGGAAACCGAAGGAATGTTGAAACTGGCAGAAAGAAAGACAAGTGCGAGCCCTTTACCAAGTTTACCAAGTTTTTTTCCGGATGACTTAATGAAGAGAAGAAACTGTCATCCGGTATTTGTTATACCTAGTTACTACTTTAAAGCTAAGCTACTAAATTTTGACTGAAAAAGTAGTAAGAAAAAGCCAAGTGAATATAATCCCTTTAGAAGCTCAAACTTTTCAAAGATAACAAATATACTAAATCAAAACACCCCCCAAAATGGATCATTTGAAGGAGATGATGATGCAGAGATGAAAAAAACCCAAGTATCAGATCATAACCAAGTAGTGAAGAAAAACATATTGTTACTCCTAAAAAACTTGAAGGTAAAGATGAGCTAATGTAGTAAGAAACATGAAAGAGGTAACTGAAATCACAAGACAGCTTACAATTGTTGGGTTTTTAATGTTTGAGTTGGAAAACTTTTGGGCTAGAAAGGAAAGGAAACGAGACGGAAATAGAGGCTTTTTCCTAATAATAAAAATAATTTTGGCGATTAAAGTTTATAAAAATGGTTTAATTTAAATTTTTAAGTATCAAAACTGTAATTATCATTTAAAAAGGCGGCCAATATTAGAATGTCAAGATTGAATTTGCCATATTGCCTTGTTTTTCATATGTTGGTCTTACTTTTACGCCTTTGGCACTATTTATATGTAGATTCCTCTTCTCTAATATCTTTATTAGAATTTTATATTTTTTATAATATTTGTAATTTTTCAAATAGATTAATTAATAAAATTCTATAGTTAAACTTTGGATTAATTCAAAATTTAGTCCTACTATTTTTTCAGTCACTCTATTCCTGGCCTCTACTTTTATTTTGTCACCAAGGGCAAAGCTAAGGAGGGCTGACATAGGGCTGACCCTCCTAAATTGTAAAATTATTATTTAAATCTTTAAATTTTTTTAAAATTTTTAAATTAGTAAAGGTAAAATTATACTTTATCTCCTAAAATTATAAAAATTTAATTTAATCTTTTACAAATTATAAAAATATAAACTATAAAAATTAAAATTTTATCCTTCTTAAAAATTATTTTGACTTTGCCATTGTTTGTCACTAAAGTTAGCTCCTTTAACCGCTAAAAGAAAATAGGCCAACCAAATGTAATTTTTTCTAAAATTACTTAAAATTAAAAAATTAAAATACAAAAAAATCACAAAAAATTTCAGAAAAATTCCAAAATGAGAAAATTTAGAAAATTATAAAATTATTTTTCAAAAAATTATAAGTATGTGAAACTTCCAAAAAAATTTAAAATTTTCATAAATTTTAATAAATGCGTTTTTTATTTTAGGGTTTTAGAAAATTTTAGATTTTATGAAAATTTTAAGATTTTTAATGTATTTTTTGAAATTTTAGGATTTTTATTTAATATTTTTTTAAAATTGAGTTTTCAAAATAAAAATACCATAAAATTCTCATAAGTTTTCATAAAATTCTAAAATTTTCTAAAACCCTAAAATTTCAAAAACACATTTTTTAAAATTTTTTAACTTTTGCATACTTATAAGAAACCCTAAAATTTGCATAATTATAAGTTTTAATTTTTTAAAATTTTCTGAAAACCCTAAATTTCCAAACAAATAAATTTGTAATTTTTTTAATTTTCTAGAATTTTTTGACATGTGGCTTAATTTCAAATTCACTTAAAACTTTTAAAAATATAAAAAACTAAAAATATTAAAATTCCCAAAAATCATATTTTTAAAAGAAAATACCTAAAAATCTTAAAACCCCGAAAATCATAAAAATAAAAATATTAATCTATTTTTGAAAATTATAAAAAAATTTAGTTATAAGTATGCAAATCTTAAAAATTAAAAAAAACTCATACTTTGTTTTAAAAAATGTTCGGAATTTTAGGGTTTTCAGGAAACTTTGGAATTTTATGAAAATTTCTAAGAACTTTATAGTATTTTTTACTTAAAAATATAAAAAATCAAAAAATGCAAAAAAAACCCATAAAATTCTTCAAAATTCTAATGAAATTCTACAATTTTCTAAAACCTAAAATTCTAAAAAAAAGCCTTTTTTTTAAATTTATGATTTTTTAAAAAATTTTGGAAATTTTGCATACTTTTATCATTTTAAATATTTTTTATAATTTTAAAAATAGATTATAATTTCTTTTAGTTTTAAAATTTTCTAAGTTTTCATTTTTTTGGGATTTTTTGGATTTTTAACTATTTTTAATTTGAAAGTAAATTTTTATTTTTCACACATGGCAGTGTCACATTAGTTGGTTTAATTTTTTTTTAACAAAAACTGTTAAAAGGGGCTAACTTGAGTGACGGAATTAAAAATCGAGGCAAAATGGCCGAAAAAAATAGTAAAATAGTCAAAATGAGAATTTCAGTAGAATATAGGAGCCAAAATGATATTAAGCCTAATTTTAACTATGAAAATTTTTTAACTAATTTATTAAAAAATTAGATGATGAGAAATAACTACACTAAAGGTGTAAAATCGCCACAAAGATATTAGATGAAATGAGTCTACGTATATATGCTTTGAACATAGATAGAAGGCTGAGACATAAAGCTAGGTAATTTGCCAAAGCACCACGTATGAAAAGATGTGATCTTGTCCGACCATATCAACAACAAGCGGATATAAAAGATTCAAAGGATGAAGAAGATTAAGATCTTAACATTCTCAACATAGGGCGAGGATGCCACAACGCTGTACGTAATGGTGGAGTGATGATTTTGCAAAAACTCAATGATAAATTTTTAAATTTAAAAAGGTTGATGGTCGAAATGGCGGAAGACTAAAATCAATAATAATAAATTTATTAATTATAGCACAGTATTTGTGGAAGTTAATTTAAATTTAGATCTAAAAAAAAAAGTGAATGTCGTAACCATTTTTTTTGATGAAACAGTAAACGACGTGGTCGACTCGATTTTTGAAAAAAAAGAAAAGGAAAGGAGTCGCCACCGATCTTTATTTGGTGTGATCGGATCACCTTTGTTTTAATAAAACATTTAATTTACTAAAACAAAGGCTTTTTGGTCACGAACTTTGAGAAAACGGGTTCGAAGTCGATTACGTGCGAGGAAGGATTAGCACCCTCGACACGCCCAAAATTGGTACCAAACTGATTGATTGATGTCCTTTTTGTTGAAAACTTTGAAAGGGTTCGAAAATACAATGCTTTTTATTTTCAAAATTTGATGGAATTGAAAGGGACGTTAAGACTCTCTTATTATCGAAGAGATAAAGCATCATGTCCAGTAAGTTAGGCGCAATACTTTAGACTCCAAACTAAGCTCGTCATTTAAAACTTGATTTTCGTTTTAGAAGAGGATCTTCCGTTATTAAATCAAATGAGAAACCGAACCCCGTAAGTTAGGGCTCGATTTCTCAAGATTTCAAATACTAAGATTGCCTCTATTTTAGGAAAGAAGCTTATCTCGAAGTATCTAGATGTCGAGTCCAATAAGTTAAGGCGCGACATTTGAATTTTCGAGAACAAGTATTTTATTCAAAACTCGACAGTGATTTAAGAGGGTATCCCGTCGTTTAGTTTAAACGAGAAATCCGAACCCAAGAAGTTAGGGCTCGATTTTCTCGAATCACTATCTGGGATGTTGGTCGTTATAAAAATGAGGCAAATGAGAAAAGTAGCATGAAAATGTGAAAACACGATGTCATACGTGAAGAGAATAATAAAAAGACACATACACATATACATGTATAAGTAAGGATGATAATAAAATAATAGCATATTAACAAGGAAAATAATGAGAATAACAGAAAGTACAAAAGGAATAAATGACAAGCACAAAAGGAAGAAAGAAAAGAAAAAATAAAAAATAAATATATATGTATATATATATATACAAGTGGTAGTAAAATAATAACTATAATGATAATAGTAATAACAGTAATAATAATAATAATAATAATAATAATAATGATGATGATAATAATAATAATAATAGTAAGAAATGATAATAAAATGATAATGATAATAAATAATATACTGAATTAATGATGTAGTAATGATAATAATATAGTAATAATAATAATATAACAAAAGTGATAAAAATAAAAATAAAATAAAATAAAAAAGTAGTAGAACAATGATAATGATAATGGTGGAAATAAAAGTAGAATGGAGAATGATAATAAAATAACATTAATAAAAATAATAAAATGATAAAATAAAATGATGATAATAATGTACAGACCCATTTACAGACCCAGGCCCATTTACCACAACAAAAAAAAAAAGAAGAAAACCAAACCCAAATAAACCCAAACCCAGACCCAACCAAATCCAGACCCAATTAACCAGCCCAATTAACCAGCCCAAACAAACCCAAAAAAAAAAAAAAAAAAAAAAACAAATCAGATAAAAATAAAACCTAATGTACCCAAAACGTTAAATTTTTCTAGGGTTTCTAAAACCCTAAAACTTATCGGTAGCAGACCTACTCCTTTCGACCCTCCGACTTCGACCCTCACCTACCTCTCTGCTGCTGCCATTCAGTCCATCGCCACTCCACCGCCACCACCGCAAGACAAAAAACACGCAATGCGATTCTGATGAAACAAAGAAGGAGATTTGTTTGCATTATTCGGTCTTGGCTATAAAGCCATACAAAGACGATTGTAAAAGGGCTTTTGGCTTTTAAAAAAAACAGAGAGAAACGTTTGTAAAGGGGTTAGGGCTCTTCAAAAAAAAAGAGAGCAAATATAGCAAAAAAGAAAGTTTTTTGTTTCAAAAAACTTAGAACACAAACCCATCGTAAATCAAGAGCAAAAGCAATAAAAGGTTGTTCCTTTTACTTAGCTTTTGATTCCGATAAGCAAACTTTTTATTTCCTTCTTTTTCATCGATTATTGTCTTTATTATTTTATTTTTTATATATATTTTATTTTTTTAATAAAAGCAAAGGAGAGAGCAAGACTCACTGAACCCCGAGGCGTCGTCAGTCCTCTCTCCGTCGTCGGGCCGAACCCTAAGCAAACGGGTGGTCTTCTTCAGGTTTTCAAAAAACAAAAAATAGGTTAGTAAATAAAAGAAAACAAAACAAATATACAAAAAAAAAAACGTATCATTTTGATTTTCCTACCACTGTATACGGTGGCGTGGCGACAGCCGGTGATCGGATTCGATCGGAATCCTCCGAGCTCCCTGCAGAGAAAACCAAGGAGAGAGTCAAGTTTTTTTTAAAGAATGCGTAAATGAAAAAAAAAGGAAAATTTGAATTTATAAACATTTCAAAACGACGCGTTTAGGGCGACACAAGGGCCCCAAAACGACGTCGTTCATCGCGACCATGAAGCGACCGACCCGCTCCAAAGGATCCGCGTGTTTTCCAAAAATGGAAAATTTGTACGCAGTCCTTCCGCGTTTTATTTTACAATCAAGTTTTTAAATATTGCAATTATTGAATCTTGACGATTACAATTTAGTCCTCTTGAAACGCGTTTAATTGTTCAGGTAAATTTAGCTCCATCCCCCATATTTTCGCGCACACAATAGGGTCCTCTTTCCTTTCTTTTATTATAAATCCATCAATTTTGTTTTAATTCAATTTGGTCCCTCCTTTAATTATCCTTGTCATTTAATGTTTTAGTGTTTATTTCTTATTATTATTTTTATTATTATTATTACTATTGTCATTTCGTTTTTTTACTTTTGTTTATTTATTTACAATTGTATTTATTTTTATTACTTTATTATCACTATATTATTATTATTAATATTATTGTTGTTATTATTATTATTATTATTATTATTATTATTATTATTATATTATTATTATTATGACTATTATTATCATTTCATTTTTTACTTTTATTTATTTACTTACTATTATATTTATTATTGTTATTTTATTATTCGATTATCACTATATTATTATTGATTATTATTATTATTATTATTATTATTACAATTATTTAATTTGAATTGATTTCTTTTTTTCTTAATTTTCACCATTTATAAAATTTTTTATTTACGTTATTCATTTCTTATTATTTTATTTATTTGTCATTTCGTTTACTTATTATTTATTCGTTTATTGCTCATTACTTTTTTTAATACTTTAAAGCATTTCAATTATTTATCATGTTTTTATATTTCTTATTTATTGTTGTATATTATTATCATCATTCTATCTGTCTCCATGATTTTATTACTATTCTTATTTCATTATTTATTAGCTCATTCAATTAGATTCACTCATGTATTCGTTTAATTTGTTAATTTGTCTAACATTGATCAATCAAATTTTCAAAAATAAGGATGACGTTCGCTGTTTGAAAATTCGGGAAGATCGAGCCCTAACTTACTGGACTCCGTTTTTTCGTTTATATTAAACAACGAGATATCTCCTTTTAAGTTTCGATTTCCTCGTTTAATTTAAATGATGGATGTCCTTTTAAACAAATACGCTTTCTAAACAAAGGCTTAATCTCGAAAATTTGAAATGTCGCGCCTAACTTCTCGGACTCGACATCTAGATACTTCGAGATAAGTTTCTTTCCTAAAATAGAGGCAATCTTAGTATTTGAAATCTGGAAAATCGAGCCCTAACTTATCGGGTTCCGATTTCTCGTTTGATGAATAAATGGAAGACCTCTTCAAATAAAAACCAAGTTTCAAAAGGCGAGCTTAGTTTCGGATTTTGAAGCATTGTGCCTAACTTCATCGACGCTTGCTTTACCTCTTGAAAATAAGAAAGCCTTAGTGTCCTTCCAATTTTGAAAATAAAAACATTGTATTTTCGAATCCTTTTAAGTTTTCAACAAATAGGACACCAATCAATCGGTTTGGTACCAATTTTGGGCGTGTCGAGGGTGCTAATCCTTCCTCGCATACGTAATCGACCTCGAATCCATTTTCTCAAAGTTCGTGGACCAAAAAGCACTGTTTTAGTAAATTAAATGTTTTATTAAAACAAAGGTGATCCGATCACACCAAATAAAGATCGGTGGCGACTCCCTTCATTTTCTTTTTTAAAAAAAATCGAGTCGACCGTGTCGTTCTTCGCTTCATCAAAAAATGGTTCTGACGACTTGGCGACTCCACTGGGGAATCGAGGGTCAAGCCATAGATTGATTGATTTTTGTCCTTTTAATTAAAATGGTTTCGAAAAATCATGCTTCTTAATGCACTTTCAATATTAGCCTCGTAAATACTTTGGCATTGCATTGCATGACCGTTGTGGTCGCACCTTTAAGTGGGAGCGAGAAGCTATGCTTTCGTGAGGTTTTCACCTCCGCATGGGCTAGTGGACTGCTTTCGGAATACATCCGTACCTATGTCTTCGTGAAGTTTTCACTTCCGCATGGCCATAGGGAAATGTATTCCCCTGAACCGAACTCGGTCCGTATGAGCCTATAATGGGTGAGGATCGAGGAATCTGCGGGTTTGGGTACCTCGAACTTTAGAACTGAGCCGCATATAGCAAACCTTAGGAGCCCACCTTAAGTAGAACCGTCGCAAACCTTAGCGGTCACCTAGATAGGCGTTTGTTTATTTTACTCGCTTTATATTTCATGGTACTAACTTGTTGTGCTTCTTTCTTTTGGTGCATATCATTCCATATTTTAAAGAGACATCGATTCACGGTCCGTTTCTGAGTTAGGAAGCTGGTTATGGAAAGCGAATTCCTTGATAAAGTAGAAGACAATGCGTCAGTCGCATATGGTCGTGAGCAACGCCAATTAGAAAGAGGAGATAGCTTAGCAGAAGGGTATGTGTCGAGTTGCGAATTTCACCAATATCGATTGTCACGCAGAAGCGAGCTCCAAGAGTTGAAAGAAATATGGACGATGGGATGATGAAGCAAAGCAAGCGTTCTATAGTACTTATGGCGACACCTTACCCGCTTGATGTTAAAGTAGATAAGCACACATTCCGAGCAATGACCCGTTTTGGAATGTCGCTTATAGTTGTTTCTCCTTCGGAAGGTGGATCTGGTTCCACAGCTTGAAGAATATACGACCTTGCTACGTTGTTCAAGATTCAAGTTGACAAGGCTTATTCCAAGGCGGTTAACGGCCCAACTTTCGCGAGGAAGTTAATGAATATCACCGGATGAGCGAACAAAGGGTGTCACTAGAATGCAAAAGAAGAGGCGGGAAATGCATACCTTGGACATGTTTGAGAGACCGATCCGCACATCCCGACAGAAAAAAGATGACATCTTCGCTTTATGTATCTACGACTTGGTAATCTTCCAAAGCTTTAAGGCACATTGATGAGGCGTTATTGATCTATTCAAATTGATTAGACAAAGGGTCACACCTGCTCTCGCTATCTTAATTTGAAACTTTCGGATCCTTGACGCATGTCAAGAATGGGTGAAGGCGATTTATTGGATGTGCATATTTGTTGTTGGCTTGGTTCCATAGCCACTTCGGAAAGTAGAAAAGTGTCTGTCGGTACATGTCGAAGATTACTCCCTTTCGAAGAATTAGCAACTTCGCCTAGAAGAGAGGACGTGTCCGAAGAAAATTGGATTGCACTCTTTCAAAACCTTCAAGAGGATGACATCGAGTGGAAGGCTCCCTGGATGATTCCTGATAGGATCCTTTATCGTTGCGGAAGCTTTGATTGGGTTCCCCTATTGGGAATTTGGGGTGCCACTGCCTACGCCCCTTTGCTAGTCCTGAGACAATATAGTTCAAGACAGTTTATACCAGCGACATACGGGCTAGCTCAAGGCGAGTTCTCATATGAAGGGGAAAGCTATAAGAAGCGGATTAAAGAGGTTTCTAATGCTTGGAATCGATTCACGAATGAGGAGATTGTCTCACAGCCCGAGGATGACCGGAATACATTGAATGGAGGGCAAGGAGAGTCAATGATAACATTCTGAGCCAAATCCGGAGGATGCCCGATCGAGAGAAGAATGCATGCGAGTGGTCCGTCGAATTGGAGATTGTGAAGCAAGATTTCGAGCGGATGAATTCGAACTCGGAAAAAGGATAGAAAAGCCGAAGAAGAAAAATGCTCCTCCAGTTAGAAGTGGACTATCGAAATCGAGGCCGAAACTCGGGAAAGAAAAATGGAGGGTAGAAGAAGACCGAGACAACTTGAAAACCGAGTACAAAAGATGCGCTTGACAATAAAGAATGCAGATTAGGGAAGACTTGAAGCAAAGGCAACAAGAAGTCGAGAGAGGCAGCCAAAGTCTGCAGCTGGGAGAAAAAGTTTCATGAAATCTGACAAAAGGAAGACTTAGAGAAGGGCGGTAAGACCAGAAAGAGAAAAGGGATTAAAAGCTAAGATAGCCGAGCTTGGCGATCTCTACATCACTATCAAGTCGAGACTCGGAAAGCCAATTAAAGTCGAGCCCGAACAAAATAGAGGAAATGAAAGGCGGGGTTGAAGAGTTAGAGTCGGCATTACATAGTAGCGAGCTCGGATCGAGCTTCGGAAACGAGAGAAAGACGCAATGGGAGGAGGAGCTTAGCCATTCTTGCGAGCAAGTTCAAGTCGGGACTACCTCATGGGAGAAGCGATAACCCAGATTCGAGAAGTAGCCGATCACCCATGGACTTTGGGCGAGAGGTCACCTAATGGGCATGAGATATGGGCTCCTACCGGTCATGATGAAGAGCTAATCTCCCCGCTTCGGAAAAATTAAAACCTTAGGTCTTAGGCGAGAGCATATATGTAATCTGCCTTATGTAAAGGATTTTGCCTTCTAATAAAGTTTTCTAAAATGAAGTTGATCGAATCGATGTTTTCTTCGTGCATTCATGCATTTGCATTGCATCATATTACATGCATTAAAGTTTATAAAAAAAGCCTAATCGGTTAAAATTATCGAAAAAGGAAAAGGAAAAGAGAAAATCTGAATCCGAACACTGCTACGGGACTCGTACCAAGACCAAAAAAATGGATCAAAGATTTGAGCAATTTCAGAAAGAAATGCAAGAACGAATGCAGGAGCAAATGATGAAGCTCCAGCAAGATATGATGGAACGAATGCAAGAGTCCCAAAACAACATGATAAGTCACCATGCAACTATTGGCGATGAACGAGGAAAGGCGTCATTGCTAGCTCGTGGAATAATGACGACCTCGCACCCTCCCGGATTTACCCCGCCAAATACCCAAGCACCACGAAATAGGCCCCCAAAGGACGCCTATTGTTATCGAACCACGATGCGAGTTGAGACCGCAATGCCGGTAAGACTTCCCGATGGTTCGGGCACCAATCCGGAGAATGTCCGGCCAACCCTATAGTCCCCGATTTTGATGAAATGGTTGAAATGGATAAAGCAAAAGCAAACCTTCCCAAACAACTTGAGGATCGTTGCAAATGGTTGGAAGAAAAGTTTAGAGAAATAGAGACCGCTGACCATCGCTACGGGGTGGACGCTAAAGACTTGAGCCTAGTCCCAGATCTCGTGCTTCCTCCAAAATTCAAGACCCCAGACTTTGAAAAATACAACGGGACCAGTTGCCCCGAAACGCACATCACAATGTTCTGTCGACGGATGGCGGGGCATGTCAACAACGATCAACTGTTGATTCACTGTTTTCAAGACAGTCTGGTTGGGTCCGCGGCCAAATGGTACAATCAGCTCAGCCGTACCCAGATCAAGTCGTGGAAGGACCTAGCACAGGCCTTCCTGAAACAATACGGGCACATAGTCGATATAGTGCCTGATCGAATCACGCTCCAAAACATGGAGAAGAAGCCAAACGAAAGTTTCAGGCAATATGCCCGTGATGGAGGAAGTGGCCACACAAGTCCAAAGTACCGCTTTTGGAAAAAGAGATCGCCATGCTTTTATTAATACCACAAGGCCCTTTCATAACCCATATGATAGGGAGTACAACCAAGAGCTTTCTTGATATAGTAATGGCGGGAAATGATCGAGCATGCTATAAGGGTGGCAAAATCGAGACGGGAGAAAGCACCGGAGAGTCGTTCCTAAAAAGAAAGACAAGAGGTAAATAATGTGAGTACATATAATAGAGGATACCCGAAGCGATCGCAGTTAATCAGCCAAAGGCAGCTACAACCGGGCAACCAGGGCCAACAAGACAGGAATCGGGAACTAGGTCAAATTCTGAAAGGATCCAATTCACGCCGATTCCGATAACATACAAAGAATTATACCAGATTTTATTCAACGAGCACGTCGTGTCCCCGTTTTACTTACAACCATTGCAGCCCCCATACCCCAAGTGGTACGACCCAAACGCTCAATGCGATTACCACGCAGGATAGAGGGCATTCGATAGAGAATTGCCTCGCCTTCAAAAAGGTAGTCGAGGCTAATCAAAATGGGTGTTATAGCGCTTGATGACTTGGTAAGAAAGGGAACCCATTGCCTAATCATGAGGAAAAAGGGGTGAACGCAATCGGTGAAGAGATTGTGAGAAAGATCAAGAGAGACGTCGTCGAAGTGAAGACCCCGTTGCGAATAGTCTGGAAGGAAATGGTGAAAAGAGGATTGATAGAGTCGATTCTCAGAAGCAAAATACATATGAAGGATTGTTGCGAATTCCATAAGACGAAGGGGCACGAGATCCAAGAATGTGCCGATTTTAAAATTTTGGTGCAGGGCCTCATGAACAACAAAGAGTTAGAGTTTTATGAAGAAGGAGTGGAGGAAGAGGAAATATGCGCGACCAAGGAAGAATTGACAAAGCCTTGAGGTAATTACAAGAATCATCATTTCAGCTGAACACGAGGGCGAGTCTGTGGAAGACCGAAAATCACGATTCAGAAACACCTTCCTTTCCCTACCAAGATAGTAAAAGGGTACCTTGGAATTATAATTGCAATGTGACAACACCGGGAGCGCAAGGTTCCACTAGTATCTCGGAGGAAGTCAAGAAGGTTCCTATACGCCAAGTGGAAGCGTTATGATCCCGAAAAGGAGAACGGAGCGCAAAAGCAAGACCGTGTCGATTGAGCGGAAAAAGAACCCAAGCCGTTATCAATGAGCCCGTAAAAGAGGAAGAGGCTAAAGAGTTTTAAAATTTTTGAAACACAAATACGATTGTGGTGGAACAATTGCACAAACAACCAGCCCGTATCTACGTATTAGCACTACTTCGAGCTCAAGTGCATCGCGCGTTAATGAAAGTCTTGAATGAGACCTATGTTACTAAAGATATATCCGTCAACAAGTTGGATCGCCTTGTTAGTAATATAATACCGATAACTTCATCTACTTCAACGATGACGAAATCCCACCGGGAGGTATGGGGTCGTGAAGGCATTACACATAACTACCGCTGTAAGGGATACACCTTGCCAAGTGTGCTAATAGACAATGGGTCAAGATTAAATGTCTTACCATTAGCCACACTCAAGAGGTTGCCGATAGATAGTTCTCATATGAAGTCCTGCCAAAACATAGTGAGAGCATTCGATGGCACCGAAAGAAGAGTGATGGGAAGAATAGACATACCATTATTGATTGGGCCTAATACCTATGAAGTAGACTTTCTGGTCATGGATATCAAGCCTTCTTACAATCGCTTGGGAGGCCCGGATTCACTCAATGAAGTCAGACCTTCATCATCGCACGAAATTGAAATTGGTAACAGAAAATCGGCTGGTAACTATAAACGCTGAAGATGATATCATAGCAACTGTTACCAATGAAGCGCCATACCTAGAGACGAATGAGGAAGCCATTGAATGTTCATTTCGGTCCTTAGAGTTCGTGAATCGACTTTCATTTCGGAAGGAAATAAAGTCCGTCACCTAAACTATCCAAGACTACCGGGATGGGATTGCAAATGTGATGGGAAAAGGAGCCCTACCGGAAAAGGATTGGGTAAATATCTCCAAGGAAAGTCAAGCCCGTCTTTGAAGGGAAAAAGGGATCGCTTTGGTTTAGGTTTCAAACCAGATGCTAAACAAATGAAGAAGGAGATAGAGAAAAGACAAGAAAGAAGAAATGCCAGGCTAAATGGAGAAGGCGTTAAGTGGGAACCGATGACATTTCCCCACATATCTCGCACCTTCAGATATCGGGAGGAATGATTCACCGGAAAAGAGTCTCTGAGGGTATGTCATCACATCAATGCCATACACGGAGGAGATCGATCAAAGAAGATTGTCGGGCATCCGCCCATATGAACTGGAAGCACATTAGACAATTGAATTGCAGAGAATTTCTGTAGTGTTTAGAGATTTTGCAGAGTAATGATCGGAACACTCTTGTTGTTTTAAAGCCTAGAAACAATGAGATTTCTTTTGTGGAATAGGCTTATGTTCTACATTTCGTTTTAATAAAATGCATCTTCAATTCTACTAAATATTCTCTTATTTTACATTTTACCATTTATTCTTTGTTCTCATTCATATCATGTGAATAATTGTCCTCAAATTCATTTATTCTTTATACACCCTTCTGTACCCATTACTGGTCTCTAGACATCAATGATATGAGTAATGATACTACAAATTGAGAGGTGCCTTTGAGCAAGACATGTGTTCAGAGGAATCTCGGGACTTTGGAAATGACACGAAATCGACTTGCCTCCGGTTTGTTGAGAATGGTAGAGCAAGAAGAAAAGCAGATCCTACCCCATAAAGAGTCGGTGAAAGCGGTGAGCCTAGGAGAGGGGCAAGAGGTGAAAATTGGAGCTTGTATTACTACGAAACCAGTGGGACCTCATCGAACTACTCCATGAATTCAAGGATGTATTCGCATGGTCGTACCAAGATATGCCAGGACTAAATCGATATTGCGATTACCGATCGCCCATAAGAGAAGAATGCAAGCCGGTCCAACGAAGCTCGTAAGAATGCGACCGGGCGCCTTGTTAAAGATAAAAGAAGAAGTCGAGAAACAATTTAATGCCGGTTCTTACAAGTGGTCAAGTACTCGGATTGGGTGGCTAACGTTGTCCCCGCCCCAAGAAAGATGGGAAGGTACGAATGTGCGTGGATTACGAGAGACCTAAACAAGGCCGGCCAAAGGACAATTTTCCGCTGCCTCACATCGACACTTTAGTAGACAATACAGCAGGGTATTCGTTATTCTCCTTCATGGATGGTTTCTCGGGGTACAACCAAATAAAAATGTATCCTAAGGACATGGACAAGACAACGTTTATAACCATGTGGGGAACATTTTGCTACAAGGTAATGCCATTTGGGCTAAAAAACGCAGGCGCGACATATCAGAGAGCCATGGTAACCTTATTCCATGACATGATGCATAGGGAAATTGAGGTTTACGTCGACGATATGATCGCCAAATCCCGAACTGAAGAAGAGCATGTGCAGGTCTTGAGAAAATTACTCTTGAGGCTGAGAAAATTTCAGTTGAAGCTTAACCCGGCAAAATGTACCTTCGGAGCTCGGTCCGGGAAGTTACTCGGGTTCATAGTCAGTGAAAAGGGGATTGAGGTTGACCCAGATAAAGTCAGAGCCATACAAGAGTTACCTCCACCACGTACCCAAAAAGAAGTTAGAGGTTTCTTAGGAAGGCTGAATTACATCGCTCGGTTTATTTCACAACTGACCGAGAGATGTGATCCCATATTCCGCCTCCTCAAGAAACACAACCCAGGCACGTGGGATGAAGAGTGCCAAAAGACCTTCGAAAAGGTGAAACAATACCTATCTCGGGCCCCGGTATTAATACCACCCCAACCAGACAAGCCCCTCATCCTTTACCTAACAGTACTTGATAATTCGATGGGATGCGTGCTGGGCCAACATGATGAATCAGGGAAGAAAGAAAAAGCGATATACTACCTTAGTAAGAAATTCACCGCATGTGAAATGAGGTACCCGCCAATCGAGAAATTATGTTGTGCCCTGATTTGGACAACTCGAAGGTTGAGGCAATACATGTCAGATCACACGACATGGCTCATCTCAAAGCTAGATCCCTTAAGTATATGATGGAATCTCGCCTTGAATGGAAGGATGGCGGTGGCGATCCTCGCTTCGAATTTGACATCGCTTATGTAAACCAAAAGGCGGTAAAAGGGAGCGCGATAGCGAACTTTCTAGCCATGAGAGCCCTTGAAGACTATGAGTCCTTGGATTTTGATTTCCTAATGAGGATTTGATGTATGTGGCGACATTGAAGAGGTACCTCAAAGACCAACCTTGAAATTAAATTTTGACGGGCATCAAATGCCGGGTAATGGAATTGGGGCGATCTGATATCCCCAAAAGGAGACCATTATCCATTCACTTGCAAACCGGATTTGATTGCACTAATAATATGGTGAGTATGAAGCTTGTATCATGGGGCTCGCATATTGCTATCGAATACAAAATCGTGGTATTAGAAGTCTATGGAGACTCATTCGTAATCTATCAACTCAAAGGAGAATGGGAAACCGAGGATCCAAAATTGGTTATCTATAAAAGATTGGCCCAAGAACTTATCAAAGAGTTCGATGACATCACTTTCAATTACACCTTGAGGGGCGAGAATCGATGGCCGACGCCAGCTACCTCAGCTTCCATGGTCCGAATAAATGAAGGCGAAGATATGAAGCCAATACAAATGAGCATTCATCAAGACCCGACCCATTGCTACAATGTCGAGGAAGAAGGAAAAAGCGCCCACCGTGGTACCATGATATATTGCGGTATTTAAAGAATCGTGAGTACCACATCAAGCCACTGAGAATGAAAAAAAGACACTGAGGAGATTAGCCTGTGATTACGTCTTGGATGGAGAAGTCTTGTACAAGAAAAGGAAGGATCAAGTGCTGTTGAGGTGTGTGGATGCCACCGAAGCTAAGCTAATCCTAGAAGAAGTCCATGAAGGTGTCTGTGGAACTCACGCTAACGGTTTCACAATGGCCAGACAGATAATGAGGTTCGGATATTATTGGTCTACCATGGAAGGAGACTGTATCAACTATGCCAAAAAATGTCATAAGTGCCAGATTTATGGAGACAAAATTCATGTACCCCCGTCACCTTTACATGTTATGACTTCTCCATGGCCATTTTCCATGTGGGGCATGGACGTCATTGGGCCAATATCTCCGAAGGCATCGAATGGGCATCGATTCATCTTTGTGGTCATCGACTACTTCACGAAATGGGTAGAGGCTGCCTCATATGCTAACGTCACTAAATCAGCGGTTAGCCGGTTCTTGAAGAAGGAAATCATTTGTCGATATGGAATGCCCGAAAGGATCATATCGATAACGCTATTTGAACTTAAACAATAGCACGATAGCGGGGTTTGTAGCCAATTCAACATCAAACACCACAATTCATCACCGTACGCCTAAAATGAATGGGGCGAAGGAAGCGACCAACAAAAACATCAAAAGATAGTGGGAAAGATGATCGAGACTTATAGAGACCGGCATGAGAAGTTACCGTCAGACTTTATGCTTATCGAACGTCCGTCCAACCTCTACAGGGCAACGCCTTTCTCATTAGTCTATGGGATGGAGGCGGCCCTACCTATTGAAGTGGAAATACCTTCTCTCCGAGTATTGTCGGTGAAACTAGATGAAGTTTGAATGGATCCAGGCTCGATATGACCGATTGAACTTAATTGAAGAAAAGAGATTGAGGGCTATCCGTCACGGTCGGATGTATCAAAAGCGAATGATGCGAGCCTACAACAAAAAAGTTCGCCAAGGAATTCCACGAAGGGACCTCGACTAAAGAAGATCCTTCCCATACAAAAAGACCACAGAGGGAAATGGATGCCGAACTGGGAAGGACCGTATGTGGTGAAGAAAGCTTTCTCGGGAGGTGCACTGATTCTGACAGAAATGGACGGGAAAAGCTTGCCCAACCCCGTGAACTCAGATTCGCTTAAAAATACTTTGCTTAAGATAGAAGAAGCCAAGGTGAAAACCCGCAGAGGCACTTTGAAACTTCAAAAAAAAAAAAAAAAAAAACGGAGAGGCCAAGGTGAAAACCCGCAAAAGGGCACCTCGAGACCAAAGGGCATTTTGAGTTGAAAACCCGAAAGGGCAGCTCAAATTTTGAATGGACACGTCGCGATCTCGCAGCGCCATAATCAACAGAAGAGGAAGTACGTTGCATATCGGGACATCGACAAAATACTTCGAGTCTTCTAAACACATGACCAGCTCAGGCGGTCTTCTTGAGCTTGTATATAGAAGCCAATTGGCGATGTCAGGGCGTCGATCCATGTTGTTATTTTACCATTTTTTGGGACCTTTTCCCCAAAAAAGGAGGAATATGTCCCCAATCAATTCTCTTTGTTTCATAGATAAATTCATTTTGATTCTCTGTGAAATCGATCTACTGTTATCCATCATTAACATGATGCATTAAAAAACAAATTGATGAACTAAGGATTTTACAAAAGAAAGTTCCACGTATCACTTTGAAAATTTCTAGATAAAACAGGAAGCCAAAACAGAACAGTTGTTTAGAACTTCCATGAATACAAAATCAGGACATTGGAGACAATCTCTTTGAAGTTTCTCGCTTGATTCAAGAATTGTGGCAAGAATAAATAATGTTGCTTGGTCACTTTTAAAAAGTAAAAGCAGCCAATTTTCGATAAGGAAAGATTCATATACCACGAATGGTTGAGAGTCGAACAAACCAAGTCGAACATTCTTCAAGTAGGGTTGTGGCCCCGGGAAAACGATTAGAAGTCGAGCGCGACCTTTGTTCTAAGGCCTAAAATAGGTTTCAAATTTCCACGAGGGCAAGCCATTCATGCAAAACAGTCACCGAGAGGAAAACGAAGATAAAACCTTGATGCACAAATGAGTGATAACACCTTAAATAGGAATCATACTCATAACATTCGACTCATCATACTCATGGCATCCTAATCATTAGGCATAAGTACGTATTCATTCTCTGATTACGTCCTCAAGAAGGACGGTCAGTTGAGCGAGATCTCGTCTCCCGAGTATGCGATGGAGCGGATCAAAAGCGGTCGACATTCCTAAAGTTACGTGAAGCAGATCGAAGACATCAGTCTGGTGATCCTTGAGTTTGCAAGGATCAGATTGAAGAAAGCAGATTTGACGTTCCTGAAGTTGCAGGAAGCAGATCAAAGATTCGGTCTGGTGACCCCTGAGTTTGCAGGGATCTGATCGAAGATAGTAGATTTGACCTTCTTGAAGTTGCAAGAAGCAGATCTAAGATAACAGATTTGAAGTTGCAGGAAGCAGTTCAAAGATTCACCGGTGATCCTTGAGTTTGCAAGGATCGATTGAAAGAAAGATTTGACCTTCTTGAAGTTGCAAGAAGCGGATCTAAGAAAGCGGATTTGACCTTCCGAAGTTGCGAAGCGGATCGAAAAATATCAATCTGGTGATCCCAGTTTGCCGGGATCAGATTGAAGAAAGCGGTTGACTTTCCGAAGTTGCGAGGAAGCGGATCGAAGATATCGATCTGGTGATCCTTGAGTTTGCAAGGATCGATTGAAGATAACAATTTAGACATTCCTAAGTTTATGCGAGTAGATCGAAAATAAACAAGTCACATCCCATTGAAGTCGCAGCAAGAGTAGATTGAAGCTACATAGCGGTGGAGTGGATCGAAGCAACAAGATGCGGTGGTCGGAAGTGACACTACCTAAAGAAAAGACACCAAAAGAAGTTAAGGCCCATCGAGATCGGGCAAAATGGAGTTCGTTCTATGTCTTTGCTCTATTGCCGTATACCGACAATGAGCAAAGAGGGCATTATCTGAGACCCATTTACGCACTCCAGCCCATTTACCACAACAAAAAAAAAAAGAAAACCAAACCCAAATAAACCCAAACCTGACTCCAACCAAATCCGACCCAATTAACCAGCCCAATTAACCAAATTCCAAACAAACCCAAAAAAAAAAAAAAAAAAAAAAAACAAATCGAGAAAAATAAAACCTAATGTTTTAAAACGTTAAATTTTTCTAGGGTTTCTAAAACCCTAAAACTTATCGGTAGCCGACCTACTCCTTCGACCTCGACTTGACCCTCACCTACCTACCCGCTCTGCGCTCTCATCCATCGCCACTCCACCGCCACCACCGCAAGACAAAAAACACGCATAGCGATTCTGATGGCAACAAGGAGATTTGTTTGCATTATTCGGTCTTGGCTATAAAGCCATACAAAGACGATTGTAAAAGGGGCTTTTGGCTTTTTAAAAAAAAACAGAGAGAAACGTTTGTAAAGGGGGTTAGGGCTCTTCAAAAAAAAAACAGAGAGCAAATATAGCAAAAAAAGAAAGCCTTTTTTGTTTCGAAAAAAACAGAAACTTAGAACACAAACCCATCAGAAATCAAGAGCAAAAGCAATAAAAGGTTGTTCCTTTTTACTTCCGTTTTTGATTCCGATAAGCAAACTTTTTATTTCCCTTCTTTTTTCATCTGATTATTGTCTTTATTATTTTTATTTTTTTATATATATTTTATTTTTTTAATAAAAGCAAAGGAGAGAGCAAGACTCACTGAACCCCGAGGCGCTCGTTTGAGTCCTCTCTCGTCGTCGGCCGAACCCTAAGCAAACGGGTGGTCTTCTTACGGTTTTCAAAAACAAAAAATAGGTTAGTAAATAAAAAGAAAACAAAACAAATATACAAAAAAAAAAACCGTATCATTTTGATTTTCCTACCATCAGGTAATAAGGGTTGGTGACGACGGCCGATGACGGATTCGATCGGAATCCTCCCGAGCTCCCTCAGAGAAAACCAAGGAGAGAGTGAAGTTTTTTTTTAAAGAATCTTGCAAATGAAAAAAAAAGGAAAATTTGAATTTATAAACATTTCAAAACGACGTCGCTTAGGGCTGACACAAGTGGCCCCAAAGCGGCGTCGTTCTTCATGACCATGAAGCGACCGACCCGCTCCAAAGGATCCGCGTGTTTTCCGAAAAAATGGAAAATTTACGCTGCGGTCCTTCCGCGTTTTATTTTTACAATCAAGTTTTAAATATTGCAATTGCCTTAATCTTGACGATTACAATTTAGTCCCTCTTGAAACGCTGCGTTTAATTGTTCTGGGTAAATTTGCGCTCCCAGTCCCCCATATTTTCGCGCGCGTCACAATAGGGTCCTCTTTCCTTTCTTTTATTATAAATCCGCCCCTGAATTTTGTTTTTAATTCAATTTGGTCCCCTCCCTTTAATTATCCTTGTCATTTAATGTTTTAGTGTTTATTTCTTATTATTATTTTTTATTATTATTATTACTATTGTCATTTCGTTTTTTTTACTTTTGTTTATTTATTTACAATTGTATTTATTTTTTATTACTTTATTATCACTATATTATTATTATTAATATTATTGTTGTTATTATTATTATTATTATTATTATTATTATTATTACTATTATTATTATTATGACTATTATTATCATTTCATTTTTTACTTTTATTTATTTACTTACTATTATATTTATTATTGTTATTTTATTATTCGATTATCACTATATTATTATTGATTATTATTATTATTATTATTATTACAATTATTTAATTTGAATTGATTTCTTTTTTTTCTTAATTTTCACCATTTATAAAATTTTTATTTACGTTATTCATTTCTTATTATTTTATTTATTTGTCATTTCGTTTACTTATTATTTATTCGTTTATTGCTCATTACTTTTTTAATACTTTAAAGCACTTCAATTATTTATCATGTTTTTATATTTCTTATTTATTGTTGTATATTATTATCATCATTCTATCTCGCTCCATGATTTTATTACTATTCTTATTTCATTATTTATTAGCTCATTCGAATTAGATTCACTCATGTATTCGTTTAATTTGTTAATTTGTCTAACATTGATCAATCAAATTTTCAAAAATAAGGATGACGTTATTGCTTGAAAATTCGGGAAGATCGAGCCCTAACTTACTGGACTCGGTTTTTTCGTTTATATTAAACAACGAGATATCTCCTTTTAAGTTTCGATTTCCTCGTTTAATTTAAATGACTGGATGTCCTTTTTAAACAAATACGTTTCTAAACAAAGGCTTAATCTCGAAAATTTGAAATGTCGCTACTAACTTATCGGACTCGACATCTAGATACTTGAGATAAGTTTCTTTCCTAAAATAGAGGCAATCTTACGTATTTGAAATCTCGAAAAATCGAGCCCTAACTTCTGGGTTCCGATTTCTCGTTTGATGAATAAATGGAAGACCTCTTCAAATAAAACCAAGTTTCAAAAGGCGAGCTTAGTTTGGGATTTTGAAGCATTGTGCCCTAACTTCTCGGACGCGGTGCTTTACCTCTTGAAAATAAGAAAGCCTTAGTGTCCTTCCAATTTTGAAAATAAAAACATTGTATTTTCGAATCCTTTTAAGTTTTCAACAAATAGGACACCAATCAATCGGTTTGGTACCAATTTTGGGCGTGTCGAGGTGCTAATCCTTCCTCGCATAATCGACCTCGAATCCATTTTCTCAAAGTTCGTGGACCAAAAAGCACTTTTTTTAGTAAATTAAATGTTTTATTAAAACAAAGGTGATCCGATCACACCAAATAAAGATCGGTGGCGACTCCTTCATTTTCTTTTTAAAAAAAATCGAGTCGACCAGTGTAGCCTTCGCTTCATCAAAAATGGTTACGACAAATAATATTAAACATGGTAGTAATTAAGAGGTAAATAAAATGTATATACAAAGGAATAAACAAAATATATATGTGTGAAAATTCTAATATAAATAATAGTAACAAAGATATTAACTAATAATAATAATAATAATAATAATAATAATAATAATAATAATAATAATAATAATAATAATACTAAATAATAGTAAAAGAACAAAATCTCAAATTAACTAAAGGGGGATCAATTGAAATTAAAATAGAATTTTGGGGTCAATTAAAAATGCAAAAAACTTAATTATAAATGGGTAAAAAAACGGAGGGGCTAAAAGTGAAATTTTCCCGCTTTGCTAAACGCAGCGTTTTGAGCAGGACCGAATTAGAACTTAGGAAAATATATTGGGGCAAATTTTGAAATCGACAGAAACTGAATTAGGAAAGGAGAATATGCGGAAGGGTCAAATGCGCAAATAGACCCTTTCGCAAAAACACGCGGATCCTCCGCACAAGGCCGGATCGCCTCGAGCAGTGCCGTTTTGGCACGGGTCTCCCCTCACGAAACGACGTCATTTTTTCACCTCTATAAAACCCTTTTTTATTCCCTTTTTTTTCATTTGCTGCTGCTTACCTTAAAAAAAAAGGAGAGTTCTCTCCTTTCTCCCTCTGCAGATCCGAGAGGGAGGGTCTCCAGGGAGCTCCGGTCAGGGATCGCGCCGGCCACCGGCGGGAAGGCCAAAAGTCGGCTTTTTTTACGAAGCGAGGAAGCAGTGAGTTTTATATTTTTAAAACCCTTTATATATATATATATATATATATGTCTTAAAACAAATAATAAAAGATGTATATACGTGTATGAACAAGTTTCAAAAAAGAAAATGAAAAGAATGATGAAAATAAAAACCTTGCACGTTTCTCCTTTTAATCGACTATTTTTTTTATTTGGATGTTTTGACCACTCGTTTTTGCTTTCAAAGTTTTCCTTTTTTCATTCCTCCCAAAATCCCTTTTATACAAATATTCCATGGCTTTTATAAATGAACCAAAAAAATAAAATACAATACAATATGGTTTCTTTTGTTTCTTTGTTTCTTTCCTATTTGCAGTCATAGGGCAAGGCGAGGCACGTGGGGCGGTGGCAGAGGGCGAGTTCGGCGGTGGGTAGAAGCGGTGGGGTCGGTGGCCGACTACTGCTGGCGGTGGCGGTGGTGGTTGGTCGGAAAGACGAGGCTAGGGTTTTTTGTTTTTCTGTTTTCTGATTTGTTTAATGGGCTAGGGTAGTTGGGCTTGTGTTTGTACTGATATGGGCCCGGGCAATTTGGGCTTCGTACAGCTGCCCCTCTTTGCTCATTGTCGAGTAACGAGAATAGAGCAAAGACTTAAAGAAGCCCAATGTTGCCCGGTCTCGCCGAGTCTTGAATTCTCAGGTGCTCTTCTTCAGGTAGCGTCACTCTTGTCCACCGCATCTTGTTACTTTGATCCACTCCACTGCTATGTGGCTTCAATTTGCTCTTGCTGCGACTCCAATGGGATGTGACTTGTTTTATTTTAGATTGCTCATTGCATCTCCGGAGAGATGAGATCTTTGGTCTTGACCTATTCCACCGCTTAGTTAAGGCAATAGGACTAAAGCTTAACTATGCTCCTCTTGGTTAGGGACAGAATTACAATTTTGGCCCATTCCACTTTTGGTTAGGGACATGGGGCGGTGGCCTAAATCATGTTCCCTCTTGGTTGAGGAGCCAAGATTTGCCTTCGATCTTACCCCATTCTTGGTCGGGCGATAAAATCTACAATTTTCTTTTGACCCATTCCACTGGCAGTCGGTGGCAATAGAACAGTGGCTTAAATCGTGTTCCCTACGGTTGGGGAGCCAAGATTTGCCTTCGATCTTGCCCCACTCTTGGTTAGGCGACAAGATCTACAATTTTGACCTATTCTCTTCACCGGTCGGTGGTAATAGGATGGTGGCCTAAATCATGTTCCCTCTTGGTTGAGGAGCCACGATTTGCCTTCGATCTTGCCCCACTCTTGGTTGGGGCGACAAGACCTACAATTTTGACCTATTCCACCGCTGGTGGGTGGTAATAGAACGGTGGCCTAAATCATGTTCCCTAATGGTTGGGAGCCACGATTTGCCTTCGATCTTGCCCCACTCTTGGTTAGGGTGACAAGACCTACAATTTGACCTATTCCATTCTTTGTCGGTGGTAATAGAACAGTGGCCTAAATCATGTTCCCTCTTGGTTGTGGA
The DNA here is from genome assembly GCA_025506655.1 of Gossypium rotundifolium. NCBI lineage: Eukaryota > Viridiplantae > Streptophyta > Magnoliopsida > Malvales > Malvaceae > Gossypium > Gossypium rotundifolium. The sequence continues at coordinate 111,728,867 of CP106730.1, forward strand.
GCCAAGATTTGCCTTCGATCTTGCCCCACTCTGGTTAGGGCGACAAGACCTACAATTTTGACCTATTCCACTTCTTTGGTCATGGTAATAGAACGGTGGCCTAAATCATGTTCCCTCTTGGTTGAGGAGCTACGATTTACCTTCGATCTTGCCCCACTATTGGTTAGGCGACAAGACCTACAATTTTGACCTATTCCACTGCTGGTCAGTGGCAATAGGGCAATCTTCAACTTATTCTACTGCTGGTCAGTGGCAATAAGATAATCTTTAGCCTATTTCATTGCTTTGGTCGGTGGCAATAGGATGGTTTCAACCTATTCCACCGCTTGGTCGATAACAATAGCATGGTTTCCAACCTATTCCACCGTTAGTCGTTGGCAATAGCATGGTTTCAACCTATTCCACCGTTGGTCGATGGTAATATGACGGTATTCGCCTATTCCACTGTTTGGTCAAGGCAATAGGGTAATCTTCAACTTATTCCACCGCCGGGTCGTTGGCAATAAGATAATCTTCAACCTATTCCACTGCTGGTCAATGGCAATAGGACAATCTTCAACCTATTCCACCGTTGGTCGATTGCAATAGGAAAATCTTCAATAGTGTCGCTACACCGTCCTCTGGGGGACATATCCTGTAGACTCGATTTTATATGTTTGTGTTTATGCCAAAGGATGCAGATGCTATGGTCAGAATGACTCAAATGCTCCTAACTACGTGTGATATGGATGACATTTACATGAATGTAGAATGTCATGAGAATGATGATTTTCAATCAAGATGCAATGATTGTAATAAATCGAATGCTCCTAGCTAAATGATATTATGGAGGACATTTGCATGAATGCGGGATGTCATGATAATGATTCTTTGTTAAAAATGCATAAGGATCACGATGCGATGATTGCACGCTCCTAATGATGATGAATGAATGTAAAATGAAATGACCCCTTTTTATGCTTAGGGTTGTCATTGCTCGTCATCCACCGTAGTCGTACAACCACGATATCTCGCTATTCTTGGTACCTTTGCGAAACTCAAAGAAACAATCGATTTTGCTCAACAATTTGCCCCAACGTGACTTCAAGGCCCACTCCACGGCATATACAGGACTTTAAGGCCTATACCATTTTCAGATCAACCCATTGTGCCTTAAGGGTATAGAAATTGTGTCATCCCACTACGACTCAGGGGTGTAGAATCTATGTCATCTTCAGTCAATCACACTACGACTCAGGGGTATAGAATCTATGTCATCTTCAGTCAATCCCACTACGACTCAGGGGTATAGAATTTGTTGATTTAGTCTGTTGTACCCTTTCATTCCTGTGGATCGTGACCAGGTGTGCACACATGATAATTGCATGGATACAAAATCATTCTTCGCGCGAATGATTCCCCATTCATACATCGCCCCTTTTTTATCGAGATGGTAATATTTACGTAATACCTCGTCATTTGTTCAATCACCATTTTCAATCCGCAGAGATAGCCTCAGTTCAGAATTTTTCTCCACCATTATTCCTGTCCCCTAAACTCGAGGAGTTTTAAGCAATGGTCCTATTTCAGGTTTCGATACTACTTAGAAGTTTCCTAGAGTAATATGTAAAACTCTTTTTTTGTGAAAGTGTCGTTAGTCCATTAATCATTATTTCAATGCGAAATGTCTGAAAGAGATCATAACTATGGATAAGAACGAAGTTAGTTAGGAGCATAGCTCGAAACCAATGGGTTAAGCAAAAGTAGCGAGTGCAATCAGGAAAGAAATTTATTGGCAGTGTATCTTGCAAGAAACTAGATGCCCCAGATATCGCAGCCTGAGCTTCTCTGTTCAAACTTTCTTGAGGACCATTATAGGCTCAATATGTGTTTAGGGGATCCGGAGTACTTTGTCGATGCTCTAAGACGCAACATACTTCTTCATTGTTAACTCAAGCATGGTAAGACTACCGTATGCCTTACTTTTGATCAAAATTTAAGCTGCCCTTCTCGGGTTTTCAACTCAAATCCCCTTTGATCCCAAGGCGCCCTTTGCGGGTTTTCGCCTCGACCTCTCTTTTTCCTTTTTTCTTTTTTCGTGTTTTTCGTTTTTGTTCTTTTTCACCATTTTTTTTGCAAAACTCTTTTTTTTGCAAGACTCTTTTTTTTATTTTTTTTTTTGAATTTGAACTCACCGGATTGGACTGGTCCTTGCCATCCATCCATGTTTCCCCAGAACAAGCCTTCTTTGCTGCATAAGGTATTTACTTTTCTTTTTGGAGTCCTCTTGAATCGCAGAACCCTTCTTAATGCCGTGTCTTTCTCCGAAATTCTTTTGAGCTTAACATTTTGTCATAAGCCCATATCATACATTTTGGTACATTCGACCACTAGTACTTTCAATCAAGCTTCATGTAGACATTCGCTTCACCCAATCAAAGCTTGTGAAAAGAAATCTTATCTTCCAACAATTGTTTCCTTTTAATAAACCAATGGGAAAGATGTCCCTGAAAGTCCCGCCAACTTTTAAGAAACCTAGAAGGTAAATGGTAACTTCTCTATGCCAAAATTTACAAGTCTCACCATTTTCAAAAATTTTGAATGGTTTGGCTATCTTCTTTGACTGATGTGGTGTCTGATCTTTGGACAGACTATAAATTCGTGCCAACACATTTTTTTCTAGCATTCTTTAACGCCATTCTCTCTTTATTCTTCTTTTTCTTCTTCTTATTCTTCCTCTTTTTCTTCTTTTTTTTTTGAATTTGAATTTGAAGTTGAAGTTGACGACCGCTGACTTTGTAATTTTGACATGTGAAGCGACCTTTACCCTCTTGGTAAGGTAACCAAAGGCTATGAATATGAATCGATGTTGGCTCAAAGCTCTTGAGGAGACTGGCTTGATAGCGTCCATGCCTCACATATAGGAATCCGCGTTTCAGTGGCCTCAATGTGTCTAACTGTGATCATGCGATAATGTCTTGCCTTGTTCTTGCGGTGAGCTAAGCTTCCACCTTCATCTCCCTCGTTGGCTTGTAGTGTCGGTGACATTTCATGAGGTAGGATCGCCATTTTAACAAGTTAGGAAGTAAGTTGCAATCTCTGTCATCTTCTAAGTCCTTAGATCCTTCTAGACACATATCTCACTAGAAAGGGAGTCCGTAACAGCGTCGCTCATGTCATTGATATCTGGGACCCATCGTCGGTATGAATGTAATTTCTAGAGAATGAATGATTATTTATGAATGAAGAATAAAAGAATATTCAATAGAATGTATAGCATGGAAAATAAAAATATTGGTTCAAAAGATGCATTTAATTGAAGTAGTAATTCAGAACATGAACCTATTTCACAAAAGAGATCTTATTGCTTCTAGGCTTAAAGCAACAAGTATACTTCGTACATTACTCTAGGTAAGCTTCTAAATACTATAGGAATTACTTCCACAGTTTCATTGCTTAAGATGCTCCCAGGTTCATGCTTTTGTTTTTGGTGCGTCGCCTATCTCCACAACACCCATTTTGACCAATTTTTCCACCAACTTCTTGAAACTCGTGCAATTTTCTATCGAATGTCCTCAGAACCCCGCATGATACTCACATTTGGACATTTAGGTTATACCATCTTTGGGTATGGAGGTTGCGATGGTTTTATATAATAAGGAGCTACAATATGCATATCAAATAAGTTCGGTATAACTCTCTATACGTCATGGGAATAGGAGTGAATCGAGGTTTTTTCAATACGATCTGGATTGGGTTTTTACTTTGGGAGGACCAGGACTTGTAATCGCTTTTTTGGTCGGGTTCATCAGTAAACAATTTCGAGTAACCCTTGGCATACCCACTCGTGCTAGCCCCATCTTTATCCTTCCTCTTCGGGGTTTTTGAAGCCCCTTCTCCCTTTTTCTTTGCCTCTGGTAGGCCAAAACAACGCGATTGACTTGCTCATTACGTGGCCCATTGGAGAATTCAAGAAGACCAAGTATCACCCTATATTGAGATCCAATAATGACAGTACTACTGCGAGAATGTGCGTCTGGTTGAACTGGGACATTTATTAGGGAATAAACGATGTCTTCATCATTATCCACATTGTCGGTCACTAGGTCACTCCTTTTTTTAAGTCTTCTGACTAGTAACTGAGTTAGCTGGCCCATCATGTTCTTTTGAAAGTCTAGCATTTGCTCTCGCATTTCTTGTTGAATTTGGATCAATTGCTCTTGCATCTGTATTTGCCTTTGCTCTATCCTCGCCAACCTTTGTTCCATGTTTTCCAGGTTAACTGAAACATTTTGCCTAATTAGGGTCCTTTTGTAAAAGTCTAATGTAAATGAATGCAATGTAATACGAATGCAATGTAGTGCGAATGCATGAATGCAAAGAGGCATCGATTCTGATCAACTTCATTTTAGAAAACTTCATTAGAAAATAAGTTCTTTTACATAAAATGGACTACTGTACACTTTCGTCCTAAGTCCTAAAAGTTTTGATTTTCCAAGCAATGGAGCTAACTCTTGACTGTGATCAGACTGTAGCCCAAATTTTATGCTTAACATATCCACCTGTAATGCCAAAATCTATAGATGACCAACTACCTGTTGCATCTGAACCATCATTCCCCTCATAAGGTATTCTTGACCTTTTAACTTGATGATCATAAGAATGATGAAGTTCTTCTCTCCAACACTCCTCTCTTGTTCCAAGAAGCTCGATCCGCAGTTCACAATTGTGTAATGCTAAATTTAACTACACTTTATTTCCTTAATCTTGTTCAGACTTAACTTCAACTCGACTGCAGAGTTACAGCTTTGAGGGTAGTGATGAGACTATCCCAGCTTAGCATCAGTTTTTTTAGTATTGATCATTTACTCTAGCTAGCGTCGTACTCTAAGGGATTCTTCCGCTTTTATGGTTCAGAAAGATTAGAGTTTTTTTAGACCAAGAAGGAACTGCGGAGCCCCAGACATTTTAGATTGTATCCGCTCAATAGCTTTTCCAATTCCAACCACAGGTGAAAATCGTCTATTCTGGTTCGTCTCTTTGAAACTATCTAACCGGGTCAATTTTATTTTTCACAAGAATCAAATCCCTTGCAATGTTGTTTAGATCACAACGATGAGCCCAGAAGTTCGCAACAGCCTATCCTTCCATCCTAGATGGTTTCACCAATCCCATCCCCCATTCTTCAGAAAGAAATGACCTTCGACTTGGGTGAAATTAGTGCTAAAAGAAACACCACAAGAACGCAGCATTGGCTCGGCACTATGGTTGCTCCCCTGTGAAGCATAGGATAGGGCTTTCACTCTTTCCTGAGATTTCTGTCTTAACCAAAGAAGCTCTCTAGTTAGTGCTTTGTCAATTGCAAGTACATCAAGGAATGGAGCTCCAAAGGAATGTATGTAGGTTGTTTCGGCTCTCTGACATTAAAACATGATTATAGACAGTAATCTCTGGATTCTCAACTTTGCCATTAACTTTTTTCACACTTTTCTCCTTCAATTAAAACAACGGATCTTTACACAACTGCTCGCTCAATCCAGTGATCTTGTACTCGTGATTGGATGGACTGACTTTTGTTCTCAGGTTCTCAGGGCTTCGTTTAGCCAGGATCTATGGCATTCTGATTGGCAAAGAATCCACAACCGGACTAGGACGAAAATTTTGGGAAAGGCCTCTTTGAGTGGCTATGAAACTTGAATGGAAACCCCTATAGTCAAGGGTACCTCCTCCAACGTCTGTGAAGCTGTTCCAATTATCTTGAAAGATTGGCAAACCAGTAGGCATCCCTACTTCGCAGCATGTTACCTTAAAATGACAACCATCACCTTCAGTGTTTCTTGAGAGTTTTCAGATTTCCTGTTCGCGCCATTTGAGTCATCAGGTCTTGCACTATCGTTGTTTCTGTTAGATGTAACATCCTTAAATATAATTGTAAACTTATGCTTGTTATTTGGAAGAGCATCAACAGAAATAAACTTTTCTCGGTATCGTAAGCAAAGTCCTTTTCACCAATTCATTGTCATAGGTCTCTTGCCTTCGCCAATCACTTTCCTTCCAACACCCTTGTCGCTCTGAGGTTGCCATCTTCACATGAAAGAGAAACACTGTAATGGTAGAAGTGTCTATCCGTACCCTACCCGTTCGCTTTGAAGTGATTGGTGAGTATAATTAATTTCTACCATGCATTGCCATGAAATGTCATACAATCTTTTTCACATCCGATTTAGTTTTGATCGGAATAACATTTGGAAGCATAGGTGGCTGAGATTTTAGCACTGCCCCATTTGCTCAAATGGATCCATACCCTTCTAACTGCCTAGGTTCTTATTATATACGGACGACTGCATTGTCTTCCACTTTATCAAGGAACCCGTTCTCCATAACCAGCTTTCTAACTCAAAAACGGATCGCGAATCGATGCTTCTTAAAATATGTAATGATATGCACAAAAGAATGAAACACAACAAGTTATTATCATGGATTATAAAGCAGGTAAAATAAATAAACACCCATCGGGGTGACCACTAAAGTTTGACATAGCTCTACCTAAGGTGGGCTCCTAGGGTTTGCTATATGCGGTTTTAGCTCTAAAGTTCGAGGTACCCGAACCAGTAGATTCCTCGATCCTCACCCATTATAGGCTCATACGGACCGAGTTCGGTTTAGGGGAATACATTTCTCTATGGCCATGCAGAAGTGAAAACTTCACGAAGACATAGGTACGGATGTATTTCGAAAGCAGTCCACTAGCTCATGCGGAGGTGAAAACCTCACGAAGGCATAGCTTCTCGCTCCCACTTAAAGGTGTGACCACAACGGTCATGCAATGCAATGCCAAAGTATTTACGAGACCAATATTGAAGGTGCATTAAAAGAAGCATGATTTTTCAAAATCATTTTAATTAAAAGGACAAAAATCAATCAATCCATGGCTTGACCCTCGAGTCCCCAGTGGAGTCGCCAAGCTGTCGTAACCATTTTTTTTGATGAAACAGTAAACGACGCGGTCGACTCGATTTTTGAAAAAAAAGAAAAGGAAAGGAGTCGCCACCGATCTTTATTTGGTGTGATCAGATCACCTTTGTTTTAATAAAACATTTAATTTACTAAAATAGTGCTTTTTGGTCCACGAACTTTGAGAAAACGAGTTCGGAAGTCGATTACGTGCGAGGAAGGATTAGCACCCTCGACACGCCCAAAATTGGTACCAAACTGATTGATTGATGTCCTTTTTGTTGAAAACTTTGAAAGGGTTCGAAAATACAATGCTTTTTATTTTCAAAATTTGATGGAATTGAAAGGGACGTTAAGACTCTCTTATTATCGAAGAGATAAAGCATCATGTCCAGTAAGTTAGGGCGCAATACTTTAGACTCCCGAAACTAAGCTCGTCTTTTAAAACTTGATTTTCGTTTTAGAAGAGGATCTTCCGTTATTCGTCAAATGAGAAACCGGAACCCCGTAAGTTAGGGCTCGATTTCTCAAGATTTCAAATACGGAAGATTGCCTCTATTTTTAGGAAAAAGAAGCTTATCTCGAAGTATCTAGATGTCGAGTCCAGTAAGTTAGGACGCGACATTTTGAATTTCCGAGAACAAGTATTTTATTCAAAACTCGTATTGTGATTTAAGAGGGGTATCCCGTCGTTTAGTTTAAACGAGAAAATCCGGAACCCAGTAAGTTAGGGCTCGATTTTCTTGAATCACTAATACGGGATGTTGGTCGTTATAAAAATGAGGCATCGAGAAAAGTAGCATGAAAATGTGAAAACACGATGTCATACGTGAAGAGAATAATAAAAAAGACACATACACATATACATGTATAAGTAAGGATGATAATAAAATAATAGCATATTAACAAGGAAAATAATGAGAATAACAGAAAGTACAAAAGGAATAAATGACAAACACAAAAGGAAGAAAGAAAAGAAAAAATAAAAAATAAATATATATGTATATATATATACAAGTGGTAGTAAAATAATAACTATAATGATAATAGTAATAACCGTAACAATAATAATAATAATAATGATGATAATAATAATAATAATAATAATAATAATAATAATAATAATAAGAAATGATAATAAAATGATAACGATAATAAATAGTATACTAATTAATGATGTAGTAATGATAATAATATAGTAATAATAATAATATAACAAAAGTGATAAAAATAAAAATAAAATAAAATAAAAAAGTAGTAGAACAATGATAATGATAATGGTGGAAATAAAAGTAGAATGGAGAATGATAATAAAAATAACATTAATAAAAATAATAAAAATGATAAAATAAAATGATGATAATAATATTAAACATGGTAGTAATTAAGAGGTAAATAAAATGTATATACAAAGGAATAAACAAAATATATATGTGTGAAAATTCTAATATAAATAATAGTAACAAAGATATTAACTAACAATAATAATAATAATAATAATAATAATAATAATAATAATAATAATAATAATAATAATAAGATAATAATATAATAATAATACTACTAAATAATAGTAAAAAGAACAAAATCTCAAATTAACTAAAGGGGATCGAATTGAAATTAAAAGCAAATTTTGGGGTCAATTAAAAATGCAAAAAACTTAATTATAAATGGGTAAAAAATGGAGGGGCTAAAAGTGGAATTTTCCCGCTTTGCTAAACGCAGCGTTTTGAGCAGGACCGAATTAGAACTTAGGAAAATATATTGGGGCAAATTTTGAAATCGTGAAACCAATTAGGAAAGGAGAATATGCGGAAGGTCAAATGCATAAATAGACCCTTCCGCAAAACACGAATCCTCCGGATGCAGGTCGGATCGCCCAGAATCAGTGCCATTTTGGCACGGGTCCCCCCTCACGAAACGACGTCATTTTTTCACCTCTATAAAACCCTTTTTATTCCTTTTTTTCATTTCTCATTTGCTGCTGCTTACCTTAAAAAAAGGAGAGTTCTCTCCTTTCTCCCTCTGCAGATCCGAGAGGGAGGGTCTCCGGGAGCTCCGGTCCGGGATCGCCGGCCACGCATGGAAGGCCAAAGTCGACCTTTTTCCTGAAAGCGAAAAGCAGTGAGTTTTTATATTTTTAAAACCCCTTATATATATATATATATATATATATATATTAGTCTTAAAAACAAATAATAAAAGATGTGTATACGTGTATGAACAAGTTTCAAAAAAAGAAAAATGAAAAAGAATGATGAAAATAAAAAACCTTGGCACGTTTCTCCCTTTTAACTGACTATTTTTTTTTTTTATTTGGATGTTTTGACCCACTGTTTTTGCTTTCAAAGTTTTCCCTTTTTTTCATTCCTCCCAAAAATCCCCTTTTGTACAAATATTCCATGGCTTTTATAGCCGAACCAAAAAAAATAAAATACAATACAATATGGTTTCTGTTTGTTTGCTGTTTCTTTTCCTATTTGCAGTCATAGCGGTGGCGAGGCACGTGGGGCCAGTGGCGGAGGCGTGTTCGGCATGGGTAGAGCGGGTGGGGTCGGTGGCCGACTCATCGATGGCGATGGCAGTGGTGGTTGGTCGGAAGACGAGGCTAGGGTTTTTTGTTTTTCTGCTTTTCGATTTGTTTAATGGGCTAGGGTAGTTGGGCCTGTGTTTGTACTGATATGGGCCCGGACAATTTGGGCTTCGTACAGTGAAAGGAAATCAAATTAAAAATGTTCGACCAGGGGATGTCTCAAGACACAAAATCAACTCATCAAACATTGTTATTTTTTCTCCCAAACCGACCCGACATGTGTTCTAAGTTATCTTTTGCACTCTTAGACAATACCATATCTATTTGAATAATAATAATAAAAGTCAATCAGAAAATAACCTTGGGATTAATATGAAGAAATATTGAAATGAGATTAAGCATAAATCTGGGCCCTTTGAAAAGTCTGGTAAACATTGATATGCTTCTCTTTTTCACAAGGGTTCCCTGGGCAGAATGCAGAGTTTGGGTAATCATGGTTCAACTTAACATGGCCTTGACCCTTGAGTTTCTCAATATACTTGATGACATTCAAATTCAATCAAGTATTTCCACTGCCATCAAAGTTAATACAAATATAAATTTGATGGAATATGTAGCTTCACCACTTTTTGCAATGTCTTGAGATTTGTAGATAATGTAACCAAAGCTTGTAATGCCACGAAATTGAGTAACATCGTTTGCTCAAAACTTGAGAAAACAAAACAGAAACTAAATACTAAATACTATGACCTAATTTAGTTCTTCAACTCCCCCACAACAAATATCCCAGACTAGAAAGGAAAAATGATATACCCTGCTCTATTTTAGTATAAAGGTGACTTTTTTTTTTTTTTTTTTAATCATTTTGGGACATTTCCTCTTGAAAGGAACATAAAATATCAGGCTCCTTTTTAACAAAATATTGATGCCAAAAAAAAAAAAAAAACCCAAATCTTCCCAACAATGAGATAGAAAAGAACTTGTTCATACATTATTTTTACCCAGTAAATATCAAAAGAATCCCAACAAGAGTACAACATCTCACGAGTTATTCCTAACAGAATGAAGATAATGCTACAACTAGCATAGAGCAAACTATCATCTAATTGGCCTTAACTGTCCAGAGGATATTCGACTTGTAACCAAAGGCCACAATCAAAGACTAGACATATCAGGTGAATGCCCAATAAAAGATTGTAGCTTCCAGTATTTAACCCGTAACATAGAACCAGTTCCCAGAGAGTAACATATTATATCTTCCTATTGCTAGTAAAGAAAATTCCAGCTGGAAAGAGAAACATTATGGTAAGAAATCATAACTGGTATAGAATAGAAAATAAAAACAAAGACATTGTCTGAAGAATCACCGTCCTCTTGAAATTGCTTCCTCCATCTCTTCGGAAAATGAAGGGAACAACTCAATATAACGACTCCCAAGTGTCATCCTATCTTTGGACATTGCAGCTTTCGAATCTTCTGCATTTGTAAACTCCACAAATGCTTCTCCACTTGGCCTCCCCTCTGAATTCAATACCATATGAACTGCATCTTCGGATAACACAAAATCTTTAAAGAACTCCATTATATCATCTTTTCCAGCAGAAAATGGCAAACCCCTCAATCTCAATATCCCTGTATGTTCAGCAGATTCCTTTGCTTCATCACTAGATTTGGCCCTTGGGGCATTTCTGCGAGGTGAACCACCACGAGCATCAGCCACTTCATTCGCTATTGCCTTATAATATTCCTGTCTCTTGCTTCTGAAAACCTCTACATATCTCCTGCCCATGTTTTGCCTATTCTTCTGAAGGGCAAAATCAACCTGAAGAGGATAACCCAAAACACAAAAAGCTTCACCAGTGAACTTGCTGTTTTTATGGACAAAAAGGACATCTACTATGTCCAGACCATGGAAGAATTCAGCCACATCAGTCTCTGTGCAATCGAAGGGAAGACCACGAAGTCGAACAACAGGGAAAGGTGGAGGTTGGCTAACATATGAGTAAGGAGGAGGAGGGGCAGTATACATGAAGCTTGAACCTGGAGAGTTTCCATAGAATGAAGGGCCTTGATCAATTATCCGCTGACGCTTTGCACCCATTTCACGCCCATCAGCACCATCAGTATATTTACTTCAGTTTCCAAAGATAATGAAAGTAACGGGTGAGACCAGTGCCAATACTTTAACACATATTGATTATATTCTTTAACATTGGTAATTGATAATGAAAGCAATGCAAGGATCAAGGGACACTTGTGTTTTCAGTACAAAAAAAGAAAAAATTCAAGTATATGACATGTTAATTTTAAATAAATTCATGAACCACATACAAAATCTTACTTAGTGAAAAGCAAATGATTCATCAATTTGATTCTATTGTCTTATCTTTTCATATGACTGTAATTACTTGTTATATTTTTTAAAATTTAACAACCAAAGTCACTCACGAAGGAGGTAATTGATAAATGTGTCTATAAGAGCCCCACATACTCTGTACTATATAGACTGTCCCTCCAGCTGAGTTTTGCTTTAAAAAATCTCTAATAGACTTAAATTAGCACATAATGAATGATGGATTATAAATATTATGAAACCCTCAACCAGTATCCCAATTGTAAAGACACCCAAAGGAAACCACACACATGAATGACTTGACCGAAAGACTTCTTCAGAAAACTCACAAGAAAAGTGAATTCCAAAACTTTAATATTTCCATGACATTTATTAAGCTGTACGCCTCCTTGATAATAGAATGGTCTCTCCTATATTAAATTTCAATAAATACAGAAGCTTCCAATTGGTGAAAAGTTACATCATTCCTTAAGGGCTTCTGCCTCTCGTGCTATCACATATTCATTATGTTTCTCTCAGAACTAGAACCTCATTCTTTTTTTTTTTTTTTAAGATTCCAACATTGTACATGCATTGTTACACACATCATGACCTACCTAGTCTCAATCTTGCTATTTCACAGTGACCAACCTTTTCCCTACTCGCCTGCCACATAGTTGGTGGCTCAATGCACCTCATCTCCCAAGCCCTCTAAAAGATTATTTCATCATGCTTAATATAAATGTAAAATACTTACTGCAACTCCACAAACCAACCAATGGCTACCTACTTAACAGAATGAGCAAATGTATTACAGGATCAAAACCAATTAACCTTTGCCACATTCACTCACGCATGCGCAATTAAACTAATGGTTTTCAGCAATGACTGAGCCATTATTTTTTCTTTAGGTGTCTGATTTTTTTTCCTTTTCACTAAACATCAATCTATTACTTGCAACGTCTAATTTGAATGGGTGCTTCAATCATTGTCCATGTCAGATATGCATGCATGCATTGTGATGGACATGGGATCATGGAGATAACTGCTACATATGCATGCTAGATGCATGATAAATAAGTAAAAAAACCCCAATGTTGAAGTAGTTGTTTTTCAAATTGTATTCACGGCCTAGTTGCCTGAAACTAGTGATTATGTTCAATCCCTTTCCCGTTAATGCAATATTACTAATGCGCCTCCCTGCATGGTGCAAAACACACCGACAAACAACACAGACCTCTATCTTGAGATCCTCACGTATCTTCTACAAGTTCATTATATGGTAAAAATCTCATTTGACAAGTTTAATCACTAGCCAGATTCATTGACAAAAGGTCACTCTGCATATTATGCCAGAAGCACATAAAGAAGTTCAGGGGCAAGACCATCATAGAAAGAAGCTTGAATTCTACACATGAAATTATACCTGGAAAGTTGGGATCAACTCATGCATAACACACAATATAAGGTGCTGCACTAGGAATCTAGGACCCTAGGGAAACTGGGAAACTAATGGTTTAGAGTTGGGCAATAGACACGGTCAGTTAAGAAATAGGAAAATGCGGTGCAAGGGAACAAACTAGATATGGCAAGATATTTTGAGTGTGGGCATAGGGTACATATGTACATCAGTAACTTAGAGAATTAACACGGTTACTTGGACGAGCGAGTTGGTCACAACTAGGAGATTTGTTGAGATTCACATGTGAGTATGATATCTTAGATCGGTTTAAAGTAGGATGTAAAGGTGGCATACATTTAAAGTCGAGGTTGGCTTACCCTCCAAACATTACGAGTGTCCAGAAAATTTCATGATACTCAAAACTCTCAAAGTACCATACAAACATAAAACAAAAGAAGCAAATGGAAGTACAAAATAGATACCTACCTTAATTGTAAGCTAGATAAGGAAAAGAAAGGAGAAACTGATTTCAAGCTGATGGTGCTACATAGAAATAAGCAGAAAAAGTAGACAATAAATTGTTCTCTAACGTTCCAAAATAAGTGTTTAAGCTTCAATGAGTGCAAATAAAAGAATCAACGGAAAACTGTTTATCTTAAACCATATAAGCTCCTTTCCTTTTCATTCTTTCTTCGCAACTAAAATTGAGCTATAAGCCCTAAATAACAATCACAGAGAAAACCAAGAAAATGAAAAAAAAAAAAACGCAACTGTAAAATTCATCAATCCCGAATAATAAAAAAATCTTGGAGAACAGACGTAAAGAACAAAACCCAGAAAATAAAATCAAATACATGGATTAAAAGAGAGAGAAGTGAATGTACCCTCTGTAGAACATGGTGAAAAATTCCGTTAATTAAGGAAACGTGAAAGGGAGAAGGAAGAAGAGTGTGACAATGTTTGGTCCAATTATAAGAAAAAAGAATGATGGGAAGGGAAATGGGAAAAGAAGAGGCGCTTGAAACAAGTCCGAGATTTCAATATTTCATTTTTGTGCGAAATTTGTATGTGGTTTTTAGGGAAGGGAAAGGTGACGATTGAGGAGGTAATCCTTGTGGACTTCTTCTCAGGGCTTGGGTAATGCTTAAATTAACGGCCCACTCCAATTTGCTCTATTTTCTTTTACAACTTAATTTTGCTTATTTATGTGGAACGTTGTGAGGCTTGTAGTCTAGTTATGTGTAATGTTTACAACCAATTACTGTAAATTGTACAGCAACTACTTCATTCTCTCCTAATCTATATTTCTCCATTATCTTCTTCTTTGTTTTTTTTAAGCAATGTCTCCAATATCTTCAAATTACCTTTTTAGGGTCATTAACATTAGAAAGGTGAAGAAGCATTAAATTTATTTATGGGTTAGATGTCCCGATCGCTCCAGTCGAATTTGGATAAAATTTTTTTTGTTGACTTAGTTTGACCAAAATTTGACTTAGATAATAATTTTTTAATTTAAATTTAATTACAAAAATACATGATTTTTCATTTTCTTCCCCTCTCTCATTTTCAAGTAAGCCATTTATGAAGAGGGAGATTGTTTTTTTGAGCTTTCTTGATAATAATAATAATAATAAAACCTTTGATTTTAACAATGTAAAGATGATTTCCAAACTTTATATATTGATTTTTAGATTTTTTTTTTCTTCCATTTTTGAGAGAGAGGGTGCTTCAATTCTGGTTTTATTATTATTATTATGATTTTGAGTTAAATTCTTAACGATTTTAAGTTTAAAATCAAGGAAATAATAAATTTGAAGTTTAATTTGACTTCAGAGCTTTTTTATGTTAGATGTCATTGTCTGAGTTAGGGAAAATAAGTTTTAGCTAGTTTCTAGAGTTTTTGGAGTAAGACAAGATAATATTAGAGATAGAAATTAATATAGGAAGCATTAGATTATACGTTTCAAGAGTTCAGAGTTAAAATCGGTAAGTATTCTAAAGGTGGTTGTAGGAAGTGAAGTTGAGTTCTTATTTTATCGAATTGCATAGCATTGCTAGTTTTAAGTGTTTATAGTATCAATTATTGATATACTAACTTAATTTCTTTGTTTGGTTACGAATTTGAAGCTAAGGACATGGCTAGGCCATTTAAGGCTAAGGGGAAGGAGAATATTATAGAGGCGTAGCTATTTTGATTTGTGCTATCTAAATTGATTTTTATGATGTGTTTATTAGACTTGTCTATGGGCTGAGCCATGGTAGGTTCCAGCCAGGCCCTAATAAAACTCTAGGCTTGGCCTAGCTCGTAAAACAGGCTTAAATTGTTTCCCAAATTCGGCTCAATTTATATATGCTAAACCTGGGCCCAACTCGTATAATTTTATTTTTTATATAAAAATTTAAAAATATCTAAATCATCAAAAACACTAAAAACATTAAAATAAATATTTCCCAATAAAAATAAATTATAAAAAGTCTTTAAACTTAAATAACACTAAGATAGATTAATTAACAAGCAAATACCTCTAAAATAGTAACAAAATTAATAATAAAATAAGAGTTATACGATATTCAAATAATAATAACGAAATAGTAGCAACATAATAGTGAAATGACAATAAAATAGTGAGAAAACTATTCATCTAACACCACGTTTGGTTGGAATGAATAGAATAGGGTTGTAATGGAATAGAGTTGTGGTCAGTAATTCAATTGTTTGGTTCAATGGAATAAAATACATCTGTAATAGTATTCTTGTGTTTGGTTGAATGAAATAGATGTTGTAATAGCATAAGGAAAAAAAAACTTGACTAGAGTACCCTTAGTAGAATTTTGTTAGATAGATGATTATTGTTATTTTTATTAAATTTTAATAAGATTATTGTCGAAACCATTTTTTTTGTTAGAAAAGCAGGCGACTTTAAAAGGAAAAGGAGTCGCCACCAATCTTTTTGAAGTGTGATTGGGCCACTTATAAAACAGTTTGGTCTATTTAATTTTAAGAAAATGGGCTCGAGTTGATTCACATACGAGGAAGGGTTAGCACCCTCATAGCGCCCAAAATTGGTACCGTATTGATTGATTAATGTCCTTAATATCGAAAGTTAGGAAGTATTTTAGAGTAGGAAAAAATATTTGAATGACTCGTATTGGACATCAAACTCTCTTGTTCAAAAATTTGAAATATCATGTCCAAAGACGATAGGACACGATGCTTCAAACTCTCGATCCCAAGATCATTTTATGATTTCCAAAATACGTGGAGTGTAATTTGAAAAGGGTATTTCACTATTTGGCTAAAACTAAAATCGAAACCCAGCACGATTGGGTACGATTTTTTGAATTTCCAATCATGAAATATTGCCCTTATTTAAGAAATACGATAAAAAAATTTGTGAAGGATATCTCGTTGTTCAGATGAACAGAAAATCGAAACCCAGCACGATTGGATACGAATTTCTTGAACTTCCAAACACGAAACATTGCCTCATTTTCAAAACAATCGAAATCTTTAAAGGTCATTTAGTGATCCAGATGAACAAAAAAATCGAAGCCCAGCACGATTGAGCACGATTTCTCGAACTTCCAATCACGTAATGTTACCTTTATAAAATCCCTTTTTTATGAATTTTGAAAAAAAGGGTAAAATCGTTAAGGTGTCATTCAAAATTATTGACCGACATGGGATAATAAGAACACAAAAAAAATATATAAATTTCAATAGTAAATTACCAAAAAAAGAAAATAAAAATAATGAAGGTAACAAAGATAACAAAAGGAGCAACATTAATATTGATAAAGAAACATAAAATAATAACCATAATAACAAAAATAAAAATAATAGAGACCTATATATACACATAATTAATATGATAATAAAATAATAGTAAACATATTGAAAGTAACAAGAAATATAATAATAATAATAACGGATATAATACAACTTAATAATATTAATAATAATATATAATTAAAAGGATTAAAGCGAACAAGAATATATACAATAATAATAATAATAATAATAATAATAATAACAAAGGGAAATAAGAAAATAAAAGTTATTAATAAAATAGTAAAAATATTTGGTAACAATGTTTTAGTGGATAAAATCGAAATATAAAAAAAAATTTAAAGTAAAACAATGATATATATATATTGATGATAAAAAAAAAATCAATTTGATGATAAAATAACCAAATAACTAAAAAAGGACCAAATTGGGTTAAAACCAAATTTAAGGGCTGATTTTAAAAGAGATAATGATAAAGGAGTAAATCATAGCAGCAAGAACTTAGGGACCGAAAGGGCAATAACCCCAATCAAAGCAACTGCGCTTAACAGAGGACCTAATTGAAATCCGGAGTGAATTTCAGAGCGAATCGTAAATAAAAATAATTAATTTTAAAACCGAGAAAAGCGGAGGGCTAAAAACGCAATTAGCCCTCCAAAGAAAACACGCGATCCTAGCCACAGTGCGGGTCTGTCATGGTCGAGGACCAAACGACGTCGTTTTGGCCTCGACCCAAGGCTCAAAACTACCGCTTTTATCAATAATATAAAAGCAAAATTTTGGCTTTGAAGCTTCATTTTCATTCCAGCAGAGAAGAGGGGGAAAAAAGAAAAAACTCTCTCCCAGCCCAGCGTCCGTCCGGCTCTCCGACGCCGATCGCCGTCCGGCCACCGTCGCCGGCCACCGTTCACGGTGGCCGGAATCTGAAAAGGTATTTTTTTTTTTTTATAAAACCTTTGTATTTATTTTTATAAAACCGAAAACGGATTCCAAAAAAATAAAATAAATAAAAATAAAATAAAAGTAAAAATAAACCGAAACGGAAAAAAAAAAACAGAAACCTTTGTTCTTTTTTTTGTATTTCTCTGGACTATTGCTGTTTACAAGTGTGTTTTCTTTTCTTTTTCTCTCTCAGAAAACCCTAATCTCCCCCTTGACTTGATTTCTGTTATGGCTTTTATAGCCTTTGTTTTACAACTTATTTGTTTCTATTTTGCAGGGATAGCGCCGTGGGGGCGCACAACTCGGAGAGGAGACGTGCGGCGTGAGGGCGTGGCCTTGCTGGCGAGACGTGCTTGGCGCGAGGTTCTCCTCGATTCACTGCTTTCTATTTTTTTAGGGTTTTTTGGGTCACATTTTTTTGGGGCTAGGGTTTGGTGTGTCTGGATTGCGCTTTTGGGCTTCATTTTCTTTGGGCCTCGAAAGAAAAATTGGGCCTTATAGTTGCCCTCTTTTGCTCATTGTCGTTACAACGAGAATAGAGCAAAGACTTTAAAAGGACCAATTTTGCCCTAGCTTGTTCGATCTTGACTTCGATGCTTCCTTTTCCGGTAGCTTTATTCCACCCATCGCATTCCGGAGGTGTGGAAGTTTTGTTTCGATCTGCTATCTTTAGCTTTGCTCCACTCCTCGCCGGTGGAGATAAGGCTTCAACCTTCGATCCGCTCTACTCACCGCCGGTAGAGATAAGATCTTTCTTCTTCTTTTCTCCTCTCGATCGGTGGAGATAAGGCTTCTTCGATCTGCTTCTACTCCCGCCAAGAGAGATAAGATCTGCTATCTTCAATCCGCTCCACTCCCCGCCGGTGGAGATAGGATCTATCTTTAGCCTGCTCCACTCCTGATCAGTGGAGATAAGGCTTCTTCGATCTGCTCTACTCCTGCTCAGTAGAGATAAGATCTGTTGTCTTCAATCCGCTCCACTCCTGCTCAGTGGAGATAGGATCTACTATCTTTAGCTGCTCCCACTCGATCGGTGGAGATAAGGCTTCTTCGATCCTTCTTACTCACCTTTCGCCAGAGATAAGATCTGTTGTCGCCAATCCGCTCCACTCTCGCTTTCGGTGGAGATAGGATCTACTATCTTTAGCCTGCTCCACTCCTGATCAGTGGAGATAAGGCTTCTTCGATCTGCTCTACTCCTGCTCAGTAGAGATAAGATCTGTTGTCTTCAATCCACTCCACTCCTACTCAGTGGAGATAGGATCTACTATCTTTAGCCTGCTCCACTCCTGATCAGTGGAGATAAGGCTTCTTCGATCTGCTCTACTCCTGCTCAGTAGAGATAAGATCTGTTGTCTTCAATCCGCTCCACTCCCGCTTCGGTGGAGATAGGATCTACTATCTTTTAGCTTTGCTCCACTCTGATCGGTGGAGATAAGGCTTCTTCGATCTGCTCTACTCCCGCCGAGAGAGATAAGATCTATGGTCTTCAATCCGCCCACTCTGCTTTCGGTGGAGATAGGATCTACTATCTTTAGCCTTCTTCACTCCCGCCAGTGAAGATAAAGGTGGAATCTTCGATCCGCTTACTCCGCCAGTGAGATAAGATCTATGGTCTTCAATCCGCTCCACTCACCTTTCGGTGGAGATAGGATCTACTATCTTTAGCCCGCTTCACTCACCTTTCCGTGAAGATAAGGTTGGAATCTCCGATCCGCTCTACTCCCGCCAAGAGATAAGATCTGCCGCTTCAATAACTCCCATTAACCTTGCTACATTGTCCTCGAGGAACCTACCAGAAGTGATTTCATGGGATCTATGCATATGTCAAATGATTAGGATGTCATGAAATATGTTCCTAACCATATGTATCATGAATGTTATGAATGGATGCAAAATGTCATGAGAATGATCCATTTTAACATTTGGGTCATTTATTGCTTGTTGCTTTATTAAGGTGACCCTCGGCATGTGTCTTCTTTGTTCAATGATACTTTTAACAACCAATCAAGATGTCGCCACCGCTTAAACCCTTATCTCAAGTCTCCGAGCCCTTTTAAGCTCAGTTAGTTTTAAACAATTGTCTGTTTGATTCTTGTATTTTTTAGAAACTTTCGAGTAGTGCATAAAACTTCTTTTGTGAAAGTATTATTGGTTCAATAATCATTATTTCAAAGAAAAATGCTTGAAACAAGATCAGAGAAATGAATAAAACTGAAATTTATTCGAGATAGAAACCCGTGAAAATGGGTTGAACAAGGAAAACAAATTCCATTAAGGTATAATATGAGTAAGAATGGTATTGATGCCCCGGATATCACGATCCGAGCTTTTCAGATGTACTTTTGAAGACCACTCGAGTTCAACATGTGTCTAGAAGATCCATGGTACCTTGTGGATGCCCCAAGACGTAACATATCTCCTCATTGTTAATTCAAGTATAGCGAAATTCTCAGATGCCCCCTTACGAGTTGATCATACTTTGAGCCGCCCTTTTTGGGTTTTCAACTCAAAGTCCCTTTGGTCTCAAAGTGCCCTTTGCGGGTTTTCGCTTTGGCCTCTCCGGTTTTTTTTTTTGAACTCAAGATGCCCCTTTGTGCGTTTCCATCTTGGTCCACTTTCAAGCAAAGTACTTTTTGACTGAGTCTGCATTAATTGGATTTGGCAGACTTTTGCCGTCCATCTCGGTAGGATCAAAGCTCCTCCAGAAAAGGCCTTCTTTACAACATAGGGTCCTTCCCAATTAGGCATCCACTTTCTCCTGAAGTCTTTTTGCATAGGGAGAATCTGTTTCAACACCAAGTCTCCTTCATAGAATACTCTGGGGCGGACTTTCTTATTGTAAGCTCGCATCATCCGCTTCTGGTACAATTGACCATGGCGAATAGCTCTTAGCCTCTTTTCCTCAATTAGATTCAGTTGATCATATCGAGATTGAACCCATTCTGCTTCGTCCAACTTTAGCTCTGACAAAACCCGGAGTGAAGGGATCTCAACTTCAATAGGCAAACCTGCTTCCATCCCATAAACCAACGAGAAAGGAGTTGCCCTTAGAGAGGTTCTAACCGATGTTCGATAGGCATAGAAGGCAAGCGGTAACTTTTCATGCCGATCCTTGTAGGTCTCAACCATTTTCCCACAATTTTCTTGATATTTTATTAGCCGCCTCAATCGCTTCCATTCATCTTCTGGACGATATGGCGATTTGTTATGGTGCTTAATGTTGAACTGATCGCAGACTTCGCTATCGCTTTATTGTTCAAGTTTAGTGCATTGTCGACACGATCCTTTCGGCATACCGTAGCGACAAATGATCTCCTTCTTCAAAACTTGCTAATCGCCGTCTTCGTGATATTGGCATACGAAGCTGCCTCTACCCATTTGGTGAAGTAATCAATGACCACGAAGATGAAACGATGCCCATTAGAAGCTTTCGGTGAGATCGGCCCAATGACATCCATGCCCCACATTGAGAAAGGCCATGGAGAAGTCATAACATGAAGAGGTGAATGAGGCACATGGATCTTGTCTCCATAAACACGCACTTATGGCACTTCTTGGCATAACGAATGTAGTCTCCTTCCATCGTGGACCAAGAATACCCAATCTCATGATTTGCTCGCCATCGTAAACCCATTGGCATGTGTTTCATGACCCCATCATGAACTTCTTCTAAGATTTTCCTAGCTTCAACAAAGATCCACACATCCGAGCAACACTTGATCCCTCCTCTTTTATACAGATCTCTCATCTAGGACATAGTCATTGCAAGTCTTCTCAATGTCTTCTTATCATTTTCGATCGCTTGATCGAGATATTCGTGGCTTTTCACATATTGCGAGAATATCATAGTACCAAGGATGATCATCTCTCTTCCTCTTCGTCAATATTGAAACAATGAGTCGAGCCCATAAATACTCATTTGGATAGGCTTCATACCCTCCCGCCATTCACTTTGATCATAGAGGCTAGAGTGGCCAAAGCATCGACCATCTGGTTTTCATCCCGGGAGGTAGAAGAATGTAATATCATCAAACTCCTCAATTAGTTCGGGACTAACTTTTGATAGCCGATCGGTTTGGGATCTCTTGTTTTCCATTCTCCTTGAGTGATATATGACAAGAGCAGTCTCTCGTATACCTCTAGCACCTTAATTTTATGGTCTATAGTCGCTCGGATCCCCATGATACACGCTTCAGATTCGCCATGTTGTTTGTGCAATCAAGTCCAACTTGCAAGTGAATGGATAGTGTTCTCCATTTGGGGATACCAGATCGCCCTAATTCCATTACCAACGGCATTTGATGCTCCGTCAAAGTTCATCTTCCAGGACGATCTTCTAAGATATCCTCTTCAATCAGTAGCTACAAACATCGATCTTCATTAGGAAAATCGAAATTAAGGGCTCATAATCATCTAGTGCCTCACCGCTAAGAAATCTGCTATTGCACTCCCTTCACCGCCTTCCGTTCACATAGACAATGTCAAACTCGAGAGCAAGATTTGCCATCGCCATTCTTCCATTTAGGCCATCGACTCCATCATGTACTTCAGAGGTCCAATTTGAGATTAACCAAGTCGTGTGGTACAACATGTACTTGCCTCAACCTCCGAGTTGTCGGACCAACGACAACATAATTTCTCAATTGGCGAGTATCTCATCTCACACTCGGTGAATTTCTTCGAGGTAATATATCGCCTTTCTTTCCTCCCCGTCTCATCGTGTTGGCCTAGCACACATCCCATTGAGTTATCGAACATCGCCGATACAAAATCAAGGGTCTATCAGACCGGAGGCATTAACACCGGGTATTGGATAAATATTGTTTAATCTTGTCAAACGCCTCGGCATTCATCATCCCAAATGCCCGGATTGTGCTTCTTAAGAAGACGGAATATTGGATCACATTTTTCACTCAATTGTGAAATAAACCGAGCGATGTACTTCAATCTCCTAGAAAACCTCGGACTTCCTTCCGAGTCTTGACGGAGGTAATTTTTGTACGGCCTTGACTTTATCCGGATCTACTTGATTCCTTTTGCCCGACCACGAAACCCAATAGCTTCCCGATCGAGCCTCAAGGTACATTTGGTGGATTGAGCTTCAAATTGAAATTTCCTTAATCTCAAGAACGCTTTCCTCAATACTTGCACATACTCCCTTCCGCTTGAGATTTTGCGATCATGTCGTCGACGTAGACCTCAATCTCCTTATGCATCATGTCATGAAACAGGTTACCATAGCCCTTTGGTATGTTGCTCCGCATTCTTTAACCCAAATGGCATCACTTGGTAACAAAAGTTCCCCATAAGGTTATGAAGGTAGTCTTTACCATGTCCTCGGGATGCATCTTTATTTGATTGTATCCCGAGAAACCATCCATGAAGGAGAAAATGAAAATCCTAGTGTTATCCACCAAAGTGTCAATGTGAGGTAATGGAAGTTGTCTTTCGGTGGCCTTATTTAGGTCCCCAAATTGACACACATTCGACTTTTCCATCCTTTTTGGGACCGAAACCACGTTGGCTACCCATTCCGAGTAATTTACTACTCGTAAGAACCAAAGATCAAATTGCTTCTTGACTTCTTCCCTTATCTTTATTGTGACATCGGTCTCATTCTTGAAGCTTCGTTGGACTGCTTGCATTCTCTTTTTATGGGATACGATGTACGCAAATATCAAGACTCAACCACGGCATGTCTTGGTATGACCACGCGAAGACATCTTTGAACTCTAGCAGAAGTCTAATGAGGTCCCGCCTTGTTTCATGGGTTATGCAAAATCTGATTTTCACTTCTTTCCCATCTTCTGAAGTACACTTTCAATTGTCTCTTCGTGAGGTAGAATCGACTTCTCCTCCCGCTCTACCATCCTTAACAAATCCGGGGATAAATCATAATCTTCGACATCTGTAAAGTCCTGAGATCCCTCTGGGCACGTGTCTTGCTCATAAGGGAATTCTGAGTTCATAGCAGTGTCACTCATGACGTCGATATCTGGGGACCTATGGTAGGTATAAAAGAATATTCAATGAAAATGAATTTAAGGACGACTTATTTATGCGTTATGATTATGAATGGAGTGGAACGGAAGTAAAAGAATTATTGCACGAAATGGAAAGGAAAATGCACTTCTTATTGAAAATAATGATGCGTGAACATGCCTATTTCACAAAAAAAATTCTTATTGTTCCTAGGCTTGAAACAATAAGTGTGTTTTGAACATTACTGCTTTTATTCCTAAAACTACAGAATTTCTTCCGCAATTCAGCTTGTCCGAACACTTCCAGGCTTGTAAGGGCGAATACCCGCCAAGTTTCTTCTCCTCAAACTTTCTTCAGACACAGCGTTGATGTTCAAACTTCGCATCATGTCTTCAGCTGTTTCCTCATCCATGACCTCTTGTCCTGAATAAATAATCCCTCCTGACACGAATGAATTAGATATATGGGGAAAGGTCATTGAACCCCACTCAATCTCAGCACCATTCAATCGTGCCCTTCGTCTTTCACGCTTCCTCTCTAGCTCCTCTTTCCTCTGTCTGGTATTTGGTCTATACCCTAGACCAAAGCGATCCTGCTTTTCAACCAACCCTGGTACTCTGACTGGACCCTGGAGATATTTTCCAAGTCCCTCCGGCATTGCTCCTTTTCCCATTGTCACCAGAGCCCATCCTCGTTGCTTGAGAGTTTGGGCACCGGATCTTGCTTCCTTCACTTACAAAAGTCGATTTACAAATTCTAACAACTTTGAAGGAGCACTCTATGGCCTCCGTGATCATTCTCTATGTACACGATCACTAGTAACTGACGCGATGATATCTTTCTCTGCATTTATAGTTATCAACCGCCCTCATTTACTAATTTCACTTTTGGTGCAATGAAGATGGTATACTCACGAAGTGGATCCACGGCCTCCCCAATAAGCAATTATAAGAGGGCTTGATGCTCATCACAAGGAAATCTACCTCGTGCGATTTGGCCCAATTAGGAGGGTATCTCAATCCTCCCATTACCTCTCTCTGGTGCCATCAAATGCTCTCACTATATTTTGGCACATTTTCATGTGAGAGTCGTTTACGTAACTTTGTCCAAGGTGTAGACAGGGGCAAAACATTCAATCTTGAGCCATTGTCAATTAATACCCTAGCGATGTATACCCTTTGCATCGGTAGTGATGTGCAATGCCTTGGTAGATCCCCTACCCGGTGGTATTTCATCATCAACGAACGAGATGAAATTATCTGCGCCATGTTATTTACAAGACGGTCCAGCTTTATTTCATCAAATGTCATCACCACATAAATCGGTTCAATGCTTTCATTAACGCACTACGGTGTCCTTCCGAGTTTAGCGGAAGGTCAATACCGATGCGTGTCGTCGTTTGTGTAACTGCTCCACCACACTGTACTCACTTTGTGCTTCAAGAACTCCCAAATTTCATCTTCATTCTCGGTTTATTAACCAATGGTCCTGCCTTCTCGTCTCCCTTCTCGTCATAGAGGACTCGTGTTCGGTCGTATATCTTGGCCAATTCTCTTTCCCAAAACTATCATAGTACAATCGTAATTCCAAGGTACCTCTTGTCATCTTTATAAGAAAAAGTCACGGTTTTCAATTACGATCTTGATCATTCTTAGGTGCGAAATTATAGGTTTTCGATTATGACCCTCGGTGCCACCTTCACCCCTACCGTCGACCCACGGCGGCGTGATAATCACACGTGGGTGATTGACTTTAAGGATCCTTTCTGGCGACCCTCCCTCCGTGGAACAAACATCCTCTCTTCCGCCAAGTCAAAGAACTCCACCTCTTTATTATCCATTAGCCCTTGTACTAGGGCTCAATTGCTACATTGCCGGATTTCATGACCTTTCTTGTCATGGAACTCATGAGTTCCTTGTATCTCAAGACTGCTCACATTTTCTTGCGTAACTAGTCCAACCTTCGCATTTCTTTCCAAACCATTCTCAACGGGGTTCCACCTCAAGAATCTCTGTTTGAACCTCCTCCCTATTTTCAATTATCGCGTTTACCCCATTATCGCGATGACTGGTAACGGATTTCCTCCACCAGTGGGTCTTTGAAGTCTCGACCCCGCCTTGATAAGTCGCCGACTAGTCTCTTGAATGAAGTGCGCTTCTCTGTCGAGTGACCTACTACATCCGCATGGTACTCACATTATGCGTTTGTGTCATACCACTTAGGATACGGAGGTTGCAGCGCTTCAAGTAAAATGGGGACACGACATGCGCATCGAATAAAGTTTTATACACTCTCCTTATACGCCACCCAGATAGGAGTAAATTGAATCTCTCACCCTTTGTCTCGTGTTGGGCTCTTGTCTTGGTCGAACTCGCTTGCCCACAACTCTGACTTTCGGTTGGGTGATAGTAATGTGTTTAGGATAACCCGAGCTTATATTCCTCACTTCACTTCCCTTTTCTTGGCTGCTCTTCTTGTGCTCTCTCCTACCTCTATCTTCCCACACCGATTATGTTTCTATCATCTCGCTTTGACATCACCATGTCTGCGAAACTCTTAGTCGTGCTTCCCAACATGTGGTTAATGAACGGTGCCTTCAGGGTATTGATGAAGAGCATGGTCATTTCCTTTTCTAGTAAAGGTGGTTGAACCTCGTAGGCGACCTCCTCCATCTTTGGGCGTATTTCAAGCTTTCACTTGGCTTTTCTCCATGTTTTGCAATGTGATCTGTCAAAAGCTATGTCGGTCACATGGCCGTAATGTTTGATGAAAGCTCGCGCCAAATCTCTCCACGATTTGATTTGGGTACAACTCAACCGATTGTACCACTTTGTCATTACCAATCGACTATCCTCGAAGCAATGAATCAACAAGCGGTCATTGTTGACATATCCCGTCATCCTCCGGCGTAACATCGTAATATGGGCCTCAGGCGTAGTCCCGTTGTACTTTTCGAACTCGCATCTTGAATTTTGGAGGAAGTACTAAATCTGGGACCGGACTCACTTTCTTAGCATCCACTTCAGATTGGTGATCAAGACTTTCCAATGCTCAAACTTTTCCTCCACCACTTGCATCGATCCTCGAACTCTTTTGAAGTTCTGCTTTTACTTTCTCCCTTCGCCGCCTCATCAAGTCCGGACCATTAGTTTTACCAGATTGACCTCGGGTTGGAGCTCGAGCCATGGAAATTTACGATCTTGAAGCACCGGATTGGTGCCGAGGCTTGATATTGACCGACACTCTCGTGGTACGACTTGGGAACTTGTTTGGGCCAGGGCTTGAGGGCACACAAAATCTTCATTTTCTTCTCCAAGATCGACCATAGGCCTTTTTCCATTTCCAGGCCCTCCAGTCAACAATTGTGTTAGCTGGCTCATCATGCTTCTTTGGGATTCCAAAGATTTGATCCTCATATCTTCTTGGATCTTGGCTAACTGTTCTTGCATCTCGAGCTCATAGCTTGGTCTTGCATCTCCTTTTGCATCTGCTCCAACTTTTCTATCCTTTGATCCATTGCTCTCGTCTTTTTTCGAGTGTAATAGCGGGGTTCCAGGATAACTATAGCATGACCTTTAGTTAATAAGGTTGTCTTATAATATTTAATGCAAATGTAGTGATGCAGTGCTAATGCATAAAATGAAATGCAAATGAATGAATGTAAAAATAAAAAGAGTCGATTCTGATTCAATTTCTCTTAGAATACTCACTGAAAAAGATAAAATCCTTTACATAAAACAGAGTCACATATACGACCTAGCCCTTATGCCCAAAGTTTTAACTTTCTCAAGAAGTGAGGCTAGCTCTCGACCCTGATCTGACTTTGACTCATAAAATATACTTAACACATCAGCCTGAACTCCTAGGGTTCGTAGATGATCGGCCACTTCTCGTATCTGAACCACAGCTTCGCCCATAAGGTAGTCTCTTTCTCTGACCTGGTTCTGAGATTGTTGAAGTTGTTCTTTCCCTCGCTGGTTATCTGCCTCTAATAGTTGGATCCGGAGCTCACTGTTTTGCAACATTGTTTCGAGTTCCACCACCTTTCCCTTCAATTCTTCAACTGCTCAGCTTGATTCCAACTTTGCCGTAGAGTTGTGACTTTGACTCAATGCCTTCTAATTCTCGCTACTCGAGCCCTTAGCATCTTATTTTCGCTTTGGCTCTTCCCCATCCTTTTTCAGGCATCCTTTGTGCTTGAACCCCATGAAATCTCTTCTTCCACTGGTCAACCTTGGTCTTCTCTTCCTGAAGTTCTTGACGCCATTGTTCCGAGGTTTTGCCCAGCCCAGCAGTCCTCATCGATAGATGCAACTTCTTGTAATCGGTCTTCAGGCTATCCAAATCTTCTTCGGCCTTCCTTTTCCCTTTCCTTAGCTTCTCAGCCTCTGATTTCTGGATATCAATATCTAACATCAGATCCATTTTTCCCTTCCAGTTGTTCTATCTTTTCCCTAACTCAATTTTTACTTTCAAAGTCTTGCTTTATGATCTCCAACTCGAAGGGACTACTTGCGGTATTCTTCTATCGAACGAAGCAGCATCCTCGTGGCGGCATGGGGATATTGTCGTTCACTCTCCCGCCTCATTATGTGTCAGATTTGAGAGTTACCATTGATTTATAGTAACTCTTTTCATTCGTGAATCGCTTCCACGCATCGTAATCTTCTCGAACTCTTTTCTTATAATTATTCCCACTATACGAGAATTGAACCGAGCCAACCCATGTGTTACTGCAGATAAACCTGTCTCGATTGGTATTGTCTTAGCACGAGCAAAGGAGCATACCCAATGACTCCCCTGATCCCTAACAGAGGAACCCAATCATAACTCTCACACCGGTAGAGAATTTCATCGGGAACGAACCAAGGAGCTCTCCATTCCACATCCTTTTCCTGAAGATTCTGAAGAAGCGCGATCCAGTTCTCTTCTGCTATGTCATCCCTCCTAGGCGCGGCGGCCAACTCCTTTAATGGGGAGTAATTCGTAAAAAAGACCCGACGAGAATTTCTATCTACTTTCCAGAAATGGCTATGGAACCACCCCAACAATAGTTATGCACATCCCATGAATCTTCCCTCACCTGCTCTCCGACACGAGTTCAAAGATCTAAATGTTTCGGTGAAAATTGCTGGTACCGGCGTAACCCCTTTGTCAAGACGGTCGAACAAATCAATAACTGCCTCGTCTACATGCCTCAAAGCCTTGGGAAAAATCACCAAACCATAGATACTTAAGGCAAAAATGTCGACTTTCCTCTTCATATCCGGGTGTCTGGTCATCAGTCCCTCAAGCTTACCCAAGGGATGCATTTCCTTCACCCTTCTCAATGAATTCGTGCCATGACCTCATGTTCGCTCATCCCAATGATGCTCATCGATTCTTTACAAAAGAAGGTGCATTAGCGACCTCAAGTAAATTTTGTCGACTGAGCCCTTTGATCAAAGCAAGGCTATATATTCCTCCACAGAGGCACCAAGTCTACTTCCCCAAATGTAAAAGCAACTATAAGCGGATTCCAATATTGAGTCATAGCCCAAACAAGTGTTTGTCCACCCTGATGTCGAGTAAGTGAGGTAGATCACCATAATTAGTGTAGAAACGTTCGCCTAGTTGCTTCGTCCCAACCAGCCCATATATCTCTTAGTTCTTGGAGCTCATTCTGTGTCACACTGATGCGAGTGAAGTCCAATAATTCTGATGTGTAGCCTTCAGTTAGGCTATCCCCCTTCTCAAGCTGTGTCTTCTCTGACCATATACGCACGGCCGCATTATCCTCTACTTTATCAAGGAATCCGTCCCCCATAACGAGTATTCTAACTTAGTGATTAAAACAGGAATCGACGCCTTTTAAGTATGAAATGACATGCAAATATGATCAAAAATAAAACAAGTTAGTATCATATAAGAGTAACCAAAGCAAATGAACAAAATGTTTAACCACTACATAGCGACCACTAAGGTTTAGCATGGCTCTACCTAGGGTGGGCTCTTAAGGTTCACTATATGTGGGTTGGTTCTAAAGAAAGAAAAGGGTACTGACCAGTGATTCCTCAATCCTCACCCATTATAGGCTCATATAGATCGAGTTCTGCCTGGGGAATACATTTCCCTATGGCCATGCGGAGGTGAAAACCTCACGGAACCATAAGTACGGATGTATCCTTAAGCGGTCCCCTAGCCCATGCGGAGGTGAAAACCTCACGAAGGCATAGTTTCGCTCCCACTTAAAGGACGTGACCACAAATGGTCATGTAACATGAATGCAGAGGTATCCTATGTGTTTCAAACCCAAAACAAATATTTGACGCGACACAAACTCATGCAAATAGAAAAACGGAAAAGGAAAAATATTTTGATAAAAGAACATTAATCAACCAATTTTACTTTGACTCTCTAACGTCCCGAAAGGAGTCGCCAAGTCGTCGAAACCATTTTTTTTGTTAGAAAACAGGCCGACTTTAAAAGGAAAAGGGAGTCGCCACCAATCTTTTTTGAAGTGTGATTGGGCCACTTATAAAACAGTTTGGTCTACGAATTTTAAGAAAACGGGCTCGGGAGTCGGTTACGCACGAGGAAGGGTTAGCACCCTCGCAACGCCCAAAATTGGTACCGTATTGATTGATTAATGTCCTTAATATCGAAAGTTAGGAAGTATTTTAGAGTAGGAAAAAAAATATTTGAATGACTCGTATTGGACATCAAACTCTCTTGTTCCGAAAAGCTGAAATATCATGTCCAGCACGATAGGACACGATGCTTCAAACTCTCGATCCCAAGATCATTTTATGATTTCCAAAATATGTGGAGTGTAATTTGAAAAGGGTATTTCACTATTTGGCTAAAACTAAAATCGAAACCCAGCACGATTGGGTACGATTTTTTGAATTTCCAATCATGAAATATTGCCCTTATTTAAGAAATACG
Source organism: Gossypium rotundifolium (assembly GCA_025506655.1). Classification (NCBI taxonomy): domain Eukaryota; kingdom Viridiplantae; phylum Streptophyta; class Magnoliopsida; order Malvales; family Malvaceae; genus Gossypium; species Gossypium rotundifolium. The sequence continues at coordinate 111,759,711 of CP106730.1, forward strand.
ATAAAAAAGTTTGTGAAGGATATCTCGTTGTTCGATGAATGTAAAATCGAAACCAAAGACGATTGGATACAATTTCTTGAACTTCCAAACACGAAACATTGCCTCATTTTCAAAACAATCGAAATCTTTAAAGGTCATTTAGTGATCCGGATGAACAAAAAAATCGAAGCCCAAAGACGATTGAGCACGATTTCTAACTTCCAATCACGTAATGTTACCTTTATAAAATCCCTTTTTATGAATTTTGAAAAAAGGGTAAAATCGTTAAGGTGTCATTCAAAATTATTGACCGACATGGGATAATAAGAACACAAAAAAATATATAAATTTCAATAGTAAATTACCAAAAAAAAGAAAATAAAAATAATGAAGGTAACAAAGATAACAAAAGGAGCAACATTAATATTGATAAAGAAACATAAAATAATAACCATAATAACAAAAATAAAAATAATAGAGACCTATATATACACATAATTAATATGATAATAAAATAATAGTAAACATATTGAAAGTAACAAAATATAATAATAATAATAACGGATATAATACAACTTAATAATATTAATAATAATATATAATTAAAAGGATTAAAGCGAACAAGAATATATACAATAATAATAATAATAATAATAATAATAATAATAATAACAAAAGGAAATAAGAAAATAAAAGTTATTAATAAAATAGTAAAAATATTTGGTAACAATGTTTTAGTGGATAAAATCGAATATAAAAAAAATTTAAAGTAAAACAATGATATATATATATTGATGATAAAAAAATCAATTTGATGATAAAATAACCAAATAACTAAAAAAGGACCAAATTGGGTTAAAACCAAATTTCAATGATTTTAAAAACAGATAATGATAAAGGAGTAAATCATAGCGCGCACGCAACTTAGAGGGACTGAAAGGGCAATAACCCCAATCTGTGAAACGCTGCGCTTAACAGAGGACCTAATTGAAATCCGAGCTAATTTCTCAAGCGAATCGTAAATAAAAAATAATTGATTTTAAAACCGAAAAAGCGGAGGGCTAAAAACGAATTAGCCCTCCAAAGAAAACGGCGCCGTTTTATCAATAATATAAAAGCAAAATTTTGGCTTTGAAGCTTCATTTTCATTCCAAAGAGAAGAGGGGAAAAAAAAAAACTCTCTCCCCACCTCGTCTGTCTCGGCTCTCCGACGCCGATCGTCCGTCCCACCCGTCATCGCCGCCCACCGCTCATGGTGGTAAAATCAAAAGGTATTTTTTTTTTTTTATAAAACCTTTGTATTTATTTTATAAAACCGAAAACAGATTCCAAAAAAAAATAAAAAAATAAAATAAAATAAAAGTAAAATAAACAAAACGGAAAAAAAAATGAAACCTTTGTTCTTTTTTTTTTTGTATTTCTCTGACTATTGTCACATACAAGTGTGTTTTCTTTTCTTTTCTCTCTCGTAAAACCCTAATCTCCCCTTGACTTGATTTCATTATGGCTTTTATAGCCTTTGTTTTACAACTTATTTGTTTCTATTTTGCGAGGATAGCGCCATGGGGCGCATAACCTCGAGAGGAGACGTGCGCGTGAGGGCGTGGCCTTGCCAAGAGACGTCTTGTGCGAGGTTCTCCTCTGATTCACTGTTTCTGTTTTTTTTAGGGTTTTTTTTTTGGGTCACATTTTTTTGGGGCTAGGGTTTAGGTGTGTCTGGATTGCAGTTTTGGGCTTCATTTTCTTTGGGCCTCGAAAGAAAAATTGGGCCTTACAATTATTATTAAATATAATTTAATAAAAATATTAATAAGTAATTAATCATATTTTAACATAATTTTATTAAATACAATTTTATAAAATAATATATAATTTAATAACATTCTTAATATAATAATTATTAAAATATAAATTAACAAAAATCATAATATATAATATTAGAAATTTATTTATTTTATCCTCACCTCCTCCCATTTAATCACTATATAATTATTTACTATCATTCTTTGACTTATCTATATTAAAAAAATATAATATATAACATATTTATATAAAGTATAAAATAATGTTTAATGGGTAAATCCATACCCATTTCTTCTTTTCTTCAATTTACTCTCTCCCTCAATCCCTCTCCCCTCTCTCATAACAATATCATAAATTTTCAAAAACCCAAATTAAACTTATCAAAGATTTAAACATTTTTCCAATCTTTAAGAGATTTGCTTTTTGTCTATCAGTATTTGAAGCTCAACTTTCTACAACCAAAAAGCAATCTTGATGTCTCCAATTTTTTTCCTCCTCAATTTAGTTTAACGAAATAAGTTGAAGCAGAAAGATGTAGAGTGCAACTAAAACTTCTCCAAAAATGGTGAAAGAAAAGTGATTTAGCTTATAAATTCATTATTTCTTGAAGGGTACATTGGGAATAATTTTTTTTAATCTATTCATGGTTTCCTCAAATAGCAATTCAACATCTCTTCCCTTGAATGGACATTCAGCAATTTTTCAGAATAATCCCGAAATGATTCATTCAACGTTTTAAGCATTCGTTGAACCAAACATATGTTCTACTGCTCAATATTGAACCGTCCCGTAATAGTATTTCTATTACATTGAACCAAACACAATGTAAATAATTTAGTTTAGGAATGGTTTTCTCATCTTATATGTTATGGTCGATGCTTAGTTTCTTATGTTTTCAACTTGTCCTCAGTGATTGCCTATTGATATGTTTTGTGTAGATGCATGCATGAACTTAATTGTCTCAAGACATGTTAATATCAAAGTAAAAATATCAATTTAAAAATGAGGTCTGTCTCGAGACGTGGAGTTCCCTATGTCAAGACATCATGTTAAAATTTGATTAAAAGAGTTTGGATTCGAATTATAATATTGTATAAGAGCTCATTTAAACCTTAAATAATTAGATCATGTTTAATATGTTTTGATGTGATTTAATCACATGATGTATTGAGTATGCTTGATATGAGTTGCTTTGGCAACATAATGTGATGTCACACGTTTGGGCCTAGCAACCGGGTCGGGTGTAGGGTGTCACAGATTTAGAGAGAACTCAATATGTTCATTGCAATGAACATTAGTGAGTGATTTTGTAATGTATTCAAATCGTTCTATTAATGGGTAACTAAGCTTTCATTCGGAAAGTCTTAGAGGTGAAGTGATCTAGTTCTAAGTATAAGAGTAAGGTTACAATTTAATGAGTGAGTTGAACTCTAATCACACCTTGTTCTTGTTGATTATAGTGGATTAATTTTCTGGGTAAGGCCTCCATAGATCTAAGAAGTTTTCAAATAGCGCGAACAAACTTATGATGTTCATATCTATTTTTCCTACAGAAGTCACTTGGTCCAATTGCAACTTAACGTATATTTAAACTAATATCTGACAAGAAAAAATTAACGATCCTTTAGAGTCTTGTCCAATTGTCATCGTTATTGTTTCAACAACTTGGAATATATAAATTCAAATGCATTTAAGCATGTAATATCCTTCTATTTAGAAATTGAGAGGGTTTATGGGCAATCTAGGCATTATATAAAAATTAAATAGCTTTGAATTCTATTATACCTCTACCCCTCGAAGATGCCCTTTGGGCATCCATTCCTTAGAACTACTATTTGAAAAACTCTTCGAGAATAACCCATCACAACCACTTCGACTAAACAACCACGTAGGTACCACATATTAACCGTCAATTTTGATGCAATTACCACGTCTCATCTAAAGTGATTGACAACATGTCCAATTGTCATCCTAACTAGATCTATGGTGATAGACCATTTCGCCAACTTGCTTTGAGACCACCAATAGAAGGATGACATGTGGCTCCTTGAGATCATGGCTTAGGGTATATAAACCCTTAGCCTCGTCCATGAAAGGGGATCACACACACACACACAGAGACTCTTCTTTCCCATCTCTGATCAATCCAAAACCATCGTTCTTTGACCATCGTACACAGTGGCTCTCCGCCTTACCCTAAGCAAGGTGAACTACCTATATCACTGTCATCCCTGCTTTGTCTAATCCAAGTATCAACTAATTCAACTTAACTTTTGTTTGTTGATTGAGTATTAATTCAATTGACATTAATATTATTATTGATTTTAGAGATTATGAATTGAAGTAGTCTTGGCTATACCCTTACCTCGACTTGGACATGTAGTGACATGAGAAGTGATTGGAGAGACACCTACTGATGGCCCCCATGTAACACCCTTTAACCCTAAACTGTCACCGAAATAGGGTTACGAGGTATTACCGGAGTTAAACACTAGTAAATGAGTAAATTGAGACATAATTATGTGTTTCAATTTAAAAATTTTCAAATTTCATCTTTAAGTCCCTAATATGGACCTACGATACCCAAAATATGATTAAGAAGTGATTTGGAACTAAACCAGGAACTTTGGAAACTTTTTCTTGAGAATAAGGGCACATGCCCATGTGGCCTGAAACATGCCCGTGTGGCCTGCCCGTGGGGCTCACATGGCCGTGGGGCCAGTCCGTGGGCAGATCTGACTTGCTACACACGGCCGTGGGACTAGCCTGTGGGCAATTCTGATTTTTTCACACGGCCTGGGCACACGCCCATGTAACTTGGCAATGTGAAAACTTTATTTTTCACCATTTTTACGTTATTTTTACATACTAAACACTCCTAATTCATACACAATCATTTACTTATAAATCTTGATCAAATAACATTCATCATACCTAAAACTTCTTAAGGATTTTATACCACATTTACAATCAAAATATAAAACATTTACAAATGACAAATACTAACCTTAGTACATGCCACATTTACCAAAAGATTGATGCATCACAAAAATTGAGCTAAAGCCGGGATTGAATCAGATGCTGAGTCAAACTTATCTTGACCTAATCTGCGCACGGAAAACAAACATTACGCTGAGTATTGGAACTACTAAGTGGTATTATCATAATTCAATTTATAACAATGATCAAACATCATAAACATAGATAAATAACACATCATGCATATAATTTCATACTAAGTTATTATATTTCCAATGTGACATTTTCAATATTTGAATTAATATCTCATCCATAGAATTCCAACTGTTCATGAACCTTTGGTTCATCTCTCAATCACATATAAATATTCAATTCACATTTCAATAGGAATCATTCATGAACCTTTGATTCATGCCTTCAATCTCATAGCATAATTTCATTTCTTATTTCATTTCACAATATCTCTTTCACTATTCATTCAATGGTTCAAATAATCAAATTCAGATGATTTTCTTATTTCATGTAATTACCCCTATTAACATGACTCGGACTTTGGCGGATACACGGATCCAACCAAACACACCATACTTGCACTCAGTGCCTCATCGGATAGCTCGAAGCAATATAGTGACACCCAGTGTCTCATTGGCCTAGCCGAAGTAAAGTGGTACCCAGTACCTCATTGCATCTATCTGAAGTAAATAATGACACCCAGTGTCTCATCGACTCAAGGTCGAAGAATCTCTGAACTCTTCCAATCCTATGGCATGCCATCTATATCCGATTTAGCCCGACTAGTTAATAGGGTTTCCGAACCTCAATTCAAATTCACTACTCAATTTCATTTCAAATTCACTACAATTATACTATTTAATTTCACATATACATACATATATATATATTCATCAATTAAACCCAAATAAGATTCAATTTAAATATCAATACTTACCTCAATTTCATTTTCCATACACATACATTGAAATTAAACATGTAATAATAAATAACTTGAATTCTGATAATACAAATCGATATTTTCTCGAGCTACTCCTCGATCACTTTTTCCTTCCCCTTCATATTAGACGTCTCGGTTTCCTTGTTTGCTACGAAAATTAACATAATTATAATTAATTAATAACACATATTTTATATAAAATAATAACTTTCTATGCAACATCTACCAAAATCCCAAATTTGTCCTAACCATTTTCACCTTCTTTCTTTTTGCAATTCATATCCTTTCCTTATTCAATTTCCATCAAAACTTCAATATAACTATCAAATTTTCATCACTTAACCATAATTTTAAGTTTCTTTCAATTTAGCCCATAAAACTCAAAACTTATAACCTAGTTTACAATTTAGTCCATCAATCAATTCTAATCACAAATTCTATAAATAAACCGTAAAAGTAACATTTTTTAACCCCATATTTAGCATCCTTTTGGATGATTTTGCCCTTGATTTATGTAAAAAGGTGCTCTTAATCCTTTCTTTTCATGTTTTATACTCAGGAAAGCACCCGAGGACGAACGGAATAAGGAACGGGCTTAAAACTGGCTAATTTGGGCCAAAGTGGAAATCGACACGGCCTGGACTCCAATTTACACGGTCGTGCCTAAATCAACAGAATTGAAACACGGCCTGGTCCATGATTTACACGGACGTGCCTCCATCAACAGACCCGAACACGGCCTGAAGTCGATTCACACGGGCGTGTGCCATGACCGTGTCCCTGCCGCGGCCAAGAGTAATTTCACTCGAATTTGGATACTCGAAGGCAAAGAAACACATTCCAAAGCCTATTCAAATACCCGAGTAGGAATTATACTTGAATTAGGATATTTAGAGGCCAAGTAAGGCATCTCAAAGTCTATATAAACACCCAATGGGGCAACTTGAAGGGAGTTCAAGGCGAAGCCTTCGCTGAGCTTTTGTCTGGCGGCAGTTAGGCAGTCAGCTAGGCCAAAAAGCCAAGCCAGAAGACCAGATTTTGGGAATCACTCGAAGATAGCCAGTTGATCCATCTCAAGAAGCCGGAGTTCTACTCAAGACGGCGGATCTCTCCTTCAATTCCTTCAAGGGGTTTTAGGGATTTCTTATGTTTTGTTTTATCTTTTCTCTTGAGATGTTTTATTTTATCATTATGAACTAAACCCTTCAGATACCTGAAGGGGATGAAGCCTAGATGAATCTTGTTATAATTTATTGAACTATATGATAAATACTTAGTTTTTCTTAATTATGTATGCTTAATTCATGTGTTAATATTTTCAGAATATTGATTCAAGTTGAATGTGCTTAGGTGGTGGAGCAAAAGTCCCTACTTAAGAGTAAATCTAGCATAATTAAGCGAATTTGATCGCGCACCTAGAGATAGGGTGATGAGATTTTGCCGGATTAGGTTGAAACCTAATACGGAAGTCTATAGATCAAGTTAATGCGATTCTAGGGGTTTTAATTTGAAAGAGATTTCGGTTAATCAACCTTGGATTAGACGTTATTCGGCTCGAGAGAGGGTTTAATATAAATTAGGGAGTCTTACGGATCAAGCTAAGTGAATAAATCGTTTGGTTCGTGTTAGATAACAAGTGAAGTTTAGATGAATTCTTCCTAAGGGTATCGTCTTAATCAACTGAGTTTTTCCTAAAGTTATTTTCCCAAATTCATTCTTTTTGTCTTTGCGGCTTAGTTTAGTAATTAATTAGTTAATTTAGATTTAATCAACCAAATAATTTAATATTTAGGCTAAATAATAGAAAGAAAGTGAGTATTAGTACTTTTAGTTCATTTGGGTTCGACAATCCGGTCTTGCCTAAGCTGTACTACTGTTTGATAGGTGCACTTGCCTTAAGCCATTGTCAGAGTTAGTTTCCAGGTTCGATCATTCTCTTTATAAATTTTAAAACTCGACAATTCTAGGTGATCAAGTTTTTGGCGCCGTTGCCGGGGAACTAAAATATTAAGAAAGCTCTATTTTTATTACTTTAGCCATTTTTTTATTTTCTGCAATTTATTATTATTATTATTATTATTTTTTTTACTTTGCTAATTTTTCTTCTATTTTGCTTTTGGCAGATAATTTTAGTCTATAGAAAAGATAGCACTGAATAATTATCAGTGGCAAGTAATTAGGACAATTCCTACTAAAACAGCCAGTGTCTTCAACGTCGACGTGGTCACCAGGTTATCTAATCAGTTAGAGATGATGAATAAAAAGATTGATGGTTTGTATAGTCTCTCGCAGGTACACCCAGAAATACAATATGATTCGAATTTAGGAGGCATGGTGAATCCTGAGTACCCACCCTACGGATATGGCATGGAAAACGAGCAAGCTCACTATATGGGTAACTATTCTAGACCACAAAATAATTTTTATAATGACACTTATAATGCAGGTTGGAGGTACCATTCCAATTTCTCGTGGGATGATCAAAATAGCCAAAGACCAAAACTCCCTCCAGACTTTCAACAACCACCTCACCAACAGGAAGAGGAGTCGAACATTGAAGAGATGCTGACAAAATTCATGGCAGCCAGAGATACCCATCTCCAAGACACTGAGACCACCCTTAATAATCAACAAACATAGATTGAAGGGATCAAGAACCAAGTTAGTGAACTTACTAAGTCAGTTGGGGAAATTACTAAGTCAGTTGGACAACTTGTTAAGCTGACCTCAGAACTACCGCAAGGAAGCTTGCCAAGCAATATTGAAACTAACCCGAGAGAGAAAAATCAAGCCATTTACGATAGTGAAGGGTTAGACGTACCAAACCCAAGGGAAGAACCTGTGGTAAGTGAAGGTAAGGTTGAGGTGTGCCATGATATACCAAAATCGGCAATTATAGAGTACCAACCACGTGTGCCATATCCCGATGCAATAAAGAAAGACCACACAGAGGAACAGTTCGGTAAGTTTCTTAAACTTCCAAAGAAATTTCATATTAACTTGTCATTTCTCGAAGCTCTTTCTTAGATACCAGATCCTAGACCTCGTGTAGATAAAGAAGAAATTCATGAGGAACGAAGGCTTTGGATCATGAACTAGACGAGTGGAAGACACACTTCAAAGAAAGACTAAAAACACACGAAGCAAAAACAAGGCAACTCCACGATGAACTTAATAGTGGGACAACCCAGCTTAAGATAGGAGATCAAGTACTCAAAATCCTCCCAGATGGAACAGTCGAGGTAACTAGTCCTAAAATTATCACCTTTAAGGTAAACACTACTCGATTTAAACTTTATATCCATAACCGAATTAATCGCATGAGAAAGGATTTTCACCTCCTCAAACCACCATGACCATACAAATAACAAGTAAGTCTAGCTCAAAACTTTAAACGAGCGCTTCTCGGGAGGCAACCCGAGCACTAACCCTATTTTTATTTTATTTTTATTTTTATTTTTATTTTCCCTTTTTAGCATTCAAATAAACCAAAAGTGCAGATTTTCAGACCACACGGCCTTGCACACGGCCATGGCCGTGGCTGTGTGGGCATCACAGGTAGGTAAAAGGGCGTGACCATAGACGTGTGGCAACAGGACAAAACTTTCCCTAAAACATGGGCCGCATCTCTATTTAAACCCCCTTCTTACTTTTTCTTTTCCAATTATCTTTCATTTTTCATTTTCCATTATTTATTTTTATTTATTTTATTTTCTTTATTATTTTCTTCTTATTCTTCATGCCATTTAGATTTAGCTTAGGATACAATAAAATCAGAACGGCTGCTTCGAAGATTCAATTTCAAATGGTTCGAGATTCTTCCCCACGTTCACCTCCAGTCCTATCCGGTTCCTTTTCATTGACTTCATCCAAAATTTAGGAAGTTTCACTTCTCTCCCTATCTTATGATTACTAAATTGCTATTTTCTATCCTTGTATATTGAGGGCAATGTACAACTTAAGTGTGGGGGGTTAACTATAGTATTATTCTCAAATCTCTGAATTATATCTAGTTCTTAAGTAAATTCCTCATATTACTAATTAGGATGAAATTTCTGATGATTTATGATTCTTACTGATATGTTTTTGAGTAAGTCATATTTAATTGTGCATTGATGATTTATACTTTAAGATACTACAGAATCAAGCATGATAAGTCTATTTTTTAGAATTAAATTTTTTTTAGGTTGTTGAACTGAATTTGAATATTACCTTAAAGTTTGAAATTTACAGGGATTGATGTCAAACACCCATAATTTTTGTGAGAATTTGAGCCTTACAGAGCATATATTCTTTTCCACGCTCACTTTATTGATTATGAGTGTGTCAACACTGATTTGTTATTCTAGAACTTGCCTCGATTATACATGTCAAGACCACATTTTTTATTTGATATACTGAGATGATAAAGGCACCTAGGTTTTAACCCACTCACCCCACTAAAAAGCCTACCTACATAATTAACTCCTAGTGAACCTCTTTGATCCTAACAACCCCTTTTTATTGATTTACCCACTAATATTAACCCAAAACCCCATTCGTATTTGTTATCACCATTCCTTTGACTACCCTTCTTTCGAGAATTGATTTGATCAGTTGCCTAATTAATTTATTTCAGTTGATAAAGTTCTTTCTTTATTATGTATTTATTTAGTTTGTTCGAAAAAAATGAAAAAATCGAAAAAGTGAGCTTGTACATTTAAATTTTAATTATCGAAGAAAAAGATCGTATTATTAGTTTCAAAGTTTTAATTGATGTAATCATTTATTTTCTAGTTTATTGTTTTTAGTTAGGTGATTTGTCAATTCGATCTCGATTCTAGCCCTTTTAATTTAGCCTTTATCCACACCTTTAACCCAAGCCCCATTACAACCCTGTTAAAACCTTTTGATTTGTGTATCATCTCATATTACAATGGTGGAGATTTGATTTTTAGGCAAGCATATGGGATTAACTTTTCAGATTCGACTTATGAGTGCTTATTCTTGAACCTTAAACACTTCGAGTACTTTGAGTGAATCTTTAGTGAGGATGCCAATCCTTGTCGATTTTGAATCAGAGGTAATTATTTAGATAAAGGAAGACACCTATGTCTTCATGTTACAAATATATGACTTAGAATTGTTTGAATCTTTAGGAGTCTTTGAGTTAAATTATCCATGTATGAATTATCTATGAATTATAATGAGGCATTGTTGATGAGAATTATGAATTATGGAAAGTTCGTTTTAATTGTAAGTTGAGAATTTTGCTTAAGGACAAGCAAAAGCTTAAGTGTGGGGGTATTTGATAAACCATAAAAGTAACATATTTTAACCCCATATTTAGCATGCTTTTGGATGATTTTGCCCTTGATTTATGTAAAAAGGTGCTCTTAATCCTTTCTTTTCATGTTTTATACTCAGGAAAGCACCCAAGGACGAACGGAACAAGAAACGGGCTTAAAATGGGATAATTTGGGCCAAAGTGGAAATCGACACGGCCTGGACTCCAATATACACGACCGTGCCTAAATCAACAGAATTGAAACACGGCCTGGACCATAATTTACACGGCCGTGCCTCCATCAACAGACACAAACACTGCTGAAGTTGATTCACACGGGCGTGTGCCATGACCATGTCCCTGCTGTGGCTAAGAGCAATTTCACTCGGATTTGGATACTTGAAGGCAAAGAAACACATTCCAAAGCCTATTCAAATACCCTAGTAGGAATTATACTTGCATTAGGATACTTAGAGGCCAAGTAAGGCATCTCAAAGTCTATATAAACACCCAAGGGGCAAATTCAAGGGGAGTTCGGTAGAAGCCTTCTACCAGGGCTTTTATTGGGGCGGTCAGTTAGGTAGTCAGTTAGGACAAGAAGCCGAGCCAGAAGGCCAGATTTGTGGGAATCACTCGAAGATAGCCAGTTGATCCATCTCAAGAAGCCAGAGTTCTACTCAAGACGATGGATCTCTCATTCAATTCCTTCAGGGGGTTTTAGGGATTTCTTATGTTTTGTTTTATCTTTTCTCTTGAGATGTTTTATTTTATCATTATGAACTAAAGATGAAGCCTAGATGAATCTTGTTATTATTTATTGAACTATATGATAAATACTTAGTTTGTTCTTAATTATGTGTGCTTAATTCTTGTGTTAATATTTTCAGAATATTGATTCAAGTTGAATGTGCTTAGGTGGTGGAGCAAAAGTCCCTGCTCAAGAGTAAATCTAGCATAATTAAGTGGAGTTGATCGCGCACCTAGAGATAGGGTGACAAGATTTTTCTGGATTAGGGTGAAACCTAATATGGGAGTCCATAGATCGAGTTAATGCCATTCTAGGGGTTTTAATTTGAAAGAGATTTCGGTTAATCAACCTAGGGTTATACGTTATTCGCCTAGAGAGAGGGTTTAATATAAATTAGGGAGTCTTACGGGTCAAGCTAAGTGAATAAATCATCTGGTTCAATGTTAGATAACAAGTTTAGTTTAGGTGGATTCTTCTTAAGGGTATTGTCTTAATCAACTGAGTTTTTCCTAAAGTTATTTTCCCAATTCATTCTTTTTGTCTTTGCGGCTTAGTGTAGTAATTAATTAGTTAATTTAGATTTAATCAACCAAATCATTTAATATTTAGGCTAAATAATAGAAAGAAAGTGAGTATTAGTACTTTTAGTTCCTTTGGGTTCGACAATCCGGTCTTGCCTAAGTTATACTACTGTTCGATAGGTGCACTTGCCTTAAGTCGTTGTCAGAGTTAGTTTCTAGGTTCGATCATTTTCTTTATAAATTTTAAAACTCGACAACTCTAGACGATTCTATCAAATTAATCCCTAATTCCATTATTTGTTCAACATAAACCCTACTAAAAAAATCTATCATTTTTCAAAATTTCCACATAAATTCAAAAGTATTTTACTCTAGGACTTCAAAAACATTAAAATCACATGAAAAGGACTTAATTAAACTTACCAAATAATCTCCAAGCTTCAAAACCCTAGTTTTTCCTCTCTCTTTTCTTTCCTTTCTTTCTTTCCCCAATTTCATTTATTTCTCTGTAACTTTTCAGAGGAACAGTTCGGTAAGTTTCTTAAACTCTTAAAGAAATTACATATTAACTTACCTCTTCTTGAAGCTCTTTTTCAGATGCCAAGCTCGAGGAAATTTTTAAGACTACTTTTGACTAACAAACGCAAATTAGACGAAGAGCACCACGTGGAATTGAATGCAGCATGCTCAGCAATGTTACAGAATAGACTATAACAAAAGTTAAAAGATCTAGGGAGTTTTACAATTCCATGTTTAATTGGTAGTTTAGCTATTGATAATACGTTAGCTGATTTAGGGGCAAGCATAAATGTCATGCCTTATACATTATTTAAACGACTAGGTCTAGGGAAGCCCAAACAAACTAGGATGAGTATACAATTAGCTGATAAAATTGTTAGAATCCCTAGGGGTATTATCGAAGATATTCTTGTCAAAATCGATAAATTTGTTTTCCCAGTAAATTTTGTTGTCTTAGATATGGATGAGGACAATACAATCCACTTACTTTTAGGAAGACATTTTTAACAACTGCCAAGACTAAAATTGATGTTGCCACAGGAGAATTCATACTTTGTGTAGGCGACGAATCAATCAGTCTTCAAGCTCTTGACTCGGCCAGGACAACAATCGATGAAGGTAAGAAAGACAATACAGATGATAATCAATTTGTTCAACCTTTATCGCAGGAAACACTGCAAATACACAACCCTGAGCCGACTCATAGATCCCAAATTGACAAAGAAGAATCACACAAGGAACAAGACCTTAGGGTCGACAATTTAGAAGAGCAGAGGACACAAGTTAAAGAAGAACTGGAACCGCACGAAGTAAAACCAAATGAACCACCAGAAGAGCTCGTAGTAACATCAAACCACTACAAAATAGGCGACCGGTACTGTTAGACAAAGCAGATCCACACATCATCACAACAGGCCTGAAGGCAAAGGGAGAAACCCTTCTTAAGGTACACAATATCTTCCCACACGAAATAGTCGAGGTAAGCAACCCAACATTCAACACTTTTGAGGTAACGCTTCTCGACTTCAACTTTGTCAAGAAAATAGAACTTTAAGCAAGAGGAAATATATTCAAACCTTTAAAACTCCCTGATTCAAGTACAAGGAAAAGTCTAGCTGAACACTATAAACGAGTGCTTTTCGGGAGGCAACCCGAGCACTAACCCTTTTTTTTTATATGTTTGTTTTCATTTTATTTTATTTTCTTTCTCTTTCTCTTTCTCTTTGTAAACTAACCAAAAGTGCAGATTTCTAGGACACACGGCCTTACACACGGCCATGTCCGTGGCCGTGTGGACCATTAAAATCCCCGTACTAACATAGCAGAGGCCATGCGAATCAAATTCCAACCACTTTTTGACGTCACGAATCCAACCACTCCTCCACGGGCACCGGTAAATTGGCACGGCCGTGCTCCACCATCGTGTGAAGCTACTGACTTACCAGACACAGGAAAAATATGCCCATGCTACCCAACTGTGCCAACACACTATTTTTTCAGGAACGGACGTGGCATATGGAAAACGGGCGGGTGAACCAACACGCCTAGACACACGGTCGTGCGATGTGGCAGTGTGATTCAACACACCTTCGGTGCACGGGCGTGGGAAAATGTCAAAAGCCAAAATTCTATTTAAACCCCACCCCCTCCCCTCTTCTTCCTCACCCTCCTTCCTCATTTCTTTCTTCCTTCTTCTTATCATATTTCCTCTCTCTCTTTTTCTTCTAACACTCCTATAACTTCTAAGACACCTAAGCCATGCCGAAGAAGCGTAAAATGCCAACCATAGTCTCCTCAAAGGAGACTGATTCACATGAGTTCATGCCGACATCTTCAGCTATTCGACAAGACAAGAGTCTAGCGACTATTTAGTTTTTATTTTATTTTTCTCATCTCCTTTATTTTCCTTATTGTTACTTCTCTTCTACTCAATTTAGTTTATCTTGTTTTAGTTTCTTGGTTTTGGTTCTAAAGGCTACTTGGGAATCACGCATCACAGCCTTAGAGGCTACCCAATTTCTTTATCTAGCACAAAGCTCATCGGTAGTCACCCCACCAGGCCCATAGAAAACGCCACCACCTCCAACTCCCGGAATCATCCAAAATTCAGGAAGTGTCACTTCTCCCCTTCTCTTTTGATTACATTATTAGTTTATCTATCCTTGTACATTGAGGAAAATGTACATCTTAAGTGTGAGGGGTTAAAGTACCTAACTTTTTGCATTATTCCAAAATCTTAAATTTTAGTCTTGTTCCTAAGTAATTTTCTCATATTATCAATTAGGGTGAAATTTCTAATGATTTATGATTTTTATTGATATGTTTTTGAGTAAGTCATTGATAATTGTGCATTGATGATTTATACTTGAAGAATACTAGAGAATCAAGCATGATAAGTCTATTTTTCAACTAGAGAATCAAACATGATAAGTCTATTTTTCAAGAATAAAAAATTTTCTAGGTTATTGAACTGAATTTGAATATTACCTTGAAGTTTAAAATTTACAGGGATTAATGTCAAATACCCATAATTTTTGTGAGATTTGAGCCTTATAGAGCATATATTCTTTTTCATGCTCACTTTATTGATTATGAGTGTGTTAACACTGAATTGTTATTCTAGATTTTGCCTTGATTATACATATCCAGACCATATTAAATGATTTGATATACCAAGATGATAAAGGCACCTAGGTTTTAACCCATTCACTCCACTAAAAAGCCTACCTACATAATTAACCCCTAGTGAACCCCGTTGATCCTAACAACCCTTTTATTGATTTACCCGCTAAATTTTAACCCAAAACCCTTTGTATTTGTTATCACTATTCTTTTGACTACCCTTCTATCGAGAATTGATTTGATCAGTTGCCGAATTAGTTTATTTCAATTGATAAAGTTTTCTTTATTATGTTTCTAGTTTGTTCTTAAAAAAAATCAAAAATCAAAGTATATTCAATATTAGTCAGCTTGTACATTTAAATTTCAATGATCAAAGAAAAAAACTCGTAGTATTATTAGTTTCAAAGTTTCAATTGATGTAATCATTTATTTTTAAAGTTCATTATTTTTAATTAGGTAATTGGTCAAGTCAATCTCGATTCTAAACCTTCTAATTCAGCCTTTATCCACACCTTTAACCTAAGCCCCGTTACAACCCTATCAAAGACCTTTTGATTTGTCTATTATCTCATATACAGTGGTGGAGATTTGATTTTCAGGCAAGCCTATGGGATTAACTTTTCAAGTTCGACTTATGAGTGCTTATTCTTGAACCTTAAACACTTCGAGTGTTTTGAGTGAATCTTTAGTGAATATGTCAATCCTTGTCGGTTGTGAATTAAAGGTAATTATTTAGATAAGGGGAGACGCCTATGTTTTTATGCTACAAATTTATGACTTAGAATTGTTTGAGTCTTTAGGAGTCTTTGAGTTAAATTATCCATGTATAAATTATCTGTGAATTATGATAAGGCATTGTTGATAGAAATTATGAATTATGGAAAGTTCATTTTAATTATAAGTTGAGAATTTTGCTTGAGGACAAGCAAAAGCTTAAGTGTGGGGGTATTTGATAAACCGTAAAAGTAACATATTTTAACCCCATATTTAGTATGCTTTTGGATAATTTAGCCCTTGATTTATGTAAAAAGGTGTCTTTAATCCTTTCTTTTCATGTTTATACTTAGGAAAGCACCCGAGGATGAAAAGAACAAGAAACGAGCTTAAAACGGGCCAAGTTGGGCCAAAGAGGAAATCAACACGGCCTGGACTTCAAGCTACATGGCCGTGTCTCGTCAAATTACTTCACACAGCCATGCCACGATTTACACGACCTTGCCTCAATCAACAGAATCGAAATATGGCCTGAAGTCGATTTACACGGGCGTGTACCATGGCAGTGCCCCTGTCGTGGAAAAAAGGAATTTCACTCGGATTTGGATACTTTTAGGTAAAAAAACACATTCCAAAGCCTATTCAAACACCGAGTAAGAAGTATACTTGAATTAGGACACTTAGAGGCCAAGTAAAGCATTCTAAAAGTCTATATAAACACCCTAAGTGTATCCTGAAGGGGGCGGTTAGCTAGGCCAAGGAGCCAAGCCAGAAGGCCAGATTTGTGGGAATTACTCTAAGATAGCAAGTTGATCCATCTCAAGGAGCCGAAATTCTACTCAAGACGGTGGATTTCTCTTTCAATTCCTTCAGGGGGTTTTAGAGATTTCTTATGTTTTGTTTTATCTTTTCTCTTGAGATGTTTTCTTTATTCATTATGAACTAAACCCTTCAGATACCTGAAGGGGATGAAACCTAGATGAATCTTGTTATTGTTTTCTAAATTATATGATAAATACTTAGTTTGTTCTTAATTATGCATGCTTAATCCAAATCTGATGTGCTTAGGTGGAGAAGGAATAGACCCTGCTTGAAAGTAGATCTAGCATAATTAAGCGGAGTTGATCGCACGCCTAGAGATAGGGTGACGAGATTTGGTCGGATTAGGGTGAAACCTAATATGGGAGTCCATAGATCGATTTACTACTATTCTAGGGGGTTATTATTCGAGAAAGAGATTTTCGTTAATTAACCTAGGGTTAGACGTTATTCGCCTCGAGAGAGGGTTTAATATACGTTAGGGAGTCTTACGGATCAAAATAAGTGAATAAATCGTATGGTTCAGTGTTAAATAACAAGTGAAGTCTAGGTGGATTCTTCCGAGGCTATCGTCGTGATCAATTGAGTTTCTCTTCAAGTTATTTTCCAATTCATTCTTTTTGTCTTTGCGTCTTTAGTTTAGTAGTCGTAATTTAGATTAAAGCAACTTCACTTATTTTAGGCTAAATAATAAAAAGAAAGTTAGTATTAGTACTTTTAGTTCCTTTGGGTTCGGCAATTCAGTCTTGCCTAAGCTATACTACTGTTCAATAGGTACACTTGCCTTTAATCGTTGTCAGAGTTAGTTTCCAGGTTCGACATTCTCTTTATAAATTTTAAAACTCGACAAAACAATGATTAGGGGCTCACATGGCTGTGGGGCCAGTCCGTGGGTAGATCTGACTTGCTACACACGGCCATGGGACTAGCCTGTGGGCAATTCTGATTTTTCCACATGGCCTGGGCACACGCCATGTGACATGGTTGTGCCATTTTTAGGTTATTTTTACAAACTAAACACACCTAATTCATACATAATCATTTACTTATAAATCTTGATCAAATAACATTCATCATACCTAAAATTCTTAAGGATTTTATACCACATTTACAATCAAAATATAAAACATTTACAAATGAAAACACTAACCCTAATACATACCACATTTACCAAAAGATTGATGCATCACCAAAATTGAGCTGAAGCCGGGATTGAATCAGATGTTGAGTCAAACTTATCTTGACCTAATCTGCGCACGGAAAACAAACCGTACGCTGAGTATTGGAACTATTCAGTGGTATTATCATAATTCAATTTATAGCAATGATCAAATATCAAAACTTATGGCCTAGTTTACAATTTAGTCCTCCAATCAATTCTAATCACAAATTCTATCAAATTAATCCCTAATTCCATTATTTGTTCAACATAAACCCTACTAAAAAAATCTATCATTTTTCAAAATTTCCACATAAATTCAAGAGTATTTTACTCTAAGACTTCAAAAACATTAAAATCACATGAAAAGGACTTAATTAAACTTACCAAATAATTTCCAAGCTTCAAAACCCTAGTTTTTCCTTTTTTTTTTCTTTCCTTTCTTTCTTTCCCCAATTTCATTTGTTTCTCTTAACTTTTCTATTCCTTTTCTCACTCTTTTTTTTCATTTATTTGTTTTATTTAATTATTAAATATAAAATATTTATATAATAACCAATATATATATTACATGTGTATTAATACATATAAATACACATGTACAAATTATCACTACACATTTGGCACTATCATATTTATTTAACAAAAATAATATAATAAGCATAATAAATAAATACTACTAATAATAATCTTTTACTTAACTTATAAGTAAATACATATATAATATACATTTGAACAATATTTTAGTTACACATGTATTTATTCTCTAACTTACACATGTCACTAATTTGGTTTAATTTCTAATTTAGTCTTTTAACCTTTCTCTAATCTATAATTAAACTTTTATGCTCTATTCAATTTAGTCCTTTCTAATAATTACTTCTAATTAAACTAAATTCACTTATCAAAAATCTAATTCAACCCATACTAACTTTGTAAATATTTTTAATAAATATTTAAGGACTCGTTTTCCTAAGACAGAGGCCCTAAACTCACTTTTCCAGTGTCCGTGGAAATTAGGTTATTACACCCCACCTTATACCATCCAAATGGTTACTCGAGAACCAGCCACCTACATGCTTCATATCACCCACAAGAATATCATCCAATCCTCAGCCACCGGTTGACAACGGACCTTCCTGTTAGGCCATCCACTATTACGGGGTACGCTTTCCTCAAGAAGGTACCACCTTGAGATTACTAAGGCTTAACAATCTCATACCATCTCAGTAAAGGAAATGTTAGAGCCATACACAATAGAAAACCTAATCCCGAGATTGTTGGTGGCCTGGCATAATTGGACAGAAAACTTCCCACTTATAAAGACCCCAAGACACAACATAGAAGGGATTTTCCCTTCTTCTTCTTTTCCCTCATTCTCCTACTCTCCTTCCTCTTATTTCCTACTCCTTTTCTTTAGATACTCCAACTCTCCGCCTGTCACAGGTGAACCGACCTCTTTGTCACCGCCACCATCTCTTCCTTGTCTTCCACTTGCTGATACCTAGTATCAACAATCTTAAATATGCAATATTTGGATTTGAAGTTAAAAATAATTCTTGTAATTACAAGGATATATAATTATTATATAGTAAAATTTTGTGATGTATAACTACCTCCTAAGTATAAAATTTAATTTGAGGACCGGCTCATGATTTTTTTAAAAATAAAATCATCAAAATATTGAACAAGCTTTTCAAACTAATATCGACTTTGCCGCCTTTAACCACGTCCAAATACCCTTTTTAAACTGAAACTTTGAAGATTGGAAAAACAACCCTTTTAGTTGAATGAAGCATAATGAATTTGACACGTTTAGACTTAGAGACCAAGATTCATTGAATCCCAACAAGATTCACCCAAGTTTCAAACCCCCTCACCCACCAAACATTTGTTGGAAACTTTGCTAATTTATGATTTTCGTCTTTATAGTTTAATTTTGGTAAAATATACCATTTTATTTTTTTTAATTTAGTATTTAAGTTTAGCTTCAATGTTTTATTTGGTATTTAAATCAAACGATATCATATAACCCAATGAATATTTGACACATGTCCTTTATAGGGTAAAACCAATTTTTTTTAAAGAGGCCGAAATTAAATTGTAATTTTTACAATAGTAAAAATATAATTTTACCATTTTAATATTCTATATCTTTATAATTTTTAAAGGATTAAGTTTATTTTTATATTTTTAGGGCGGCTAAAGTGTAATTTTACCTTTATTAATTTAAAATTTTAAAAGTTTTAAAGAGCCTAATGAAAATTTTTCATTTTAAGGGGCTGGGGCCTTTCTCAACCCCTAGTTCGCCCTTGTCCTCTAATAATATATATATATATTTTAAAATTAAGAAAAAAAATACTTTAGTTCCAAAACGAACATTGAAACTAAATTCAAGTGCTTAATTAGTAAGAAAAAAATTGGATATCAATTTAAATATTAAAGTCAAACTTAAGTATCTAACTAAAATAAAAATTCAAGCACCAAATTAAACTTGAAAGACAAACTCATGTATTAATAATATATTAACCCTTTGATTTATCATAATTTAGTCTTACTATTAGTAATGCTATTATTGTTGAACCCAACATTTCTCATTCAAAATTTTCTAAAGGAATCCAAAATCACCACTTTTTATTTTTTATTTTCCGAATTTTAAAATTTTAAAATTAGTTTATTGTTAACGTGATATTCACGATATATCACGTTAGTAAAATTAAAAGACATTATTTTTTATCTATTTTAAGGTGATTTAATAAATAACACAAATTTAAATATTAAAAAATAAAAATAAAATATAAGACTAAAATAAAGAAATCATTCGTAACAAATTTCACCGCTATTTCCAATTTGAACGCGCATTCAAATTGACTCTTCACCAAATTTATAATTAACCTTTTGGATGATTGAGAGAATTTTGGACCTCAAAAAACTGTCTGGTTAAGATTCACCTTCCCTTTAAATGCACGCCACATTCATCACACGTTCCCATTTTGCATTTTTGTTTTTTCGTTTTGGTTTCCCCTAAATCTGTGCTTATTGACCACGAATCTTTGACTTCAATCTTGAAGAAAAAAGCAAAGCTAAGCCCTGATCAGGTTGTGAGTTGAGGAAGAAAGATGGTGGGGGCTTTATCGGTGGTGGACTCTCACACTGGTCCATGTTGTGCTCCACCAGCATGAACTTGAAAACTGGAGGGGAATTGGTTTCGCAAATGAAGAGGAAACAAGGGGTGGGAAGGGCAGGGTGGTTGGAATTAGGCAGCTCATTTGTAGATTCATGCCATGAGTGGAGGTTGTCTTCCAAGATGATTCCTGGTGTTGTGAATAAGAAGAGTTCAAGGAAGGCCAGCACACTTGTGGTTATAAATGAATTAGGAGGACAGTATGAAGAAACTTTCGGGGATGTTAAAACGGTGAGATGTTTTCAATTTCTATTCCTCTTTTACATTCATCATCAATTTATAAATTTGGACTACATTAATAATTTGAAATTATGCAAATTAATCCTTATTATTACATAAATTTTCACAACAATAAATTATCTAAAGCAGAATTAAACTTTGGTTAATGTAATCGTCAAAAGAAAATATCTCAATAAATTGATTTTTTTTAACATTCTTCCCTTACATAAAACCTTAACAATGGAGGAATACTTTTTTTTTTATGAATCAATTTATATATAATAAACTTTTAATTTATATATTCATCAAATAATGAAATGAATAAGATGTAATTACTATTTAATTAATTAAGATTAGCAATCACCTTAATTCAGGGCACTTAATTTGGCACATAATTTGACCTATAATCTTATATACTTCTAATTGACCTAATATGATAAAACATATAGCACAAACTGTGAGTGCAAATGACAAAATATAATATTAAGCGTGGTGAAACACATTATCCTCCTATTTATGTATTGGAGAGGGATTATGTATAATGTAAAAAAGAAGAGAGATTTGTTTAAAAAAAACACTGCTTTCTTAATTCTTCTGCCACCTACGCAAGATATTCTTTTACACTTCCAATTTTCGAAATTGTGATCTTAATGTTGTTAAATATACCGCAAGAACATAAAACTCAAATGTGTTTGATTGTTCCCGTTGTTTTCTTCATTGCCTACAATATTTAAGCTGATTTTAACAAATGTTTTGTGGTTGCAGCAATTAGTAAATTACTTCACATACAAAGCAGTGAGGACTGTTCTTACTCAGCTCTACGAAATGAACCCACCAAAATATACTTGGTTTTATCAGTAAGTAACGCCTCTGGTTTATCTCGGTCTGTATAAAAGCTGTTCCATTTGTTACTTATAAGTACACTGTGGCTTGCTGTGATTGTGGCCAAAATGTGCTGTAAGTTTCTAAATAGCATCTTTTGGCAAAATGATAATGTTTATTTTACAATAAGTGGAGTCAATGCTTTTGAAACCTTGTACTTAGCATCTTGGGGACAGAAGCTGTCTTGTTATTTCTCTTCCATCTTCATTTTGGCAGGTATGTCGCAGCAAATCAGCCTACTGATGGCAAGAGTTTCTTACGTATACTTGGGAAGGTAGTTTAAAGTTCCATTTCTTCTTTATGTAGTTCAATGATTTCTTCACTCTTTTGCACGATAAGAGCCAACATCCACATATGAGAGACAAAAATCATCATAAACATAGACCCAAACCTAATTTTTATGCTCTTGGTGTTCAAATACATGGAATAATATATATGCTTTACCAAACTCTTCTTCACCCAGCTCCCACTTAAAGATCCCATATGTACTATATCTCTTGAAGGTTAAGGCTTATTTTATAAGCCCCATATCATAGGAAAATATTTTTTTATTTAACTTTAATCTCTAACCAACCAATAGAGTTAAACTAGGTAAAGTAGAATTCAGGTCAATATATAACACTATAATCACATATAATATTTAACTAGCTAACTTCATATGGTACTTTTGTATTTGACATCGACAGGAGAATCAAGAACTTGCTGAAAGAGTGATGATAACACGACTTCACCTATATGGGAAATGGATTAAGGTAATGAAAAGAGTTAATATGTTCCAAAGAATTTTATTGGTATCTAAATTTTTTTAACTTAATTGGTATTTGAACTTGTATTCCGCCATTAAGATTAGTATCTCCTCCTTGATAACACCATTAAACTTTGCTGTTGTGCAATTGATAGCCAACTCAATTGTGACATGTGGAAGCCTATTGATATACCACATGATAGGCATAAATTAAAAAAAAAATCTTTAAAAATATATAAATTAATAAAAATGTAATTTTTCATATACAAAATGAATTTGGACAAATGGTTGTCTAGATAGATCTACATCTAGACAATATTTTGTCTAGATTCATTCTAAATGTATTTTTAGTAAATTTATATATTTTTATTTTTAATAAAATATCAATTTTTAGGTTATTATTATTTTAAATATATATAAATATCTAAAATATATAAAAGCCTTTAATATTTTGAAAAACATATAAGAACTTATAATATATAATATATAAATTAACAAAATATTTATAAACATAAATAAATATATAAAAAAACTAAAAAGCACATCTATAATGAATCTGGACAAATTTCTGCCTCGATGCATTCGAATTCAGATAATCATCTGTCTAGATTCATTATTGATGTAATTTTTTATTTCTTTATTAATTTATATATTTTAAATTTTAAATTTTATATACTTTTTATTTCATAATAATATAAATAACTTGATGTTTTATAAAAATAAAAACAAATAAACTTATTAAAATACATCTTGGATGAATATGGATGAGAGTCCAATTCAAATGTATTTGAATAATTATTTGTCTAGGTTCATTCTTGATGTGAAAAAAATATTTTTATTAACTTATATATATGACTAAATAAAAAAAAAGTTCAATCACCAGCTAGATATTTTAAGACAAATTCAAAGAATAAACAACATATTATGCTATGTTTGGAATAAACAATAATTAAAAGAATGTTGTAATTACTAGAAATGTGATCATGCTCAAATATACAAAGAGATTTCGGATGAGAACCTGGAATTGATGCGGGAACGGCTTATGGAAACTGTGGTTTGGCCCTCAGATGATTCAAACACTGATACGATTGGGTGAGCCCTCAGGGACTGATTGCATTTCCAATTTTTCTGCTCTTATTACTTAGCTTTAGAATCACCTTGTTTGGTTTGGTCCCAATGAATGTTATGTATATTTGGGTTTCGACCAACTAAGTATAAGCTTTATTGTAAACTGTATATTATGAATTCCTTGCTTATAAATTATAAATAGTGTCCACCATTTCAAATGGCTGTCTGGGATAGCCTAATGCCATTAAAACCTATTCATTCATTCATTCAATTCTGCAAAGGCATGTAGTGTGCGATTGGTAGGTTGAATGGGCTTACAGAATGCGAAGAATTTATACTGGTAAATACCTTGAGAAATATAATAATAATAATAAAGCCACCAAAATTTTAATTAATAATAACAAAAAATTCGTGTTGGAATATTTAGAAAATATTTATAATGTTCCAATAGTTATAATTGAAAATGACAAGTAATTCAAAATGCAACTTGAAAAGTAATGTCTTTTTAAAGAGTCACTTTGACACTTACTGATGCTTTTAAATAAACAATAAGGTTGAAGAATTAAAATCTAATTCATTCTATCCAATTTCGAGTGAAACTTTTAGTACAAAAGTATTCTTTCTTTTTCATGATATATATCTAACTTCATATATGAAATTATTTATTCAAATCATGATATTAGTAAGCACTTGGATGTTATTGATGAGACATTATTTTAAGTGTATTCTTTTCTAAAATGAAAGATTGTAGATGAATATATAATATGAACAATCTTGATTGTTGTTTTTAAATAACCATAAGCTAAATGAGTTTTGTATATGATTACATATTTTTAATATATGTTATAAAGGTCGGACTAGAAATGAAATAAGTCACATACAATTTACATGGTTAATTTTTCTAGTCAAAGTAGAATAATAGAAAATATTGGCTTATATAATAAGATCATTGTTCGGTATAATATATAATGTGATAATCATATATTTGAAATCGAGATCATTCTGCATATTTATAATGGTACACATGGTTTTTTATATGGCTTGGATATGATCTATAATCTTATAGTTCTATAAAGTTATGAGATGTAGTAAATTTTGAAATTTACTTTGGAAGGCACGAACCGATAGTTCTCATGAGCATGAAAATATCAATGAGAAAGGTATTCAACCCATTTAGGTGATGAACATGATTTTGATCCTAGCCAGAGAATGATTAATAATGTCCGATGTAAAAATGTAAGATGTAATAGTCAAATGATTAGACAGTTAATGATTATCTAATATGACTATATTCCTAAAATATATGAAAAAACCATTATATGTGTATGATTTGTTGAGAAAAATAATGTTATTTGGGTATGCATACATGATAAGTTTTAACATTGACTATGAAAATAAATATGAAAAATAGCAAATATATTATTTTATTTCACCAAGGGATTTGAGGCCTCTTCACAACAACTTACTTGGTGAAAAGACACAATAATAATGTGATTATTGTGAATTGATAATCATACAAAGGATATTATTGATAGCATTATTTTGTGAAAGAATGAATAATTAAACATGGTGAGGATGTTGGTCTTGTAAACTTTTAAGACATAAATAAATATAAACTTTCACTGTGTGATACAGAAAATTAGTATAGTTGTTTTGGAAATTTGGGATGAGGTACAAGCTCATAATATTTGAGTCACTCATGATGAAAATTCGACTCAATGCTAGGTATAACGTCAAGTTTTGAGTTCAATGAGATAAAGGACATCATCAATATGTGACTACTAGCACTATAAAATAATATATAATATCTCATCAAAGGATAAAAAGGTACTAGGTACCCATAATGATAAGGAATGATGAGTAATATACTCTTAATAAATTCATAACATAAATATGTTAAGCGTGTTATTATTATAGGAACACTCTTGATGAGATCTACTTATATGAGTGTGAAGTGTGACCACTTTTAAGAGCTAAATGGCTTGGCTCTAGCAGCATTCATGAAAAGAGGTTATAGACATGTGACCATAATAGTGTCTTTGGATACTGTACATTGATTGATGTTGAAATCGTTGTGTGAGATGAGTTTGGTTAATCAAATGGAATAGCTTATTCAAAGTATAGTCTCTCATGCAATTTCAATTAATTTTAACATGTTTTCACTAAATGAATGTTCAACCGTAAGATACCTTCATTTGTACAATTGATTTTCAAAATCATCAAAGTGTAAAATATTTTGAAAATGGGGGAGATGGTTAGAACATTTTCAAAATAGTTATAATTGAAAAGTTAGAAATAGTCCAAAAGTTATGTGACTTGATTATTAATCAAGAGTTGTTACAATTCATGGTGATGAGTAATATCTCTTGTTACCAAAAGTTATGTCATTTAATTAATAACAAATGGTCATAATTATTTAAGTAGATATCTATTGAATAATTATATTTATTGCTAAAATATGTGACCTTCCATTATAAGAATTCCTTTGCATGGGAGTTAAAATTCATTTATTTAGTACACCAAAACATCGAAACTTTTATTTTATTTTTCATTCTTCTCCATTTTCTATTGTTTTTATATTGTTCTATAAAAATTATTGTAAGATTTGTTTATAGAAATTGATATTTTGCTCAATGAGTTATTTCCGTCATTACAAAACGTAGACAATCATTAAATATCATTGTATCATCGAAATTCATTTATTAGTAATTATTTTACGTACCAAAATATAAATGGAATGAATAAAACCTTAAAAAGTAACATTAATACACGCATTAAAACTTAACCTCACACTAAAAATTAAGTGGAAATTTACATAACCAAAACAACTTAAGTTGTTTAATGAAAATGTATGATCATCTTTCATTTTCTAATTTATTATTATATTTTCAATTTATATTTCCTTTAATAAAAAAGCCAATTATATATATTATATTAAATTGGTTAGTTGTATTAGTTGGTTTGTCAAGTACATAAATCAACATTAAACTTATTTAAATAAAGAGTTTTGGTAAGCCTTAGTAGCATCTTGGTTTGCCTTTTAAGCTACAAAGGGCTAAATGCAAAGCCAAGAAAAAGGTGATTATTGGTTAAGAATTGGGTTTTATTTTTGATAAATTCCAATTATGTTAAGAGATAAATTAGAAAAGTTTAAATAAGGTAAGAACCTGTCTCAAACACCTTAAAACATACGGAAAAGTCGGAACCATCTTCGTACCATAAGAGCAATCGGGCCACCAAACAAAACCTTCAAAAAGGAAGCCAGCCATAAGCCCGAAAAGCCAAGCCAACTGGCATGCATAGAAAACCATCGATATTAGCTCATATAGCTGTCACAGTGAAAAATTCCCACAGCAACACACTCTAATATACAGTTGTCAATGACTAGATATGAGACGGAAAGAGCATGCTTCAAACTCGTACAAATATAGTGTCTATGCGGCTTAGCTATTCTAAATACTCAAAGAGCTCTTTATCACTGGGTGGGACTGCTGGAGCAACGGTTGCAGAAAAACAAAGTGGATGATTGTCCCAAGCTTGCTTTTGTCCCCACAGTGGAGCATAGCTGCACAAAAGATCCACTTGAAACTGGTCTTCAATTCGGATGTAGTTGCCTCAAGCTTGTTTTCCAAATTTGTCTTGAATCTAGTTGCGTCAAGTTCCTAAATTCCGACTACTTTAACGAACAGGACAATGCATCATTGGACGGCTGTTTTCTTTATATCAATGATTAAAGTGAAGATGGAATACAACGAAGTGAATTATTTCTACTTTAACGCTAAAACTGCGTTGAGGTTTTTCCCTGCAATTCATACTATTTGTTTTTTTTTTTTTCTTATAAACATTAAAAGATAAAACCAAGTATAACTAAATTTAATTAATTAAATAATTATACTAACAATTATTACTACAGATGATTTCATCTTCACTTTAATCATTGATGTATAGAAAACTACCGTCCAAATTAACTTTTTGGCTAGAAACCCCACTCAATTGGATTAAAATTTATTTTTAAAGCTCGAAATATATTCAAGATAAAAAAAAAAAAATTAAACTCAATCACTTTATAAAAATATAAGCCCAATTCTCATGTTAATTAATTATGGTTGAATTCAAATTTAAATTGAATTTTTAATATTAATTAGAATAATAATAGAATAAACTCGATTTACATTAGAAGATACAAATTCATCTCACTTGATAAGTCAACAAAGATGCATGAAAAGTTACATAATTAATTACGATCACAAAAAAACTTGAATTATCCCCCAAAAAATAAACAAGAGACTTCAAATTTCAAAAGCGTGTAACAGTTTAGTCAAATGGCAGCATTCATAAATAAGAGGCATATACTTTTGCAGCAGATGAAAGAGAAAACAACCAAAGCTTTCTTCATGAAAGTGATACACTAATTTGACAGGAAATATATCTACAACTTCTAATGGTACACTATTACATGTACAAAATGCTCAACTGATACATACAGAAACATCAACCCAAAATGTATGTATCACTAAGATGCAATCTTTTTAACATAAAACTGACCGAGAACAGTTCCCGCACTGCTTCAACTGAGTAAAAAGCAGTAGCCAAAATCAATGTGTTGTGCCTGCAACACAAATGCATTGCAAAGAGGAAGTTTTAGCCATAATTGAATGATTTCCTCCAAATGAGAACTTTGTCAGTTTGATAGGGTAATGTTTAATGATGGCGAAATTGCTAGGCCCACTTCAATGACCATTTTCAATCAAAGCAATTAAAAATCAACCAAAACTCACCATTTTTTTACAAGCCACTGGAGAAAGCCTTGAAAATATCTTACAGAAGAAAAGCGGTGAAGAAGACTGAAAAACTAACTGCTTCAAAATCTCTTGCCTTTTGTATTCCGAGTATGAATGAACACAGACATGCTTAATTGTCCCCGAAAGCCATAGATTGCCCCAGCACTGTTCTCACACGGAGCTGTACAGCCATATTCTTTATTAGGTTAACCAGAAAAGTGAAGCGAACAAAAAACAGATTCAAAAGATAAAAAGATACTGACCTTAACATCAACACAAGGATCATTAACCATATTCTTTATTTGAGAAACTATCCCAGCATTGCGCAGCTTTTCAAGCCTGCCAAGTGCACCAGGACTTGATGGACAAGTAAGATTCACTATTGTCCAGACAGTTGCTGTGCATAGCCGGCTATCATTACTCTGCAAAAACTTAATCACAAAAGATTGATTCTTGTCACCCATTTGTGTAAAGAGTAGCTGCATCACTGCTTCCTTGTGAAACTCATTCCCACCTGCCACATTGCACAGTGCATACATTCCCTATAGGGCAAAGAGTTCATAATAAGCTAAAAAGAGAAATTACAAGTAACGCAATATAAAATCATGGCACTATCATATATTATTCTTGTTATTTCAGTTGTCAAAATATGCACCTATGACATTTAAAACCTTATGACT
The DNA here is from genome assembly GCA_025506655.1 of Gossypium rotundifolium. Lineage (NCBI taxonomy): Eukaryota > Viridiplantae > Streptophyta > Magnoliopsida > Malvales > Malvaceae > Gossypium > Gossypium rotundifolium. The sequence goes on from CP106730.1 coordinate 111,789,351, forward strand.
ATATATGGAAACCAAATCAAACCCTTGCAAGATACTAGCCAAAATTTTTAATGGTTGTTGCCTTGAATATATACACAAATAATCACAGTTGTAATTAGCTTATCTTAGGTTCACACACATTGTACTTCAATAGATGAAAAACAAGTCCATGAAAACTAACACATATTGTGAATTCCTACACACTAATGCACAATATACTCTCTCTGTATATGCCATAACAATATGAGCTTTCCATCAACTAAACAAGTACAATAATATCACAAGAACTTCAGGCAACTTGTCAAGATCCGACTAGCCAACTACCAAGTCCACAAAATTTCTCCTCAAATCATTAAATGCAAAAAACCAAAATAGCATAAATAATTTGATGAAAAGGGAAAAAGGTTGTAGATAATTAGTGACACTAAGAGAACTTTGTCCTGGTTAAGGATGCAAAATAATTAATCATGAATTTTCATTTCAAAGGTAGATGAAAGTTCGTCAATTTTTTGTGCAAAAAGCAGTTACAATTATATTTAAAAAACAAAATGCTTGCTTCAATATAGAATAAAAGTGGAATTATCAAATAAAAAGGGCATAATTAGATGTGTGCTAATATCTAAGGTTCCACATAGAGAACTCTTTATTGGTTACAAAGACAAAAATGAACGAAGAGATGTGATGTTTTTTTCAAGTAAAGCCGTGACCTTCAATCCAACTTCAAAGCAATTTTAAATTTTAAACAATTAAAATATAGAATGTTAAATAGTAACTGCAATCTAACTCATTGTTTTCCCAGAATCCAAACCTGTATCCCTATCTCAGCTTTTGAAGCACACTGTAATTGTCTTCCAATGGCCCCTAATATGAGGCCATCTTCAGCAAACACGAACTCAATTAAGTTTATACATCCATCAACTAGATTACGAACAAGGGCCAAAGCTTGCTCTTGCACCGAAGGCTCTGGATCTGCAATGTACATGAGTATTAAGCAACAACTTGATTTGATCTTGTGTCAGCACAGAAGCAAAAAACATCATGAAAAATCGTAAATCTTATTACCACGGATAAGGCTTGATAACAATGATGCAGTGAGCTCTGAGAAAACACCTTCTTTCAACCTATTGTCTGCTTGGAATACAAAATTCTTCAAAGCCCACAAAGCATTTGACCTGACAGAGGATTCCATGGACTTTGCTAACTGAACCAGCTGTTTCATCCCTCCACATTGTACAAAAATAGATTTATGTGTTGTAAAATCAACCACTATGTTGCTAGTGGCACCAAGTGCAGCAACCTGGAAACAAAAAAGATTTAATGGTGGTGTTAACATCCACCCGATTCATAAGTTTTTGAGATCCAGTGGAACAAGATGAATTAGCTTGTGACATCAGACAACATAATTGTTGGAGAATTAGTATGTAGTTAATCTCCATGATGTGGTTCTTAATGATTAATCTTTAGTTGATATAAAAACCGAATACAGGTAGCGGAGGTTGAAGCAGTCTTTCAGGTCAAAAGATTGCAGCTTCCAAACTTTACAATACAATCATAATATTGACTTGTGGTGGTACCAAATTGTATCTTGATAATTTTGTATTAAAAAGGACTGAAAAAGAGAACACAACCCCATACAACATCTAGCAAAGGAAGTATCAGGTCTTTCTGATTTCTGCTGCCACCTATAAAGGCCATGCTCATTAATACAAAAGGTCAAAACAGCTCACTCAACCAGACAAAACCAAACTAAAAAAGAAAGAAAGAAAAATTAAATGGAATAAATTCAACCAAATGATAATATATTTTGAGAAATTATTTGGTACACTGTCAGTGGAGTTTTTTTAACTCCACAAGCACTGTTAAATGAGTGACAAGGGTTAATTTTGATTAATTTTTATCTTTTTAATATTATACAAGGACTCATGGGGAATTCTAAACCCTGCTTGTGGAGTTAAAAAAAACTCCACTGACAGTGTACAGAATAATAATCCATTTATTTTATGAAATTAGATTAAAACCAAAAGCGCTTTTTATAATTAGGTTGACCTACAACATTTTATTTTTCAATGATATGTTTTATTTTTAGCTGTCTTTAGTCAATTCAGAGTGTCCGATCCATAGATAATAGGAAATAAATTAGGAAAACAAAATTTGCTTGAAATCTGATGACAACTGCAAAGTTGACATGAAATTTTTACAGCTTCTATCCCTTTTGGTTTTAGACCATACAACACAGATATTACCTATCAATTACAATGCCACTTTAGCAGCTTTATTACCTGGACAGATGTTGAAGGGTCAAGAAAAAGCTGAACCAAAGGAATCACAATAGTTTCATTCATAAAATAACCTGCACTCAAATTCTGTATTGCATTGCATCAGCTATACTTGCAAATAAAAATTAAACAAAATACTGCATAATTGTTATCACATGATCACATCACAAACCTTGATTGATCGAGTGACACTTTTCAAACATTTACAAGCTGCAGCACGTACACCAGCATTATAATCAGTTAGTGCATCAGCTACCAAATTCAACACCTATATCATGAGAAAATATTAGAAACTTGAATGTAGTTGAAGATTCACACAAATAAGAATCTCCAATGAGATTTGATTGAGAAAGTCCCTTAAAAGAAACTACAGAGAAATGCCTGAGAGAATGCCTTCAAAGAAAATTACCATAAATTTGCTTCAAGGGAACACATCAGACATACTGAAGTTTTGAAAATCTAATTTATAACTTTACACTGAACAATATAGAATAACCATAAAATAGAAAGAAAAAAAAAAAAAACTTAAAATTTGTCTGATTGTGATGTGAGATCTACTTCAGGGTAACCATAGACACCTTGGGTAGAAATCAAAGATATAGGGATAAATAATTTTTGTCAAATTGCAGTAACTGCTGTTTTGGAACTTTGATGTTTCTTTTGTTGTCCTGGCAAAGTAGTGCCAAGCGATCCAACCACCAAGATTAGAAAGTTCACTTAAGCAACATAAGAATAAAGAACCTTTTAGCCCTTCAAGAAGCAAAAGTAGACATCTCTGATGCATTTTAATTGAGTTTCGGCATTATGCAAGTGGAGAAAATCTATTTTGATGCTAAAAGGTCATTATCAGCACCATCACCTAACAGTGAGAAAGTGCTGATGACTAAAAAGATAGCCAAGGTGATCCCCTCTGTCAACTTTCCACTGGACAATACTTTTAGGAATGATGCCAGCAACTTTGTTATATTAGAGTATGCCCTAGTTGACAAGATATACAGGCAAATATGCTTATGAATCACTCTGAAATATGTTATTAAAGGGTTTCCTCCATCATGATAAACAAAAATAAAGAGTTGTTTAGAACTAATTGGATGGAACTCTGGCTACATACCTTGCATAGAGATTTGAGAGTTATAATTACAGATCCTTATATATATTCCAGATCATTGCATTGTCAAGAGAAAGTATTGACAATGCTTAAAGGCCAGTACATTTTAAGCCTCCTTACTCGTAAAGTAAGTTATCAATCTCATCATTTAAGTATAGAGAACCTTAGGAATAGCATGAGGTACTTGTTATGAAAACAAGTTCATTGAAAATGGCCCAGAATTTTAAAATTGATTTGATCATTGTTGTACTTAGTTACATGATTGTATAATATAAAAAGAGTTCTTAAAACACCTTTTGGTTTTTTTTTTTTATATTGATATTGGTGATGTTTTTCCAAAGAACACAAGTGCAATATTTTTGGTATACTTCATATCAATTTCAGCTTGAACATGTTTCTCATTGAAGAATCCATAAACAAGCTTTTAGGGTCTAAACTTGTCTATAAAATTGCTAGAATTTGATTGATATGGAGCTGTTTAGTCCCAAAAATAACTCTCAAGGACATGCAAAACAGTTTGCATGCCAAAGTGTTTTTGAGAGTCTTAACCTTTTTTTATTCTTTTTGTAAAACAAAACTTGGTTTGGCCTATCACAATATTAAGAAATCTCAATTAAGTATGATTTTTAATCACATGGTGTTATCTATTGTTTTAGTTATGTCAAATATTGTAAGCATGACCAAAAGAGGATATGGTTTATTCTTTGTTAACATATTATGTTCCACAGTGCAATATCATGTTCAAGGATTTGCTTGTCTATGCTTAATAGTCATTTGAGCATTTAATAGAAACATCATCTATCCCATTTCTCTATCCATCTCCTATGTCATAGATTCTACAATTTTATCACAATTAAGACAGATTCATAGTGTGTAATTATTTTCTAATGTGAAAATCAAAAGGTAAACATGAAATTAAAAGCAATTAACTGTGCAAGTTAATTTGTTCCAGAAAAAAAAACAAACCTGCAACGAGAGGAATTTAGACCTGCAACTTTCCAACTTAGAGCACATATCAGCTAATGCAAGCAATATTCCCTCATAACGTCTGGGATGCAATGAACCTTTTTTTATGTGGTGATGTAGTTTATCAATAGCATTGGCCTCGAGTGCTAGTTTTTGAAGATCCTCCTTTTGAGCAATTAAACTGGAGAAAGCAAAAGGAGCCTCATCTCCAACTTGACCAGGGTCATCAAGAAGCTCAAGTAAAATATGTATTAATTTAGTCTTGATCCCTATATCTTGCAAGAAGTGAGGAGAAGCATTCCTTATAACAATCAAGCACATGCAAGCTAACAACCTTGTTCGGGGGTACCTATCCTTCGCTAAATCAATAATAGAACTCAAAGGTCTTCCAATTTCAGGTCCAGCAAATTTTGAAATAACTTCTGGGTTATTCCTAAATATTGTGGCTAAAGACTCTAAACTAGCATCTCTCTGACTTAAAGAACCACCTTCAAGAAGACTATTCAGCTTCCTTAAAATACCAGCATCAAACAATGCTTTCTGCTCCAAATTTGTCTCACAAGAGCGAGTTATTATGCTTGCACCAAGTCCACTAACATTTTCCTTCTCACTATTTAGTAGTGAAATAAGGAACTCCATATTTTTCTGTTGAAGGAAATCATATTTTGGGGCCAATTTTGATTGATATATCATTCTAAGGGCACGGGCAACAGCATCTACCACCTGAAGAAAAGGAAAGCCATATAAGTTATTATGAAGTAAGTTATACACAAAAAGAAACAGAAAACTCAAGGAAAGCTTAAAACTAGATGCATGCATAAGGATATTATTGGAAAAGGTCAAAAGGGGTAAAGATTCTTTCTGAAAGTCTCAAATCTGCCATAGAAAAGAGAGAGAACTGATCACCCACCACCTTAGGAGCAGTGCTTTCAGAAATAAAAACTCTACTGTTTTTTCTTTTTCTTTATTCTTTTGAAAGGGGGGAGGGGGGCACCTTGAAGCTCTGGAATATTTTTTTGAATGAACCATGTGTCGATATTTGCATTGAGATAAAATAAACATAAACCGACTAATGAGCACTCCAATGTGTGACCAAGCAAATCATGGTCAAGAGAATGAAACTTGTTTCCTATGGTTTAAGATGAATGAAATTGGTGCAGACTGTTCCAGATCACACTAGACAGCCAAAAAGGCCCAGATCGTGATGTCTTCCTTTCCTTTGAGCAATTTATCTTAATATTGCCCATCAAACAAATTACCACTTCAGATTTTTTTAAGCCAATTGACAAAGAATGCTAGAAACTAATTTCCAAAACAAACAATAGCTCTAATATCCAAACGATTTGTTATTGTAGGACACTTTCAACACATAATTTTATTTTACACTTTCAACACATAATTTTATTTAACTTTTCTTAGAAAGAAAAGGAGTTCATCGGCATTACAGAATTACATTTTCCCATCCTTTCTGATATCTGCAAAGAACCGGTATATTGAAATAGTACAAAGATATTTGGCAGACATTAGCACCTTAACCGGGTTAACAGAACAATCATCCTCATTAGGAATATAATCTAACTATGCATATTCCATTTAAAACAAAGACATCAATCTAAATTCCATTTCTCCTCCCTCTTATTTTTGTCTTCAAAATTTCCCAATATGGAATAGATGCAAAGTTACAAATAAGCAAATCTTCTTCTCAATTGACTAAAAATAAGTTCAAAAAAATAACTACAAACCAACTAAAATAATATCAATTAAAGAGAAACAAAATAAAATTAATTACAATTTCAAAATTTTGAAATCTCGAATTCTCCTGTTTGTTCTATCAATTTCCAAATTTCCATGCACAATTTTAGTGTTTAAAATTAAAAGGATAGAAAAGAATCACCTTCTCATTAGGATTTGCGAGAAGACGCAACAGATTAGGGAAAGCACCGGCGTCAAGCACGGCTTGAACTCCGGCGTCGAAGCCACAAGCGAAGCTGCCGAGAGCCGCTGCTGACTGGACCAGAATGTTATTAGTATTGTTGCTGTCGTTGTTGCAGTTGTTATTTTCGGTGACGTCATCGATTGAATCAGCTAGGATGCCGGCGACAGCGGGGACGGCACCGAGCTTGAGGAAGGAAAGCTTCTTGGTACGATTCCCGATAATTTGGTTTTTAACCTCGCGAAGGGCCCTGACCTTGACCTCAGGCTCGGCGGAGGTCAACCGCGAGAGGAGTTCGCTCGGCCGGGGCTTGTTGACAGTGGCGCTTGGCATGGCGGTGGAAGTGGCGGTCTCGAGCCCCACGGAATTGTATAATTTATGTTAGGAGAAACGAAATGCTTGGAGGATTTTGAGTTGTGCTTTTTAATTTTGGTAAGGTTTTAACTTAAACACAATTACAACCGAAATTTCCAATTTTCTTTTTTATTTTTAGCAACAATTTGAGTTTTCTTTTCTCCACCAAATAGTATGACAATGTTTGTAAACATTTTAAATTTCACCATCAATTTTTACGTGGGTTTGAGAATATCTAATGAGTGTTTTATTTATAATGCTAGTCATCTAATTATCACTAAATTTTATTTTTTTACTAAATTATGAAAAATTATAAAATAGTTGTTTAATTTTTTAATTTTTATTTTCAATCACTAACTATAAAATAACTTATTCAAATAACTTTTAAAATTAGTATAATAACAAGTTTAATTATCAACATTTAAACATTATTTTAATTTAGTCTTAATTCTAAAACATTAGTCATCAACATTTATACATTATATAATTTGGTCATTCGCTATTGTTTTGCTTTTCTTTGAGAACTTTTGCCTAAAAAGCTAAAAAATAAATTTAATAACTAAATTTGATTAAAAATATATCAAAAATAGAAACACCCAAAAACTTAATATCATAATTTTCACATTTTCTCGTGATACTTCTGATTCTCTACTGTTAGATAAAAAATTAATGACTTAAATGACTCTGTCGTGATAGTTCACTCTTCATCAATTTCACAAGATTCACATTTGTATATTTTGAAATAGTCTAAGCGAGTTGATCTTGTTATTGATAGAGCTTGTCGCTTATTAAATTAACTCATTATTAAAAAGAAAATGAAAGTCGCTATTGAAATCATCAATATTCGAAGTTGGAGTCGCAATAAGCTTAATCAAGAACGAGAAGTGAATAAGTTGAGTTGGAAGTTCAAACTAAGCTATAAATTGAACATGCTTCATCCCTTTACAATGTCGTCTTTGTGTTTGACTTCATAGCAAAATGAACAACAACAACAACTCAAATTTCAAAAATGCTCAATTCAAGTCCTCAAAAATAAAAGGCTCTTGTTTTGTTAATTCAACTCAATTTTAAGTCTAACAACTTCATTTTTTTAAAGCTTTTATTTGTTTTTATCAATGGTGATCATCTCAAGCTAACTAAAAAAAAAAAAAAGTCATTGAGGATATTAAGTCTTCTGCCATTGGAAATATAAGAAAAACAACATATTTAGGGATTATTTAGTTTAATAAAAACATTTTTCAAAAAATATTTTTGCTTTTATATCTAATTTATACATTGTGAATTGAATTATATTTTGTGTAAAAATAGAATAAATTAAAGTAATATGTAAATGTTGAGGGCTAAATTTAAAAAAATCAAAATCTAATTGACATAATGTGTAAGGGTTCAATTTGTTACTACGTGAGTTTTTTACAAAAATAATACCAAAAAAATTAAAATATTCAAAATGGCATGCCATTTGGATTATGTACCAAAATGGTACATTTGACTTAGTGGAGGGGCTATGAGAGGCGGCACAGGTGGAGGAGCTGTCAGATGCGGCACCGGTGGAAGGGTTGTCAGAGGCGGCACAGTTTAAAAGTTGCTGAAAAATTTTTAAAGATTGAGGGATTTATTATGTAATTTTTCTAGTTCTGATAAAAGGAAGGAAAGGTGACGCTTGCGGCTTCAAAATTTAAATTTGAGTAATTGTCATCTAAGCCCTCCCTATTTATTATTTTCTTTTTATTCCCCTTCAACTCACTATATTGTATTTAAACAAGCCATTAATCTATTTTTGTAATTAAATAAGCCCTTTACTTATAGCTTTTACTCATAAAGCCTATTTTAATATTAAATTAAAGCTATTTTAAAAAAATAAACTAATTTATATATTATGTTGATGTAAATTTGATGAAAATAATTTATTAAATACAAAATATATATTTAATTTAATATTGATATTGAAATTAGTTTTGCCATCTTTAATAAGATAGATTTTATTTATTTATAATTATATATTGAGCATTCAATTAATTTTATTGTTCATATGGATAAGATTATTCACTCAAATCTAAATATTCATTTGAAATTTGTAAGGTTTGAACAAAATATTAAATTCGAAAATGAGTATAGATAAAATAAATTAGGCTCATTTAAAATATGAGTTGAGTTTGGATTCCAATAATCAAAGCTTAAGCGCAATCTAGTCTAACTCGTTTTCAAGTTTATAATATATTATGTTTTATTATTTTATTTTATATTTTATAAAAATTTAATATACTATTCTATAATATAAATATTAAAAATATTTATCAAAGTTGATAAACAAGATTAAGATGTGTTATATGTCTAATTTATTTTTTATAATTTTAAATATATTTCAATAGACACATGTGATCATCGTCTTAACATTATTTGCGATTATTTTTCACTAGTAATCTAATTATAGTCCAATTTAATAAATTGCTAGAATTTGATATATTATTAGTAGAAAATTTTTATTCGTTTAAATATAGACACATGTCCTTTTTAAAAAATATTTTTATTATTTGTAGGTATTGCACATTTATTATAGAGTTTTTAAATGCTAGTAATAATCTATGGAATAAATTTTTCATTAAACATATTATATATACTAGATTTTTCCTTTAAAATTTATTTAATAATAAATATAGGTAAAGTAGTAATGAATTTATATTTTATACTAACAAACATGTCTTTGATCATTGAATTTGTGATTGGTTTTTTAACATTAATATTAAAAGCCTATTTTAATATTAAATTAAAACTATTTTAAAAATAAACTAATTTATATCTTAGGTTGATGTAAATTTGATGAAAATAATTTATTAAATAAAATATATATTTAATTTAATATTAAAATAGGCTTTTATGAGTAAAAACTATAAGTAAAGGGCTTATTTAATTATAAAAATAGATTAATAGCTTGTTTAAACACAATATAATGAGTTGAAAGGGAATAAAAAAAAATAATAAATAGGGAGGGCTTAGAAGACAATTACTCAAATTTAAATTTTGAAGTCGCATGCAGCATACCGCTTCCTTCATTTTCTCGAACTGAAAAATTACATAATAGGTCCCTCAATCTTTAAAATTTTTTCAAGAGCTTTTAAGTCAGGCTCGACAATTCTCCACTTGCTCCTCACCCCTCCACTTGTGCCGCCTCTCACAGCCCCTCCACCAAGTCAAATGTACCATTTTGGTACATAATCCAAATGACATGCCATTTTGGATATTTTAATTTTTTTGATATTATTTTTGTAAAAAACCCTCACTACGTCAAATATAAAATTTGTGATATCATCATTACTTGTAATGACTAGTAACCAAAAAAGGAAAAATTGAATAGGTAGGTGACCTGTTTGTAAATTTTCATAGTTGAGTGGTTAAAACAGAACTTACTAATAAATGGATGAATATCAACGTAGTTTACTCTATTTAAAATTTCAAGTCACTCTTTGTAGGGGTGAGCAAAACTTGATTTAATTCGAAAAAATTGAAAAAAAATTGAATTTCAAGTTAATCGAATCGAGTAATTCGAGTTACTTAATTTTTTCGAGTCATCTCAAATAAGCAATTTGAGTTTCAAGTTTGAGTCGAGTTAAATTTTACAATTCAAATAATTTGAATAACAAATTGGTGTAAATAACCCTTCGATCCCTGTCAATTTTAAAAAAGGAACAAGTTGGTCTCTCTCAATAAAAATTACAAAAAATTCAAAATATTTATAAATTTTGTTTAAAAATTATAAAAATTTTAAAAAATTAAAGATATATAAGGAAAGTTAAAATTTTAAAATTTTCTAAAACAATAATTTTGAGACTTAAATAAGTTAATTAATAATTCAAGTTTATCATACTAAAGTATTTTTTTTCCTTATTTTGCTTTGGAAAAGTTTTGAAATATATATGGTTTCAAATTTATGTGTTCTAACATGGAATTAGTTATATAACAATATTTTCATTTGACATGTTTAATTTTTTAAGTTAATTTTAACAATTTCACTCGACTTAACTTGAATTTCATTTCACTCGAGTTGATTCGAAAAAATTTTCAAATCTAGTTAGAGTGATAAAATAGGACTCATCAACTCGATTAACTCAAAAAATTTTCACTCGATTCGATCGAACGTTCTCTCCCATCATTAGGTTAGATAATGGGTTTAGCATCACGCGACATGTCAAATAATATGTCTCAACTTGTCTCATCAAATAATGGGTTTATTAGGCTTTTATGCATGATTGGAATATGTAAAAGCAAAAGGAAAAAAAAAAATTGTTCTCTAACCGTATACACTTCAAAGTAAACCAAAATTCAAAAAGAAAAAACTAAAACACCCTAACAGTTTACCATATTTTATTTTTGAAAAAAGAAAGTTTGAGCCTATATACAATATAAGCAATGGTTCAATCAGTGGACGACGAGTAATTGTATTCAATAGAAGAGTATGTGTTAGTATGTGAACAACACGTTTGTCAATTCATTAATGAGCACATCAGCAAGGTCATTCTCAAGCTTCCAAAACTCTGCAATTGAACCTATCACTGACGCGACAGTTTGACCGTCCTACCTCTTCGACCTACTATCTTGTTGGATATTTGTCCGTGTTGCTGAAAGATCCAATCATAGTGATGTCCCTTAGTCACCGTTTCTAACTCTAGTGATGGAAATGACATTGATGAATTTGGAGTTTACACAACTCTTCAGTCATATGAGCCCGAGCACACCCCAATCTCTACATCCCTTGCATCATTTATCTCCAATAAGGTAGCCAGGTATGCAGTTTGAGTTCTTCTGACCAACAAAATGAATGACAGAGGGAGATGAAGCTCTTATTCAAGATCCACTACGATGAAATGCAACTTGAAACCAATATCCACTAGGTTGTGGAACGCAATTGCCGCATTAGCATAATTGATGTTATCTTTTTCTTTATTCAATGTATACAACTTTTTAGAAATTATAACAATTTTATGTGTAGTGATATTTTTTTTCTTTCTTTTGTATTTACATTTACTTTCAACTTACAAAACTACCAAGTTAGATTTTTTGCATGGAACAACACGACATATATGACATTTGAACACCCATCAAGTATCATTGCTTCTCAGTTCAACACGACATACATGACATTTGAACACCTATAACAATAATAATTAGAGTTCAAAATACTATTGATAGTAGGGGTTTTTTCACAACAACAGTATTAGAAGTAATATTACCCTTACTAGAAGAATGTTCAAAACTTTTCATAAATTTTTAGAATCACTTATTGCAATAGTAGTTGAGTGAACGTCTCTTCCCTCGCCATTAGAAATTTCTACTGCTTCCTTGTTAGGAAAGGTACCCTTCTATTTGCAAATTTGGGAGGTAACCTATTGGGATTTTCGAGCACTAAGAGGAGAAGTATTTTTTTCACCATGAGAGTAGCCTTTAGAACTAGTGGTATCATCACTTTCGGTTATCAATCTTTCTAAGCTCAAATCGTTGTTATTATCAAACCTTAAATCATATTTCTTCTAAGGTTTGGGTTTAACACTTCTTTCAAGAGATGATATATTCTTACTAATAATATTAACTCTGGTTATGTTGATGAGTTTTCAAGGAACCTTCGAGAAAGTAAGCAAGATTGTCTGTAACAAGCCAAGAAGACAAGTCTTTAGGTTTAGTGTTTGTAATAAGAAAACTTGTACTTATTCAAAAATTAAGTTAATCATAAATACACTCCTAGTTTTTAAAGAGTAGTTTGTTAATGCTAATCCTCCTAAATATATTTATTAAAAATAAATAAGGAAAAATATAATAGAAAATAACATTGTTTTGAACAATATTTTATACTCACAAATATGAAGATTGATCCAAGTTCATATACTATGGACAACAAGTTCACTCATGAGCCTTTCAAACATGTTCCCAGCATGGCTCTTAGTAAATATGTCAACCAACTGCTTATCAGTAGCATTATATCAGTAGCATTCTACCTTAATTCAATAGTATTTGCCTCAACTAGCTCTTTGATGAAGTAATGTCGTATATTGATTTAGATGTTTTAGATGTTAATTTCACTTGTAACATCCCAAAAGTTTTAGTTGGACATGTGACACTATTCTGGTAACGGATAAAGTGAAGTGGTGAGAAATTTTAGGAAATGAGTTGGATAAAGGAATCTTTTGGAAGCAAAGTTGATAATTAAGATGTGAACCTTTTGAAAATAATTTAAAAAGTTTGAAGACGAAATGACCAAATTACAAATTTTAAAAAGTTTAGACTAAAGTGAAAATTTGACCAACATGGGAAAATGAGCTATCAATGATTATTTTCCATGGAAACATATTGGGTTATATGCTAGTATGAAAGAAATCACTTTTGGACTAAATTGAAAGAAATTCAAAAGTACAAGTAGTAAATTATAATTTTCTCATTTTCAATAGAAAAAGGGAAAAATTGTAATCCTCACCACTGGAGCACTTATATTAAAGATCTATTATGAATTATGAACTTGAATTGGTCTAAGTATTGAGTTTTAAGAAGAAATCGCTAAAAATGGCAAAAAAGAAAAATATGATAGTTTTGTCGTAAAAGGATAATTTGGTCAATTCTCGAGACCTTTACGATGGAAATAATATTTAAATATGATATTTGACATCTAAACTTATTTTGGACAGTAGGAACCCCATATTTAGGAAATGGGCTTCAAATTGAAAAATTTAGACTTAAATTGTTGGATGTAAGCCCATGACCCACATGTTGATATTTTTTTGTTGTTGGGGATGAGAACACCCATCAGTCCCATTTTCTTTTCTTTTCTTTTCTGGCTAGCAACAACAGTCATTGCTGCCATTGTTCTTTCTTATTCACCTCCTTGTTTTTTTCTCCATTTTCTTTCAGAATTTCCACTACCCACATTGTGATATTGTTGAAATCTTCATAAAGTCACCCCCTAAGCTCGTTTCATTAGGCGATTTCAGCCATGGCAGTCTAGAGTTTTATGGGTTTTAGTGGGATAATTCATGGCTTGAGTGAGAAAGCTCTAATAAGAAAAGAAATGGTATTCTACACCTACATTAGCTTGATATTTGCTATTATTTGTCATGAGAAAGCTTAGAAAGATTTTATTTTCATTTTTAATGTATTTTTGTTGCATGAACATGGTGGGGAGATGAGTTATGAAAATTATAAGCTTGAATGATGGAATGGAGCTCATGAAAGCTTGATTAAGTGTTTTAGAACATCCATGAAGGTAACTACATCAAATACTCATAGGGATAAATATGGAATGAAATTTTTTAATAAACATATAAAAATTCCATAGTTTAAAACATACTAAAATAAGTCCATAATGTGTTATGTTGAAATAATTAGTTAAGAAATGCTTTGTAAAATAAAAATCATTATAAAGATATTAATTGCTTTGGAGGTGTTAGTAAGTGATAAACCGTAATATGTTCATATTTTAATCCCACATTTAGCATACTTTTGGATGATTTATTCCCTGAATTGTAGAATTTGGTGCTCCTAATTCTTTAATTTCATGTTTTATACTCAAGAGAGCACCGGAGGATGAAAAGAACGAAAAACGGGCCAAAAACGGAGAAAATGGGCCAAAGCACGAAATTCACACGGCCTGGGTTCGATTCACATAGTCGTGCCTCCTTAGCAGATCTGACCACGGCCTGGCCCCGAATCACACAGCCGTGCCACACGGGCGTGTCCCTGCCACAGCAAAGAAAAGTTTCATTCAGATTAGGGTACTTAGAGGCAAAGAAAGACATTCCAAAAGCCTATATAAACACCCTAGAGGCCAACATTCAAAGGGGAGTTCAGCTAGGCCAATGAGCCAAGCCAGAAGGGCCGAATTGTGGGATTCACTTGAAGAAAGCCAGTTGATTCATCTTAAAAAGCTGGAATCATACTCAAGACTGAGGATCTCTCCTTCAATTCCTTCAGGGGTTTTAGGGTTTTTCTTATGTTTTGTTTTATATTTTCTTCTGAGATGTATTCTTTTATGTTATGAACTAAACTCCTTAGATACCTGAGGGGGATGAAACCTAAGATAGATCTTGTTATTGTTTTGTGAGCTCTATGATAAATACTTGATTTATTCTTAATTATGTGTTCTTAATTCTTGTTTGATATTTCAGGATATTGATGTGCTTAGGCGAGAGGGAATATTCCCTGTTTAAGAGTAGATCTAGCATAGTTAAGCGGAGTTGATCGCAACCCTAGATATAGGATGACGAAAATCTGCCGGATTAGGGTCAAACCTAATATGGGAGTCCATAGATCGAGTTAATGCAATTCTAGGGGTTTTAATAAGAAATAGATTTAAATTAATCAACCTAGGGTTAGACATTAGTAGCCTCAAGAGAGGTATTAATATAAATTAGGGAATCCTACGGATCAAGTCAAGTGAATAAACCGTTTGGTTCAAAGCGAGATAACAAGTGAAGTCTAGGTGGATTCTTCCTCGGGTATTGTCTTAATCAATTAGTTTTTCCACAAGTATTTCCCCAATTCCTTCTTTGTGTCTTATCATCTTTAGCTTAGTAGTTAGTTAATTTTAGATTAGATAACAATTCCCTTAATTCTTAGGCTGAATAATAAAAAGAAAGTTAGTATTAGTACTTTTGGTTCCCTTGGGTTCGACAATCCGGTCTTGCCACTAAACTATACTACTGTTCAATAGGTGCGCTTGCCTCAATCGTGGTGATAGTTAGTTTCTAGGCTCGATCATTCATTATATAAATTTTAAGACTTTTTCCACCACCATCAAGTTTTTGGCGCCGTTGCTGGAGAATTGAAATATTAGGAACGCTCAATTTTTATTACTTTAGCCATATTTTATTTTTGCAATTAAATTTTATTTTTACTTTTCTAATTTTCTTTTTCTTTTCCTAGCAGGTACCTCTAGTTTATGACTAGAAGGAACCCGACAAGACCCTTAATTTACGACAGTGATATTGAAGGTACTGTACACAGAAACCAAAGAGAAGTAAGGCGAAGCTTGAATTACATAGAAGAAGAGCAAGAGAACGAAATTAATACTACCGAAGAGATGGTTGAGAATAATCCACTATCTCGGAGGTGGCTGAAAATCATGCTCCTCATAATATGTATGATTATGCTAAACCTAATTTAACAGGAACTGAGTCAAGTATTGTTAGACCTGCTATTGCTGCAAATAATTTTGAACTGAAACCTAACACTATAAAAATGATACAGCAATTTGTTCAGTTTGATGGTTTGCAGGATGAAGATCCAAATAATCACTTGGCGAATTTCCTAGAATTCTGCGATACTTTCAAAATAAATGGCATTTTTGATGATGCCATTCGTCTTCGGTTATTTCCCTTTTCATTAAGGAATAAAGCCAAACAGTGGTAGAATTCTCTTCCACGAGGATCAATCACTCCATAGGATCAAATGACCAAAAAAATTTTATTAAAATATTTTCTGCCGGCCAAAACGGCCAAATTAAGGAATGATATATCTTATTTTGTGCAGATGGATCTAGAAACACTATACGATGTATGGGAGAGATACAAAGATCTATTGAGAAGATGCCCACACTATGGATTACCCTTGTGGATACAGGTCCAAACTTTTTACAACGCTGTGAACCCCTCAACCAGGCAGTTGATTGATTCAGCCGCCGGCGGAACCCTGAATAATAAAACACTTGAGGCAACCTACGAATTCATTGAAGAGATGTCACTGAATAACTATCAGTGGCAAGTCACGAGGACAAGTCCAACAAAAGTTGCCAGTGTTTTCAACCTCGACGCAGTAACCATGCTATCAAACCAGGTAGAACTTTTAACTAAGAAAATTGATGGTTTATGTGGTTCTTCGTAGGTACATCAAGCTATACAGTACGATATGAATGGAGAAGGGATGAGCAATATAGAATATCCACCTTACAACACGAGCGCTAAAACAAGCAAGTTCACTATATGGGTAACAATTTTAAATCTTAAAATAACCCTTATAGTAATACTTATAATCCAGGTTGAAGGAATGATAAACCGTAAAAGTAACATATTTTAATCCCACATTTAGTATACTTCTGGATGATTTATCACTAATTTATGTAAAAAGGTGCTCTTCATCCTTTCTTTTCATGTCTTATACTCAGGAAAGCACCTAAGGATAAAAAGAACGTAAAGCAGGCTTAAAATGGACCAAATTAGGCCAACCAAGAAATCGACACTACACGGACTTCAAGTCGCATGGCGTGTGCCTTCCATTATTTAGAACACTACCTCACCCCGATTTACATGGTCGTGCCTCGTCGACAAAAGTCCAACACGGTCTAGCCACGACTTACACGGGCGTGTACCATGGCCGTGCCCCTGCTGCGGGAAAGAGAAATTTCACTCGAATTTGGATGCTTGGAGGCAAAGAAACACATTCCTAAGTCTACTTAAACATCCTAGGAGGAATTCCACTTGAATTAGGATACTTAGGAGCCAAGTAAAGCATCTCAAAGCATATATAAACACCCAAGGTAGCAACTAAAATAGGGTTTGGCAGAAGCCGAAACAGGGGTCGAAGTTTTGGGCAGAGTTTTCTGCCAGAGCTTTTATTCAGGGAACTACTCGAAGATAGCCAGTTGTTCCATCTTAAGAAGCTGGATTTCTACTCAAGACAGAGGATCTCCTCTTTAATTCCTTCAGGGGGTTTTAGGGATTTCTTATGTTTTGTTTTATCTTTTCTCTTGAGAAGTTTTCTTGTTTTGTTATGAAGTAAACCCTTCAGATACCTGAAGAGGATGAAACCTATGATGGATTTTGTTATTTGATTTTTAAATTATATGATAAGTACTTAGTTTGTTCTTAATTATGTTACTTAATTTAATCTGATGTGCTTAGGTGGAGGAGGAATAGACCACGCTAAAAGTAGATCTAGCATAATTAAGCGGAGTTGATCGCACGCCTAGAGATAGGGTGGCGAGATTTTACCGAATTAGGGTGAAACCTAATATGGGAGTCCATTGATCGATTCTTGCTTCCTTAGGGGTTATTATAAGAGAGCGAGAGTTCCACTAATTAACCTAAGGTTAGGCGTTATTCGCCTCAAGAGAGGGTTTAATATAGGTTGAGGAGTCTCACGGATCAAGCTAAGTAAAGAAGTCATATGAATTAAAAGTTAGATAACAAGAGAAGTCATAGGTGGATTCTTCTTGAGGTATCGTCGTAATCAACCGAGTTTTCCACGGTCTTTTCCCAAAGTTTCATTCTTTTGTCTTAGCATCTAGTTTAGTTTTTCATTAGTTTTTAGATTAATAAACCAATCACTCCATATTTTAGGCTAAATAATAGAAAGAAAGTGAGTAGTAGTACTTTTAGGTTCCTTTGGGTTCGATAAAATAATCTTGCCTAAACTATACTATTGTTCGATAGGTGCACTTGCCTCAATCGTTGTCATAGTTAGTCTCTGAGTTCGATCATTCTTTATAAATATTAAAACTTCATTTGTTTGACACGATCAAGTTTTTGGCGCCGTTCTTGGAACACTAAAATATTAAGAAAGCTCTATTTCTATTACTTTAGCCATTATTGTATTATTTTTTCATAATTTACTTTTATTTTTAGTTTAGGTTAAATTTTTATTTACATTAAATTTCTTTCTTTCTTCTCCTAACAGGTACCTCTAGTTTATGACTAGAAGGAACCCGAGAGGACCTTTAGCGTACGAAAGTGACATTGAAGCTATCGCTCGCATGAATCGCAGAGAAACTAGACGAGCTCTAGACTACTAAAAAGAAGAACAAAAGACAGATCCAATCCTACTAAAGCGATGGACGAAAATAATCCACCGCCAAATGTACAAGAACAGAATGCTCTGTGTACTATATATGATTATGCTAAACCTAATTTGAGAGGAGCAGAATCTAGTATTGTCAAGCCTGCTATAGTTGCTAACAATTTTGAATTAAAGCCTAATACAATACAAATGATTCAATAGTTTGTTCAATTTGATGGTGTAATGGCCTAAATTCAAGGTTATCGGAACAATGGTTTCGTAACCATAAATCCGATTTAAAGAGAAATTTATTTTAATATTTTGCATGAATATTATATGATAGGAAAATCGTATTAAAATATCGATAGAAAAATTTTACCGATTTAGTGGTTAGTTAGAAAAGGAATTATTGAAGGAATTGGGTAAAAACAAGGTATCGAGACCTTGATCTCATAAAATTTGAGTAGGAAATATTTTATAAATATTTATAAAATGTTATTAATGTGGTAGTAAAATTTCGTTAGAAAATTTTAACGTTTGAGTATGTAATTAAATGAAAAGGGCTAAATTGTAACAAATACAAAATTATGAAAATGATAAAATAATTTAAAGGATAAAAGAAAGAGGGCTTAAAAGGAAAATAGACCCAAGGTCTAATTGGGCTGGACGGCAAGGGTATGAAATCAGCAAGAAAATAAGGAGAAATAAGGGTAAAATGGGAAAATAACAAAATTTGCTAAATAAAACTAGGACTAAATAGGGATATCTAGAAATCTCTTCATTTTTCTTCACTCTCATCATCTAAAAAGGCCATAGGAGGGGTATCTAAGCTGGTATATCATAATTTTTGCACCAAGTAAGTGAATCCTTGCCTATTTCTTGTAATTTCGTGTTTTTAAAGACTTTTACAACTAGGTCCTACTATTAAATTCATTAGTCTTTGATTTCATGGATGAAATTTAAAGCCACCATGGTTGGTTTATGTAATTTTATGATGAAATAGCATGAAATTTAAGCCTTAATTCGTTTAAGAGATGATTTTATTAGGTAATTTCAATAGAAATTGATTTTGGGACCTAATTATGAAAGTGTTTGGAATTAAAGTCTATTACTGAAATTATGATTTCCAAAGGTTATAAAGTAGTTTAAAGTGATAGAATAAAGTGTTAATTGAGAAAAATAAGCTCAATTGAGAGGTTAATTGAGTAGGGACGAAATTATCATTCATTGAAAATTTAGGGAAAAATGGTAATAACCAGCTTGCACTAAAACAGTTTTGACAGCAGCAGTAGTCTAACTTTGAAAAATCACCATAAATGGTAGAAGTTGAATTAGAAGATGAACAAAATATGAAATTAAAGCTTATTGAGTCTAGTTTCTTATGGAAGAAACGTTGTAAGCAATAAATTGTAAATCATGAGATATAATAGGTTTTGTGAGACAAGGTCAGAATGAATTCAGGTTCCCTGTTCTGACTTTGAAAAATCATAAAAATTGAATAAAAATAATTATGGGGAGTGGTTTATATTATTAGAATCCTTAGTGAGTCTATTTTTTATGGTACAAACGAAAACATTATTTTAATTCTGTACAGTGAGATATCTGAGATTTTGTGAAGAGATAGCAGAACTGTCAAACAATGAAACAGAAACTTTAATGAATAAACTGTACTAATTGGCTAAGACAAAATTATGAAAATTTTATGGTGTGAAGATATGTGAGTCTAGTTTCAAGGAAAATTAACGGTTCTTCATTTGGAGTTCTGTAGCTTGAAAAATAAATAATTTAGTGACTATGACTCAAGTAGACAGCTTTGAATGAACTATAAATAGTAATAGAATTATAATGAATGGTACATGTGAACATGAAATGTATTGAATTGATGATTGAATTTATTCATTTAGATCCGGAAAACTCAAATACAAAGCTAGATCGAGGAAAGGAAAAAGTCCGGATTAGTAGATTTTATATATGAACTAGTATCGAGGTAAGTTCATGTAACTTGAATTATATTCTTAAATGCTTGAAATGTATGTTATTGATGTGAATATAATTTGAATGTTCATTGTATGAAGTTTGATGAAACATTGATATATTTGATAAAAGGGAAGAAATCTCGGTTGAATGAAAGGAAAATTCGATGGATCTACGAAAAGGAATTGACGGTAAAAGGATCTGGCAGGACGGGTGATCCTATCTGATATAGCCCTCCAGAAGAATATGTGGAAAATGGATTTAGCTTGGACGGGTAATCCGAATTAGGGTCTAATTTAGCTTTGGACTGGTAATTGGATCCAAGCTCATTAGAGTAATTGTCGTTGCGAGGATTTAGCTTTGGTGGTAATCCCGACAATACTCTATGAGTTTATATTACAGGATTTAGCTTTGGATGGTAATCTACTTTGTAAGGATGAGGTTCATGGAGTGTGCTCTCTGAAATGAAAATGTGCGCACATGAATATGAATTGACGGACTCGGTTGTACACTAAAGTGTACTTCGAAAATCCATCGAAATTAGAGTAATTCAATGGGATAAATATGGAAAAATAACAAGGAAATGGAAATCATGATATTGATGAGCTCATCAATCATAGTATTTGTATTATTGATATATGGAAATTATTGAACGGCTTGAATGTTGAGTTTGTGAATGTTAGGGTAATAATGCATTGAATGGGTATATGAGTGTTTATTGCTTGTATTGAAAATATTGGGTAAGTATAATTCTTGTTTCATGGGCTTACTAAGCACAAAGTGCTTACCCTATTTCCTTTTTCCCTGTTTTGTAGTGTTAAGAGCTCGGAGATCGGATCGGTGGGAGACTCATCACACTATCAACCCCAATATTTCGGTATTTAAAGAAACTTTAGTTGGAAATGAATGGCATGTATAAGCTAATAAAATAAGTGTTAATATGAAATGAATGTTATGGCTAGCAAACCTTGGTTTGGTATGTGTTGATGTTATCTTATAAATATGCATGAATTTATTTTGAAAATATGTTGAATTGGAATAGTCTCGGTTTAGAACTTGCGGAAATGCTAGATATTTATAAATGGGTTATATTGAGTTAAAAAAATCGTAAACTCGGTAATGCCTCGTACCTATTCCGACAATGAATACGGGTAGGGGTGTTACATTGTTGGTATCGAGCTACGGTTTAGCGGTTCTAGGACGGACATAGCGAATCTGGATTAGCTATACATGCCATTTAAATTATTTTTGATAGTGTGATATCTCCGACCATTTAAATTGTGTTTTCTTATAGTAATGTCATCCGACCGAGCTCAATCGTAAATTGGGAGTCATGCTCCGCTTCGATTACAAAGAGAAGAAACTAGCGATAGAAGGCCGGTATAGAGGTCAAGGGAGGAGGCAAAATAGCCTTCTTTCAAATGATGAATGAATGGTTTACCCAGTACATAAGAACTAACCCTACGGTCAAGATGAAACTCAAGCTCCCCTCCTGTTCCTCCACGGTTCTCGAGATTCCACAGTGCAGTCTTGAATCATCGAAAAGGAAAGCTCCAGATTGATAAAATCCGAAAATATGGTGTAGAAGAATTTGAGCAGCGATTGATGATGATCTGAAAGGGCTGAATTTTGGTTAGAGAATACTACTCGGGTTTTGGAAGAATTATCTTGCACACGGAAGAATGTTTAAAATGTGCCGTCTCACTACTAAAAGACACGACTTATCATTGGTGGAATACTAAAGCTTCAGTTGTTCGAAAGAAGAAATTACATGGAATTCTTCGGATCCGAGTTCAAAAAGAAATATATCGGTCGGAGATTCCTTGATCGAAAAAGAAAAGAATTTCTTGAGTGAAAGCAGGGCAATAGATCGATGTCGAGTATGAAAGAGAATTTGTTCGGTTGAGTAAATATGCTCGAGAATGGAGTACAATCGAAAGTGAAATGTGCAAGCGATTGAAGAAGGGTTAAATGAAGAAATTAAGCTACTTATCGAATTCTTGAAATTCGAGAGTTTGCTACATTAGCGAGCGAGCTTATAAAGCGAAGAATTGAGCAAAGAAAAGAAAGTGAAAGGGAAGCTCGATTTTTAGTAAAGACCAATGGGAAAATCCCAATTTTCGCTCCAAAGAAATTGAAGAAGTACCGGATCGTTTTACCTCGTACTTTGGGTATTGAGGCGAGGCGAGGTTCTCAACGCAATAATCCAAGACCTTCCACTCCATCGGTGACCGGTGTTGGCGGTGTTGGTACCCTAATTTGAGATGCGATATTGTAATAAAGCTTATTTTGGTGAATGTCGAATAAGTACCGGTTGTCATTGACGATGATGGTTCAATCATAGCTGAATTGAGAGCTAAACCAACATTTCTCAACAAATATGTGAAGCTCGGAAAAATGATGAGAAGTTCTGAGTTAAGCGGGCACAATGTGAGTCAGTCTTGATTACGAATTTCAAGTTGGGATTGATGGTTGTTTATTATTCGGAGATAGGGTATGTGTACCCAAGAATTGAGCTCATCGAAAGATTTTACACGAGGCTCACGGTGGTATTATGTCGTACATCCGGAAGTAATAAAATGTATAATGATTTGAAGAAGATGTCTTGGTGGCGGTATGAAACGTGATATTTACGAGTTTGTATCAAGATGTTTGATATGTCAACGAGTCAAAGCGAACATCGGTACCTTGAGGTTACTTGACCAATTACTATACGAATGGAAATGGGAAAGAATCACTATGGATTTTGTATCGGGATTACCATTGTCTCAGGAAAAAGATGCTATTTGGGTGATTTTGATCGATTGACAAAATCAGCACACTTTATTAAGATGCGTATGGATTATTCTTTAGATAAAGCTAATTTGAATTGTACATATCTAAGATTGTCGGGCTACATGGAGTGCTGTCTCCATTATATCGATAGAGATCCCGATTTACGTCTAGTTTACGGGATAAATTGCAAGAAGCTTTGGGTACTCGGTTGTATTTGATCGCATTTCATCCTCGACGATGATAGCCAATCGGGCGTGTAATTCAAGTATTGGAAGATATGCTCCGATGTTGTTTACTAGAGTTTGAAGGTAATTGGGAGAGGTATCTACCTTTGATTGAATTTGCTTACAATAATAGTTATCATCCGATATTACAATGGCTCCATATGAAGCTTTGTATGGTAGAAAATGTAGAACACCATTGTATTGACGAGCTCGATGAAAAGAAGATACATGGGGTTGATTTAATCAGAAGCGAGAAGAAAAGTGAAGGTTATTCGGGATAGTTTAAAAAGCGACTTAGATCGCCAAAAATCATATGCCGATCTTAAGCGAAAAGAGATTGAATTTCAGGTCGGTGACAAGGTATTCTGAAAGTGTCTCCTTGGAAGAAAGTTCTCCGATTGATCGAAAGGGTAAATTGAGTCCAAGATTTATCGACCATATGAAATTATAGAAAGAATTGGATCGATCGCTTATCGATTGGCATTACCACCGAACTCGATAGAATTCATAATGTTTTCATGTATCTATGCTACTGACGATATCGGTCAGATCCTTCACATGTTATTTCTCAATGTAGTGGAGATTCAACGGATATGACTTACGGTGAAGAACCGGTCAAGATATTGTACGGAAACAAAGGAGCTTAGAAATAAAAAGATAAATTTAGTGAAAGTATTATGGCAAAAGCATGGGATTGAAGAAGCGACATGGGAACCGGAGGAGACAATGAGGAAACAATATCAAACCTCTTTCTTGGTAAGATTTTCGAGGACGAAAATCCTTAAAAGGGGAGAGTTGTAATGACCTAAATTCAAGGTTATCGGAACAATGGTTTCGTAACCATAAATCCGATTTAAAGAGAAATTTATTTTAATATTTTTGCATGAATATTTATATGATAGGAAAATCGTATTAAAATATCGATAGAAAAATTTTACCGATTTAGTGGTTAGTTAGAAAAGGAATTATTGAAGGAATTGGGTAAAAACAAGGTATCGAGACCTTGATCTCATAAAATTTGAGTAGGAAATATTTTTATAAATATTTATAAAATGTTATTAATGTGGTAGTAGAATTTCGTTAGAAAATTTTAACGTTTGAGTATGTAATTAAATGAAAAGGGCTAAATTGTAACAAATACAAAATTATGAAAAATGATTAAATAGTTTAAAGGATAAAAGAAAGAGGGCTTAAAGGAAAATAGACCCAAGGTCTAATTGGGCTGGACAGCAAGGGTATGAAATCAGCAAGAAAATAAGGAGAAATAAGGGTAAAATGGGAAAATAACAAAATTTGCTAAATAAAACTAGGACTAAATAGGGATATCTAGAAATCTCTTCATTTTCTTCACTCTCATCATCTAAAAAGGCCATAGGAGGGGTATCTAAGCTGGTATATCATAATTTTGGACCAAGTAAGTGAATCCTTGCCTATTTCTTGTAATTTCGTGTTTTAAAGACTTTTACAACTAGGTCCTACTATTAAATTCATTAGTCTTTGATTTCATGGATGAAATTTAAAGCCACCATGGTTGGTTTATGTAAGTTTATGATGAAATAGCATGAAATTTAAGCCTTAATTCGTTTAAGAGATGATTTTATTAGGTAATTTCAATAGAAATTGATTTTGGGACCTAATTATGAAAGTGTTTGGAATTAAAGTCTATTACTGAAATTATGATTTCCAAAGGTTATAAAGTAGTTTAAAGTGATAGAATAAAGTGTTAATTGAGAAAAATAAGCTCAATTGAGAGGTTAATTGAGTAGGGACGAAATTATCATTCATTGAAAATTTAGGGAAAAATGGTAATAACCAGCTTGCACTAAAACAGTTTTGACAGCAGCAGTAGTCTAACTTTGAAAAATCACCATAAATGGTAGAAGTTGAATTAGAAGATGAACAAAATATGAAATTAAAGCTTATTGAGTCTAGTTTCTTATGGAAGAAACGTTGTAAGCAATAAATTGTAAATCATGAGATATAATAGGTTTTGTGAGACAAGGTCAGAATGAATTCAGGTTCCCTGTTCTGACTTTGAAAAATCATAAAAATTGAATAAAAATAATTATGGGGAGTGGTTTATATTATTAGAATCCTTAGTGAGTCTATTTTTTATGGTACAAACGAAAACATTATTTTAATTCTGTACAGTGAGATATCTGAGATTTTGTGAAGAGATAGCAGAACTGTCAAACAATGAAACAGGGAAACTTTAATGAATAAACTGTACTAATTGGCTAAGATAAAAATTATGAAAATTTTATGGTGTGAAGATACGTGAGTCTAGTTTCAAGGAAAATTAACGGTTCTTCATTTGGAGTTCCGTAGCTCAAAAAATAAATAATTTAGTGACTATGACTCAAGTAGACAGCTTTGAATGAACTATAAATAGTAATAGAATTATAATGAATGGTACATGTGAACATGAAATGTATTGAATTGATGATTGAATTTATTCATTTAGATCCGGAAAACTCAAATACAAAGCTAGATCGAGGAAAGGAAAAGTCCGGATTAGTAGATTTTATATACGAAC
The DNA here is from genome assembly GCA_025506655.1 of Gossypium rotundifolium. Taxonomy (NCBI): domain Eukaryota; kingdom Viridiplantae; phylum Streptophyta; class Magnoliopsida; order Malvales; family Malvaceae; genus Gossypium; species Gossypium rotundifolium. Next base: position 111,815,224 of record CP106730.1, read on the forward strand.
TAGTATCGAGGTAAGTTCATGTAACTTGAATTATATTCTTAAATGCTTGAAATGTATGTTATTGATGTGAATATAATTTGAATGTTCATTGTATGAAGTTTGATGAAACATTGATATATTTGATAAAAGGGAAGAAATCTCGGTTGAATGAAAGAAAAATTCGATGGATCTCTGAAAAGGAATTGGCGGTAAAAAGGATCTAGCAGGACGGGTGATCCTATCTGATATAGCCCTCGAAGAATATGTGGAAAATGGATTTAGCAGGACGGGTAATCCGAATTAGGTCTGAATTTAGCTGGACTGGTAATTGGATCCAAGCTCATTAGAGTAATTGTCGTTGCGAGGATTTAGCTTTGGGTGGTAATCCCGACAATACTCTATGAGTTTATATTCTGAGGATTTAGCTTTGATGGTAATCCATTTGTAAGGATGAGGTTCGAAGTGTGCTCTCTGAAATGAAAATGTGCGCACATGAATATGAATTGACGGACTCGGTTTGTACACTAAAGTGTACTTCGAAAATCCATCGAAATTAGAGTAATTCAATGGGATAAATATGAAAAATAACAAGGAAATGGAAATCATGATATTGATGAGCTCATCAATCATAGTATTTGTATTATTGATATATGGAAATTATTGAACCGACTTGAGTGTTGAGTTTGTGAATGTTAGGGTAATAATGCATTGAATGGGTATATGAGTGTTTATTGCTTGTATTGAAAATATTGGGTAAGTATAATTCTTGTTTCATGGGCTTACTAAGCACAAAGTGCTTACCCTATTTCCTTTTTCCCTGTTTTGTAGTGTTAAGAGCTCGGAGATCGAATCGGTTGGAGACTCATCACACTATCAACCCCAATATTTCGGTATTTAAAGAAACTTTAGTTGGAAATGAATGGCATGTATAAGCTAACAAAATAAGTGTTAATATGAAATGAATGTTATGGCTAGCAAACCTTGGTTTGGTATGTGTTGATGTTATCTTATAAATATGCATGAATTTATTTTAAAAATATGTTGAATTGGAATAGTCTCGGTTTAGAACTTGCAGGAAATGCTAGATATTTATAAATGGGTTATATTGAGTTAAAAAAAAAATCGTAAACTCCGATAATGCCTCGTACCCTATTCCAACAATGAATACGGGTAGGGGGTGTTACAGATGGTTTGCAGGACGAAGATCCTAATACTCATATAGCTAATTTCTTAGAGTTCTGTGATACCTTCAAAATAAATGGCGTTTCTGGCAATGCCATACATCTTCGGTTATTTCCCTTTTCCTTAAGGAATAAAGTAAAGCAGTGGTTGAACTCATTACCACGAGGGTCAATCACCACATGGGATCAAATGACCGAAAAATTTCTTTTAAAATACTTTCCACCAGCCAAAATGACCAAATTCAGGAATGACATATCTTCTTTTGTGTAGAATGACGCAGAAACATTATATGATGCATGGGAAAGATATAAGGATCTCCTGAGAAGATGTCCACACCACGAATTACCTTTGCGGCTTCAAGTCCAAACTTTTTACAACGGTGTGAATTCTTCAACGAGGTAAATGATTAACTCATCAGCCGATGGAACTTTGAATAACAAAACTCTTGAAGCGGCTTACGACTTTATTGAAGAGATGTCATTGAATACCTATCAATGGCAAATTACAAGGGCCAAACTGACAAAATCGGCCGGAGTTTTTAACATAGATACAGTAACAATACTGTCAACACAGGTGGAGATGATGAATAAAAAGCTTGATAATTTATGTTCTTCGCAGGTACATCCAGTAATACAATGCGAAGCGAGTAGGAATGTGGCGAATCCTAAGTACCCACCCTACCAACCAGAAGCAGAACAAGAGCAGACAAACTATATAGGTAACAATTTCAGATCCAATAATAATCTTTATAGTAACACTTATAACGCAGGTTGGAGGAACCACCCAAATTTTTAGTGGGAAGGACAAGGAAATCAAGGAAATCAAAGGCAGCAACCTCCTCCAAATTATCAAAATCAGCCATATCCACAAGAGAAGAAATCAAACCTCGAAGATATGCTGATGAAATTCATGGCAGCCACAGATTCTCATTTCCAAAAGACTGAAGCAGCACTTGATGAACAACAAAAATCGATCAAAAGGATCGAGAATCAAGTTGGAGAACTTACTAGGTCAGTGGGACATCTCACAAAGCGATTTACGAATGTCAACAAGGGCGTCTACCAAGCAACACGAAATAAACCCAAAAGAATGATCCAAGCCATCATAGCTCAAGAGGGTACAAAGGTAGATGAGCCCACCACGCACAAGAAACCAAGGAAGAAAAGCATAAAATAGAGGTGGCACGAAAAGCCAAAACCAATAATCAAAGAATACAAACCTCGCATACCTTATCCCAAGCATTAAAAGGAGATGATTCAGAGCAGATTCGGAAAGTTTCTTAAACTTTTAAAGAAATTACATATTAACTTACCCTTCTTGAAGCTCTTTTCCGGATGCGGACTCGAGGAAATTTTAAGACAACTCTTGACAAACAAACATAAAATAGAGCGAAGAGCACCACGTGGAACTAAACGCAACATGCTCGACAATGTTACGAGCAGACTACCGCGAAACAAAAAGATCCGGGAGTTTCACGATTCCATGATTAATTGGTAGTTTAACTATTGATAATCGTTAGGCGATGTAGGGGCAAGTATAAATGTCATGCCTTATGCATTGTTTAAACGACTAGGTCTAGGGAAGCCCAAACAAACTAGGATGAGTATTCAACTAGCTGATAAAACTGTTAGAATTCCTAGGGGCATTATTGAAGATGTTCTTGTAAAAATCGATAAATTTGTTTTCCCAGTAGATTTTATTGTTTTAGACATAGATGAAGATAATTCAATCCCCTTAATTCTAGGAAGACCTTTCCTAGCAACCGCTAGAACTAAAATTGATGTTGCCATAGGTGAACTCATACTTCGCGTAGGAGATGAATCGATTAAGCTTCAAGCTCTTGACTCAGCCAGAACAACGGATGATGAAAGTAAGAAAGTCACTTCAATAGATAATCAAATTGTTCAACCTTCACTACAGGAAACATCACAAGGCATCAAACCTGAGCTAACTCATAGCCTCCAAAAGAAGAATCACACAAGAAACAAAACCTTAAGGTTGATGATTTAGAAACAATGAAGATACAAGTCAAAGAAAAGCGGGATCCACAGAAGTAAAACGGAGGAACCTCCGGAAAAGCTCGTAGGGACATCAAATCACTTTAAAATAGGAGGCGAGATCTTGTTGACAAAGCCGATCCCACATCACTTCAAGAGACACGAGGGCAAAGGAGAAATTCTTCTTAAGGTACACGATATCTTCCCACGAAATAGTCGAGGTAAGCAATCCAATATTTGGCAATTTCAAGGTAAATGTTTCTCGACTTCAACTTTGTCACAAAAATAGAATTGTGAGCATGAGGAAGATATTCAAACCTTTAAACCTCTCTAAAATTTTCAAATCGAGGACGGTCTAGCTTAAGACTATAAAGGAGCGCTTCTCAAGAGGCAACCCGAGCACTAACTCAATTTATTTTCAAATTTATTTTCAGTATTTTCTTTTCATCTTTCTCTTCTAAATTTTTATTTTAAACTAACACAAAAGTCTGATTTCTAGGCCACGGCACTTACACAGTCGTGCACGTGGTGTGTGGACCATAGAACCATCGCCTTGTGAGTAGAGGCCATGCAATTTAGGCCAACCACCGTCAGACGTCACGGACCCAACCACCCTTCCCCACGGGCACCGACAGATCAGTACGGCCGTGCCCCTAAACCGTGTGAAGCTACTAACTATCTCTCAACGGGCGTGGCCGGATAAAAAACGGGTGTGAGAGACTCAACACGCCTGTACCCACGGCCGTGCGACGCGACCGTGGTCGACATTGACTACTCAGATACGGGCATGGCACATCAAGAACGGGCGCGGACGCTCCACATCACGGCCGTGCGAGGAGGCCGTGTGTATCGAAACACCCTTGATCCATGGGCGTAGGAACGTGCCAAATTTGAAATACTATTTAAACCCCACAGCTCTTCCTCTTCTTCCCATTCTATTTCTTCTTTCTTCTTTCTTTTTCCTTCAAAATTTTATTTCTTCCTTTAGAAAAAGTGTCAAGACTCTTGAGCAACACCAAAACCATGCCGAAAAAGTGAAAGAAGGCAAGCATAATCTCCCTATGGGGAACCAATCTACATAAGAAGCCCTTCCTTTCCCATGTCTCATAGGGTGATTAAGCTAGCTCGGGTTGGAGATCGCCGGAGATTCTACTATCAAGCTATCATATTGGGTGTAAATGAATTCAAGCATTTTGAGTTTATGGCATGTATAGGGACTTGGTTTTTGGTTATATGTGTCATTATTAATTTGGCCATATGTGTTGGTTTGCAACGGTGTATAGTTGGTTTTTGTATATAGCCATGGAAGTTGACTAATATTGGTTATGAGTATATTTGTATATTAATGCCAATTGTGAATGTGAAATTTTGCATGATATGGTGTAGAAAGGTTGATGTTCTAAGCATGATAAATAATGACATGAGGATGTCATGTTATTGTCTTGATTATGGATATGTTTGTGGTATGTTGGAGTTTGGCAAAGTATGATGTTTTAAGTGTGATAGATGTTGGCTTTTAAAGTACAGGTTTAAGCCTTAGTCATGATGATATTGGCTGCTTGTTTGTATTATGAATTATGCTATCGAAGTTGTGTGCAAGTGGGTGCAAATGAGGGTGACAAATGACTTGGTAAATAGCCTTTATTTTGTCCACACGGGTAGACACACAGGCGTGTGTCTAGGCCGTGTGTGACACACGGTCAAAACTATAGGCATATGTTTTGGCTTTGTGTCCCCTGCACCTAAATTGTTGCAAAACAGAATGTCCAAAATTGAGCACACGAGCAGAGGGCGTGTGTCTTAGCCGTGTGTGCTACACGGCCTAGCATACGGGCGTGTGGCATAAGTCAGAGAGCTCCCTAAATCGAACAAGGCCAGAAGTACGGGCGTGTGAGCCCTGTAGTATGAAAATTTTTCTAAGTTTTGCAAAATTTTCTAATGTTCTCGGTATAGTCCTAAACCACTTCTAAAGTATGTTTTGGGCCTCGTAGGCTCGTTTTAGAGACGATATGATTGATTGTTAAAAAGTTTTAATTTGACGCCAAATTTATGACTTGATTTTGTATGTTTTTATGTCCGGTAATGCCTCCTACCCTGTTCCGGCGTCGAATACGGGTAAGGGATGTTACAATTAAAAAGAGAAACCAATTCAACCTATTTAATCGCCCATTCAACCATTTTTTTAGCCCCTTTCAACTATTTTCGAATGGTTCAGAGGTCAACTAGTCTAACCCCTCTCTCCAAATTGGTACCCTAATTGGCTAGTCCGATCCAATTTAAACAACATTGATCCCAAATGTTGCAACTATTTGCAACACCTTGATCATCTCTAGATACTTTCTCATTCGCTCCTATTGGAGTTCTCACAGGCTTTGAAGAATCTAATACAAATTTCTTCATAAGATTTTGAGCACAGTTTTCTTCTAAGATAAACGTATCCTTCCTAAGTTGTTTAATTTGAAAAATAAGAACAAATTATAGCTAATCTAACATGCTCATCTCTAGCTCAGATTAAGCTTCACAAAGCTTCCTCTTGTAGCTAGTGATGTAGACTAGAAGATGATATCATCAAAGTATATCTGTACAAAACCCACTCCTCCTTTTAATTTCTTGAAAAAAAAGAAAATATATTCAACAAAATTATAAACAAGCATTCTTACCAAGCTTTTAGAGCATTTCTTTTTATTTGACTTGAATCCGGTGATTACCTTTCAAAATTTATTTAAGATAGTTTAACTTAATCCAAAAGCTTCTAATAGTCTTTATAGCTTCAACCTATCATCAACTACTTATATGATTTAAGATGATGATTAGATTTTTATCAAAATACTTTAGCCCAATCCAAAAGCTTGTCAATTGTCAAACTTGATCATGATTCATGTGTAGTGGAATTGGGAATCTTCTAAGGTATGTTGCATTAAGTTTCCTTTACAAGATAAAATTTCTAAATTTTTGCTGACCATATGATACTTAACTATCATATGGATAAATGTAAATTCAAAAACTGCTAAATATAAAAGTAACTCTTAGGTTCTTGACTGCTTGTTGTAACAAGTAAACACAACTAAACAATTGTGTGCACTAACACAAACCCTGAAATCCATGCTTGAAGGTATTTCTTTGAATTATTTCTACTATTATTTATATTTCAATTATTGTATTATCTTTTTTAGTATGAAATGATTGTTTTAACCATTTTTTATTTGTTTCTTTCCTTATGATTTCATGTCAAAATTTATTCACTTATTTTTATTCTAGTAAATTGTTTTTAATTATGTTTAAAGTTATTGTTTGATTTAAGTTTTAATATTTGATTAAGTAATTAAATATTAAAAAGTTATAATATATATAAAACGAATAGCACACTTAAATAAAACTCTTAATTTAGAATAAATGTTAATCTAAATACGAAGCAAATTATAAGAACTTATTTGAATACAATAAAAGTAAAGGATTATATTTAACAAAAGTAAATTTTTGAGGACTCTTTTAGTAGTTTTCCCTATTTTAAGATACAGAAACTAAGACATTCTTCAAGAGAAAAGAAAACAGAAAATGACGCGCATCTTTCTTCTTATCCAAAGATGAAAAGAAATCATGGGTAAAAATAGGCTTTATACCAAACATATCACTTTTTTTTTATAATTAGCCAATCACTTTTTACGAGAGCAAATGGTTTTCTTAAATCAAACATGCCACTGGTTTATTTTTATTTTTTAAAAAAATTGAACATTAAAATTTAAAATAAAAGCAAAATAAGTCTAGTTTTTATTTTTAATTTCGTTTTTGGTTGTGAAGAAATTCATTATATACTAGACCTAGGTAATGGGTCAAGTCATCCACCTATATCCGAAGGTCCATTCAAAAATGGGAAGGTTTGATTAAAAATATAGGCTAAAAAATTGACTTACACAACAAAATAATGCTTGTTTTGTAAACGAGTCGGTCCTCGAATAAGCTTCTTTGGCCTAGTCCTAGGCTTGATCTAAATCAACCTAAACTTCCTTTTTTACTACTGTTTTGTTTCCATTTTGCACTACTATTTTGCTGTTATGCTTTAAATACTGTATAACTCTTATTTTATTGTTAACTTTACTATTATTTTAGAAACATTTATTTATTTTATTATTAACTTTACTATTATTTTAGAAACATTTATTTATTAAGTTGCAACTATATTAGTGTTATTTAAGTATAAATATTTTTTAAATATATTTTCAATTTGTTAGTAAACATTTATTTTCAAGTTTTTAGTATATTTGATGTATTACATTTTTAATTTTCTATATAAAAATAATCTAAAAAATTAATACAAGCGGAGCAAGCTAAGCTCAAATTTAACATTTTTTATTTGAACCGAGCTTGAATAAAATTTAAAACCTATTTTTTAGGTTGAACATGGACCTAGAAAATAGACCTAAAATTTTAAGTCGACTTGACTCGATCCATGATCAGGTTAGAGGTTAGATGCAATTTAATTGAAGCTTTGGATGGATATAATATTATAGTAATAACTCTAATATTCAATCTCAATTAAAATGACTACTTGCTTCAATAAAAATTGGCCATATGTATTTCCTTCAAGAAGAATTATTAGTCTTGCAATGAAGAATATACGTGTTTTTAGTCCAATTTTATCCATAAATATCTTATGATTTGTATCTAAAAATATGTTTAGTATTTAGATAGAAGTAAGCAAATTGTTTTATTTATTTCATTTTTTCCTCTTTTATAAGACTGAAACAAATATTTTGGTATACCGCCTGTTTTCTATATTTGTTAAGATACAGATTTGTGGGCCTTTTACGTGCTTTCAAAGAATTCCCCCACAACTCATAATTATCAGATACAGAGGGAGGGTTTGAAAGCTAACAATCAAGTCACAAACGCCTATATTCAGCCCCTGAGAAACTTCCAAGGCCCTGTTCCTGTCCCTATCCTGCAAATACACCACATATTTTTTTTTACTTCATTGTTAAATACCAATAAGTGTGTATTTCTTTCTAACTTTTTGAAAACAGTCTTTAAATAATCATGTCATAGCAGTGAAAATGGAAAAATTACCTCCAAAATCCAGCAAAAGCTCGAAGACTCATATATATCGTCAGAGATATCCAGAGTCCGATGAATCCATGAGTGGATGAGAGAATACATAAACATATAATGCTGACAATAGCTACAAGAACCTGTCAAAAATCAACATTGTTAATATACATAACTTCTCTTTATGTGTCTCTTTTAGAACAAGTTTTGGTGGTTATCAAAAGACTTGCCAAGGAGAAGGCTGAATATGCAAAATCAGATGCTCCAAAGTTGACACCATCAAAAACAAATGCTAAAGAATTGATGGGCTGAGTAGCTGCAACAAACTGAACAAATACAGGAAATTAACGTTAATTACTTGCCAGTTTTCGGGTTTAGAACTTGGAACAGGTTGAAATTTGTTATAGTACTTACTGGAATGCCTGTACCAATGAGGCGGAGGACATCGACATCTTTGGTAAAAATTTTGCTCCAAAACTCAGTCCGCCTCCAAGAATGACAGCAAGTATCAATCCTAGAACCAATCCTAGCTGCACCACATATACATGGAATTTTAGAGGAATCTCGTGCTAGCGAAAGGTCATGCGATGTTTATGGTAATATGAATATGATATACATCACCTGCAATACTCGAGATGCCGTGCCTGTTGCCTTCTCATAGTCCTTTCTTGCGAATGAACTTGCAAGTATTGCCTGAAAGTGTGAGAAAGCCGTTAAGTTACAATAAGAACTGAAATCTGAAACAGCATAAGAGCAGCTATACAGCAGTTAAATTAAGATACATCTTTAGTCTATGTTTTGGTAACATAAAAATTATCACCACAAGGGTGTAACTTGTAAATGACCAAACGAAACCAGTTGTTATTACCTGTCCCGCAACAGCCAATCCATCCGCAAGAAGAGAAGTCGCCAACCAGACCTGCAAGCATACTTGAAATGCAGCCATTGATGTTGATCCCAGTCTGGCAGCCATTGATGCTGAAAGGGTGATACAGAATGTAACAGCCATAACCCTTATTAACAATAGGAAACCTGGATTCAAACACAAACAATGAGGGATCAGTGATGGTAATTTGATCAACTCAAAGTATGAAAAGTTTTTTTTCTGAATTGAAAACAATGTTAGATGTTTGAGAACTTGTAGAAGTGAAATTAAAATTACCATTCTTTAGAAATCTACCAAAATGTAGATGTTTTAAACTAGGGGGTAAGAGGTCAACTTGACGCATTAAATTCCACAAGAGTATAACGGAAATGAGGTACCTGCAATCACCATAGACATTAGCAAAAGTCGTTGCAATTGCATGTATATGTAATAAACCGATTATTGGACGATGATTTGGATGTAACTTACTGAGATATTACATGAGCAATGGCTGCACCACTGACACCCAGACGGAAAACAAACATAAATATTGGGTCCAAAATGATGTTTGCTACATCTCCTGCCACTGAGTTTACGAAAAGAACCATTTAAAACAGTCGGTAGATGGAACATGGGCAAAAGAAAACTCTTAAAGATGGAAAATGTATTGATAGGATATTGGTACCAGTGGCATATAAAGGAGTTTTTGTGTCTTTAAATCCTCGAAAGACACCTTGCATGGCTAAGGAGAGAAGAACGGCAGGAGCACCTAGTGACCTTAAAGTCAAGTACTGTTGTGCAGGGTTTAGCATGGGTGAATCCTACACAAATGGGAAGATATGCCGTCACTGATATTAAGAAATTGAAAATTAAACTAAAAAATAAAGACAAACAACAAACATAGAGGTTCAAATCAAGAGAATGTAGTTTATATTTCAATCTAAGTACTTACTGAACTGATTCCCATGAAGTTCAATAGAGGTTTTGCTCCAGAAATCAGGAATAAGGCTTGAAGGAGACCAAGGATGCCACCAATAACCAGTGCTGATGAAGCTGATGGGATATGCCTTCTTTCCGGCTCAATTTTAACAACATCAAAACTGCTTCCAAGTGTTTTTGGCCGATATGTACCCTCGATACATTCTAAATATTGGAACAACACAGAATTACTAAACATTTTCCATAGTACCAATTCAAGTCTAAAGGATTTCAAACGAAACTGATCAGACCAAAAAACTTGAATCAACTTGATCTTTGATTTGGAAAAGGAAAGCAGCACCTTTTTGTGGTATTAACTCATTGCTTTCAGTATCTACACAGGACCCTGTTTCCACGTAATCACTTTCTTGTGCTTCAGAGCCCACTCTTCCAATTGTATCTTCCTCGGCCACGAAGGAGGTCGTGACGCTAACAAGCGGGAATATTGCAATTCTTGAGACTTGATTGAATAAGGCAATAGAGACTCCTACAGCAGCCAGTTCCACAGCACCTACATGTATCAAATAAACCCATGCTTGCTAAAGCTTCCCATCCCATGTAAAAGAAACAGAAAACACTTCAACCAGAAGATAAGAAGTTAAGTGTAAAGAAAGGGCAGGCATTTTCAGGACAAAAATAATAAAGAACTTACCTATTTGGCCAATGAATGCTGTGTCAACAAGAGAAGCAATAGGGTCGGCTGTCAAAGCCAGTGCCGCAGGCAAAGCAATTTGTGCTATCTCTGATCCCAGTTCGTCCAGTTCGAAAACATGTCTGCTCATATAATTGCAAGAAACATCGGTTAAGAGAAACATTACATAAAGAAAGTCTTTGAGACCATTGTTGTGCTCTGAAACAGAGCAAAGGACCCAATCAAAACAACAATCCTGAAAAAAATGCAAGCAAAGCAAATTCTGGGAAACATGCCTGACATCCTTGAAGAAAATGAAAATGGGGTATCTCATCTTAACACTAGATGGATATAGATCATCTTCTTCAGTCATCATTTCTGCAGGACTGAGTCACTGAGCCCTGTATCCTCTTGATTCTATCACCTAACATATGATGAATTCTGAAAATGAATTTGGAATTTGAAAAAGCTAATACTACACTTCATCTTAGAAAACTCGAATGCCCCATCAAAACAAAACAAAACAAAAGAAAGCTGTTGTTTATCAACTCACCACCTACCTGAATTCAGCACTAGAAGAAATATCTAATTACCCACACATACTGTCAATTAAATTGACCTTAAAACAGGACGTCAAGATTTCATCAACTATTTCTGGTGGTGCCAGAGAGAAAAAAGAGAGGAAAGACTAGCGTGTGGTGCAGTCTAGAAGGATGCGTTTCTCTGGTTAGAAAAGAATACTGTAAATTCCAAGTAGGCCCCATTGTCCCCTAAAAGGGTTGATTCTCAATGGCGATGCCAACAAAGTTGGTTTACAAGTGTCAGTATCATATTCAACCAATTTGCACTAAAATCCCCAACATGCCAAAGTGTGCCAAGTGTGGCATGCAGAAAATTACTGAGTGGAAACCATTGTTAGAGTCGTAACGTCCAATTAAATTATGCTTAGACCGGTACACGAATGCCCGCAGAAACTTTGACTCCTTGTTTTTTTCTTAGCCCCTTAAAAGGTTTACTTTTCAAAAACATTTATGTGCCACGAAAAATGACGATCGTAAGAATCGAAATAGATATGAAATAAACGTGAGTTGCAAAAGTACTACACCTAATTATTGCTGTTGCAACAGCAATAGAAGAAGGTATATTTTAAATGAAAAAATAAATTAAAAGTTTAAAAATAAAGAAATTAGTATAAAATTAAAAGCAAATTACTAAATTAGTTTCTCATTTATTTAGTGATGCAACACAAAAAGAACCGTTCCAACTGCGTCGATGATACCATTACATTACTCAACCAGGAATGTTTCCGTGGAGCTATATGTTAAGTTAGATTATAGTCATTAGGGATAAGCAAAATTTAATTTAATTTGAAAAAAATTTTGAGTTAATCGAATCGAGTTATTCGAATTATTTAAGTAAACTCGATTTGATTTTCGAGTTCTAGTTGAGTTAAATTTTACAATTTGAATAACAAATTAGTGTAAATACCATTTTGATCAATGTCAACTCTGAAAATAAGAAAAGTGGTCTCCCTCTCAACATAAATTACAAAAAAATTAAAATAATTTTTAAAATTCAAATTATTTATAAAAATATCAAAATTTATATTTAAAAAATTATAAAATTTTAAAAAATTCTAAAAGATATATAAAAAATTTAAATTTTAAAATATTCTAAAATAATAATTTTGGAGACCTAATTAACGATTCAAATTTATCATACTTAAGTATCTTATTATTATTATTATTATTATTATTCTAATTATTATTATTATTATTTTGCTTTGAAATAAAATTCAAATATATATGATTTTAAATTTATATGCTCTAATAAGGAATTAATTATATGGTAACAATATTTTTATTTGACATGTTTAATTTCATTCTATTTGACTCGACTCAAATTTCATTTCACTCAACTTGATTCGAAAAAAAATTCAAATTGAGTTAGGATGATAAAATAAGACTTGTGATCTCAATTAACTCGAAATTTTTTCACTCGATTCGATTCGATCGAACGCTCACCCCTAATGGTGACCATGGTAAAAAGTAGTTATTTATATTTCCTTACTAATAGGTCAACAATATCAACTTGTCTTCAGTATGCATATTGGATTTTGATCTGAATGTAAGCTTGGTTCATCCGTATAAGTATGGCACAACATCGACATCCGATGGCAATCAATATAGTTTACATATCCGAGTCCTAATTATGAGATACAACATTTGGTATATGGATTTGAACTTAGGTTAGGTTTTCAAGAAAGTAATGTAGAAGTTTTGCTTCGAAATTGACAACAAATGTGAATGATGTTGATACTAAAATTGAGGATGTACCATAAGATACTACATATGATAATGTAAATGTAGATGAATTTAGTGATCCTAATGCCAACGATTTTCCCATGACACCAATGACCAAGAAAGAAATGATGATTTTGACAAGGATGTTTCGATTGTAACTCCTACAAATGTCTCTTGATCTGGTGGACCTATACACGTTCTTATACCTACTAGACCTTCATCCTATATGTGGAGCATTGCCATAGATGCAATGCATGCCTTAAAAATTTATCGAATATCTTGGTATATTATTGAGGTATATGATGAGTTCGACTTCAAATTTCAAAAGATCTGCACATAGATTTATAATTCCCATCAAAGGAGGCTTGTGTAGTGGCCATCAAACACTACAACATTAAAGTATTGGTAAACTACAAAGCCACCATATCTAATCTAACATTGTATGTTGGTGAGTATCGAAGATTAAGGGAAGGGTGCAAGCGAAGAGTTAGGGCTTCATTATTGAAAATGATACAGATTTGGGAGATTCAAAAATATAAAGGACCTCATGTATGCATTGTTGCATAGTTGACACAAGATCATAGAAAAACTGGATTGCATAATGCATAATGCCTTTGGAGAAAGCAAAGCTGACAATTTCAATCTTAGTCTTGATCGTTGATAGTAGTTTTGATATTAGTAGATCATCTTATATCAAAAAGCTTGGGTAGCTAAACAAAAGTCTATGATAAAGTTGTTTGGTGATTATGACAAATCATAAACGATCTACTACAATACAAGAGTTTGTTCTTAGAACTATGTGGAATTGCAAACTCTCGATCCATATAATCAATCCGACCAACTAGTAAAGAGAAATAAAATATTCCATAGATTGTTTTAGACATTTAGGCCTTGCATTAGCGAGTTTCCTCATTGTAAACCTATTATTCAAATAGACGAGACTTGGTTTTACAAGGAATATACAGACCCGCTTCTTATTTCTATTGCGGAAAATGAAAACCAAAACATATTGCTAATGACCTTTGCCATTGTTGACAAAGAAAACATGAAACAATACAAGTTTTTCTTTACAAACTTGCACAGGCATGTTGCTAAAAAAGATATCATATGCTTGATATTTAATCAAGCCAAAAGGATTATAATTGAGATAATGCATTTTGGAATTTTATGAAATTTTATTTATTGCAGTCGACATATTACATGCAACTTTCACAAAAATACCAAAATCCTAATCTACGCAAACAAGTTGTTAACATGGATACATATTCAATACTTTTCAATATCGTATGTTTTAATTTAATGTTTTCTTGCAATTGTTAACTAAATGTGAAATTTAACAGGGTATGAGCTTTAAGAACCTTGGTTTTGTCGAAGAATGGTGATATTACAAGCTGAAAAATCAAACGCTAAGGTTTGGTTGGATGACATCCTTAAGCATCATTGAACTCAATCATATGATGAAAGTTGATGTTACAGTCATATGACTATTAACCTAGTGAAGGTTGTAATTCTATTATGAATGGGGCATGTCATCTATTAATAACTGTTGTGTTCACATCAACATATTATAGGTTGGAGACATTAATTGTTGAAATGGGGGAGAAAACAAATCCGGATGATGACAATAAGACATACCTTCTCGGAGACTCTAACCAAAGTGATGGTTTCCAATCATAGAAAAGAAAACTTGATGATGGTACATATATTTTCAAATGAGAATGAAACTTTCTGAGATGACTAAGTTTATTGGACAACATACATGTATCGACTAGGTCATCTGAGTTTATCTTTAGCGTCGATGGTGCAATTGTGAGAGGTTTCAAGCATTATTACTTATGAACGCATGTTGTGGCTGCATGTGCTAGTGTCAATATCGATGGCATGCATTATATTGATGATGTGTACAAGCTTTAACACATTTTCTGTGTATATAAACATGAGTTCCAAAATATTATAACACTCAAAATATCAGGTAATCAAAATATTGTAAAATAAAAATGCTAACATCATTGAAACAATTACAACAGTAAAATATATGCTTTGACGAAGTCATGTGAGGTGTGAATTGTTGGAATAGTCTTAAATCGACGACTAAGCTATGCTTGTCGATTAAGCAAAATATATTCATCACCCAAATTGACTCCATCATTCACTTGTTTTGTTGTATTCGATGGTGCGACATACACATAATTATTAAGAAAACCACAATAAAGATAAGTTATGTCATTAAAATTAGGCGATAACCAAATGATGCGAGTCCGGAACTTCCAAGTGAGGCGTATTATGAAGTCGAGGCATACAACGATGGCGGTTATTGCGAAATATTTTGAACAAGGGAAAATAGGCCTAAAGAATATGTTCCCAACATTTTTGGTTCGTACAAACTTCTTTGTTCGACAACATACAATAACTTTTCCCAATGGTAAATAAATCCAAAGGCAAAATTTTTTCCAACGACTAGTTGATTTGCTATATAAACCCAAATCATTTTCTTTCGCATTCAAATCTTATTCTCTCAATTCTTTCAACTATTTAGTTCTCAATTTTTCATTCAATTTCTCACAAAATCTTATTATTTTAATTTTATATTTAGTAATTTCTTTGATTTTAATTGATTTTATAATGACAATTCCACTTATTTGTTTGGATGACAAACACATTTTCGATGTCCAATTGCAAATGGTAAAAAATATTATTAATTTTAAAATTTTAATTAACTTCATTATTAAGTTGTTAACATTATTAATTTTATAATTTTTATGTTTATATAATCAAAGCGAAGATCGGATTTTAGAGGCGTACATACACAATTTAACTACGAGTGCACTTGTGTTATTGAACAACACTTGCAAGAGGCGAGATTCTTGCATGTGTCTCATATGCTCGAGGGGACTAAATTGGATCCTACACATCTCAGAGCTTTAATGGAAAAATGGAGACCCGAGACACACAAATTCCATCTTCCGTGCGGTAAGTGTACAATTACACTCGAGGACGTAGCTTTACAACTCAGTTTACCAGTGGATTGGCTAGTTGTTATAGGGGGCAGTGGGCGCTGGCGATTGAGAGAAATTTGCAACCAATTATTAGGCAAGGTGCCAAACAAGTTTTTTGGTAGCCGAATAGCGATGAAATGGTTGGAAGACAACTTCAATTATATCAACAACTCCTCGAGTGCCGTTGAAAGAGAACAATACTCCTGAGCATTCATCTCAAGATTAATCGAAGGTCTTCTAATGCCAGATAAATCTCAAAATCTAGTACATTTAAGGTGGCTTCTACAACTCGTTAACTTGAAAGAAGTGAGACGATTCAGTTGGCGATCAGTTGTGTTGGTAGCATTGTATGGAGAGATGTATTGGGCAACAAAATCACAAAAAAAAAAATTAAAATCAATGGTTGCATACTCCTTCTTTAGTCATGAGCATGGTATCGACTACCATTTTATATCCCGAGTAGCGCCTCTTATGTATTTCCACTTGTAATAAGGTAAAATTCATTTGATAATATAGTTATCATAATATTTTTTCATTATTATATTTTGAAATAACATATTATTTGAATAGGTGGAACAATGAGGCGAGTCATGTAGGTATAAAAGACGAGCTTAAAGATATTCGACTCTTGTTAGATTAATGATCGGAAGTGATGTTAGTTTTAAAATTTTAAATTATATAATATTTACGTAAGGATTTGAAAATTAAAATTAGGTACATAATAAAATTTATAATTTAGTATTATAGTTTGAATGGATGTCATAAGCTAATTTGAGAATTCAAGAATGTATCTCGATCGAATTTGGCCAATTGCAATATCTAGCACGTTAAGGTGTCATTGATAGTTTTGAGAGCAGTCAAGATGCACAAATTGATTGAGTGATGTGCCGATTCGGGTTTAGGTAAAGTATTCGCGTTATTCCGAGGTATCGAAGAACTGCACAAGGTCAACTTGCGGAGGAGAACCGATGAAAATTGGGCGAAATTCCATGCCAAATATATCTACATTTGGAAGGATAGGTATGATTTCATATCTATACACCAAATAGTTCTCCCACCGGTTGGCGACCCTCGGATTACATGACATGGTTTAGGCCTTACGGTAAGTCATATCTACCACCGAAGGAGGAAATGAGTAGACAATGTTATCATAGGAGGCGAAGATGACCCCACATGAATCTTAGGTCACAAGTACATGCCTCAATGGAGCACCAATCATTAGCTCCAACCCGACACGAGGCACTGATGAGTGCACCACCTCTTGATCAATATGGTTCATATTATTATTGTGGTTTCACTAACCTTATTTTTTACACAAGCACCATATTGTTTACCATTATATGATGCATCAACACCTTCTCTAGGTGTATTTTTTTGCACCATCTCCATCCCCAACACCATATGGAGCGTCAATGCCGGCAACAACATCGTATCCACCATCTCTGACAATTCTAATATTTTATCTGCAACTGGGTTATGCGACACCATACACTTATCCATCGATAGTGTCGCAAACATCCCCAGCAACTTAAGACCACACGACACTTAAGCACGGAGAACAAGATGAAGATGAAGAATATGAGAAGTCGGAACCCCAACTACAAAGAAATCCTCGCAATTGATGCCCACAGGGTTGTGGCACACATTTGGACCGATGACGCAGATAATTTTTTTTAAATTATTGTCATGTAAATCATTATTTTCTATGTTAACTTTTAATTTGTATTTTATTAAAATTTTTTCATCTGTATTGTACTTATTCCAATTATATATAAAAAAAAAAAAGTTGTTCTATTGTATTTTATATCAATAATATACCTATTGACAATCTAAGAAAAAAATAAAAAAAAATTTGCGTTATTGTATTCTATTGTATTTCATATCAATAGTATTTAGTTATTTATTTACAATCTACAAAAATAATAAAAATTTTGTTTATATTGTATTCTACTATATTTTACATAAATAATATATCAATATTTACAATTTACCAAAAAATGAAAAGCAATAAAAAATGAATAAATTGTTTGTTTGTTTGTTTTTTATGTCTATTAGAAATGAATAAATGTTTTAATTAGGTTTTATCCTCAATGTTGCCCCTAAGTGTGGACATGTTGGCTTAGTATCCTTTGGGTTCCTACAGTACTTGTATAACCTTAGTTGGTTTATCATCTCCTAAATATTTATATTTTCGTATGTATGAGTAGAATTCGATTAACCTTTTGACTTTCGACGCAACCTAATATTCAGTACCAACTTGAATGGAGCACTTGAGATAGGCGACCACATACTTTCATATGGGATTGTTAGTTATGTGGTCATGGGTTGAAGTATAACTTGAACCTATAGTTGATAGTGGTTATCGATTACGAGTTCAAGTTTCACGATCTGGGAAGAGGGTGATTTATAAACCTCGTACATAAGTTTGACATCGAATTATAGGAACAACTAAGGAGTTTTCAATATAATCAACTTAATTCTTTTTCTCCATCTCCACCAAAGTAGTATCTTTAACCTTATTGTCCATAACTTGTGACAAAGTTGAGGGCAAAAGGACTTTCTGAGGGAGAAGCCTAAGTTGCAATGCGATGGACTTTTATGGTGATGGTTTCATCCTCACATGAGAAATGAAATGTATGGGTCTCCAAGCGCCATCGCATCACCATGAACTCAAACATACCTTAAAATTACCACAACGTCTACCTCAAACACAAATATAAATAAATCATTCTCCTCAAATTTTCAACGAAAAAGAAAATAGAAACAGAAAACAGGAAGAGTTTTCTGCTAAGGTGGCAACTAGGGGGTTGAAAGTGCATCTTGAAGCGTTTTCTATTCCTCTCTTCAAAATCGGTTTATTTCCCGAAATATAGAAATAGTTTAAATCCCTAATTATTTTTTAAAACCAACTTTTTCTTCAATTTTACCCGTTAAGATGGTACTTCTTGCACAAAGAAATTGAAAATAATTCAATTTACATATTTTTTAAATCATAAAGTAATTATTATTTGCCTTTTTTTTTTAACTTACACTTTCATTTATTATATTTATTTTTAGTTTATACGAAATTTAAATATCACAATTATATTACATGAAAGCCTTTTAACACGAAAAACTTTTAGTCGATATCACAATTTAAATATCACAATTATATCGTGAGGACTTGTTAACGGGCTAAAGTTCTAACTAAAACCGAAAGGGACCACCACTCTATTTTCACAAAAATTACTAGAATGCCTTAGTTTTGTAAAATTCTAAATACCCCTGATTTGTAAAATTACCAAATTACCCTAATTTGTAAAATGACCAAAATACCCTTAATTTGTAAAATTACCGAAATACCCCTATCTTGAAAAATCACTAAGACACCTTATTTTAAAAATTATGAAAATACCCCTATAGGTTAAAATTACGAAAATACCTCTAGGTAGTGAAATGACGAAAATACCCCTAGGAGAGGAATATGAGTTCATGGATGTTGCTTGTGTGGTTGATGCGTGTATGTGATGTTCTGATTGATGATGATTGAATGAGAATTCTAGAATTAGGAAATATAGACTTGAGAATTAAACCTGTAGATAGAATTCGAATTCGAAAGAACTACTATCGAAATAATTTTACATAAGATTGTTCGCGGTTAATAAGTGGGAAGAATTAATTATTCATAAAATTCTTAATCAGGTAAACGTCAACCGAAAGAATGAGTACAAGGGGACGAAGACGCTCCAGATGCGAATAATGGTGCGTACCCTACTGTAGTATATTGAGTTTTTACTTTTTTTAATTAGAGTGCGCAGTGGAAGCGTAGTGATGAGACTTGGGTAGTACAATTGATAGTTAATTGAAAATTTCGAGGACGAAATTTCTTTAAGGGGGTAGAATTGTAACATCCCGGATTTGGGCCTAGTAGATTTAGGCTTATTAGGTTGTAACGCCCCAAAAATCTCGAAACTTTTAATTTCTGTGCATGGGAGTTAATATGTATGTGTAGCACTTAGAATAATAATATTAAGATATTATCGGGATTAGTTGAAGCCTTAGAGTTAGGGGAGACCATAGGAAAAATTTATGTTCTTACTTAGTGGACCCTAGTCTCAGGCATGAGGCCTCATAAGCAGATTAAGAAAAGAGAGGACATAAAAATGGACTCTTAGGTTTGGGTTGAGGCCCTAATTAAGTTTTCTGTTAGTACCTGTGTTAAAACATCAAAATGGGCTTGTGGCCGAGTGGTCAGTAGCGCCACTAAGGGAACAATGAGGTGGCGCCACACGGGGAGTAAGGGCCCAAATTTAAGTTTTAAGGAGCCCAATTCCTTTGATTTAAGTTAGCTAATTTTCGACATTAGGGTTAGGTAGAGTGGAATGGCTACAAGGCTCAAAAATAGGAGGATTTATGTGAATGGGATAATGTAGATAATATAGTTGATAATAGGGAAGATAAAAGAGAAAATTAGGAGCTATCTCTTGATGAGAGTTGGTGAAATTCCATCACCTAGAGGAGTAAAGAAATCGGTTTTAATAGCCATAGGGGTGCCAAATTTTCTATAAATAGGGAATAGCTCATCAATTTTGGCATTTGAACCCCACTTTTCTTCATTCTTTGTTCTCAATCTCTCCTCCACAATTTACATCAACTTTCTTTCAAAAAGCCAAAATCACCACCTCCTTCACCCTTTCTTCTTTCTTTGAAATTTCACATTAGTGAATCTTGATCTCCATTGTTATTCTTCTCCCATTCACCGAAAGCGAAACTACACTCTTGTTTGTTCTTGTAGCGAAATCTTCCTCTTGTTCATCTTTTTCGGGATTTTCATAAAAGCCAAAATCCCTAGATCTCATCTCCTGTGCCTGCCGGATTCTCTCGAGGTGTCGACATGCGAATCTTGAAGAAAACTTAGGGTAAGTATCGATTCGTGAGATTACAGTCTTTTACGGCTTTTTAGAGACTCTAGCTGAATGGCTATATAGAAATTAATCTTGAGTTTTTCTCTTATTTTCGTTTTACATTTAGGCCTTGCATTAGGGAGTTTCCTCATTGTAAGCCCATTATTCAAATAGACGAGACTTGGTTTTACAAGGAATATACACACCCACTTCTTATTTCTATTGCGGAAAATGAAAACCAAAACATATTGCTAATGACCTTTGCCATTGTTGACAAAGAAAACATGAAACAATACGAGTTTTTCTTTACAAACTTGCACAGGCATGTTGGTAAAAAAGATATCATATGCTTGATATTTAATCAAGCCAAAAGGATTATAATTGAAATAATCCATTTTGGAATTTTATGAAATTTTATTTATTGCAGTCGACATATTACATGCAACTTTCACAAAAATACCAAAATCCTAATCTACGCAAACAAGTTGTTAACATGGATACATATTCAATACTTTTCAATATCGTATGTTTTAATTTAATGTTTTCTTGCAATTGTTAACTAAATGTGAAATTTAACAGGGTATGAGCTTTAAGGACCTTGGTTTTGCCGAAGAATGGTGATATTACAAGCTGAAAAATCAAACGCTAAGGTTTGGTTGGATGACATCCTTAAGCATCATTGAACTCAATCATATGATGAAAGTTGATGTTACAGTCATATGACTATTAACCTAGTGAAGGTTGTAATTCTATTATGAATGGGGCATGTCATCTGTTAATAACCGTTGTGTTCACATCAACATATTAAAGGTTGGAGACATTAATTGTTGAAATGGGGGAGAAAATAAATCCGGATGATGACAATAAGACATACCTTCTCGGAGACTCTAACCAAAGTGATGGTTTCCAATCATAGAAAAGAAAACTTGATGATGGTACATATATTTTCAAATGAGAATGAAACTTTACAGATGACTAAGTTTATTGGACAACATACATGTATCCTGACTAGGTCATACTGAGTTTATCTTTAGCGTCGGTGGTGCAATTGTGAGAGGTTTCAAGCATTATTGTGCCCATGAACGCATGTTGTGGCTGCATGTGCTAGTGTCAATGTCGATGGCATGCATTATATTGATGATATGTACAAGCTTTAACACATTTTCTGTGTATATAAACATGAGTTCCAAAATATTATAACACTCAAAATATCAGGTAATCAAAATATTGTAAAATAAAAATGCTAACATCATTGAAACAATTACAACAGTAAAAATATATGCTTTGACGAAGTCATGTGAGGTGTGAATTGTTGGAATAGTCTTCGTCGACGACTAAGCTATGCTTTTCAGTTAAGCAAAATATATTCATCACCCAAATTGACTCCATCATTCACTTGTTTTGTTGTATTCGATGGTGCGACATACACATAATTATTAAGAAAACCACAATAAAGATAAGTTATGTCATTAAAATTAGGCAGATAACCAAATGATGCCAAAGTCCAGGAACTTCCAAGTGAGGCGTATTATGAAGTCGAGGCATACAACGATGGTGGTTATTGTGAAATATTTTGAACAAGGGAAAATAGGCCTAAAGAATATGTTCCCAACATTTTTGGTTCGTACAAACTTCTTTGTTCGACAACATACAATAACTTTTCCCAATGGTAAATAAATCCAAAGGCAAATTTTTTTCCAGCGACTAGTTGATTTGCTATGTAAACCCAAATCATTTTCTTTTGCATTCAAATCTTATTCTCTCAATTCTTTCAACTATTTAGTTCTCAATTTTTCATTCAATTTCTCAAAAAAATCTTATTGTTTTAATTTTATATTTCGTAATTTCTTTGATTTTAATTGATTTTTATAATGACAATTCCACTTATTTGTTTGGATGACAAACACATTTTCGATGTCTAATTGCAAATGGTAAAAAGTATTATTAATTTTTAAAATTTTAATTAACTTCATTATTAAGTTGTTAACATTATTAATTTTATAATTTTTTATGTTTATATAATCAAACTGAAGATCGGATTTTAGAGACGTACATACACAATTTAACTACGAGTGCACTGTGTGTTATTGAACAACACTTGCAAGAGGCGAGATTCTTGCATGTGTCTCATATGCTCGAGGGGGACTAAATTGGATCCTACACATCTTAGATCTTTAATGGAAAAATGGAGACCCGAGACACACAAATTCCATCTTCCGTGCGGTAAGTGTACAATTACACTCGAGGACGTAGCTTTACAACTCAGTTTACCAGTGGATTGGCTAGTTGTTATAGGGGGCAGTGGGCGTTGGCGATTGAGCGAAATTTGCAAGCAATTATTAGGCAAGGTGCCAAACAAGTTTTTTGGTAGCCGAATAGCGATGAAATGGTTGGAAGACAACTTCAATTATATCAACAACTCCTCGAGTGCCGTTGAAAAAGAACAATACACCTGAGCATTCATCTCAAGATTAATCGAGGGTCTTCTAATGCCAGATAAATCTCGAAATCTAGTACATTTAAGGTGGCTTCTACAACCCGTCAACTTGAAAGAAGTGAGACGATTCAGTTGGCGATCAGTTGTGTTGGTAGCATTGTATCGAGAGATGTATTGGGCAATGAAATCACAAAAAAAAAAAAATTAAAATCAATGGTTGCATACTCCTTCTTTAGTCATGAGCATGGTATCGACTACCATTTTTATGTCCCCGAGTAAACGCCTCTTATGTATTCCCACTTGTAATAAGGTAAAATTCATTTGATAATATAGTTATCATAATATTTTTTTCATTATTATATTTTTGAAATAACATATTATTTGAATAGGTGGAACAATGAGGCGAGTCATGTAGGTATAAAAGACGAGCTTAAAGATATCCGACTACTGTTAGATTAACGATCGGAAGCTGATGTTAGTTTTTAAAATTTTAAATTATATAATATTTACGTAAGGATTTGAAAATTAAAATTAATTACATAATAAAATTTATAATTTCGTATTATAGTTTGAATGGATGTCATAAGCTAATTTGAGAATTCAAGAATGTATCTCGATCGAATTTGGCCAATTGCAATATCTAGCACGTTAAGGTGTCATTGATAGTTTTTGAGACAGTCAAGATGCACAAATTCGATTGAGTGATGTGCCAGTTCGGGTTTAGGCAAAGTATTCTGCCGTTATTCCAGGGTATCGAAGAACTGCACAAGGTCAACTTGCAGAGGAGAACCGATGAAAATTGGGCAAAATTCCATGCCAAATATATCTACATTTGGAAGGATAGGTATGATTTCATATCTATACACCAAATAGTTCTCCCACCGGATTTGGCGACCCCTCCGGATTACATGACATGATTTAGGCTTTACGGTAAGTCATATCTACCACCAAAGGAGGAAATGAGTAGACAATGTTATCATAGGAGGCCAAGATGACCCCACATGAATCTTAGGTCACAAGTACATGCCTCAATGGAGCACCAATCATCAGCTCCAACCCGACACGAGGCACTGATGAGTGCACCACCTCTTGATCAATATGGTTCATATTATTATTATGGTTTCACTAACCTTATTTTTTACACAAGCACCATATTATTTACCATTATATGATGCACCAACACCTTCTCTAGGTGTTTTTTTTTGCACCACCTCCATTCCCGACACCATATGGAGCGTCAATGCCGACAACAACATCGTATCCACCATCTCTGACAATTCCAATATTTTATCTGCAGCAAGGTTATGCGACACCATACACTTATCCATCGATAGTGTCGCAAACATCCCCAGCAACTTAAGACCACACGACACTTAAGCACGAAGAACAAGATGAAGATGAAGAATATGAGAAGTCGGAACCCCAACTACAAAGAAATCCTCGCAATTGATGCCCACAGGGTTGTGGCACACATTTGGACCGATGACGCAGATAATTTTTTTTAAATTATTGTCATGTAAATCATTATTTTCTATGTTAACTTTTAATTTGTATTTTATTAAGATTTTTCATCCATATTGTACTTATTCCAATTATATAAAAAAAAAAAGTTGTTCTATTGTATTTTATATCAATAATATACCTATTGACAATCTAAGAAAAAATAAAAAAAATTTGCGTTATTGTATTCTATTGTATTTCATATCAATAGTATTATTTATTTATTTACAATCTACAAAAATAATAAAAATTTTGTTTATATTGTATTCTACTATATTTTACATAAATAATATATCAATATTTACAATTTACCAAAAATGAAAAGCAATAAAAATGAATAAATTGTTTGTTTGTTTGTTTTTATGTCTATAAAAATGAATAAATGTTTTAATTAGGTTTTATCCTCAATGTTGCCCCTAAGTGTGGACATGTTGGCTTAGTATCCTTTGGGTTCCTACAAGATTTTGTATAACCTCGTTGGTTTATCATCTCCTAAATATTTATATTTTCGTATGTATGAGTAGAATTCGATTAACCTTTTGACTTTCGACGCAACCTAATATTCAGTACCAACTTGAATGGAGCACTTGAGATAGGCGACCACATACTTTCATATGGGATTGTTGGTTATGTGGTCATGGGTTGAAGTATAACTTGAACCTATAGTTGATAGTGGTTATACGATTACGAGTTCAAGTTTCACGATACCGGAAGAGGGTGATTTATAAACCTCGTACATAAGTTTGACATTAGAATTATAGGGAACAACTAAGGAGTTTTTCAATATAATCAACTTAATTCTTTTTCTCCATCTCCACCAAAGTAGTATCTTTAACCTTATTGTCCATAACTTGTGACAAAGTTGAGGGCAAAAGGACTTTCTGAGGGAGAAGCCTAAGTTGCAATGCGATGGACTTTTATGGTGATGGTTTCATCCTCACATGACAAATGAAATGTATGGGTTTCCAAGCGCCATCGCATCACCATGAACTCAAACATACCTTAAAATTATCACAACGTTTACCTCAAACACAAATACAAATAAATCATTCTCCTCAAATTTTCAACGAAAAAGAAAATAGAAACAGAAAACGCATCTTGCAGGAAGAGTTTTCTGCTAAGGTGGCAACTAGGGGGTTGAAAGTGCATCTTGAAGCGTTTTCTGTTCCTCTCTTCAAAATCGGTTTATTTCTTGAAATATAGAAATAGTTTAAATCCTAATTATTTTTAAAATCAACTTTTCTTCAATTTTACCCGTTAAGATGGTACTTCTTGCACAAAGGTGATTGAAAATAATTCAATTTACATATTTTTAAATCATAAATTAATTATTATTTGCCTTTTTTTAACTTACACTTTCATTTATTATATTTATTTTAGTTTATACAGAAATTTAAATATCACAATTATATTACATGAAAGCCTTTTAACACGAAAAACTTTTAGTCGATATATTATTAAATTAAAATTGATAAAAGGAAATATAAAAATATGAAGACAAAATATTAAATTATAGTATAAGGAATTTTTAATCCTAACCAATATTTTGTCTCAACTTTATTTAAATGATATAATTTATTAATTAAATTAAATATATATTTGTCACAACTGTTATTAATGAATTTGAAAATAATATTAAGTTGATATAATTGATTAATTCTGAAATGAAAATACGAATAAAGAAATTTTAAATCTTGAAAAATTATTAATTAATATTTGATGAATTGATTTATTAGGATGAGTTTATAATAAAAAATGCACATTATGTATGAAATTTAAATTTATTCATAAATTTTGTTCAGTATTCAATTTAATTGTAGACTTCTCGTATTAAACTAAGTCAACATAACTTTATTCAAATACAAGTTGTTTCATAATTAAATTTATTTTACGAAACTTTTGGTATGAAACTAAGGCAGCCTAACTTAATGCAAATTAAAATCATTCTATGAATTAATATATTAATCAATTTTTACACATAATCTTTTTTTTTTAAAGTTTAACAATGAGAATCAATTTATATTTTGTACCAAACTTAAACTTATTGTATATACTAATAAAGTTTGTTGTATATACTAAATAATTTCTTGTTAAATTTAGTATATGATTCATATTAATCGATTTATTAATAAAATTTACTATGGACTTATTTATCTAAAAGTAAAATGTTCTAAAATTAAAGATTATAATATATATATATATATATATATATATATATATATATATATATTACATTACCACATCTCCATCTGGGTCAAAATAATTATGTAAAAATTTAGTGAAAATTAATATTAGAGTTAAATATAGTTTTGGTGAAAATAGTTAATAAATAATTATTATGAAGTCTTGGGTTCAAATCTTACTATTTATATATATGTACTTTTTTTTTTATATTTTATATGAAAAAATAAAATATATCTAAAATAATAATTATTGTTTTATTTAAAATAATAATATTTTAATAATTTCACAATTCAAATGGAAACCGTTTTAAAATTACTCCAGCTCAATCAAACTCTTTATAAATAGTAAAGATGGATAGTAAAGAAGTCCAAAAAATGTAACTGGTAAGGGTGGAAAAACTCTTTTACTTTTTCTAAAATTTTAAATGATAAAAACTCATTATATTATATGAGTTTGAAAAATTCCATTTATAACGCTGGAAATTCTATTACATATGTATATATATATGTAGAAATCACGTATTTAAAATATAGAGGTGTGTTAAAATTAATATACAAAAATAATAAAGCGTATGGTTTAAAATTAATTAATAATAACACATAAAATATATATAGTATTAAAATAAAAATTATATTAAATTGTGAGTAAATTAAAATTTAAACACATAAATATATTGGATTAAGAATACTAAATGAATATAATTGTTTAATATGGTGTTGTCACCAATCTTAAGTTAATATCGAGTTAATTTGTGACACAAACTCAATCAATAACATTATTAATATATATACAAATGATAAAAGTAATAAAATGTGCTTAATAAAATTAAAGTGTATAAAAACATTAAAATAAAACTTTGTTTTATTAATGCAATTAACATGTGTTCAATTACCATTATATGAATATTTTTAAAATAAAAATAAAAATACTTTTAAATAATATAATTTATTTTAATTAAAAATATTAAAATAATTTTTAATTAAATTAATACTTAATTGATTCGTGTAATTAAATTAAATATTTAAATAATAGTATAATAGGAAATTAGGTAGGGAATTGTTCTACTTATAGAGGGCAGCAGGCTGCTATAGAGCTTGTATATGAGCTTTTTACTATATTATTATTTTTGCAAAATAATAATAATTATTCTTAAATTTTAAAAATAATATACTTATACTTTTAGTTAATGATGTTTTAGCAGTGTTAGTAGAGATTTTGATATATTAAAATTCTTTTATTCGAAATACATAATTCTAATTATAGTTAAATCAAATATAAGATATATAAATTAATTTTAATTTATGTGTAAAAAGTAAATGGTTTGAGGAAAGTGTGAGTAGTCCCATCCGAGAGTAAATGCTAAACAAAATTCCATAATAGACCAAAATTGAGTGCGACGGATGAGAGTCATTATTGTTTCTTTCACAACCACACATCTTCATCTTATACTAAAACATCACGTAATCTTTATATCAAGGACAGCACCTCCGATTATTTTTTTTACTTTTTCAGCTCAATTATGTTATTCCTGCAATTTAGTTTTATATTTTAATTCACTTATTTTAATTTTAATGTTAAATTTATAAAATTTTATTATTTTTAAAGTCTGGTGCGAAAAATATATATTTTATATATATATATATAATATCATATTAATTTATTATTTTATATATTACTCACAAAAAAATATTTAAAGAATTTGACGATCGCCTTTTACGTTAATAATAAAATCAAAATATTAAATTAAAAATATAAATTAAATCTACAATTTACATGTATATATTAATAATAATAAAATTTAATCATACAGATTTGATTGGGTTAAAATCAAAATTTTAAAATTCAACCATTACAAGGGTTAAAACTGATGAACATAAATTACATGGACTAAATTTCTAGTTTTTAGTCCTTCTCCTTTGAAAAAAGAAACCCATTAATTAAAAAGGTATAGAAAAAAGTATGTTAAAAAGTATAGATGTGAACATCAACTATCCAGCCTACTTTAAGCACCATTCCTTTACATCTAATATATTAAATTCCATTGTGTGAATTAAGTGGAGACCACATATGCTTCTCCAATAGCCTATGATGGATCTTTTCTTAAGCTTTGGAGTGATTAATTATATATTGAAGGTGGATTGGCTTTGTTGAAATGCTTTAAAAAGGAAATTTCTTGTTTCGCAATTCACAAATAGTTGATTATCCATTAACTAATTTTATTAATTGATTTAACCAATTAATTTTATTAATTATTTTATTTAAAAGTATTTGGCAAAACTTAATTAATAGCTAAAAGTTGATATGTATAAAATGACAAATAAGGGCATGACACATTTTATTGTTAAGTATTTATTTGTTTATAATACTTTGGTTTTATTGGATGAAATTATTGAAATAAAATACTATTACCAAGGAATTAAAACATCCATTATAGAAATTATTTAGTGAATATTTTTAAAATTTAAATAAGCAAATTTCTAAGGTTCATTATTTACAAATGTTAACCTTGTGGAAATTGATGAATATTAATAGTGTATCAAAATAATTATAAATTTTATTCTTAGTGATAATTATGCTATGTTCTTAGTATGCAAATTAATGATAATTATGTCACACTCTAAATAAATTTGTCAAGTAGCATATTACAATTAATATAAAGTTGCATAAGAAATCATTTTACACAAGTATATTAGTACCGTAAAATACATATACGAAACTTAATAAATTAGGATATGTCATGTAAAATCATCAAGAATAAAACTAGATGCGGAAGTGTACTTGAATCCATTGATTTCTTGAAATCTTTAGATCTTATGGTTTTAATCTTCCAAATTACCACACAAACAATTTAGAGAAATTGGCTCACTCTTTTCTAAAGATGGGATATTAGAAAAGTTTTATGTGTGTAATTTTGGGGATTATAACCCTAATATATAAATTTTGCACATTAACCTAATTTCTGATCAGCCTATCATTAATTAGAATTAGTTAGTAGAGTATCTACACATATTTGACTTATACTTTATTTAATAACTAAAGCCCAATAAACCTTAACCAAATTAGATCACTTTCAATTTGGGCTAACATTTTATGATAGTAAATAATAACATGTAATTACTCTTATTATATATGTGATGTCCATATTTTCTAACAATCTCCCACTTGGACCACATATATTTGCTAATTACTCTCAATTACATGTCATTATATAACCTTATAAGTTCAAAACTTTACCATCATATCCACAAGGTATTTCAAATAATCTCGTCCATTAATTATGTTAACATAGAACCAAGGCAAATTTTGTTACACATATAGTAGCTAAATCTATCCCTGATCACGTATATTAACACAACAAAATGACATATATCAAGTATAGATGTGCAGCATGGAAATTACATGTAATATGATCCAAACATTTCTATTTCAACTGGTCTTCCTTAAACCTTAGTGAGATCAAACATTATCAAAATCAAAGTGTGAATAAACCAAATAAACTTTTATTTCTGTAGAAAATAACCTTAATATAACCGAAAATTTGTCTATAATAGAAAAGCATTTTAAATTACAAACTCCCATTAAAACTGAATATCTTGGAATGGCATTACACTCATATGAACAGTGTACTCTTATAAAACCTTGGGTGTAGTACCTTAGTAAGCGGATCTGCAATCATGGAGTTTGTCTCAATATGCTTTATAGACACCTAACCACTCTGAATTTTTACTTTAACAATCAGGAACTTAAAGTTTATGTGCTTTGACTTTGATGTGCTCCTGTTGTTATTGGAATGAAGGACTACCAATGTGACACCCCAAACCCAGCCTAGACGTTATGGCCGAATCTGGCGATGTCACATGGTAGTACTTTGCAAAAAGTGAGTTGTCTTCAAAAGAAAATTCCTTTCTTTATCGCTTCTTCACACTCTCTTATGTTAATTTTAAGGCGTGTCGATAAATTTTAAAACGTAATTTATTTTCAAAAAGTTTTTTTTTAAAACTTTATTAATTTACAAAACGTCACTTATCGCGGAAGTTTTTAAAACAGTTTGCGTATTTGTTAAAACGTTTGATTCTTTTTGAAAACTCGATCATTCCTACTTCTAGCATTTGTAAATCGAAACAATAGAAATCCCAAATTAACCATGAAAATCCAAAAGGCCATTATTACAGTAAACTACCCCAAAATAAAATCAAAGTACTAAAATAGAACGAAATGGGTCGTGTGGCCACCGATAAGTCCTTCATCGCACCAATCCGCCTATGTTTGGGGATTACCTGTACAGTTAAAACAAAAGGGTGAGTTCTCGAAAACTCAGTGTGTAATTCCATATAGAACAAAATGCATGCATGTAAGGCAATCACAGATGCAGGCCTAAGCCTTTTCGTAATCAAGGATGTCGATTTGGGCTTTAGCCCATCTTAATACAGAGGCAGTCATGCATTTGGGCCTTGGCCCATTACAGTATCAGTAATCAATACAGTATCAAAATATGCAGTATACAAGTCCTACCCAGCCAACCTCTACACTCCATCTTCGTCCAACCCTACACTCCATGTGGGGATATAATCAACCCACCCATCCCTACATTCCAAAAAGTACCTAATGCGGCACTAAACAAGAGTTTGTAAAAAATGTCACAAGATAAGTTAGGCTCGAAGCCTTTCAGTACACTTCCTTCGTTCCATATAACCCCATCCCTATGCAATGCATCATACAATTATGTCATGCCAAATCATGGTATCATATATGTATTTAGTACAGTTTTAACAACATGCTCAAAATACAGTCGTACATGTATATATATAAAGTACATGGATATAACAGTCATTCAGTCAATTAGGGATCTAAGTAATCTTACCGACCCTACAGTAAGTCCACAGTGGTCTCGAGTGATCCATGCAACCTTAGCAATGAAACAGTGAAAATTAGGCCCACATACCCATGTTGTCCGCCCGTGTGAGCCCACCTCTGGTGTGGCCTGCACAGCCCAAAATGGCCTTGGCCGTGTAGATCACACGGCCTAGCCCAATAATCCCACACGGCCCAATTCGGCTTAGCCCATGCGTCACACACGGCCTGCCTTGTCGACCACATGCCCGTGTTCGGTCACATGGCCTGCCACACGGGTGGCACACACCCGTGTGGTGTCGACAGTCTCCTTTTGGTTTTCATTGATTTCCATTTATAGAGTTGTATTTACACACCGGTCCGATTTTTGTCGCCTAATCACATGCCAACACTTCAAGTACCTAATAATTGATCAATTTTCCATTCAATTAATCACAATACAGCCAAATTAATCTAAACCAAAATAAGATATTCAACTTCTAACGGAACAATCCTTACCGCCAATCTAATACCAGAAGATTCCTCCCCATACGTCAACGATGGTCCCCAGTCCCTCGGTCGACTTCTAATCAAAACAATACACAACCCTTTAAAAACTAACTTCAAGTAACAGAGCGGTGAAGAATCGAATACTTATCGAAAGAGTGCTAAGGAACGTAGAGTAAATGATAACAAACAAAATCAAGAGATGATAAGGAACACACGATTTTGGTAGCAAGGATGGACAAAACAAAAATCAAAGAGAAAAAAACAACAATATTTTAGCAGCAGCAAAGGGGAATATAGGAAGGGAGAACAACTAGTAGAATCAGATAACAATAATCGGTACAAAAAAACTAGGAATGGTCGACAGAGAGTTGAGAGAAAAAAAAGCAAAATCGAATTTTCCAAAAAGAGAAAATAAAGGAAAGGGATGCACTAGGAGAATTTCGACCAAGAGAAGAAGGGATTTGCCGTCAGAAACCTAGGGAATTTGGGGAGAGGGTGCTGAAATTTTGGAAAAGGAATTCAAGTTCAACACAACCTTTCATCACATCCCTTAAAACTCTCCTCAAAATCCTTACTATTAATCGTACACTTCCCCACACACTTAAAATGCCTTATTTTCCTCCACCAATCCCACAACTACTCAACCACTCAGTATTTCGGCTACACCAAAACACTCACAAGGCATAAGCAGCAAAATAACTCCTTTGTTTGTGCATGGACTCAAACTCTAGACCTCCTGCTCATTTGCAATCCACTTAACCACTAGACCAGCAGGCCCATTCTGACATATTTTACCAACATTTATTTATAAGTCTACTAACTAGAGATAGGGGTTTATTCAATTAAAAAAAACTACCCAAGCTAAGGCTTGAACCCAAGACTTCTCAAACACTCCCAGAACACATAACCACTGAAGCAGATACAGATTTGCGTCACAAACATACGAAAATAAATATTAAGGATTTTTAGGGCATTACAACCAATTATTGTCATAATTTGCACCCTAGTGACAAAATTTTACATCAATAGTCCATCAAAATCAAAATCTATATACCTGATGATCTCTAACATATCAAACCTTAAATATGTGAGTATGTAATCTTTTATTCTCTGAAGATACCTCATAACCCTCTTAGCTGCTATCCAATGGTTCATACCAAGTTGCTTAAATGTTTGCCTAACATCCCAACAATGTACATAATATCCCAACGCGTACATACTTGATGCATAGGGAACTTTTGCATTTCCTAGATTTCAAGGTTACTTTTAGGGCATTGAGTAAGACTAAATTTGTCTCTTTTAACAACTGGGGTATCACCTAGTTTACAACCTTGCATGCCAAACCTTTTGAGTACTTTATCGATATAGCTCTTTTATGACAATCCAAGAATACCTCGAGATTAATTTCAATGTATCTGAATTCTTAAAAAAAAAAGATGCGTCCCCAAGATCTTTCATCTTAAAATGCTTAGATAAAAATATCTTGGTTTCATCCAATAAGCTTATATCACTAGTGGGAAGCAAAATGTCATCGACATATAGAACCAATAATATATACTTACTTCCATTGAATTTTTGATACACACAATCATCAACAATATTCATCTCAAAACTGAATGGAACAATTACTTGATGAAACTTATAGTACCATTGAAGGGAAACTTGCTTGAGTCCATGAATGAATTTTGTTAATTTGCAAACCTATGGTACCATTCTTTGGGTTTCCCGACACAAAGTTTGTAATGACCTAAAATTCACGAGCATCAAAAAATATGTTGTCGCCTCTGTCTTAGTAAAACGAATTTGTAAATATTTTTAATAAATATTTACGAAGCTAGTTGTGTGTTTAACTAGGTTATAGTTAGATGAATTTGATTTAATTAGGAGTACTTAAGAAAAAGGATTAAATGTAACATCCCGAATATGGGCCTAGTAGATTTGGGCTTATTAGGTTGTAACGCCCCAAAAATCTTGAAACTTTTAATTTCTGTGCATGGGAGTTAATATGTATGTGTAGCACTTAGAATAATAATATTAAGATATTATCGAGATTAGTTGAAGCCTTCGAGTTAGGGGAGACTATAGGAAAAATTTATGTTCTTACTTAGTGGACCCTAATCTCAGGCATGAGGCCTCATAAGTAGATTAAGAAAAGAGAGGACACAAAAATGGACTCTTAGGTTTGGGGTGTTACAGATTGGTATTAGAGCCTGGTTTAAAACTCAGCTTTGAGAGTTTTTGGGCTCAAAACATTTTCTAGAAATGGGCTTTTGAAACATGCATGTTTATAAATGATAACAGGTTTGTTAGCGGCATGACACCTGCGTCTCCGGCCCAAGTCCGCCAGGTAAGTATTCTGAACCATTATATGATATATATATATATATATGGGCTTGAAGGGCTTTAAGGGACGTAGAGTAGTTTTAATTAGAATTTGATGGACTTTAAGCTTAGCTTAAACAAATCTTTACCCTTCATAAAACTTAATTTCCCTAATTAAACATGTCTGTGAGCAAGTCACAGGGTTAAGGTGTGGAAACAAGCATACGCATGTCTAGGATTGGATCCAGGAAGAGCTTGGTATTTAAGCAGTCCTAGTGACTCACCTTCTCTTCTCTGGAATCCTGCCTGGTGCGTAGTGACTATTCACCTTAATCGTGAAGACTTGTTAACGGGCCAAAGTTCTAACTAAAACTCGAAAAAGACCAGCCACCCTATTTTCACAAAAATTACTAGAATGCCTTAGTTTTGTAAAATTCCCGAAATACCCCTAATTTGTAAAATTACCAAATTATCCCTAATTTGTAAAATGACCAAAATACCCTTAATTTGTAAAATTACCGAAATACCCCTATCTTGAAAAATCACTAAGA
Organism: Gossypium rotundifolium; assembly: GCA_025506655.1. NCBI lineage: Eukaryota > Viridiplantae > Streptophyta > Magnoliopsida > Malvales > Malvaceae > Gossypium > Gossypium rotundifolium. The sequence continues at coordinate 111,850,415 of CP106730.1, forward strand.
CACCTTATTTTGAAAATTACAAAAATACCCTATAGGTTAAAATTACGAAAATACCTCCGGTAGTGAAATGACAAAATACCCTGAGAGAGGAATATGAGTTCATGGATGTTGCTTGTGTGGTTGATGCGTATGTGATGTTCGATTGATGATGATTGAATGAGAATTCTAGAATTAGGAAATATAGACTTGAGAATTAAACTCAGTAGATAGAATTCAATTGAAAGAACTACTATCAAAATAATTTTACATAAGATTGTTCGCGTTAATAAGTGGAAAGAATTAATTATTCATAAAATTCTTAATCGATAAACGTCGACCGAAAGAATGAGGACAAGGGGACGAAGACGCTCCAGATGCGAATAATGGTGCATGCCCTACTGTAGTATATTGAGTTTTTATTTTTTAATTAGAGTGCGCAGCGGAAGCGTAGTGATGAGACTTGGGTTGTACAATTGATAGTTAATTAAAAATTTCGAAGACGAAATTTCTTTAAGGGGGTAGAACTGTAACATCCCAAATTTGGGCCTAGTAGATTTGGGCTTATTAGGTTGTAACGCCTCAAAAATCTCGAAACTTTTAATTTAGAATAATAATATGTATGTGTAGCACTTAGAATAATAATATTAAGATATTGTCGGGATTAGTTGAAGCCTTAGAGTTAGGGAGACCATAGGAAAATTTATGTTCTTACTTAATGGACCCTAGTCTCGGGCATGAGGCCTCATAAGATTAGGAAAAGAGAGGACACAAAATGGACTCTTAGGTTTGGGTTGAGGCCCAATTAAGTTTTCTGTTTGGGCATTATAGGACTTAAAAGGTAGTACATGTGTTTAAAACATCAAAATGGGCTTGTGGCCCAAAGGGTCGATAAGCGCCACTAAGGGAACAATGAGGTGACGCCACACCAGAGAGTAAGGGGCCCAAATTTAAGTTTTAAGGAGCCCAATTCCTTTGATTTGCGTTAGCTAATTTTCGATATTAGGGTTAGGTGGAGTGGACGGCTACAAGGCTAAAAAATAGGAGGATTTATGTGAATGGGATAATGTAGATAATATAGTTGATAATAGGGAAGATAAAAAGAGAAAAATTAGGAGCTATCTGCTGAGAGAAGAGTTGGCCAAAATTTCATCACCTAGAGGAGTAAAGAAATCGATTTTTAATAGCCATAGGGGGTGCCGAATTTTCTATAAATAGGGGGAATAGCTCATCAATTTCAGCATTTGAACCCTACTCTTTTCTTCATTCTTTGTTCTCAGTCTCTCCCTCCACAATTTCTGTCAACTTTCTTTCAAAAAGCCAAAAATCACCACCTCCTTCACCCTTTCTTCTTTCTTTGAAATTTCCTGTTAGCTGAATCTTCTGATCTCAATTGTTATTCTTCTCCCATTCACTAAAAGTCGAAACTACACTCTTGTTTGTTCTTGTAGCCGAAATCTTCCTCTTGTTCATTTTTTTCGGGATTTTCATAAAATTCGAAATCCCTAGATCTCATCTCCTATGCCTGCTAAATTCTCTCTGAGGTGTCAGCTTGTGCCGAATCTTGAAGAAAACTTAGGGGAAGTATCGATTTGTGAGATTACAGTCTTTTACGGCTTTTTAGAGACTCTAGCCGAATGGCTATATAAAAATTAATCTTGAGTTTTTCTCTTATTTTTGACATTCCGGGATCTGAAGAGGAGTCAATCGCGTAGATCTCTAAGTTATAGTTCAGTAACACTCGAATCGTGTTACTTTCGGGATTTCAAGGTAAAGAGATCTATCGATTTTTAACGTGTAAATTTGGGTATTTACTAACCCTTGGCCGATTGTAGGGGAGGCCAAATCTTCGTGTTCTTTCGGCTTTTGAGCAAGGTTTTAGACTAAGGGTTGTAGATCCAGATAGTAAGGATATTGACTAAGGGTGTAAAGCTACACAATATCAGGTGTGTAACTTTTCACACCATTAGATTGTCTGTTAATATGTGTTAATAAATCTGATTATATTCTGTTAAATGTCGAAATCCCGGCATAACATTCGAAACCCGAGGAGGGTAAAAGCGAATCACCAGGTTAGTGATCTCTGTCATTCTTCAGTGAATGTTCCTGTTAAGATGATATGTTTTATAAGTATGCCGATTTCTGTGATTGCACGGGGTTGGGTTTGATGAAAGGGGAAGTGTTCTGTGTAGTGGCTTTTGCCATGATCTGTTGTAGTGGCTTTTGCCATGATCTGTTGTAGTGGCTATTGCCATGATCTGACGATGAGCAGCATGACTGCCATCGATGGTGTGTAGCGGTGTGGGTTGATTGTAGAAATCCCCAATGGTGTGAATGGCTGGTACGGGTGGCGTGTAGTGGATGGAAACCTAGGATTTGGGTTGGGCTTGCATAATTATTGTTATATATATTAATCTATTATTTTGTTCTGTGGGGCTAAGGCCCAAATCTAATGGTGCATGAGGGTTGCACACTGAGTCTCGCGACTCAACCTATTATTTAACAATTTCAGGTAGCACCTAGTGCAACGGACCGGGCTGGAGAGGAGAGCAAGGTGGTCATGCAAAAGAACATTTGGATTCAACAAAAAGACCCTAATTTATTATTTTATATTTTTTTATTTAATGGGTTTTAAGTCTCGTTGTAATAAGGCCATGGGCCACTAGACTTTTATACCTTGTTTTGGGATTTATTATGGGCTTTTATTTTTGGTCAGACACTTAAATTTTAATTAAACTAAGGCATATATTAAGATTTTGGTTTTTAATTCATAAAACAACAAATGAAATTTATAACTTAGTTAAACTTATCAAGTTATCAAGTTTTTCCGAACAAAAGATTGAATACAAGAAGAAAAAAAATATTTTCCCGAAAATTTCGACATCTTTTATAGAATCTTTTTAGTGACATGCCAGATCCGGCTATAGTGTTTGGGCCGGGTTTGGGGTGTTACATTAAATTATAATAGAGGTAAAAGTTTAATTATTGATTAAAGAAAGTAAAAAGGACTAAATAGGCAATTAAGCCATTTTAGTTAATTTAGGTTGTTTAACATTGAAATATCAAATATTTTTAGCTAAGATTTTTATTATAATATATTATTTTATTATTATATTAATATTACATTATATTATATTATTTTTATATTATATTATTATATATATAAAACCAAAGAAACAAAATAGGTGAGGGACGAAATAGAGAGAAAGAAGAAAGAAAAGGAAAGAAAAGAATTTAGGGTCTTCAAAGGTTCAAATTTAAATTGGTAAGTCAATTTAAGTCATTTTCTTGTAATTTTGAGTTTTTATGATCCTAGAACAAAATACTACTAGATATATGTTGAAATTATTAGATTTTTAGATACTAATTTTGTTGAGTAAAAGTGTGAATTAGGGATTGAATTAATAGAATTTCAAGTTAGAAGTGAGAGAATGATTAAATTGTAAAATAGGCTATAAATTTTGAGTAATAAGGACTAAATTGCAAGAAATTCAAAATTAGGTATTTATGATGAAAATTAGAGAGTTAAGTTTAAGTTTGGTTGAAAATTGAATATAAATAAGGTATGAATTGGGATGGAAAAATAGATGATTTTAGTTAGGATTAAGTTGGAATTAAGGTAGAAGTTAAATAGGAAATTCAAGTATTTGATGTGAATAATTGTTGTATTAATAATTGTAAATTATTTTAATTCTAATTTTCGTAGCTAACATCGAACCGGAGACATCAGCTCAGATGGGAAAGGAAAAGATTGTCGGAGAGTAACTCGAGAGAAATTCTAATTTGTATTACTATAATTAGAATTTAGTTATTATTTATTTTTGAATTTTAATTAATGTGTGTGGTAAGTGGAATTGAGGTAAGAAATGATATTGAATTATGAATTATGTGAATATTTGAATGTATATTGATTGGAAATTGAAAGTGATTTGAATTGAATTAAATAAGTTATTGTGATATTAAATTGAAAATATGAGAATTTGTGATTGGTATGAATTTGATTGAAATTGAATTGAGAAAGTGAATTAGAAACCCTATTAACTAGTCAAACTAAGTCGGATATAGTTGGCATGCCATAGGATTGGAAGTGTTCATGGTTACTTCGACTTCGAGTCGATGGGACACTGGGTGTCATTATATTACTTTGGATAGATTCGATGAGGTACTGGGCACCAACTTACTTCGGCATGGTCGACGAGACACTGGGTGTCAACTTATTGCTTCGAACTATCCGATGAGGCACTGGGTGCCATATTGGTGTGTTTGGTTAGATCCGTGTATCCGTCAAAGTCTGAATCACGTTAATAGGGAAAATGAATAAATTTTGATAATATAAATTCTATTGAATGATTTTATATATGAAATGAAAGAAATAATGATATGAGATGTGGGAATGGAAAGAATTTTGAGATAGTGAAATATTGTATGAATTCAATTGGATACAAGTTTGAAAAGTTACTATTATTATTAAATAAATTGATTTAATATGTATTAGTTATTAAAAGGATAAAAGTATAAATTGAATAAGTATACTTATTTGCATGATTTACAAATTTGAATTATACTAATACCACTGAGTATAATATACTCAGCGTACGGTTGTTTTCCGTGCGCAGATTAGTAGAAGTCAAACGATCCAGTCCAGCATCCAGAGCCGATCCCGACCTCAGAAACTTGGTGATATATATATTTCTTTTTGGTAAAGGTGGCATGTACCTAGGTTATGTATATGTGTCATGGTGGATATTGGTTGTAATAGATGACATATGTTATTTGAATAGACATATGAAAGAATAAGAAGATAAAATGGCAAATATGATATTAAACTTTAAAATGGAAATAGAATGAAATTTCTAAACTAATCTTAATGTTGTTTGTGAATGTTTAATGAAATGATTATCATGTTGGTGTCTTGATATGTTTTAACTGTAATTGTATATAAAATTGTAATGGTTGTGATATTGGTTTGAATTTGGTATGTTTTAAGTTTGCAAGGTTGGTTAGATGATTATAAAGGGGTTATATTGAGCCCACAAGGTCCGGTCTATACGATGTGAGCCCTGTATTTGTTTAAAAAAAATAAAAAAAACTAGAATTTCATGAAAAATTTCTCGAGCACTCGAATTAGTCCCGATTCACTTCTAACACGTATTTTGGGCCTCGAGGGTCTATAAAAGGGGCATTATGAATGTTTTACAATATGTATGTTATTTATTTGTGTAAGATTCGTAATATGTCTGAAAGGTTCGGTAATGATCTATAACACTATTTCGGTAATGGTTTAAGGTTAGAGGGTGTTACAAAGTTTTCTGGTTACACCATATAAATTGTTTCTTCAATGTCACCATTGAGAAACGCAATCTTAATATCCATTTGATGTAACTCAAGATCAAGATGAGCAACAAATGCCATGATTGTCCTGAAAGAGTTTCGATGAAATTGAGAGGAAGTCTTTGTAAAGCCAATGTCTTCTTTTTGACTATATCCTTTAGCTACAAGATGCACTTCATACCTCTTCACATTACCATTTTAATCCCTCTTGGTTTTAAATATCCATTTACAACCAATCGATAATAGGACAAATTCCTAAACTTTATTGTCTTGCATCAACTTATACTCTTCTTGCATAACATTAATCCATTTATTAGAACTAGAAATTTTTATGGCCTGACGAAAGTTGATTGGATCATATTCTATCATTCCATTGTCATCTTCATGTTCTTGGAGAAATACAACATAATCATTTGAAATGACATTTTCCTTCTCTTGTGGACCTCATTAATAGAACTTGTTAGTTGTTGAGTTTGTTCTTTTAAAACAATTACCTCATTTTGAATAGGGAGTTGTTCAATATTGTCTTGTTGAGGTTTTGGATTCACTTTTTTATCAATGATAGGTATGAGAACCTAAACATCGTCAAAAGTGATAGTAGGAACTGGGTTAAAGTCCAATTCCTCCTCAAAAGCAATGTCTCTAACCTTATTTCTTCCTCCAAACTCAACATCCTCAAAAAATATTGTAGTTCCTATCTAAAAAATATTCCTAATTGTGGGATCATAAAACTTATAGCTCATATATCGCTCAAAATAACCAATAAAGTAGTTGCTCATTGTTTTAAACTCCAATTTCTTTTCATGTGGCCTATAAGGCCTTGCCTCAGCTGGACATCCCCAAATGTTAAAGTGCTTTAGACTAGGCTTTTGATCTCTCCAAAACTAATAAGGTATTTTTTTGCAATTGCTTTAGTGGGTACTCTAATGTAAGTTGCTGTCTTTAAAGGCATTGGCTAAATGAGCACTTTCAGACTTATCATGTTTCAACCTTTCTTCCTCTTGCACACAATTATAAATGAGCTTATTTAGAGTCCATTTCTCCTTTTGAAAGTTGTAACTAATTTTAAATTGGTTAGACTATGTAAGAAGTGATACCAAAACCATAAGAACAAACAATTCCTCAAAAGTTTGATCTTAAGTGCTTTAAGTCTTGAAGCAACATGGAACATCTTCATAATGTACTCCCTCATGTTTCCTTGACCCTTATACTTTACCAACATCAAAGAAGTCAGAAGTGATGTCATCTCAACCTTATCGTTTTGGGAAAAATGTTTCTCAATTTCGTCAAGAAAACCCTTGACCTGAGCAACCTCTTCAGATTTTGTGCCCCTAAAGGCTTCTGTAATGTTGTGTTCATGATCATTAAACTCATGCGGTTTGAATGATCCTACCTCTCAAAATCCCTTTTAGCATCAGGGGTGCTTGCCGCAGTGAGAGGTGCAAGTTGTTCTTTCCTTAATGTAAGGTTTATGTCCATACAACCAAGTATTATAAGTAAGTGTCTTTCTCATTCCTTGAAATTAGTCTCAGTAAGCATGAGTATAGAATTTAAATTAGCAGATATTGTGACAATAGAAGATGAACTAGTTGAATATAGAACAAAATAGATAAAAACAAGCTCACATGAATATTCATAAGTAAACAACAAATTCAAAATAGTGGCTAATCCCATCTCAAGATACCAAACACAACATTAATATCAAGTCTTTGGACAGTAATATTAACAGTAAGCGGTACTCTGGTTGTAACAATCAAACATTGATAATAAATTATGTTAAACAATGAATCAATCTTTGTACTAACTTATTGCTCACATAAAATACCTTATAATTGTCACACATTTATCACCGCAAATGTTGTTAAAATTTTGTTAAATATTAACTTACCTTTGGGTCAATTAATAAACACATAAATATATATATATATATATATATATATATATAATCATCTTGATATTTTAAATAAACTAATCTACACAAAAGATGTCACTTTGGTGACATTTTATTTCAACTAATCTTATTTAAAATACTAAACATCCTTAATTAAATCCTAAAGTCAAAATCTGAATTTATTTGTTTGAAAATATTTCAAATTTAAATCAAAATAATTTGAATAAAGGTAAGTCCCATATCAAGATATCGGGCACTCCATTAATATTTCATCTTTGGACAAAAATATTAACTTACAAATCATATCTTATTGTAGTAATCAAAGACTGCCAATAAAAACATATAATTTTGTTAAACATTAACCTTCTTTTGGGCCGATCAATATTAACGTAGCTTAAGTTACATGCACATAACATTTTATATTTTAAAACAAAATAATTTTAATAATAAAGGTCACATTGGCAACTTATTATTTCAATTAAATTATTTTAAAATATATATAAACATACCGATATTCAAATTTAAAATATTCATAATAATAACTCAAAATAAGGTTATCTTATTGCTTAATGAGAAACCAAATGTCTTAATAACAAATTACAAATAGCTATTAAAATTTTATAATAAAATTCAAAATCAAATTTTATAAGAATGAACTTAATACTCATGATTATCAAGAGTTTATATCAAAACACACATCAAATCAATTCGACTAAAGTTTATAACCGTACTATTAAAATTAATCTCAATTCATGCAAAATAAAATCATACATTATTCCCTTGAATTTATTTGCTATGTATATACATATCTTAAAAATATTATCGACTTACTTTACATCTACATATAACTCCAAAATTGAATATAAAACCATTTATCCCAATTATAAATATCAATGAACTAATATAAAGTCAAAAACAATTAAAACTTTAGATACACAATTACAAAAACTTTTATAATAAAATAAAAAAGTATATTTACCCTAAAGCCACAACTGTAAAAAAAAAAAAAAAAAAACAAATGCTGCCATCGAAATTAAGCACATTCAAAATTAAATAAAAAAAACATAGCAACTCATAATCATCGAAAATTATTATTAATAGTTTTTTATAAAAAAACCTCGAATTGTGATTTTCGAACTCCAATCATATTGTATATATTTTATCAAATATATACATGATTCATAGCGAAATAACGAAAATAATTGGTCCATACTTTTCATTTGAATCTAAAATTTTTCGAGAATATGAGTATAGAAGAATTTATATTAAGAGTACATAATTATTCAAGAAATAGATACTTATTTCATTAGGCTTGAGAATATGTGGCAAAGTAAGTAAATTTTGAGAAAGCATGATCAAATATATCATTTCACATATCTCATTTTTTTTTTTTTGACTATTTTTATTTTTCTATTTTGAAGCTTTTAGCTTAACAAACCCTTACAAATCTTCCTTCACCAAACACAACAATTAAAGAAATTGAATACCCAAACTTCCACTTATATCCAAATCAACTAAAAAATCTAAAACTTTATTTACCAAATTACTCGGTATATTTGTTATGCTAACATAAAATTTTAAGGAAAATTTTGGGAACATCAATTCGTCACTCCACTTCTCAGTTCTATCTTTACTTGTTACATCAAATCAGCTTAAACATCAGTTACACTACTCCTTAATCAAGGCGATAAAGTTTTTACTCAAGGACCATAACAAGGTCCAGTCTATAAAAATACCACTTTTTCACCAAAAAAAAAACTCCTAAGACATTAAGACTATCCAAATTTCGTATAGATTTAGCCAGATATCTGAAGTTATCACTAATGGATCTTTGCATCATTTTAGCCTCCACCACTAAATCTTACATCTAACAATTGGTGCCATCTATGATCCATCTTTTTATACTCTGTAAAAATTTGATAGAATATATAAATATTATAGATTAAATTTGTTAAATGAGAATTAAATTGATAAAATTTGTAAATATTATAGGATAAATTTATTAAATCAAGACTAAACTGATTGAATATATAAATTTTGGTAGCTAAATTTGTTATTATATCAATAAAAGTATGTACAATTGATGAAAAGTAATAATGTTATGATTAATTATTATCAGTTACCCAATTTTAAAATTGATAAGCATTAAATTACTTCAATTTAATCAATAAAAAAATTAAGAGAGACCAGAAATCTTTTTATCTAAAATTTTCTATAATCAATTTTTAGGAGGAAAAGGTGGGTAAAGCTTTTTCATCTCTCAGCTTCTACATCATTATAATATTCAATTCTAAGCTTACGTTTAAATTGAAAGTAGGGAGGGGAAAGGATGATTGTGATAGGTGAAGAAAAGTAAGGGAAACTGAGTATCCTTTCCTTTTGTTTGGAAGTTAAATTTGGGAGGAAAGCTGAGGAAAGGAAAACAAAATAAATTTGAAGATGAAAAATGGTTTTTTTTTCTTTTATAAATAAAATTTTATGGAAATGTTACAATTGTAAAAATTAATAATAATTAATCATTTCATTATCTATCCAAACAAAACCTATTAAATTTACTTAAATTTTCACATAGTGTAAGGCAACCCATTACGTTTTTATCTATCTTTCAAATAAATTATGAAAATCATATTTCACTATAAAATATCAATATTGAAGAGAAGCCAAACCTTACTGAGTATAGCAGTGGCACAAGTTGAGCATCGATTCCTTAATTTAACTAAGAATAAATAAATAAATAATTGAATAAGCAATAATTATGAATCAAGCCAGTGGTAATGTGGCAAAATGTAATGTGAGGGCTCAACCTGGACACCTTCGACATAAACAAACGCGCGTTAACCTATAGATGCATGAAGAGTTAAGGCAAGCATGGCTATCAAATCTAAAACGCTCAACATTTTCATTAGGAATTGGAAGCCCAACCAATATATATTCTCAAAGTGATTTTCCTTGATATTTAAATCAGAACCTAATTAATAAATTTATTTTTATTTAACAAAAGGTTATTTTCTTAAAATTTAATGAAAAGAGTGCATTAGGAAAAACGCTTATTTATATTATTATTTTTCCTTCTAAAGTAAACAGAGGTAAGAAATCCAGGAAAAAAGGATGAAGGCAAAACATTCCATTAGAGTTCTAACTCAAAATGAATTGCTTGTGACATTTCTAACACAAGAACCCAACAGGCATTTTAAAAAATACAATAAAACCGTGACACTGTTTGCACCACCTTACCTTGTCTCATAATCCATAACCCAAAAATTCGTATTCAAAATAATAATGTATTTTCCATTTGTCAAAATTTGGGGTAAAGATCTAAGTTCTGCTCTAATACCTCCACCTCCACCTCAAACTCAAATCTTTCTTCTTTTTCCAACCCTCTAAACCCCACCCCACCATAAAGATTATTTCTGCAACATAAAGAATCAAAGACAAATCGGTTTCCGGTGTGAAGAAGAAACTGTAAACTTCAAGTTAGGTGAGAAATCCTTCTTAGCTCAGCATCAGCAAATTTTATGACATTCTGCCTTACCACAAGCCGATAGCCTTCCACCAGATGCCTCCTACTCCGAGCCAGATTATAATATTCACCACCGATATCAGGAAACCATATCCCCACCATTTTGCTAGTGGTACATAGCCCGCTCCATAGAATACAGGTGCGGATCCAATTCCATAATGAGTAATGCCTCCCATTAGGTTGGAGAGGAATGATAGAACAAGGGCTCCCAAATACGATGGAGTGCCCAAAGCACTAGCCACAGACAAGAAGGCTGTAAACATGGCACCAATATGAGCAGCTCCACTGGCAAAGAAGTAATGCGAGTAGAAATAGAGAAGAACCAGAATGCCAAATGACATTTGCCATGAAAGACCTAATCCACCTACGACCTGTAAAAATGAGCAGATCATTGACATGAAAGGCAATTCCAAACATCCAAATTTTTAATTTCCATCAGACCTGTGCTACAACCCTCGTAAAAAAGGTTCCTAGTGTGATTGCCAAAGCAGAAGCATTGAATACAGCAGTGTCAGAACAACTTAAGCCTAAAAGAAAAGGAACATCCTAGGGCATTGTTTAATGAGACTCAAATGGACACGCCAAAGTAGTATGAAAATATTAATAGAACATGAAAACAGAACTAGACAGAGCCAAATAATCATACTGACTAGATAGATATATTACAATGTAGAGCACAAGTATTTCAATAGTTTGCATTAAGAGAAGATATAAATAGCCAATGGTATTCTGGTTTTCCTTTCTATTTTCCTTTTGAGAAAACATGTGATTCCAAGTATTTCCAGAAAAAGCAAAGCACCGCATGTAGATTATGGTGATGGCTCTTTGGTGATTCCATAAAAAGTTTTAGTAATTGGACATGGCAGAGAGAAAATAAGACGAAAGTACAAGGAAAACAGCACAAACCTTAACAACGGTTTGACTAAACCATGAGATGAGACCATATTTGTTCAAATACCCAGCCATAGCGATGAGTGCAGCAAACCAAGTAAGTGTATCCCATGCAACTGATTCAGCAAGACACTCCTTCCACGTTACTACCCCAGTCACAAGTAGGACAGATAAGCCAAGAATGGCAGCAGTAACAGCATCCACATTTAACGCCCCTCCAAAAATCCAGAGCCCCACCTAACGCAACAGAGGAAGATAAGAGAAAATTCTTGATAGTTGAACATACAAGCTCTCACATAAGTAGCTTTCACGCTCATCAGTAGTAGCCATAGTTACTCATGCCATTATACGCCCAGTAAAAGATTCGCATCAAATGAGAGCAGAAAGTAATACAACCAGAAATAGCATTGAAATTCTATTAATCAGTTGAGAGCAATAAAAATATTGCTGCAGAACATAAAATTGAATGAAATGCAGGAAAACCTAGCCATATTTCAGTATTTCCTTTATCAATACTCAAGGATTCAAATCAATAACGAGGCACCTAAAGATACTATCACATGCATGATTCATTTCCAGCTAATGAAATTGCAGCACCTCTGAGGTTTGGATCCAGCTATGAAGCACATAAAATATGAAAACCTTTGAGGCCTATGTAGCGAACAATTAAAATGACAAACAGAAAACCTGAAAAATTGCAGTATTTCCTCAAAATCCTACATATATCTAACATCTTTAGAAGAATTCCATATTAATTATGCTAAGTCTGCAGGCTAAGATCATATAAAGCATCATAATGTCTAGATTTTCATGAGCTTGTGAGGGGATCATTAAGCCATTTCTATCATGCTTATTTTATTTGATAATCATTAACAAAGAGAATATGGCCTGATAAATTTTATATTTGACCAAATTACTTGTTAAGAAGTATCTAGGAAGCAAGATTATGAATCCACAACATAACCTGATTTTTTTACTACCGTATCTGTCAAACCTATTAACTCCAAAAACAGATTTATTTCAAAAGTTCACTTCCAAAATCACATTGAGTGGCAATGCATCCATGTTTATATTCCAAAAACTCATTTGAGACCTGCTTAGCATGAATACTCCTAGATGGCAAAATATAACCAGATCAAACATAGCTCTCATCCAAACTTCCGAAAACTTTATACCTCTTTAGTCCATTAAGATGGTAGGAGGTAACTGTAACAACCATCTCTTGAACTCTTAGTGGATACCATACTAACACAACATAATTGATGTAACAACTTAATTAAACGCAAATACTGAAGCAGAGCAAATTATATAACCACATGAACAGATTGAGCATAGAAAATTACATTTTCCCCCAAAACCTAATTTTTATAGTATCTCTCTCCCTCCGCACTAAAAGGATGTACTAGCTGCTAAGTGTAGCTCTTCAAGGAAAGACAAAGCAGGCAACAGAGACATGTGCCAGTGTCATAAGGTCAAGGTCAACTACTGTCTGTAGAATCCAACAGACCGATTACCACAAGCAGCAGCTAAAACTAGATAATCTAAAACAGATGAAGAACTTTAAATGATGGCGGAAAATGAGAGCCTCTCAAACTAAAATGTGGCTAACCTCGTGGTCACATGTCACTATTGTCCACTATAATTATTTTTTCAGTACGACATTTCCACTTGATAGATTGTGATAGCAGACAAAACATACTTACACAGTTGTAAAGGCATTAGGTATAATTAAAACATAAAGAATCAAAGGTTAAGATTTTATCAATAGATTTTAATATTATTATACCGTTAGAAATAGAGTCCCAGCCATGATAATCTCATTCTTGGACATCGGTCCCATCTTCTCCAGTTTCTCCCTAGCAAGCTTTGGCGCGTCGGGACTAGTTTTCACCGTTGGTGGATAAATAACATACAAAATCAATGGCACAACAAGCAACGAAACTAAACCCGGCACGAATGCCGCCTTAGCCCAATCCATCCACCCGATCTGCTGTTTAATGGTATTGAAAGCTAAATTAGCACTTAATGGATTCGCCGCCATTGCAGTTAAAAACATCGAAGAAGAAATAACGGAAGTTTGGAAACATGTCAACATTAACCAAGATCCTAATCTACTTTCCGTTCCGTCACCCACGTTGCTGCCACACGCGGCGCAGAGAGATTTGACTAGAGGGAGGAAAATTCCTCCAGCGCGTGCGGATACGGATGGAATTGCCGGCGCTAATAAAGCTTCGCTGAAGACTAAGCTGTAGCCTAAACCTAAAGAGGAAGATCCGAATAAGGAAACGAATTGGTAAGCGATTCGATTACCAAGTCCAGTCTTGATGAAACCCCGAGCGAAGAAGAAGGCGAGAGCGATTAGCCAAGGAATGGGATCGCCAAAAGCGGAGAAGGCAGCGGAAAAGGTTAGGGTTTTGGTGAGGACGGAAGCGCCTAGTCCAAGTAAAGCCACAGCTCCGAGTGGTAATGGTTGAGTGATGATGCCGACGATTGTGGCGAGGAAAATGGAAAGTAGCTGCCAGGCGTTACGAGAGACACCGGATGGGACGGGAAGGAACCAGAGAATGACACCTGTAGCAATCGAGGCTATCAATGGCTTTAATGCTGCACCTTGCCATGGTTGCTGGGACGGCGGAGTTACGGCGGCTGGAGTTGATGCCGCCGCTTTGACAGTTAATTTGCTGTGTCTTTTCTGGATTCTATTGTTCGTTATGATTGGAGTGAGACTTAACGGTTTAATGAAGCTGGAATTATGTGAAGTGGATTTTGGGAGAAACGGATGGGAAAAGACCGGGTTTGGACATGATCTGGAAGAGAAAGCATGTGATTTGATACGTGAGTAGCCAAGGGGGCAGGAGGAGGTGAGTGCGACGGAGGCCATTTAAGACGGTTGCGTCGACGGCGGAGAAACGAGAAATGGTGGAACTGAGTGAAGGAAGGCGGAGATTATATTTAAAAGGGTAAATGATGGGAGAGGGTTAATGCTGGCCGATTGATTTTAATCAAACGGTGGGTGTGGAGGTTTGGAATTTATGGTTGGCTATTCAGATGTGAACTTTATATATTATTATATTATATGATAGAAAAAACAGAGTGAGCATCGATGAGGTCGTCGTGGTCTACAAGAGATTTCATTTTGGAGAGGTTGGGATTTCCGTCCAAATTTTTCTATGGTTTGGCGACCGGCCACATGTATAACATTTGCCCACGTGCCTTCTGATTATTGGATAGTATTTGTACTCCCATTGAAGTGGTAAGTGGACCAATGGGAATAAACGATCCACGTGGCGGGCTATGACTGGATAAGGAGCTCTGAGAGGGAGATCCGGAAAGGAAGAGTGATTTCTGTTTCGGGTGACTGACACCACTGACACAGGAAGTGGGGTTTAATTTATCTTGTGCTATTTGGATGTGTGAGGCTATGGGGGGCCAAAAGGGCGGCGTGAAATGACAAGGATGTCCTGAATGGCCCGATGAGTAGCGAATATGAGCCGCAGAAATGCATGTGCAGTGATACTAGATGCGAAATATATAATAAGATTTATTAGATTTCAAAGCAGAGAAGAAGCTAACGAAGAGCATGTGATGTTAGGGTCTCATGTTTTGTGCTTAAAAAATATTTTCGATTCTTAAAGTATTTTTAAAAAAATATTATGTAGAATAAATTTTTTACTAGAATTTTAATTTTTCAGAAAAAGATGAAGTTAAGTTTTTTAAAAGATGAAGTTAACATTTTTAGTTTTTCTCTCAAAAGTATTTTTAGTACTTAATTATTTTTTACCCTTCTAATAATATAGTTCTTTCTCCTTTTTTTGTGTTTAATTACAAATTTATTAAAATTATTAATTAAAAATAAAAATATTTTAAAATACTAATTACAAATATTTAATGGTTATATTTAAATATTTAAAATGTAGTTTATATATTCTAATTAAATTTTATAAGTAATTAATATTTATTACTTAAAAATATTTAAAATTTATATTTCATATATTAAAATATTAACAAGTTATAGTCATTTTTATATTCTTACTAAAATATAATAATATTAACTAATTTAAATTTTATTTAAATGCATATTTGTTACTTGATAATAACATATTTAAAATGGACATTTTATTTCTCAAAAGTACTTTTTAACAACAATGATAAACACTTAAATTTTAAACTAAACTTTTCAAAAGTATTTTTTCACAGCACTTTTCAAAAGCATTGCCAAACTAACCCTTAGTAGGTGCGGTGGGTGGTGGGGCCCTGTTACCCTCCCAAGTTCGGTTTTACTATTATGTTCTGATTTCACCCGCCCCAAGGTGATTCAACTACGAATTAGTAGAGATTACTTAAATCCCACCAAAATACGATTAAAAACAATTAAATCAGTGGTTGAAACTTGAAAATAATAAGTATATATATAGTATATTTTCTTTTATAATTTTTAATAATTTATTTGATTTAAATTGATTCAACTAATTAAACTTAGAGCAGTTGATTTGAAAAGTTCAACGATCTATTCACTTTAAAAATATTGATTTTCTAACTATTGTTATTTAAGGCTAGTTTAGCATTACTTTTGAGAATTACTTTTAAAAAGTGTTATAGAAAAGTAATTTTGAGAAGTATTTTTGAAAATTTTAGTTTAAGATTTAAGTGTTTGTATTGCTATTAAAAAATACTTTTGAGAAATAAAATGTCTATTTTAGGGGCAAATTACCAAAAAAATACCCTTTTTTTTACAAAAATTATGAAAAAGAACCTGTTTTCTAATTATTTACCGGAAAGGGCCATTTCCCCCGAAAATGTGTCCAAGTCAGCGCGTTTTCGGGGGATGCAGCAAGAAAATGCGTCCCTGAGGTAGCGTTTTCTACCACATCAGCACTAATCACGTCCTTGAGGGCGCGCTTTGCTGATGTGGCAAAAACGCTCCCTCGGGGATGCATTTTTGTCTTTTCCCCCGATAGGGTTTTTAGCTATTTTTAGGGTTATGGTATGTGTTTTTAGGGTTTTAAGGCTATGGTATAGGGTTTTTTAGGGTCTTAAGGTTTAGGAGTTTTAGGGGAAAATTAATAAACTAGATTTTATGGTTAATTAATTAAAATAATTTTAGGTTTAGGGTTTCGAAAAAATATATCAGCAATATAAAAATTATTTTTATATGGTAAAATATTTTGAGAAAACGTTTTTGAACACATAGTGACCAAAACGCTTCAAGCGAGATGCATTGTCGTGAAAAGTCTTGAAAAAGCTCCCACGTAGACGCTCTTTTGCTACAGTAGTCTCTGGCAAAATAATTTTGAAAAGACATTTCTGAACAAATAGTGATCAAAACGCTTCAAGCAGGATGCACTGTCAGCAAGAGTACTGAAAAAAAGCTCCCACGTGGACGGTTTTTTGCTACAGTAGTTCCTAATTGTCCTTAGACTATAAATGAGCTAAATTTCATTCTCAGGTTGCATAATAAAAATTGAGGCAAAAGTAAAATAGAAACTGAAGATGAGTGAACGTATTAGTGCTGCTATATACTATAATGGTGAGGTTTGTGACACCGAAAATGGTGTTGTTTTTTATCGGAGAACACAACGTGACTAGTTTTTAACCAGAACATAGATTTGACAGAACTTTGTAAAAGAATTAGGCGTAAAATTTTCGGAACAACGCTAATGAAAGTTCAGTCTATTAAGTATAGATTTTATGCTTCGGTTGATCCCGTGAGATATGACTCATTCAACATCAAAGGTCCTTGGAACTTGAAGGCAATTGTGGAGACTCATCTTGCCAGTGGATCACCCTATCTTGAGGTATATGTACAATTTTCATCGCCAAGTGATCTTCCTTCGACTTCAACATCTACTGCTGTTCGAGTGGAATACACGACCCCAAGTCGACACTCTGTTAGTGGGAGGCAGAATACGGAAGCGCCTGTGTTTGGTGGTAGTATGGAAAATACAACCCCTGCACGACATTCAGTTGGTGGATGGGATATGCATATCCTTCATTCGACGTTCGATGCTAGAAATATGTATTGGGGAACGTCATTAATTTCTAGTGGTTGGCAATCCACATATGATTGGGGACGTTAGGAAAGTTGTTTAAGAAGGGATAATGTACTCCCCACGACATCCACCGGTGAGGGACCTCGTTCGTTGCAGATGATAGTGGGTCAGATGATGAGTTTGATGTGGATCCACCTCGAGAGCTCGGCCCCGATGGTGCAGAAGTTGCATTATTTTTGAAATGAAGCCTGTTCCAACCGTATTTGAAGATGTTGAAGGACATTCAAATGAAGAAGAAGAAAATCTGCGATTCAGGGCGCACTCGCCTCTAGCCCACATGCATAATGTCGATCTATCTCAAGACGATGCATTGGAGTTTCCTGAACTACCACACAGAAGGCATGACCGTATAAGTTCATCGTTGGATTTGGGTGAATTAGAAGTTGGTAAAGAGTTTTCCAATAAGGATAGTTTTCTTGGTACATTGAAACAATATAGCATCAAGAACGGGATTAACTACAATGTGGTTAAATCCAAACTCGATAAGTACGATGCTAAGTATGCAGTGCAATACGGTACATGTTCATGGAAAATCATGGCCTCGTTGAGGAAAAGGACAAGCTTGTGGGAGATTAAAATGTACAAAGGTCCACATACATGTCTTGTCGGTACAGTATCACTAGGTGTTCAAGGTTTTGAATAATACTGATATTACATAATGTTGCATTATTTAACGTACTTCGTTGACAGGTGTTTCACAAGATCATCCCAAGATGGATTCAGATATGTTGGCTAACTTAATATTATCGACGGTAAAGGTGGATCCCAAGACTTCAGTGCCAGCCTTAATTGTCAATATTCGTAGCCAATTGGGGTACACGCCCTCTTACTGGAAGACTTGGATAGCTAAGCAGAAGGCGTTGGAAAATTTGCATGGTCAGTGGGACGCTTCATATAATAAAGTGTGGCAGTGGTGTCAAGTGCTGGAGAGATATGTCTCAGGCAGCATAACAGACCTTGAAACGGAACCGGCGTATTATAACGATCGATTGCTCTATGGATGCCAAGTGTTCAAGCGTCTATTTTGGACATTTAAGTAATGTCGAGACGCATTTCTATATTGCAAGCCATTGGTACAAATTGACGGTACTTTTATGTATGATAGATATACGCATCGGCTATTGCTAGCTGTGGCACAGGATGGCAGTGGGAGAATCCTTCCAATGCGTTTGTAATAACACCGAGGGAGTCAGCTGATGACTAAAATTTTTTCTATCTAGGTTAAGGAGGCATGTCTGCCCCAACTTGATATATGCGTTATATCGGATCGGGGGCCTGGAAAACTAGCCATAATAGAGCGACAGGGAAGCCTGTGGCATCACACACACCATCAATACTGCCTAAGGCATGTTGTATCTAACTATCACGGGCAACATCGATCTACAAGTGAACGACGGCAAGTGACCAACATGGGTATGTAATATCTATTAATATAATTTTGTTTGTAATATTCAATTTATTCTTAATTAAAGAGTGGTATGTAATATTCGCTATCAACTTATATTGGTAGGGTACGAGATCAATAAGAACCGTTTTCAATAGATGTTGGTGAGTTTGTACTCAATTAACGAAGAAGGCGCAAACTACATATGCAACATACCTTTCAAATAGTGGACACAAGCATACGACGGCGGCCTACGATATGTTATATGACCTTAAACCTGGCCGAATGCATAAATTCTGTTCTAAAAGGAATGCGTCATTTACTGATAACATCGGTTGTGTGAGAGGCATATTTTCGTTTAGCGGCACTATTTTCGAAGCAAGCAGCAAGTTATAAAGGCCAAATGCAGGGAGGTCATGTATGGTGCGCGAAGGTATTGCGAGAAATTAACAAAGCGAAGGCACGGGCCAACATCATGCACACAGTGTGTCACGATCGCGATAACCTATGATTTCGTGTGATGGGCGTGTAACTTGAGAAATATGACATGCAACTGTGGGATATTTGATGCACTTCGTTATCCATGCGCTCATGTAATTGTGGCTTGTCAGAATCTCCGTCTAGATCCCATGAGCTATGTCAACGAAGTGTATAAAATAGAATACATGTATAACGTGTGGAGACACGTATTCCCACCAGTCTAGATGAACGTAAGTGGTCGTCTATATCGCTTGCTCCATATAAGCTATTATCGGATAGAAAACTGCATCACAAATCAAAGGGTCGACTTTGCTCGATAGAATACGTAATAATATGGATATCCAAGAAACGACCAACCAACGGAAGTTATGCGAATGGTGTAGGAACCCAGGCCATACATCTCGCTCGTGTCCAAATCGGAATAGTTGATAGCCTCCTTATCATTTTTGCCTCTTGGTGGCTATGAAAATTCTTTTAATTTCTTGATGAAAATGGTGAACTTTTGTAGAAGGACTAAGTTGCAAAAAAAAAAAAATTATTCAATTAATCTAAAATATCACCATCATCATTATTCTTCAAAATTATCTTTCTTGTTAAATGATTATTTTGCCCGTTACGATCTTTCAAAATTCATACATTGGATCAACATCCGTTTTGATAAAATTACAAATTAACTCTTCATACTTTTTCACTTATTCAATTTAGTCCTAATTCATCCATTTCTTATTAGTTTCTAGATCGGTCCACCTTTAAAATATTTACACCATTGGCCCTTCAAGGTTTTTTTCATATATACATTTTAACCTGTCAATGTAACACCCCTAACCCGAAACCATGGCCGGAATAGGGTTGAGAGGCACTACTGAATAATCAAATCATTTAACAAACCATTCACGACACAAAGTCAATCATCAGTATATCACATCAAAACATAAAGATATAGTCCCTTATTGAGGCCTATAAGACCTTAAACACATGCTAGAGAAGAATCAGGACTAAATCGAAACACATACAGAAGTTCTCGAAACTTAAAAAAATTTATCCAAAATACAGGGGACACACGCCCGTGGGAGCCAACCGTGTGCCCTCCACGGCTGCTAGACATACCCGTGTGTCCTCCCCGTGGTCGAACCTGATTCCTCACTACGACCACCAAGCATGCCCGTGTACCCTGGCCGTGGTTAATCCTGCCAAAGCAACACGGTTACCAAGCATCCCCGTGTGCTAAGGCCGTGCACTACTAGGCCATATACTGACTTTCTCACACGGCTTCTAGGGACGCCCATGTGCCATGGTCGTGTGCCCTTAAGCAAGCTATTGACTTTACCCTACGGTCACTAGGCACGCCTGTGCCATGGCCGTGTGACATTATAGGTCATTTGTAAGACCAAAATTCCACTCAAATGAGTTATACCTACAAGCAACATTTACCAAAACAACTCATGCACTCATGACTACCCAAAAGCATACCAAAATAATCATTCAAACCATGCATTCAATACCAATTCTATTCATACCAAATTTAATATCAAAACTTATCCTATCACAAGCATAATTCATTTCCAATTTCACTTATTCCTACTAGCATCATACCATCACCAAAATTTCCATCCATAAGTCAATTTCTCAACTCACAATCCATACCAAAAGATGCATCATATAAACCAAAGTCATTCATGCTAAAAACTATCACATATCTAGCCACATCTCATGGTTACTTACAAATCTCAAACATGATTCAAATAACTAGCCTATACATGTCATATTTTAACTATGTACATCTTTCCAAAATACCCCAAAATAGATTACCGATAGTGTGATTGAGATACTGACGATCCCCGATCCGAGCTAGCTTTTATCGACACCGCAGCGAAAAGACAAATCACACAAGAAGCTTTTCAAAGCTTAGTAAGTTCATAATTTAATACATATTGCTCAATAATACCACATCTTACACAATTAAATCATCACATAGATAAATTGCACAATTAGGCTCATCATCAATCTCAAGCATATGCTCAAGTATCTATTCATATAACTATTAAGGCTATCATCAACCACCTAGGTTCAGACGTACCTTGATCAACACATAGTTACTCACCATTCATGCTACTCAATTGCTCGATATTACCTCTCGTTCAACCTTCGCTATTCTTTTGATTTATTCGCACACTTACTGCCAATTTCATAACTGAATCATAATCGTCATCACACACTTAGTGCCTAATCTTTCAACCGACTTATCTCGGTATCGCACACACAGTGCCAGGTCCATAAGCCGAAGCTTTCATATCATCGCACACACAGTGCTATTCATTTCTGTTTCTATTTCAATTACGCACACTTAGTGCCACCAATTAAATCTTGCACATAGCAATTCACTTTCATACACGTATACATATTCATCTCATAATGTTAAAACATATCTTAATAACATGCATTATATCCGAACTTACCTCGGACGTCGAACTATCGATACGATCGATTAATTGAGCACTTTATCTTTGCCTCGATCTCGATCCGAACCTCTCCTCTCTTGGTCTATACATATTAAAATCCAATCCATTCAATCATCAAATCATTCATTTTAGTCCAAACACACATATTTAGGGCATTTTATAAATTAGCCCTCATATTTTCACATTTCGACACTTTAGTCCCTAATTCACAAAATCACAAAATACACCAAATTTCAATACACATGTGCTTAGCTGAATTCTTCCCATGCTAATACAAGCCCACACATTTCATTTATTTCACATTTTAGTCCCTCAATTTACACTTTTTACAATTTAGCTCAAAATACTCAATTTCATCAAAAACCAAAGACAAAACATGTTAATCCAACAACAAGTTTTCATATTTCACCATCATCTAGCACATAGCTCAAACATTCATCAATGGCTCATCACAAAAACATCATCAATTCAAAAAATTGTTACATGGGTTAGCTAGAGCACGAAGCAACGATTACAAAATGTAGAAATTATTAAAAATCGAGCCAAAACATACCTTAATTAGGGATAGCGATGACCGAACCTAGCTTAGGTTTTCTTCTTTTTCTTTTCTTCAAATCCGGCCCTTAGGAAGATGATAATGCTTTCTATTTTGATGCTTTGTTTTATTTTAATTTAACTTAATTATCATTTTACCATTTTGCCCTTTTTAATAAACATACAAAACAAATTAGCATTATGGTTATCTAGTCATTTAACACTCCACTATCTTAAAAAATGGTTTATTAACAACATAAGGCTTCCTCCTTAAAAAGCCATCAATAATTTGACACTTATAAATCAGCACACAGCTTTTACACCTTATGCAATTTTCATAAATCAATACACAGTCGATAAAATTATCACACAGAATTTTCACACAGACTATGTCACATACCATTCACACAGAAAATAACATTAAGTTAACATTCCGACCTCGAATTTGTGGTCTCGAAACCACTGTTCCGACTAGAGTCTAAACCGGGCTGTTACAGTCAAATTTTAAATATTTACTATTGATCCCGAAAACTTTTCTCGCATTTCTGATTTAGTCCTTACTTGAACCAATACAATTAGGATATTAAAAACAACATTTATTTTATAAAAAATAAATTACAAATAAAAAATAAAATACAACTTTTATTTTTTTAAAATACAAAAATTAAATTACAATTGAAAAAAAAAACAACATTTATTTTATTAAATGAAACAAAAATTAATAACAATAAAAAAAAAAATAACTTTTATTTTTTAAAAATATAAAAATTAAATTCAATTGAAATATTAAAAACAACATTTATTTTATAAAAATAAAAAATAAATTACAATAAAAAATAAAAACAACTTTTATTTTTAAAAAATATAAAAATTAAATTGCAATTGAAATAAAAAACAACATTTATTTAATTAAATGAAACAAAAATAATAATTACAATAAAAATAAAAACTTTTATTTTTTAAAAATACAAAATTAAATTACAATTGAAATAAAAACAAAATTTATTTTATTAAATGAAAAAATTAAGTACAATTGAAATATTAAAAACAACATTTATAAAAAAATAAAAATAAATTACAATAAAAATTTTAAAAAAAGTTATTTTTTAAAAATATAAAAATTGAATTACAATTGAAATAAAAAAACAACATTTATTTTATTAAATGAAAAAAAAATTAATCAACAATAAAAATAAAAAACAACTTTTATTTTTAAAAATATAAAATTAAATTACAATTGAAATATTAAAAACAACATTTATTTTATAAAAAATAAATTACAAAAAATTAAAACAACTTTTATTTTTAAAAATATAAAAATTAAATTACAATTGAAATAAAAAACAACATTTATTTTATTAAATGAAACAAAAAATTAATTACAATAAAAATAAAAACAACTTTTATTTTTTAAAAATATAAAAATTAAATTACAATTGAAATAAAAAACAACATTTATTTTATTAAATAAAACAAAAAATTAATTACAATAAAAAATAAAAATAACTTTTATTTTTAAATATAAAATTAAATTACAATTGAAATATTAAAAATAACATTTATTTTATAAAAATAAAAAATAAATTACAATAAAAATAAAAACAACTTTTATTTTTTAAAAATATAAAAATTAAATTACAATTGAAAACAACATTTATTTTATTAAATGAAACAAAAAATAAATTACAATAAAAATAAAAAAACAACTTTTATTTTTTAAATATAAAATTAAATTACAATTGAAATATTAAAAAATATTTATTTTATTAAATGAAACAATATAAAAAAGTTTATACAAATATATTAAAACATCAATGTTGGTGTCAGTAGTAATCAGTGCCACATGGGGGTGGTCTACGGTGACGCAATGGATTCCTCCTTGTTCTAGCTTCCGGCGGGGGTTGTGGTTGCTCAGGCAGGGATTCTGCTTCCTCCAATTGGGGGTCTTGTTGTGGGTGTTGGGAGGATGACCCACCTTGATAAAATATTGATTGCGGAGGTGTTTGCATCACCCATGGTGGAGGTGTCTGAATCGCATAAGGTGAAGGAGATTGGTAAAAAGAAGAGCTCTCCGACGACGCCTCATGTGATCTTTAATGCGAGGGCGGCCCATAGATCGGCTGTGTAACAGCCCAATTTCAATAATGTTGGAACAAGTGATTTGAGATCACTAAATCTGACGAAAAAGTTAGGAAACTTTGTTAATCGATAATTATAAGTTAAGTGTGATTTTAGAAATATTTTAAAATTAGTAAATTTTGTGAACTAAAAGAATTAATTAGAAAAATTGGGCCAAAAACGAGGTATTGAGATCTCGAATTCATAAAATGAGCCATAAATATTTTTAGAAATATTTATGGAGTGTCATTAAGTTATTAGTAAAGTTTAGTTGAGAAATTTTAACGTTTGGATATGTAATTAAATAAAAAGACTAAATTAAAAAAGGTGTAAAAGTTTTATTATAGATTAAAGAAAGATAAAGGACCAAAATGGCAATTAAGCCATTTTGTTTAATTGAGGCGGTTATTGTGAAGAAAAATCTGAGATTTTTTATGTTTAATATTATATTATTATATTATTATATTATTATATTATATTATTATATTATTATATATAGAAACAAACAAAAAAAAGAATAGAGAACGGGGGGAAAAAACCCAAACGAAGAAGCAGAGAGCAGGAAAGAAAGGAGAAGAGAAGAGAAAGAAGAAAAAAAGGGGGGGAAAATTGGAAAATTTTCAAAATTAGCTAAATAAAAAGGGGATCAAATTGAAACATATGGAGAATTCTCTTCATTTCTCTTCATTTTCTTCGGCTGAAAAAAATAGCCATGGGAGAGAGTTCAAGCTGGTTTCATACTCAAGCTTCATGTAAGTTTAATTCTTGCTTTCTCCTTAAAATTTCTATGTTTTTGGACTTTTACAATTGGGTTCAATTTATTAATTCATTAGTTTTTGATTCTATGGCTAATTTTTAAAGTTTATGTGGATTAGTGCTGGAAGAATATGATGAATAAATATTTAATTGAAGCTTTAATTTTGTTATATGATGATTTAATCAAGTGAAATTGATGGAAATTGGTTTTAGGACCTAATTGTGAAATAGCTGAAATTAAGGCCTAGTGTTAAAATTCTGATTTCAAAGGTTATGAAGTAGTTTAAAATGATAGATAAAAGTATTAAATGAGAAAATTAACTCAATTGAGGGGTTAATCCAGCAAGGACTGGATTGTATGAATTGTGGAATTAGGGACAAAATAGAAATCAACATGTTACACTAGAGCAGTTTTGGACAGCAGCAGTTGTCTAACTTTGAAAAATCACCAAAAATTGTATAAATCGAATTAGAAGTCGAGTGAGATATGGAATTAAAGCTTATTGAGTCTATTTTCATATAAAAGAAACAGAGAAAGCAAAAAAAGTCTACATTTTGAGATATTTGGATTTTGTAAGACTGGTTTAGAATAACTTCGTGATCCCCTGTTCTTACTTTAGAAATTCACTAAAAATTGTATAAAACTAATTTGGGAACATAATTTATATTTTTAGATTCCTTAATGAGTCTAGTTTTAGAATAAATAAACCATAACATCATATGAATTCTACATAAAAAGATAATTAATTTTTAGTGAAGAAGGGTCGGAACTGCCAGACAGCAGAACATGGGTGACTTTAAAGAATAAACTGTACTGATTGGCTAAACCAAAAATTCTGAAAATTTTATGGCAAGAAGATATGTGAGTCTAGTTTCAGGAAAAATTAACGGTTCTTCATTTGGAGTTCTGTAGCTCTGGAAATAAATAATTTAGTGACTATAACTCAAATGGACAGTTTTGAATATACTTATGAGTAATTAATGAAATTATTGATAATGTTACTTATAGCATGTTATATACATTAAGGATGTAGAATGGAGAGGAGGAGGAGGAAAATATGTATGAATATTCAGCTAGCATGGCTAATTTGTAATGTTTTAGACTCAGGATTAAATTGAATAAAAGTAAAACTTTACGATTAATTTTGTAAAATGTGAAAATGTCCAATTTGCATGAAATAGATTATTTTATTATTTAAAATTGCAAAATAGAATGATTCGGTAATGCCTCGTACCTATTCCGCGTTGAATACTGGTAAGTTGTTACATTTAGTAATATCAGCTATGGTTTAGTCGGTTCTCGCACCAAATATAGTATATGTAGAGTCTAGAAATATATGCCATTATTAATATATAACTTGAGATAATGTGATATCTTCTAACTTTGATGATATTTGTTTCACTATAATTCAAACATTATCATTATTATGTGTAATTTACTAATTATTTGTGGTAAGTATTGTAAGGTAAGTATTTAGTAAAATGATAAATTTATAATTGGGTAATGAAATTGAAACCGATCATCAATTGAATTATGGAATATTGAATATTATTTTGAGTCTTGAACTAAATTGTGAAGTTCTTGAATATTGTTTTGTGCATTGCATTAAGTTATGAAATTATCGATGTAATGAATTATTACAATCTTGTGAAACCGATCGAAATAAGAAGTGAAAATAGAATGAACTGAAAATTAGAAAGTTATTTAAATTACGTAACTAAATTACTAATTATGTGAATATTTGAAGATATATTAATAGGAAACTAAAAGTGATTTGAATTGAATCAAATTAAATTAAATAAAGAAAATATGCGAGTAATTGAAATGTATATTGATTGAAAGTAATTAGTGATTTTAAATTTGATTGGACAATAAATTAAAAATACTGAATTGAATAAAATGCATTAAATTGTGAATATGTGTAAATATATGAATCGTGTATTGATTGAAAAGTGGTTGGGCGAATTGAAGTATGATTATATGTGAATATGTGAAACCGCCAATCGTAGTAGTTAGGAATGACTCGAATCGAGCCATGCATTTCAACCGCCATTGATCGGGAAAAGGAAATATATAGGGTTAGGATACATATAAGGGCTAGGATACGCACCGCATAACCGGAAAAGGTGTGATGTGGGTGTCGTCGGTGAAGTGTTGGGCCGGTGATCGTGGGCTTTGTTGATGGGCTTGTTGATGGGCCCGTTTCATCATCCCTTCTCCTTGGATTTAAAGGGCCCCCTGTCTTTCCTTTTGTACACAAAGTTGACATCGCCTCTCCTCTTCTGACAATAAACACAACTTTCCATGGATCCTAAACCATGGCATGTATTCCGACACGCACGCTAACTTAGGAACGATGATCGGTTCCCGAGTAGGTATATAATCATACCGGTTTTCCTATAATTCCATATACGCTAACCAAAATCTTGGCCAATCCGTATGCAACTGTCATAAGTCGACTTTGTGCTCATCATCGAGCACCTCAGGCGCCACAAGAATCAATTGTCGGAATCCAATTGACGCAGAATCCAATCTGACTGGTGCATCTCCACATTGGCATAGTTGACCAATGACACATTCACATGCCAAATGTTCGGATTTTGAAAAAACTCTTTTGGAATTACTGCCCGAATTGACGGATCCTCGTATGGTGTCCATTCAAACTATATTAACATGATAAAAAATACTAGTTATATACTAAATACTAAATAATAAATATGAAATACGAAATAAGAAATACGAAACGACTATTTTATTACGAAAATATATTTTATTTAATACTTACTTGTGCTTCCGACCGTTGCTCTAATAGAAGCCGTATATCTTCAAGCGAGGTAGGTATTCCAACATAACTCGCCGAATGGTTCCACCTAATTAAATAAATTTTTAGCATACAATTATATTTTAAATCTACGTAATAATTGTAAAATATAATATTAAATTTACGTCATTATGAATGAGAATGTATATGGGTGGTCCACTAGATGACGTAAAAATGGAAAACGAAACCGTGCCCATGATTGCAGTAGTGATAGACAACCTCCGATTTTCGCTTTATTCGACCGCGTCACCCTACACATCTCCCGATACAATTTTGCTAGCACGGCAAACCCCCAACTCAATTCACCGGCTACTCTAAAATCAACAAGTTTCAGTAGCCATCTCAGATGTACGAGGTTTCGTGACAAATCCAGCATCAAATAGCCTCCAATCATCTCAAGAATGTATGCCCGAGCATACCGTATTCTTTCTATTTCGGTTGAATCATTATCCAGCTCCGGAATGTGTCTCGTAACCAGCCCATCTCGATCCGACCTCCGTAAATGTTATCCGAAATAGCACCCAAAAGCTCGTAGCATACGGCTCCCTAATCACCAGAAGTTGTGGACCCGGTGACTACATACCCATCCACCAGCAATCCTAATTGCAAATACACGTCTTCTAGAGTGATAGTACACTCTCCGCATGGAAGATGGAAAGTGTGCGTCTCGGGTCTCCACCTCTCTATCATCGCACTGATTAGCTTCGGGTCCAACTTGCACCCCCAACCTATCGTGGCCACGTGC
This sequence comes from Gossypium rotundifolium, assembly GCA_025506655.1. Classification (NCBI taxonomy): domain Eukaryota; kingdom Viridiplantae; phylum Streptophyta; class Magnoliopsida; order Malvales; family Malvaceae; genus Gossypium; species Gossypium rotundifolium. Next base: position 111,879,372 of record CP106730.1, read on the forward strand.
CAAAAACTCACTTCCTGTAGGTAATTCTCGATCAACGACGATGGCGGACTAGGCATATTGCGAATATAGCATTGCAACATCCGGTCTACAGACTGTTTAAAAAATTATAAAATAAAAATTAATTAAAATTGCATAAACCTAAAAAAATATTAAATAATATTGAAAAATTAAAATTATAATTTACCATTGCCATTTGGTCGACGGAGATGTGTTTATTGTCGAGACGAATTAATTCTCCGGCCATTGCTAATACGATTGAATATTTTTAAATTTAACAAAAAAAATATTTCAAAAAATTTTTAAACAGGCTTTTTGTAAAAATTAAAGGACTATTGTGAAATTTGAGAGGGACTTTAAAGGAATTTGAGAGAAATTTGAGAGGAATTTGAGAGAAATTTGAGAGAAATTTGAGAGAAAATTGAGTAAGGACCTTTGTGTGAAAAAAATGAAAGGGTGGGGGGTTTTATATTTTTTTACAATTGAAAAGCAGGCAAAACGCGCCCCCGAGGGAGCGTTTTTGCTACATCAGCAAAGCGTGCCCTCAAGGACGTGATTTGTGCTGATGTGGCAGAAAACGCTCTCTCGGGGACGCGTTTTCCCGCTGCATCCCTTGAAAACGCTCTGACGTGGACACTTTTTCGAGAAAATGACCCTTTCCGGTAAATAATTAATTAGTAGATCCTTTTCCGTAAATTTTGAAAAAATGGGTATTTTCTAGTAAATTACCCTATTTTAGACATGATATTATAAAGTAATAAATATGCATTTAAATAATATTCAAATTAGTTAATATTATGATATCTTAGTAAGAATATAAAAAATAATTTATTATAATTTGTTGTTAATATTTTAATATATAAAATATAAATTTTAAATATCTTTAAAAATTAATATTAATTATTCATAAAATTTAATTCAAATATATAAATAATATTTTAAATAATAAAATATAACCAATAAAATTTAAAAATATAATATTATATATAATAAATTTTAATAGGAATACAAAATATAAATATTATATAAAACATATTATAATGGTTAAAACTATCATTTGATCCAAAAGCACTTTTATTAATAGCAAAAGCTAAAAATTGTTTTTGCTTTTAGGTTCAAGAGCACTTCTAACTCTAAAAGTTATTTGTTTAATATTACTTCTTACTTGAAAAGTGCTTTTGACCACAAAAACACTTTTTTAAAGTAATGCTAAACAAAGCCTTAGAGAAACGAATATGTATGCAATACCGGTCATTTTGATAATACTTTTTTCATTTTAGGATAAACCACACAGTTAGTCACTCAACTTTTATAAGTTTTCATTTTGGGCATTGAAAATTAAAAAAAGTTGTAAATTTGGCACTATCGTAAACAATCATTTTTATTTTAATCACTCAACTTTAATAAGTTTTCATTTTGATCACCATTGTTAATTCAATGTTATTTTACACTTATTTTAATCACCCAATTTAATAAGTTTTCATTTTGGTCTCTCATTTTATCTTGTCCAAATTTAGTTTTATTTTTCTCAAAAAAATCTAGGTTTTTTTTTGGGCAAGAAATTGAGTTATTTAGTTGTGGAGATGAAACTCATGTTTTTCTTTTGTAACTCAATTCTCTACAAACACGCAAATTTTTATGTAAAAATTTAGGTTTTTCCTATCGTTAAAAAACTAAAATTAATTCTAAAAAATAAAAATTAAAATGATAAAATGATTTTTCCTATAAAAATCAAATAATTTTTTAAAACACTGGGGTTTTCCTTTTACCGAGAAAAAAATTCAAAATTAATTTTAGAAAAAGAAAATAAAAAAAAAATATAAAAATAAAAATAAATGAATTAAAAAATATAAATTGGTATTTCCTATAAAAAGAACCTAGATAATTCCTTCTAAAATCTCATTTTTCCTTTTACTAAAAAATAAAAATTAATTTTAAAAACAAAAATAAAGGAAATTAAAAGATGAAATGTTTTTTTTTTCTTGTAATAATCCAAGGTATTCCTATAAAACTAGACAATTCCTATAAAATCTCAAGTTTTTCCCTTATCGAAAAAACTAAAATCAATTCTAAAATATAGAAAAATTAAAATTAATTTTAAAAAACTAAATGAGTGACTAAAATGAAAACTTATTAAAATTGGGCGACTAAAATGAGTGTAAAATAACATTAAATTAACGATGGATGACCAAAATAAATACGTATTAAAGTTAAGTGACTAAAATGAAAATGATTGTTAACGACAATACTAAATTTATAATTTTTTCTATTTTGATGCTCAAAATGACAACTTATAAAAATTAAATGACCAACTGTATAGTTTATCCTTCCTTTTATAGAACAATTTTAAAAAATTAATTTAATACTTAAACTACTCATATCCTCCAATTTCTACATTAAATTATATTTGAATTCATATTTTGCAAATTGTACAACAATATCAATGACAATAGAACTAAAATTTAAACGATAATACTGAAATATTTAAAATAGGTTAAAACTATTCTTTAAAAGAATTTAATATAATCTTATATCTTATATTTAATATTTAATTTTGTCATGTGTCATATTAATTAATTAGTTTTTTTATGCAATGCTTATTGTATATTTTAAAAATTATTATTTAAATACCAATTAAAATATTTAACATTCACTGTCATAAAAAATTACTTTAAACTTGTATAATTTATTTAAATTATTTAGTTGTTTAATAAATAATATTTTGAACTTTAAAACTTGTAACAAAACTTTTGATAAATTATTTTTATATTGTATTTAAAAATATATTTTTATTTATTCAAAAACTCTGCTTTATTAAAATCCTAAGACCTTAAAGGACCGAAGTATCTCCCACCAACGTATTTCTCTCAGTTTTGATTGTTGCTGCCTTCAACCACAAAATCCTTGAAACTGATGCCAAGTCGACTCCTAATCTTTATGGGTTCTCCATAGTTCCAACTGGCCTACCCCATTGCTCCCAATCTCAGCTTCAATAGACGTCCCTCTCTTTGCCACTCCAAAATCAGACTGATCCCTTGTTTAAAGAATATTTTAAAACTTCAAAACTTAAAAGCAAGCTCCAGTTTTATTAGAAGAAAACAATTCCTATTACACCAAAATATGTCCTCATATCATCCAATTAAGGCATTGAAAGTATCGAGACCCCAATCAAAATCATGCAAATACCATTAACTAAGAATGATCCCAACGCCACCAAACACGACTCACCTGGACATCAGAAAACAATGAAAATGAAAATGATTAATGCATCAACCCCTTTAAAATCTCCTCAACAGCTCAATCATAAAATCCCCCCTAAACACCAAATACCTTTCAAATATGTCTTTGACCCTCCAAGCAACATGGAGTATAAATAGCAGCAAAAATCACCTCCACATTACACTGACACCACTCACCTTTATCAGCAACCACATTAGATAGCACCAAAATATCATTCAACACAAATTTACCCCTCTCCCAAATAGCAATAAACCCACCCAACTACCTAGAGAAGGAGAAATATGAAACCAAAATCAGAATTAAGCCATACCAAATCAATCCGATAAGTTAATACTCTTGAATCAACACCAATCTAGCAATGCTTCCTAGTACTTCCCTCAAAGTGCCCAAATTCACCAACTTCGCGCCTCAAAAATCCAAGAACGTAGTTCCCAGTTAACTTAACTCCCCTAGCTTCCAAAATACATACCAAGTCCTTTTTAATAAGATCGTCGTAACCATCAGTTTGTAGCCCACTAATTCCCCAAAATTAGAGTCTCCTCCGCCTCTCTTTTAGATAAATTTCTTTCGATTTCTAAAGTCAGTATTTGATAATGAGACATTAGCCACCAAACACTTGCTCTTCTTCTTTTGGCTTTCACCTCGAAACTCCTTTGATTATACCTTTTGCAACCCTTCTTTTTCCTTTTTTTTTTTTTAGGCTATTATCCACTTCTTCTAGCTCTCTCAACAACTTTTCTAATCCGACCACAACCAACATTTGACTTGACGCAATTTGGGAAACTTAGAATCTCCGTAGTCCTAGGGGAATCACCCTGGCTCTCCTCTTCCTTAAACCATAGTCTATCTCAAAGCCCACTGCACCTTTTAAAATAACCTTACCCTCCTCACAAGCCCTCTTTTGGCTCAAACATCCTTCCCTTGGTTTGCGTGAACATCCATTGACAACCCCTCATCTTTATTAGAATTTCTTTCCAGTGTCTTTTTCCCTATCGCTTCTACCTTTCTTCCATGGAAAAACTTGAATCGATATCACATCCACGATATTGATTAATCACATTGGGACCAAATTCATTAACACGAACACTGCATCACTCATTTCCCACTTGAAGTTGAATCATCTCATCAATTCGAGATGAACACTCTGTTAAAATTTGTATATTTGCTCTCATAAAGGAACTAGGATGTAAAGTCACACTGTCAACAGATACATATTCACCCAATCTTTCACCAATATTCTAAGAAGTAAGCGAACCCACGCATGAATCAGCACCCCCTACATGCTAGCCACACTCTTCAACTATCCACCTTGATATTCCCGACCAACGCTACTTCTTTGTGAAGCAAAAATCCAGAGTATCCCAATGGTTTGAACTGACATAATTCAAAACTTCCACACTCTCAAACATTTAACAGAGTCATAGACCTAGATAATCTCATAATCGTCGCCCCCTAATACCCTTTCCTGCAATATCCTTTGCTAGCTCTTTGTTAAGGAATAAAACTGATATGGCAGATAACAGTTTTAACAGTTAGCAGTTAGCATAAATAGTTATGACAGTTAGGGTTGTTGTAACTAAGTCGTATCAGTTTGTGTAAATATACCAGAGTTCAATATCTGGTTTACTCATGAAATAAAAGATTACTTTCAGGATAATCATGAATCTTAACATGGTATCTGAGCCTTAAAATTTTTTTTCTTTCTTCATGGCGGCAGAGGTTGTTTCTGGTGATGGTTATGAAAATCGACAGTCCGTCAACTCCGGTGTTCCAATAGGTGAACCTTCTCCTCGTCTGACTCCTGGTGTTTTGAAGAAACTTCAGCAATTTCCTAAACATGAAGTTGTAAAACTTGGAGAACACAATTTTCTTTTATGGAAGCAGCAAGTCTTATTGATACTTGAAGGCTATGGGCTGCATGGTTTTATTTTCGGTACTGTTACAGTCCCTCCACAGTCGGTTGTTGATAGCGATGGCAATCTTGTTCCTAATTCTGACTTATTATTTCATAAACAACAAGACAAATTGTTAGCTTCTTAGCTTTTATCCACAATTTGTGATGATGTTCTTGTTCATCTCACTAATGCTCGATCTAGTTTTGATGTATGGAGTACTGTTGTTAAACATTTTGCTTCTAAGTCTACTCTCACGATCTTTACTTTGAGACATTCTCTTTATTCTCAAAAAAAGGGTCAGCTGACCATTAAAGACTATCTAACCAAGGTTAAAAATCTGTGTGACACTCTTGTGGCTGCTGGTAGTGTTATCTTTGAGCAAGAACAGATTAGTATCATTCTTGCAGGCCTGCCAGTGGAGTATGAATCAATTCGTATTCTTGCGTCTGCGATGAGTGTTCCTCTTGACCTTCTTGCTGAAATGCTTACTGATTGTGAATCTCGACAACAAGATCTAGCGTCTACCATGTCTTTCCAAGCCAATGTTGCTCAGCATCATGATTCTGGTGTTAGTAGTCGCGGTCATTCTGATAGAGGTTCCAGACCACCTTACAGGGGCAGTGGTAGATCATCTCGAGGCAGAGGTCGAGGTAGGAAATTTGTGCACAATAAGCCGCAGTGTCAACTTTGTGGACGCATTGGTCATACTGTTCACAGGTGTTACTATCGATTTGACGAGACTTTTAAAGGAACTTCTGATCAGTCCATGCAGGCTCATTTTCACCAGTTCCAAGATTTGTCCTCTTGTGCTCATCCTTGTTATTCTCAAAAGCGTTCTACACAAGGTCCTAGCTTGCAAGCTAATCAGGTCTCGGTCAAAGAGCAGTTCTCTCCAAGTTCCTCAGCTGTAAAAATCTGGTACCCAGACTCAGGTGCTCCGCATCATGTAACTAATGATCTGGAAGGTTTACAACAGGTCACTCAATACACAGGTAACAACAAACTTTTTCTGGGAAATGGCAAGTCAGTTCCAGTGAAGAATAGTGGCTCCAGCTCTGCTCCAACTGATAGTAGAATCTTTCATCTAAGGAAGGTTTTGCATGTACATGATATTTGCAAAAAATTAATGTCTGTTGCTCAGTTTGCAAGAGATAACCACGTTTATTTTGAGTTTCATGTTTCTCATTGTTTTATGAAGGATACCAAGACATGGAGCATTCTGTTGGTGGGCCGCATTCATAATGGTTTATACCAGTTTGATCTGTCTAGCACTCAGGGGCACACGCTACTTCTTCACCTTCAGCTACTGTTCATACTGCTCGTTTGGGACTTCCAGCTTCCAATTGTTCTGTTTTTGAGTTGTGGCACAAACGATTGGGCCATCATTGTAATAGAACGGTTAAAACAGTTCTTCAGCATTGTAATATTGTTTCCAACAGTTGTGAGTTGAATATTTGTTTCGCATGTCAGCTTGGAAAATTTCATAAACTTCCCTTCTCTACATCTACTACTGTATATTCGGCTCCTTTTGAGCTCATAGTTTCTGATCTTTGGGGACCTGTCCCTATGGCATCTGAAGGCTCCTACTACTATGTCTCCTTTGTTGATGCATACTCTAGATTCACGTGGCTTTATCTCATAAAACGCAAGTCTGAAGCTCTTAAAAAATTTTTCCATTTGCAGAAATTTATTACTGTTCAATTCGGATGTTGTATTAAGGCTCTTCAGACTGATTGGGGTGGCGAGTTTCGGCCATTTTCAAGAGTTTTATCTCAGCTCGGCATTCATCATCGCCTAACGTGTCCCCACACATCTGAGCAAAATGGTTTGGTTGAAAGAAAACACAGGCACATTGTTGATACTGGTCTGACTTTGATGGCTCAAGCTAGCATGCCTCTACACTTTTGGGCTTATGCTTTAACCAGTGCTGTTTTTCTTATTAACAGGCTTCCCACACCTACTCTCCAAGGACGATCACCTTTTGAAGTGTTGCATCGCACTCCTCCAAATTACATGTTTTTGAAGGTTTTTGGTTGTCGATGTTATCCCTATCTTCGACCTTTTACTACTCATAAGCTCGAGTATAGATCCAAGCCTTGTGTATTTCTTGGTTATAGTTCAGCTCATAAAGGATACAAATGCCTTGATAATACTGGAAAGCTTTTTGTCTCCAGACATGTGGTGTTCGAAGAAGGTTCATTTCCTTTTGCTGATTCTTCTAGCTCCAGCAGTGCTTCTCGGACTCACTCTTCGTTTCAGCGTCAACAAGCTCGAGTTCCTGTTGTTATTTCTCCCTTACCACGATCTGATGTTTCTGTCTCACCTTTTACTACTTCTTCTACTCAACCAGAATTAGCAGGAATGCCAGATGCCAGTGGACCAACTTCTGTTCCATTCCCAACTGATGGTTTGTCACCTGATTCATTCACTTCTCGGCCCACTTCCCACATTCCCTTGCCTGTTATTTCCAACAGTCCCTTGCCCGTTGAGCACCTACAGGAAGCTCCTAGTGTTAACACTTATCCTATGCAAACCAGGTCCAAGAGTGGGATTTTCAAACCCAAGTTATTTACCGCTGAACTTGGAGTTCCTGAACCTGTCACGATTGAGCAGGCATTTGCCAGCAAAGAATGGAAACTGGCAGCTCAGCAGGAGTATGATGCGTTGCTGAAGAATAACACTTGGGACTTAGTCCCTTTACCTGCCAACAGGAGGACTGTCGGTTGTAAATGGATATTCAAATTTAAAAGACACTCAGATGGCACTATTGCTCGCTACAAAGGTCGACTAGTTGTAAAAGGTTACTTACAGGAAGCTGGTATTGATTATCAAGAAACTTTCAGCCCTATTGTCAAACCCACTACGATTCGTGTAGTTTTATCCTTGGCTGTGAAGTTTGGCTGGTCACTAAGGCAAGTTGACATTAACAATGCCTTTCTCAATGGGGATTTGTCAGAGGAGATTTACATGGTGCAGCCTCCAGGTTTTGAGCAGAAAGTTGGTGGTCAAACCTTGGTTTGTCGTTTAAAGAAAGCTCTCTATGGCCTTAAGCAGGCTCCTCGAGCTTGGTTCTCAAAGTTAAGAGAGTTTTTACTTGCTTCTCGTTTTATTTTGACCAAATCTGATGGCTCCCTATTTGTTCGAAAGATTGAGGGTGTGCTCCTGTATGTACTTGTCTACGTAGATGACATCATTGTAACAGGGAATCATCAATGTAGTATTGATGAATTTGTCACCACCTTGAATACTAAGTTCTCTTTGAAGGATTTGGGCTCTCTCAGCTACTTCCTTGGTATTGAAGTACTTCCCACCACTAACGGCTTGTTTTTGAGTCAACGGAAGTATATTCTTGAGCTACTACACAGGGCTCGCATGGATCAAGCAAAAGGCTCTCCCACACCCTTGGCATCTTCAACTATTTTGTCTCAATCTGTTGGCAGTCCAATTGAAAATGAGTCTAAGTATAGAAGTATTGTGGGGGCTTTGCAGTATATAGTCATCACAAGACCCGACATTACCTTTGCTGTAAACAGAGTTTGCCAGTTCATGCACAGACCTCTTGATCAACATTTCAAAGCTGTGAAACGCATCCTGCGCTATCTACAACAGGGTTCTGTGTATTTTTTGGAGGCAACCCTGTTGCTTGGGGATCTAAGAAGCAGCAAATTGTTTCTAGGTCAACGACAGTAACTTAGTATCGGGGCCTTGCTCAAACAGTCACCGAGGTAGTTTGGCTTGAATCACTTTTAGCCGAATTACATGTTTCTCTAGATAGGAAGGCTGTTGTCTGGTGCGATAATTCGGGAGATATTGTTGTCTCAGCTAATCCAGTGCTACATTCAAAATTTAAACACGTTGAATTGGATCTATTTTTCGTAAGGGAGAAAGTTGCTGCAGGAACGCTAACTGTTGGACATGTTCCAGCGCAAGAGCAGGTAGCAGACATCTTTACTAAGCCTCTGTCAGCTCCTCTTTTTACAAAGTTTCGGTCGTGTCTCAAGATAGTTGCAACACGTGAGCAAACAGCAGAGATTAAGGAGATGGAGGTATGTTAAGGAATAAAACTGATATGGCAGATAACAGTTTTAACAGTTAGCAGTTAGCATAAGTAGTTATGACAGTTAGGGTTGTTGTAACTAAGTCGTATCAGTTTGTGTATATATACCAAAGTTCAATATCTGGTTTACTCATGAAATAAAAGATTACTTTCAGGATAATCATGAATCTTAACACTCCTTAATCTTATAAAACCTTTTACACCACCCAATCAAACTTGTATGCAAAACATATAATTTCTCCACATCAATCACACCAATGGTAATATTTCCATCATTCTCTTTAACCTTTACCCTAGACTCGTCTTAAACACCCTTGACATTCTCTTGGGTCCTCGACTCCTTTTTTCTCCAAAAAAGTGAATGACCTTTGAAATTTACCAAGTTAACAGTCAACTGATTATTAAACATCCAACAATCGTTCATTCTCCATATGGCTCTTCTAGCATCCTCCATGCAAGAAAATCTAATGAAACCGAATCTTCGACCTTTTACACTTGTTTTGCTTAGTACGAAGGCATGTGGTAAGTGGTAACCAATTAACAATTGCTTCAGCCATCACAACTCATTCTATCTGGGAGATCGCTAACAAAGACTCACACAACCGCTCTTCTCCATGCTGATCTTGTTCCTTGATGATGCCGTCCTCGCCTTTAATCTTGTACAAATGGAATCAATTTAAGGTGGATTAAATTTTATCCCTGGCGGCAATGAAGAGAATGGAAAAGTTTAAAATTGCTTGGACTCACATTTTATTATTTTGTCCTATTCCTTGGTATAATAACTAATGCAACAACAGTATTGTAACAAAGATAAATGGAATTAATGCAGAAAATAAAATGATTTTAGTTACATTTTATATAAAAAAAATGTCATATTATAATTCGCAATATCACATGTATAACATATTTTTAAAGATGAGTATTACCATAAAAATTCGAGATCAAGGTTTTATTATATTTGTTGTGAAAATGTAATCATGTCTGGGATACTTTTCTCTCAACTTAGCATCGATTTGGTGTTGAATTATTTAGGCTTATTGAAAATCTCAACTTATATTGGGAGAGTTTTGGTGAATGGAGATGCTGGGCGTGTACGTCGTTTATGGGGAACCCTGCACCATTTTTTTTATATTTTTTTTGGAGTATGGTTGGAGGTTGAATCATATTGAAAAAAAATGGAAATGTTTCTTATATTCTTATTACCGTGGATTGTTAAGGCTTTGAATTAGATGATCTCACGAATTGATGAGTGGTCAATTGATTTGACTGAAGTTTATTTTTTTAGCACTTTCATATTGTCAAGTGCAATTGAGTTAGAGGAAAAGAAGCAGTTTTATCCTGTTTCTTTTTCTTGAGCTTTTAAGCATTAATGAGCAAATCTTGGAACATCTCTGCTGAGATTTTCTTTTGTTTTGACTTGGTGAAGTGAGTTATGTTTTGACTTGGAGGGGTATACTTGAGGAGATTTCCAAGTCTTTTGAGTATTTTGGTGTTTGCTTGTGTCTTGTTTGGGTTTTTTAATATCATTTTTCTGTTTCTTAGTGTCCTGTGATGTGAGCTACTTATTTAGGTGTTGTTTCCTAGTATTTAGGTTTTTTTGGCTTGAGCTTGTGCTCTATGGCTTGTTAGTCTTATGCTAGCTATTAATAAAACTTTTGGCTTAGAAAGATATTTTTTTTTTGCTGTGTACATCAATCTCAATAACATTCCTTGAGATGTTCCCTTTCAAAAGTTGTTCAAATACATGGATATATAGATATATATTGGAGGTTTATAATTATAACTAAAGTTTAGAATTAACTATTTTCAGCTTTGGAAATCAAGAGAAGGAAAGGAAGAAACATCTTTCATCAAATTCTCCATGTCCCATTCTCCAACTTTTAGCTCCTCTCCTATCCAAAAACTCCCAACGTCGTCGCTGTCTATGTTTTTCGACATGTTATTATTGTTGTTGCTTCTAACACCGCAAGTATTTATGATATTGAAACCGTTGTTGATGTTCCCATCAACTGAGTTTTCAGTTTTAAGGTTTTTCCCAATGCTTTCTAATGGAGGCACATATAACTCCCTTTCTATCCCATTATGAACACTTCCAAATATCTCACTTTCACCCAAGGAACTGTCCCCGTTCACCTCAGCCTGTGTCACACATGAGCCTGCCAGATCAAAGTATCCGACGGCCCCAACAACGTTTCTGCAATGCTGGAGCATTGGTAAAGAGTTGTCGGAATGGTTAAGGACCATGGATTGCAAGAAAGAATTCGAACAAGCCGATAATAAATCCAGGTACATTGGCGGAACCTCATGTTCAAGCATCGTCATGAACCCTGCCGCCATGGCATCTTTGTTAGGCTCCGACGATGAATCACTGGCGTTATGTGAGGCAGTAGATGATGAATGCTTTAGCCTTTTCTTGATTGTTGAATTCCAAAAGTTCTTTATTTCATTGTCCGTACGACCAGGCAGGCGAGCCGCTATTTGAGACCACCTGAATTGAGGGGTTTGAAAGAGTCGGTACGTTTTCATCAGTAGTATATGAAAAAGTGTCGTTAGATTTTGCATGTTTCTTGAATAAATAAAATGCATGAATGCTTAAATTCTAAACAAGAGTGTGTTTGAAATTGAGGTTAGAAACAAACAACACAAATTTTCAATTCCATTTTCCAATTCAAGGAGCTTAAAACAATCACAATTTTTTTTCTAAAAATAATATTTGACCATTGACGTGTAAGTCTCATACTCCTTCAGTAAATAATAATATGACTCATCATTATTAAATTAAATAAAAAAAAACATAGAAGACTTGTAAGAAAATGCTAATAATTTTATTCAAACACATTGAACATTAATCGTAATTATTATAAATAAATATTAATAACTCTTGGATTTATGATATTAGGTTTAATGGAGTTTAGGGCCTAAGTCTCAAATTCAATTTTTAGGGTTTTAGCATTATTTATAATCCCTTCACTATTTTTTATTTATTTAATGATAATGTGTTATATTATTATCCATCGATAATCGTGAAACTTTTGCACAGATAATACATCAAATGTTCTCTCTGTGTAATTAAATTAACTATGGTAATGGCAATCACATGCATTTTTTCATGCATGGCCCTAATTAAATTAACTATAGTAATGGCAATCACATGCATGTTTTTCATGCGTGGCCCTAAAGAGGAGACATAAATCTTATATTAGATGTATATTAGAATTGATATATATTATTTGGTTCTATTAATTGAATATTTTAATTCCATAAATATGATTGAAATAGTGGGACATGATTTCAAAAGACCAAAGCAAAGATGCCTCTGAGAAAAATGAAGTTTACATTGCTATTTGCATAAAGGAATGTATACGTCGAGGAAGTGCAAAAGCCTCATCTCAAAATATTGGTATTTTTTTTTCTTTTTCTAAATAATATCTTTCCCTCGCAAATTAAAAGTTAGATTTGATTATAGATTCTTGATACATTACAAAAACGTCTTTCATTTCACTTCCAACTTTATGTATATAGAGTATGCAAACCAAACACTCAAATTATGTTCAACAATTAAAAAAAAAAAAACCCTGTAATTTCATGCTACTTTCAGCTTCATATTTCCATAAATAGAGTATCCAAATACTAAAAATGGACAAACTTTGACTGATTCATGTGCATATATTATATATGTCCATAGACTTGTAATTTATAATTACTTTTTTCTTCTTATTTCACCACCAACTACCCTAAACACCCATGATTCGAGTGCTTTATGGCATGCATGTGCAAATTAGCTACCAAACAACAAAGAGATCTGTTGATTGGTGCTTATCGTTTTTTTTATCCTCAAATTACTCCACAGGTCTTTCCACATCAGCTTCCCACTTAGCCCCTTCATGTTTTGTCTTAGTTAGAATTTCCTCATAAGGTTTGGGAGCTTATGAACTAGTATCACTTTATGTAGGTATAAATCTACACAAGAAATAAAGCCCTCTTCCATCTAATAAACCCCATATTTCCTTGAATTCATGTCATCAACTTTATAATTTTGAGTTACTAATATCTCTTACATACTCATTTTATTTAAAGGTGAAATAAAAATTCGATTTAAGAGAGTTGAGTTTGTATTTGTGTTATGTATGTATAATGCTATAACTAAAATGAAAAATAAAATTGCTTGTGAGAACTTTAAATTTAAATATAATAGTATTGAACTTCATGCGTTGGCCTGATGGTCAAGGGTGTTCACCTACTTAGGTGTAACCTGAGTTCGAGTTGTGTTGGTTGTTTGGGTTTTGCCTTGTAGTGTAATTCACAAAAAAAATAATGTATAAATTTATTTTAATGAAGATAAAAAACAATTCTAAAAAAATAACTAAAGAAAATATTTTTTTTCCATGTGAAAAGAAAAGTAGGATTATAGCTAAGTACATTAATTCTTTAATTATTTCTCTATTATTGGCATAAAAAATATTAACATAATAATTAATGTTAGAATATCTATTTAATCGAATAAAAAGGAATAAAAGAGGTGATTATGCTAATAAAAAATGAGGTCAATCAAAATTAAAAAGTGGTAATAAGTTTACCTTATGGATGTACGAATTTTACAAAGGAAGGCCAAATTAAACTTTCTGGGGAGGGGAAAATTATAATTATACCTTACTTGCAAGCGAAAATCTAAGATATTTGCAAGGATTATCAAAAGTTCTGAGGCCAACCGGAGCTTCTGCTTATCGCCCCTGTACTTCTTTAGACAATAATCGAGGTTGAGGACTGAGGGGATTGTATATGCAGTAAAATTATGTAGAAGACTATGATCATATGTATATATGTATGCATCTCCTTATTGTTATATGTTGGTTTTAATGAATAAAACGTTGGCTTACTAAAAAAAGAAAAAAGAAAAAGAAAGGTTTCACCGTTTCACCCGATGAAGCAAGCAATTAGAATATTTCTAGCTAATGAATGTGACGTGTACTATACCTAGTAAGAATGTTATAGAGCTAATAACCTAGAAAAAAAAATAGAGTTAATTGGAAATAGAAGGCATAGAAAGAGGTTCATGCTAGAGTTAACTACTGTAGGTGATTGGCATAAAATTTTGGAAGAGAAAAAGATCTGATCACTCTACTTTGCTCTTTCACTTCAATGAAAATTTAACTGGATTAATCCAAGAAAATGATCAACGAGAAGGGAAATAAGTTACCTTAACATGTAAAATAATTAGCTTTGCATGCAAGATATAGAAGTGCACCTGTTGCCAAGAATGGAGTGTAAATGGACGATAAGCTCTTGTTCCTGAGGCGAAAACGCGCCTCGTTTGAGATCGGGTCTGAGATAATTTATCCATCGAAGCCGGCAGCTCTTGCCACACCTCTGCAGGCCAGCATTTCTAGCCACATCACTCCAACAACCCTGGCCATTTGTTAGCATATAGGTGACGAGCTTGTCGTCTTCCTCTGGCGACCATAACCCTTTCTTATGCTTATTGGTACCATTACTATTGTTACCCTTCATGGATGGAGGCTTCCTCATCAGCAAACCAATTTCTCCTAAGAGAGAAATTAATTGAGAGATAAGCCTTGGATCCTATCCAACAACCACAACAATAATCTTGGTGGGTTATTTTTGTTGATCCTAACTAGTTTGATCATATAGATTAGTGGGCACACTTTATAGATTGGAACTAAAAGAGGAAAAGAGAGAGAAAGGAGAAGGCTTCATGGAGCGGAAATGGTGCTAATGATGATGCTGATGGTTGTGGGGTTTGCTTAGAATACAGGGAAGAAAGGAGAGAGAAAGAGTTGGTTGATGGGTCTAAGTAGACAACGGTTTGGAAGGGGACTTGAGAGAGAGAGAGAGAGATAAAGATAATGAGACAGGAAGAAAAGAGAGGGTGATCCTCTTGTCATTGACTCTAGGATCTTTTCTTTCATTTCCTTATATTTTTCTTCACTCACAAGGTAATCATCACATATATATACAAACTGAAAAAAAATTTTTTTTTTTAAATGAAAAGCAACTAAAGAATGGAAAAATAAATATAAATCTAATAGATATTGGTTTGTAACCAAGCCAAGATTTTAATTTGCTTCAAACTCACATAATGTTTCCTTTTTCCATCTCACGAACCCCCAACACCCACGTGAATTTGAAGCTACAGATATGAGTAAGAGTGACTAAAAATAATAGAAGATAATTGGATAATTCATACCATGGTTGCGGATTGATAAGTGCTCATTGTAACTATAATTTATGCCTTTTTTAATTATTTAGTTTTAGTTCGTTTCTTTAAGTTGCATTTATTCATAGTATTTTAGTGTAATTTGCATTCATGCATATATTTTGCGTTCTTTATAGTTTTAGTAGATTTTTTAAAATATTTTATGTGTTTTTAAGTATTTAGAATTAAGTATTTTATGACAATTTTGTAGATTAAATCGAGCAATATGGAACTAAGGATCGAGAATGTGTAGAAGGCAAAATAGGGAAGCAAAACTCGAAATGGCCAAAGGAGGAGCTGGAAGTAGGCGTTGTAACACCTGGTCCGAGTGCTGCGGTGCCCCGTCTTGTGGTGTGGGTGTTTTGGCCCAGTTTCACCTACTTTCAACCCTTGTATTGGCCCTTCAATATGCTAAGTTGGATTTGTTGGGATCTAGTGCCGTGATCTCGTTTATATACTTGATGTACTTGTAATTTTTCGAATAAATTGGTCTAAAATTTTTCATAATTATTATTAATATATTTTGTATAATATCCTTAAATGGTTTTTGCAAAAAAAAAAAGAAAATAAATATTATCTCATTAATTATCTAACATTTAACTAACACTAAATTGCATTATGTGGTCAGATTATAGTGCAAGAAGATAACTTGTATTATTAAATAATCTAAACAAGTTCTTAGTTTAATCGAAATTGAGCAAGTTGATTAAAAGACTATTATATCATTTATCAAGTCCAAATAGGGAGATATCTTGTCTTGGGAATTGAAGTAGAAGACTCTCAGAGGATAAACATAGATGCGATTGATTGGACTAACAGTACATCAGACAAGACCCGAGTAGAATAAATCCTAGATCCACTTATGGATTTATTCGCACGTAACATTCATAGTGCGGTTTACCTTAATCCTAAGCAAGACAGATTATGTGTGTGTGACTTGTATGCTTTGAAGCATTAAAAGCTTGAGTTCAATTGGCAATATAGCCAAATTCTAGAATGTTAGGTATACAACTTCAATATGACACAAATTCACTTATAATAGTGGAACTCATAGCCCAATAAAGGGTAAATGATATCCTCTCATTGGCATTGCATGATAGATGAAAAGTAACGCGGTCATGAGTCATTTGACTTAAGATGAATGGTTTAAATAGTACTTGTTAGCAATTGACTTTTTATGAAGGAAGACGTAATCATGAGATAAAATAGGATCATATTGGGAGAATATATTTTATCTTAAAGAGATTAAGGATATCTTAAGAGGGTAACACACATATGACAAGGCCATTGGATGAACACTTGATTTAATAGCTTTTGTAATGGTATATAATGGAGAAAGCTTAGTCATGGTATTTTAGTCTAATGATTACATGACTAAATAATATTGTAATTAATAGATAAAGAGCCGAAACTCAATTATAAATTATATGAGCCTTAATTATATATGTTCAACCAATCACTGCGTTAGCTTGGTACAACTTTGATGGTTTGCATTAATTGATGATATGAAAATATGAAAGGACAAACTAGAGAAATAGATCACTTGTATCACTATCCGTAGTGAATGCGGTTTCTCGCTATAAACAAGAAATGACTCGAGATTTAAATTAATTTCTTCGAATTATTATTTAATTATTTTGTAATTAAATAATCGAAGCTTGAAGTGGAAATTAAATTAATTAAGTCATCATATTTTCACAAGAGCAAGTTAATTAAATTGATTTACTCATAGATTTTGGTATGATAAAGTCGACATGACTTTAATAGAATTAAAATTAGGTTGAAAAATAATGTAATTATTTTAATTACTTTGATTAATTAAATGAAGAAACAATATTTTGGGCATAAGAAGTATTTTTATTTGATTGGATAAATTATATGAGTTGGTTTAAAGACTCAATAATACATATAATTGACCCAATAAGTATGAGGCCCAAATAGGCTCGATGTCAGGGAAGGGCCGACAAACCTTAATCCTAGAAAAGGGTGTTTCCACCATCGCCCTACTAATACTCTCCTACTGAGATTTGATTTTCCTATTAAAATAATATTATTTTGTTTACAACTTGTTTAACTGAAACTCTTGTTATTTTTTCTATATATAGATAACTAAGGGCTAAGTCAAATATACACTATATATATGTTGATATTCTATCAAAATATAGTCAATTATTTACCCAAAATAGATTTTATATTTTGATAGAGTTCATCTTCGATTTCTAGCTCTTGAAAGGTTCACTAAAGTTTTCATCAATTTGCGGATAGAGCCCTTTAGTAGTTGAGGCCAAGGTAAGCAAACCAATTTTCCCAACACAATTTGTAACCCTAGAAAAGTCATGCAAAGACCTACAAATATCATATTTTAGGTTAGGTTAAATAAGTGTTATTAAGGGTACAACTTTTATGTTATTTTTTTAGACATTTTCTTTTCAATTTTATTTGTTTTCTCAGGAGTGGTCGCTTGGAGATTTCATTTTTGATTTCAATTAACTCTTGACTTAGATAATTGAAGAGAGTGTTTCTTCAATTGAATAAGATTTCTTTACTTTTATTATTTTTTGTTTATGTTTTGTGTTGATTTGAATTTCACAATGAACTAATCTTTTCAATTGTTTAAGAAATTGTAAATTAATGGATTAATAATTGAAGTAGGTTAAATATGGGGTTAGATCATGACTAGATTAATTATTTAATTCATTTTTAATAGTTAACCTAGGTGTTAGATAGATTAATGAAAATCCTAAGAAACAGTGCAATGAGATGGTGTGTTAACCTTAGTGAACTAATTGGATAGTTATTCAACTTACTAAGATATACACCAACTTAGGTAGTGGGATTTGGTGATAATGATAGTCAATGGTTTAATTAATTCATACAAGATATAAATAAACTTAGGAATTCTCTAGACACTTTAAACTATACACAAAATCAAGATACTTATGTCACGGGGCTAGACTTTTCGTCTCACAATCCATGCGGATTTAGGCACTTTCTTCACTTCAAATGCACCTAAGTCAGCATAACTTTCGTAAAGTGAGAATTCTCGTAAAATTTCTCTAAGGCACCAAAATCTATCGAAAGCAATCTTAAAGACAAAAAAGCTCGAAAGAGCAGAATAGCTACAGAAAAGCAATACACTCAAGGTTTTTGAGTAAATGCTCTCAATTTAGTATTCACTATTAAAGAATGGAACACAATAGATGATTACAAATGAGGGGGAGACTCTTTATTTATAGTTGAGCTCCCCCAAAACCAACAATATAGTTTGAGTTACATCAACAGGTGAGATTGAAGCTTATTTACAATAAAGGGATTTACATAATCCTCAAGATTACAAAATCAAATCTTATTAGATTACTTCTAAAATTACTTTCCCTGTTTACCAAGGTAGCCCTAATTTACCATAGTGTTTCATTGGGCCACAAAGGCTCTAAGTAGATTGTAACACCCCTAACCTGAGGCCGTCGCCGAAATAGGGTTTAGAGGCATTACCGAACAATAGGATCATTTCACATCACATTCACGACACAAAATCAATCGTCATCAAACACATTCATATACAATCATAGTGTCCCTTAAATGAGTCACCGAGACTCTATCGAGACTCTAAGTATGCTTATAAATAGAGTCGGGACTAAACCGAAACACATATAAAATTTTCATGAAAATTTGAAACTTTTCTAAAATACAGGGGAGACACGCCCGTGAGGGTAGGTCGTGCCTCTCCCACGGCTACATGACACACCCATGTGACCTCCCCGTGGTTACATACTGCCAAAATCAACACGGCCACCAAGCACGCCCGTGTGCTAAGGCCGTGTACCACTTGATCATATACTGACATTTCTCGCACGACCTGTAGGCACACCTGTGCCATGGCCGTGTGCAGTTTAAACCACATTCTGCCAATTTACCCACGGTCCGAGGCACGCCGTGTGCCCCAACCATGTGACATTATAGGCCATTTTTGCAAGGCCAACATGCCACCCACATAGGGTCAAACCTACAAGCCAATCAACCAAACATCTTATGCATATATTGCCATCTAAAAACATACCAATTTAGCAATTTAAAACATGTAATCAATACCAACTCTAATCATACCCAATTCAATGCCAATACCTATTCTATCACAAGCATAATTCATTCCCAATCTCGCTACCCCTTCTAGCATTTATCAGCACAAAGTTACCACTCAATAACAAATTTATCAATCTACAAATCATGCCAAAAGATGCATCACACATATCACATTCATTCATACCAAACCTATCACATATCTAGCCACATCTCATGGCTAATTACAAACCTCAAATTTGATTCAGTTTACTAGCCTATACATGCCATATTCTAGCTATGTACATCTTTCCAAAGTACCAAAATAGAATACCGATAGTGTGATTGAGGTCGACGATCCCGATCCGAGCTAGCTTTTACCGACACCGCAAGCGGAGAAACAAATCACACAAGAAGCTTTCCAAAGCTTAGTAAGTTCGTAATATAATACATATTACTCGATACTACAACATCAATATATATATGTACCATCACATAGATAAAGGCACACCTAGGCACATTATCAATCTCAACCACATACCCAATTATCTATTCATTCAACTCTTAAATCTATCATCAACCACATAGGTTTAAATGTACCTTGATCAACACCTAGTTACTTACCATTTATGCTACTCAATTGTTCGATATTACCTCTCGTTCAACCCTTGTTATTACTTTGATTTATTCGCACACTTAGTGCTAATTTCATAACTGAAATGTATTCATCACCGCACACTTAGTGCCAATACATTAAACTGAACTTATATCGGTATCGCACACACAGTGCCAAGTCGATAAGCCAAAGCTTCTATCTTTTCGCACACACAGTGCCAATCATCTCTTTCTCGTTTCAAATTTCGCACACTTAGTGCCCCTTTATCTCAATTAAGCACATAGCATTTCAAATCTCATAGATATATATATACATCCATTCAATTTATATCTCCATTCAATTTATATCACATAGATAAAGTTTACAACTAATATTATATGTGAACTTACCTCGGATGTCAAAATACCAAAACGGTCGACTAATCGAGCACTTTATCTTTGCCTCGATCTCGATCCGAACCTCTCCTCTCTTGGTCTATACACATTCAAATTCAATCTATTCAATCATTAATTCATTCAATTTAGTCCACATACACACATTTAGGGCATTTTGCAAATTAGCCCTCATATTTTTCACATTTTGACACTTTAGTCCTTATCCCACAAAAACATCAAATTCACCAAATTCCACCTAGCACAAGCTTAGTCGAACCTCTTTAGGAATTATACAAATCCAAATATTTCATAAATTTTCTATTTAGTCCCTCAACTTTCCATTTTCTCAATTTAGCCCAAAATACTCAATTTCATCAAAAATCTCAATACAAACTATGATAATCCAACACTAATTTTTCATATTTCAAAATCAACTAGCACATAGCTCAACATTCATCAATGGATCATCACAACAACATCATCAATACATGGAATTTGAGCATGGGTTTTGTAAAGCACAAAGCAACGATCACAAAAATGTAGAAATTATCAAAAACTAACCAAAAACATACCTTGAATTAAGCTAAGTAAGTGCCGAAAATCTCAAAGCTTCAATGGCTATTTATTTTCTCTAGTTTCAGTGGAAGAAAGATGAAAAAAAAATGGCCATCAAATTGTTTTGTTTTTCATTAATAATAACTTATTAATCAAATCCCAATTTTGCCTTTTATAAAGCATATAAAACAAATACTTTTTAAGACTAATTTGTCATTCAGCACTCCACTAACTTAAAAATGGTTCATTAGCAACATAAGGCCTCCTTCTTAAGAAGCCATCAACATTTAAGTACTCACCACTCAAGACACAAAGAATTTACTCTCTATGCGATTAAGTCCCTTTTCTTAATTCGCATTAAAACGATCAAATCATCACACAGAATTTTCACACGAAAGCTACGTCACATATCCTTCACACGAAAATATCATTAAAATATTTTTACGACCTCGAATTTGTGGTCTCGAACCACTGTTCCGACTAGGGTCTAACCCAGGCTGTTACATAGATAGACTTTTTTACTTGTTCTTCAAATCGGGTCAGTTCAAATTGGTCAAATGAGTCCCATTTAATATGTAGACCTCCATAAGACGCTCTTTGTGCTTTGTTCACGGGCTTTGAATCGTGGCCCGTGACATTTGCACCTTGATGACCGTCTTAGTTATGTAACCTAGATCTATCAATAGCAGAAATAAATTATTAAATTCCATCAACTAAAGTTTTCTTAACTAGAACACCTCTCTGAATTCTCTTAGTAATTACTTAAGATTTTATTTTTATGTTCCTAGTCAAAGTCAATAGATTATATAAGTTAGACTTCATTTTAGTTATTTAGTTGGTCTTAGTTAGTTATTAGATTTATTATTTAATTTAGTTTAATTACTTAAGTTGTGTCCATTTTCTCTAATTTATTTGGTTGGTTTTTTATCTCTTAGTGGGTTCAATCCTTAAAATACTTCCTTCAATAGAATTTGTTTCGTCATATATTTGTAAGCAATTAAGAAAAGTGGTACTAGTTTAAGCTTTAAAATGATTTATCATACTTGTTACTATTTTCATCACCACATTTTACAACACCACGGTTGTTGCAAATGTGAAGTTATTTTAACATTACATATTTCTTTCTAAAACAACGTACTTATAAATCTTAACCTAGTATTATCATGTAACCTCATTTATTGTGAAATACCTTAATTTTTAATTATCATAATTGAATTAATTTACCTTGGTTAAATTTAAAGTAAAAACAAACTTACAACATTATTTAACTAACTAATAAGTTCATTATTTATAAACTATGAGGAGTTATCCTTGTCCATATATTAGATAAACTCAAAAGTTACATAAGAAACTGAAAACAATAATAGGATGTCGGCTAGTTTAAGAGAAAGAATAGTGCAACTCAATCTCTAAATTATCATTGTTTCATTTGTTCTTTGAAGAACTTTGAAAACTCATAAAAACTCAATAAAAATTAAGAAATATGAAGTTCTATACTGATTACTCAACTTAAAATTTAGAAATTCCATGAACATTTTTCAAGATATAATCATATTTACTAATTATATATTTCACATTATCTACATTTTTCTTGACATTTTCTTCTAAAATGAATAAATAACTCTCCTTTTGAACTTATTGTCTTCATATATTATTTTTATAACAAATTTGAATATATATAATTCTAACTACAACATTTCATTGCAAATATGAAGAGAAATGACATTACAATAACATTGCAATGCTATTTTTCACTTGTACGACTATCATGTTGTAGATTATGGTTGTTACAGATGTGATGCAAAATCATAGTGATGATATAGGTGTTTTACAACATTGTATATCTAAAGTCTGTAGTTTCAAATTCACATTTGATACGTTATTTTTTGTTCTAAATATGCAAATCATGTCAATACTCGATCATGAAAATTATATTGATGAATATGATCAATGTTATACCCTACACCCAACTCGAAGGCAATCATATATAGAATGCCACATTTGATATTGAACTAACTCAAAAAAATCAAACATTTAAAAGGCAAGCATTTAAATTGAGTTTGAAACATGATATATGAATGTTTGGGTGTTTATAGGTTAACATAAATGAAAATTGGGTTCAAATGATCCTTAGAACAATATTTGGGGCCTAAAATACATAAGTAGTGGACCAAGTACAAATACCTGGGTCTTATGTACAAGAACTTGGGACAATTTTTCAACAATTTAGCTTCAAGTTTCCCTTTTCTGATACCCAACAGGGATGTATCGATAGTTGAGAGCATGTATCAATACTTTCAAGTCTATGTACCGATACAAGCCTCCATTGTTACAAAATTTGGGCTATTGACTTCGAAAGTACTAGAACTTGACTTCTGGGTATCGTTGTATCGATACGCACTATGAGATTCCAATACCTTGGTATGAGATATCGATATCGATGCCTCATATTGTATTTCTAGGTTTTAGGAAAAAATTGCAACATACGTTCCAAAACACATACCAAAACATACTAGCATAATTCCAAACTAATACCAATAAATTTGACATACCAATAAGATATAAATAATACCCAAACTAATCTCCTATGTTTAGGTACATGCTCAAAACTAATAGAAAGTTCAAAGTGTCACCATAAAGGCAAAATATCAAAATATCAACTGAGAACTCTGAAATGCTATTACTCAATTTCACGAAACACTTTCAATCTTCCTAAACTTGTACACAAAACACAAATCCACATGCTAAGCTTTTCCAATAATGCTCAATGATGCATATATAATAAACCTCATGAATAAGCTAAATTTGAAGCATAATAAACATATATCATTTCACAATATCACATCATCATTAAACATAATAAAAAGGCCATTTAAAACATTATATCATCTAGCATATACATTAAAACCATAACATTTCCACTTTTCACAACAAGCACAATATCATATTTAGTTACGTTGCACCATTTAAACCAACATGAGCATTCACTAATATATTTCACATATCAAATTCCATTATAATTTCTTAATAGAACATTATCCTTATTAATGGAGCTTTGAATCGTAAATGGATACATGTATATCAAATCCAATCCTTAAAAAGTAGTGAATAAGCACAATAGTAAGGTACACAATTTAACGAATCTCTAGTGCATGTATAACATGACTTAACCAACTGTTCCTCAAGAATGGTGCAAAGCACTATAAAATGAATCTCTCATGCACATTAGGCTAACTCATAAATACAAAATTCTTAAAAGAACTTTACATATCCTATGGCATGTCAACTATACCCAAGAACTATCCATTATTATTTAGTAGGGCTAGTAACAATTAAAACATATAATTTCAAATTGTCAACTTCCAAAACATATCAACAAGTCAATAGAAACATCATTTTTCATTTGGCATTTCAAGAGAACATATCAAACATCAAGCATTCACTTATTTAATATTAAATCAACTTGAACTTCACATACATATCATATCACTTGCCAATAAAAAATATGACACTAATATTGTAACATCCCACACTCGACCTGATCGTTGGATCCGAATACCATATACAAGAACCCGTTTGATTTCACTATACACCCGTAATAAATTCAATTACATATAATAGCCACCTTAACACATTGGCCTAATTACCACCAACATCAAACACTAAAGAAATTCCATAATGTTTTCTTATAACCTTAGTTTCTGTGTGTAGTTTCATTCTTTACATTTAATCCCACAACTATTATGTTTTCCTTAACCCCCAAGACGAGGCCTCTATAGGTGCCACTTTACATATACTTTTAACTTCTTCTATGCTACACTGATCAGACGATGGCTAGCTTGGTCCCTTCATTTACCTCTCTTGTCACACTTTATCCTACAATTCAGCAGTAAACCTATAAGTTCTGATGAACTTAGTGAGAATCTGCTAAACAATATTATATAGCTAATTTGCAAGAGAATGATAATAAACAAGTTTTGGGCAAAGATTTTGTAAAAAATAGAACATCTGTAATGACAATATATCGCAAAGAAAAGAGAAATAAAAATTAAAGAACACATAGATTTTACGTGAAAAACCCTTTCGGGAAAAAACCACGGGCAGAGGAGAAGAAAATTCACTATGTTGAATTTGAATAATTACAAGAGGAATAGACTATGTCTATTTATAGACTTGTAAAAACATATTCTAATAGGAGTGTAGTAAGATTGAAACACCTTATTCTAATCAATATCAAATAGAAGGAGTTTAATAAGGTTTAAAAACCTTATTTAAAATAAAATAAAATAAAAGTGTAGTTCTATAGGATTCTTCTTTTATTTTATTTTACCATTGTATTTTATTTAAATAAGGATTTGGGTCACTTAATTCTAACAATCTCCACATTGACACAAATTCTCAATGAACAAGTTCTTCATTGCGAACTCTCAATGAACAAGTTCTTAATCGTGAACTCTCAATGAACAAGTCCCCCACCTCTTCCATAAAACCCCTTAAGGGTTTAACTTCAACAATGAACACCAACCAAGTCTAGGCAATGCTCAAACTTGGTTATAGGAAGTAACTTAGTCATCATATCTGCAAGATTTTCATGAGTACTAATTTTGCTCACAACAATATCACCATGAGCAATAATATCACGAACAAAATGATACCGAACATCAATATGTTTTTTTCACTCATGAAACATTTAATCTTTTGTAAGGAAGATGGGACCCTGACTGTCACAAAATACTATGCTAATTTGAAGGTCTTCATTGAGCTCACTAAAGAGTCCCTTCAACCAAATAGCTTCTTTACAAGCCTCAGTAATCACTATGTACCCAGCTTCAGTGGTAAACAAAGCGACTGTAGTTTGCAAAGTAGCTGTCCAACTGATTGCACAACCTCCGATTGTAAAGACATAACCAGTGAAAAATCTTCTTCTATCAAGGTCTCCAGCAAAATCAGCATCAACATACTCAATGACTCCATCTCTAATTCTTCCAAACTGTAAGCAAACATTAGTAGTACCTCGTAAGTATCTTAAAATCCACTGAACTGCTTTCCAATGTTCTTTTCTGGGATTTGCCTTGTATCTACTAACTACACTGACTGCATATGATAAATCTGGACGTGAACAAACCATAGCATACATGAGAGATCCCACTGCACTAGAGTATGGACATGTGACATGTACTCAATCTCATCATTTGATTGTGGAGACAAAGCCAATGAAAGTCTGAAATGGGCTACTAAAGGAGTACTAACAGGCTTAGCACTCTACATATTGAACCTGCAAAGAACTTTCTCAATGTACCCCTTCTGACTTAGGTACAATTTACTTGCTTTTCTATCTCTGAGAATCTCCATACCAAGTATCTTCTTTGCTAGTCCCAAATCTTTCATCTCAAATTCTTCACTTAGTTGGGCTTTGACATTTCTTATCTCTCATTTGTCTTTTGCTGCTATCAATATGTCATCAACATAAAGAAGTAGATACACAAAAGAACCATCACTGTTTTTCTTAAAGTAAACACAACTGTCAAAACTACTTCTTTTAAAATCATGAGAAGTCATAAAGGAATCAAACCTCTTGTACCACTGTCTTGGTGACTGTTTCAAACCGTAAAAGGACTTTTTCAGCAAGCAAACATAGTCCTCTTTTTCTGAGACTATAAAACCCTCTAGTTGTTGCATGTAAATATCTTCCTCAAGTTATCTATGCAAAAATATAGTTTTCACATCTAACTGCTCAAGCTCCAAATCATGCATGGCCACAATACCAAGCAAAGCTCGAATCAAACTATGCTTCACAACTGGGGAGAACACATCTGTGAATTCCATTCCTAGAATTCCACTCCTGGAGTCCCTTCTTTCTTTTTAAACACCCATTTACAGCGAACAACCTTTTTACCTTTAGGAAGTTTCACAAGATCCAATGTTCTATTTTTGTGGAGTGATTCCATCTCCTCTTGCATAGCAAACATCCACTTTTCTGAGTCTTCACAGCTAACCGCCTCAAAATAATTAGACGGCTCTTGGTTTGCATCTATATCTTCAGCCACATTTAAAGTATAAGCAACTAGATCAACCTTGGCATACTTCTTTGCAGGTTTAATTTCTCTTCTAGTTCTACTTTCGGCGATAGAGTATTGTGGTGAAGAAGCAACTCTATTATCAATTTTCGTACTGGCTTGAGAAGTCGACTCTGTATTAATCTAAAGTTCCACCTGCTTTTGATTTTCTTTATTAGAAGAGTCTTTAAGAGATAGTTTAGGTAGTATAGCAGTTTCATCAAAGACAATATTTCTACTAATCACAACTTTTCTATTTTCAGGACACTATAACTTATACCCTTTTACACCAGCTTTATAACAAAGAAAAACACATTTAATGGATCTCGGTTCTAATTTTCCATTATCAACATGAGCATACGTAGGACACCCAAAGATCTTTAAATTAGAATAATTAGCAGGATTACCAGATCATACCTCTTATAAAGTCTTTTTCTTAATGGCAACAGATAGAGATCGGTTGATAAAAAAACATGCAGTAGAGGCTGCTTCGGCCTAAAACGACATTGGTAAGTTGGCATTTGACAACATACATCAAACCTTCTCCATGATCATTCTGTTCATTCGTTTTGCAACGCCGTTTTGATATAGAGTATGATGAACTGTCAAGTGTCTCACGATCCCTTCTGACTTTCACAGTTTATTAAACTCATCAGAACAAAACTCTAAGCCATTGTCTGTGCGGAGGTATTTTATTTATTATCCCGTTTATTTTTTAATCATAGTTTTCCAAGACTTAAATGCGAAAAACATATTGCTTTTCTGCTTCAGGAAGAATGCCCAAACTTTTCTGGAAAAAAAACATCAATAAAAGTTAGCATATAATTAGCTCCACCTCTTGAAGGCACTCTTGATAGCCCCCACAGGTCAGAATGAAAATAATCTAATGTTCCCTTCTGTTATGGATTCCTCTGGTGAATCAAACTCTCTTTTGCTTCCCAAAAATGCAGTGCTTATAGAAATTCAGTTTGTAAATTCCTTGCCCATCAAGAAGTCCTCTTTTGCTCAATTCTGCCATGCCATTCTCACTCAATGCCCTAGGCGCATATGCTAAAGCTTAGTAATATCATCATCTGACAAGGAAGAGGAAGCGACAGTTGTATCACCAATAAAAATAGAACCCTACAAAACATATAACTTGGCAGTCTTTCTCTGCCCTTTCATCACAACGAGGGAACCTTTGAAAATCTTTAAAATCCCACTTTCAGTTGTGTATTTGTACCCTTTTGAATCAAGAGTACTTAACGAAATTAATTTTTTTTTCAATTCTGAAACATGGCATACATCACAAAGTATTCTGACAACTCCATCAAACATCTTAACTTTAATTGTTCCAACACTTATGATTTTACACGAAGCATTATTTCCCATCAAAATAACACCTTCAGATACTATTTCATAATTTGTAAACCAATCTCGATTGGGACTCATGTGGAAGGTACAACCCGAATCAAGGATCCACTCATCGCTCACTTTAGAATTGTTAACAGAAGCGATTAGAAGTTCACCATCACTATAGTCTTCTACAACATCAGCTTCACCGAAATTTTCTGGTTGTTTTCCCTTTTTATTCACAGCCTCCCTTTTAATCTTTTATAGCACTCAGATTTAATGTGCCCTTTCTTCTTGCAGAAGTTACAAGTTTTACCTCTATTTGAAGACTTCGATCTACCCTTAGATTTACTGCGAGGATTTCGTTCCTGTGTTCTTTCACAATTATCATCAGCATTTCGATCTTGTCTCTCACGAACAATGAGACCCTCTTCTTGAGAGTCGATTTTAACCACAAGATGTTTCATCTTATCATACAAGGTCAAAGAATCATAAACATCATCAACTGTGAGAGGCTTGCGGCTATATAAAATCGTGTCCCTAAAGGTTGAATAAGACGGGGGCAACGAACAAAGTAGAATCAACCCTCGATCTTCCTTATCATACTGAACCTCAATGGCCTCCAAGTTTGAGAGAATTTCTTTAAACACTATTAAGTGTTTGTGCATAGATGCACCTTCCTCCAAACGATGAGCATAAAGACGTTGCTTCATATACAACTTACTGGTTAGATTTTTCGACATACATATTTGTTCTAGCATCTTCCATAATGCAGCGGCGGTCTTCTCCTTCATCACATCCTGTAAAATTTCGTTAGACAAATGCAGATGTAACTATGTTAACACCTTTCGATCTTTGAGCTTCTTTTCTTTCTCCGTCAATGTCGAAGGCATCTTATCTACCTCTAGCAAGGCTTCCTCTAAATTCATCTGTGCAAGAACTACCTGCATCTTTATCTGCCACAACTTAAATCTGGTGTTGCGATCCAACAGCGAAATTTCATACTTCAAAGACGCCATTACCGTGATCAAGATGAAAAACCCAAAAGCTCGGATACCAATTTGTAAAAAATATAACGTCGATAATGACAATATATCGTAAAGTAAAGAGAAATAAAAATTAAAGAACACACAGATTTTATGTGGAAAACCCTTTCGGGAAAAAACCATGAGCAGAGGAGAAGGAAATTCACTATGTCGAATTCGAATAATTATAAGAGAAATAGACTATGTCTATTTATAGACTTGTAAAACCATATTTTAATAGGAGTGTATAAGATTGAAACACCTTATTCTAATCAATATCAAATAGAAGGAGTTTAATAAGGTTTAAAAAACCTTATTTAAAATAAAATAAAATAAGTGTAGTTCTATAGGGATTCTTCTTTTATTTTATTTTACCATTGTATTTTATTTAAATAATGATTCGGGTCACTTAATTCTAATAGATTTTATCTCCCTATTTCCTCTTGGTATATTATAGAGCTTGCTCGAGATGTTGTTGCCTCTCTATTTCTCTTACAGCCTCTAGCTATCCCAACTCAATATCTTTATAAGACACAAGTGCCTTCCTTCATGATATTGATCACATGATGGGGCAACCTAATTCTGTCATACCTCGACTTTACCTTCTTACTCGTTCTTTGTTATTTGTGGTGAATTGCTATCCACTAGGTAGTCAACAGGGTTATTTTGCCTATTTGTGAACCTTTCTTTACGAATCCTTATTGTTTGGGTTCCGTTTGGATCACCTATTGTCACTTGCTACTCTCATAATCCTTTGTCCTTGGTAAATTCCTTTATTAATCCAGAGTTTCACGCCTTTCAGATGCACCTCGCTTATGCATACATGCAATTTATCATTTCATTCACGTTGTTCTTTAGATCTTAATCCATGATGTACCTTTGGTATAGTAAGCTTCTCTATTGAGGTCCCACATCTTACATTCTTAGCAGATCTTCTAGCATTCACTGTTCCGACGAACCTTCCCACTTTCTTGAATAAATGTCTTGCCTTGCAACTCGAGAAAATATTTTTCGACATTTGGGTTTTGAAATTTCAAGGGATCCAAAACCAACAGTGCTTATTGCTTAGTAGTTCTTCTAGACTTTTTAGGAGGCATTTTCAATAATATTTAAACTAGAAGACTTAATCGAAATCAAACACTATATTTGGATAAACAAAATAACGATACTATAAAATAGTTAAGATAGAAATCCTTAACCTCAGTTTGAAAATTCGTGATTCCTTATGAAGATGTGTTGTAACTACCTCATTGGTGTGATACTTTTGTCCCTGCACAATACAAGAATAAAAAAATAAGAAAAAGAAGATTTTGGGAGGTTTTAGAATTAGAGGGAAGTTAGAAATAAGTTAAAAGTGTTCAAATTTAAAAAAAAAAGTGTTTTTAGGTCAAAAACCGGGTAAAATAAGGGTTAAAACTATTGGGTTGTGCAATGGTTCAGTTGACCTTGCAGAAAATTGCATCAATGTCGCAACATAAGGGTTCCATGTCGTGACACCAATGGCAAGATACCGATGTCGTGACATCGAGGTTCGATGTCGCGACATGTCTTGGAATTTTTGAATTCTAGGGTAAATTGACTTCTCTATCGCGACACAAAGGGGTTGTGTCGCGACATCAAGTTGAGTTGCTCAATTTTATGAACCTGTGTTTGATGTTGCAACACGGAGGATTCGTGTTGCGATATCGACTTTGTTTCGACCCCTCTTCTTAAATTTCAAAGTGCTCGAAATAAATGTTTAAACAATTTTAGTGCCAATATACTTAGAACCAACAACAATAAGAAGAAGATAGTCACCGTTGCATTGATCATGTGTCAAATTCTTAAAAATTTATAAAAAGAATGATCGAACTTGAAAACTAACTAAGTCAATGATGGAGGCAAGCGCACCTATCGAACAGTAGTATAGTTTAGTGGCAAGACCGAATTGTCGAACCCAAAGGAACCAAAAGTACTAATACTAACTTTCTTTTTATTATTTAACCTAAGAATTAAAGGAATTGTTATCTAATCTAAAATTAACTAACTACTAAGCTAAAGATGCTAAGACAAAGAGAAGGAATTGGGGAAATATTTGAGGGAAAATCGATTGATTTAGACAATACCCGAGGAAAAATCCACCTAGACTTTATTTGTTATCTAACTCTGAACCAGGCAATTTATTCACTTGACTTGATCCGTAGGATTCCCTAATTTATATTAATACCTCTTTCGAGGCTACTAACTTCTAACCCTAGGTTGATTAATTGAAATTTCTTTCTAATTAAAACCCCTAGAATTGCATTAACTCGATATATGGACTCCCATATTAGGTTTGACCCTAATCCGGTAAATTTATGTCATCCTATTTTTAGGGTTGCGTTCAACTTCGCTTAACTATGCTATATCTACTCTTAGGCGGGGACTTTTGCTCCACCACCTAAGCACATCAATACTTGAATCAATATCCCAAAAATACCAAAACAAGAATTAAGAACACATAGTTAAGAACAAATCAAGTATTTATCATACAACTCAGATAACAATAATAAGATTCGTCTTAGGTTTTATCCCCTTCAGGTATCTGAGAGGTTTAGTTCATAATAGTAAAAGAATACATCTCAGAAGAAAATATAAAACAAAACATAAGAAAAACCGTAAAACCTCTCAAGGAATTGAAGGAGAAGTCCTCGTCTTGAGTATGATTCCGACTTCTTGAGATGAATCAACCGGCTTTCTTCTACAGAGTAAATCCACTTTCTTTGGCCTAGATTTGGCCTCTAGTGTAACACCCTAAACCCGCCCAAACACCATGACTCTGCATGTCACTAAGAAGATTTAGTAAAACTGCATTTTTGGAAAACATTTGTCGAGTTTAAACATGTATTTGAAAACTTAATGATTTGATAATTTATAAAAGATTTAAATTTATATAATGCCTTTAAATTAAAACCAAATTTAGTTGGCCTCTAATAGTAGTATTTTAGCATTTAACGTAATATAATGATTTTTAAGCATATACTAACAGACAATCCAAATGGTGTGAGAATATTACACACCTGATTAATGCGTAGGACTACCCTCTATGTAGATACCCACGCTAATTGAATCTACTGCCTTCTGTCTACAACTTTGCTCAAAAGCTGGAAGAATGCGAATATAAGGCCTCTCCTATATTCGGCCAAGTTAGTGTTTTACCCGAATTATACGTTTAAATTAACAGATCTGCTTACCTTGAAATCCACGAAAATAATACTGATCCGAAAAGCTCTCAACTCGGTTTAGAAATCTAAGCGATTGAATCCTTCAAATCCGGAATGCATAAATGAGAGAAAACACCGATTAGTTAACCATATAGCCATTCCGCTAAGATCTCTATAAGCCAGAAAAAGATTAAAATCTCGCGAATCGACACTTACCTTTAGTTTCCTTCAAGATTCGGCACAAGTAGACACCACAGAAGAAATTCGGCAATCACAAAAGATGAGATTTAAGGATTTTGACTTTTAAGAAAATCCTGGAAAAGATTAACGAGAGAAATGCTGATGCGTTTTTGGCTTTTGGAAGAACTAGGAATTGAAAAGATAGGCAAGGAAATAGATAGAGAGATTCGGCCAAAGTGTTTGCAAGAGAAGAGAAGGTAAATTACAGGGGTTTCGGTTTCTGACAGAAGAAGAAAAAAAGAAGAAGAAAAAATGATTCTAGTTTGCCGAAAAGAGAGAAAACATGAGGCTATTTTCAGAGAACACAATGAAAAATTCGGCACACCTACTTGCCTATACTGAACCGATTTTTCCCCCTCTCCTGTGTTTGATTTTTGGCCAACTCTGCAACCAAGAGATCACTCTTATCATTCTATCCCTTATCATTAACAGAACACTCATCCAACAGAGACCTACACCACACCACTACTTCCCCTTTATCAGTATTATATCCACATAATTTAAAACATAAAATCCCCTATTTTGTAGCCACATTGTTGTCCCCCCTAGCTCTCTTTGGGCTGCCGAAATTGGCCAAATTCCTTGGGCTCCAAGCGGCCACACTGGGACCCCCTTCCTTTGCCTATTGGCGCCACTTATAGTTCCCTCCTACTGCGCCTCTTGTTCCTGGGCCACAAGCCCATTATGCCTATTACACTCTCAAAACTTTATTTAAACCTAATAGTCTCTAAAAAAAATATCTAGCCAAGATCTCGGCCCATTCCTGAGCCCAATTTGCACCTCTAAACCTCAAATTAACATTTTAAGCATACATCACATAAAATGCACAGGCCCAATAATTCGGGATGTTACAGTTCTACCCCCTTAAAATAAATTTTGGCCTCGAAATTTACTGATCAGAAGAGATGGGGATACTGCTATCGCATAACATCCTCTGGTTCCTATGTCGCTTCCTCCGCACCATGGTTTCGCCACAAAACCTTGACCAAAGGGACGGACTTCATTCTCAACACTTTTACGTCTCGATCCAAGATTTACACTGGTTCCTCCTCAAAAGACAAATCTGGCCTTACTTCAATCTCTTCCACCGGCACAACGTGCGATGGATCAGAACGATAACGTCTTAGCATCGAGACATGGAACACGTCATGTATCTGCTCTAACTCTGAAGGCAACTCCAATCGATAAGCCACTAGGCCCACGCGTTCCAGTACCCGATGAGGCCCAATAAACCGGAGACTTAGCTTACCCTTCTGACCAAACCTCATTACCTTCTTCCACGGTGATACTTTCAAGAAGACTTGATCTCCTACTGCAAATTCTATCCCCTTCCGTTTAAGATCCGCATATGACTTCTGCCGATCAGACGTTTCCTTTAATCGAGCCCGAATTAACCTAACTTTCTCTTCCGTTTCTGACACTAGTTCTGGGCCCAACACCTGACGCTCACCCAACTCTGTCCAACAAGTTGGGGTACGACATTTCCTTCCATATAACACTTCATAAGGTGCCATCCGAATACTAGATTGATAACTATTATTGTACGCGAATTCTGCCAAAGGCAAATACTCCTCCCAGCTTCCCCTAAAATCGATGATGCAACCCCTTAGCATATCCTCCAAGATCTGAATTACCCTCTCAGACTGACCATCAGTCTATGGATGAAAAGCGGTGCTAAAATCTAGGCTTGTTCCCATTACCTGATGCAGAGCCTTCTAAAATCGTGACGTGAACCTAAGGTCTCTATCCGATATAATTGACACAGGTACACCATGCAGTCTCACCACCTCAGCCACATACAACTTAGCCAACCTTTGCAGAGAAAAGTCGACACGAACCGGTATGAAGTGAGCAGACTTCGTCGGCCGATCCATAATCACCCAAATTAAATCCTTCTTAGTGGGCGTAAGGGGTAACCCACTAACAAAATCCATCGTGATTCTCTCCCACTTCCACTGCGAAATCTTTACTAGCTGCAATAACCCTGAAGGCAACTAGTGTTTCGCTTTCACCTGCTGGCACGTCAAACACTAACTCACGAATTATGTTATCTCTTGCTTCAGACCTGGCCACTAGAATTGTTCTTGCAAATCCTGGTACATCTTAACCCCTCTAGGATGCATAGCGTAAGGGCTACTATGCGCCTCCTGAAGAATCATCGCCTTAACTCCACATCCTTTGGCATACAAACTCTCTTACGAAAACACAGACTCCATCACCATTCAAACTATAGTCCTCTCCTTCACCACTTCGCCTTGCTTAGGAGTCGAGCACTCAAAACATCGTCTGAAGTCGCTTCTCTTTGATCGACTTGTCTACATAGGTCTTACATGGAGCTCATCTACCAAACTTCCATCCTCATACAGACTAAGATGAACGAACATCGCCCTCAAATTCGCTATCGCCTTCCTACTCAGCGCATCTGCCACCACGTTAGCCTTACTCAGATGATATTCGATCGAGCAGTCATAGTCCTTCAAGAGCTCAATCCACCTACGTTGCCTCAGATTCAACTCCTTCTGGGTAAGGAGATACTTCAGGCTCTTATGGTCCATGTAAATAACCGGCTTCTCCCCATACAGGTAGTGCCTCCAAATCTTTAGAGTAAATACTACCGCCGCCAATTCTAAATAGTGCGTAGGGCACTTCAATTCATGCGGTCTCAACTGTCGAGACGAATATGTAACAACTTTTCCATCTTACATCAACACACATCCTAAACCCGTGTGTGACGCATCACGATGAGCGGTAAATTCTTTTTACGCCTTCTAACAATTAATCTTGGCGCTTAGTCAAGATTCTCTTCAGCTTCTCAAAGCTCTCCTGCTGTTTTTCGGTCCATACAAATGATACTTCCTTTTTCAACAACTTAGTTAAAGGTGCCGTTATCAATGAGAACCCTTCAACAAACCTTCTGTAGTACCCAGCCAATCCCAAGAAATTTCAAACTTTCGCCACAGACTTCGGCAGTTTCTAATCTAATACGGCTTCTATCTTTCGAGGGCCTACCCTAATTCCCTCTGCTGAAACTACATGCCCTAAGAAAGTCACTTCCTTCAGCCAGAACTCACACTTACTGAACTTTGCGTACAACTGCTTCTCCCTTAGAATTTACAACACCACACGAAGATGTAAATTATGCTCCTCCTCAGACTTAGAGTAAACCAGGATATCGTCGATGAACACCATGACAAACTGATCAAAATACTGTTGAAATACCCAGTTCACCATATCCATAAATGCCACTGGCGTATTCGTCAACCCGAACGGCATCACTAAAAATTTGTAATGACCGTACAGAGTCCGAAACGCCGTCTTATGAATGTCTCCTTCCTTTACCCTTAACTGATGATATCCCGACCTTAAGTCAATCTTAAAAAAGACCGAAGCTCCTTTAAGTTGATCGAACAGGTCATCGATTCTTGTCAGTGGGTACTTGTTCTTAACCGTCAACTTATTCAATTGACGGTAGTCCACACACATACGCATGGATCCGTCCTTTTTCTTCACAAATAGGACTTGGGCTCCCCACGGAGACACATTCGGTCAGATAAATCCACGATCCAACAGTTCCTGGATTTGGGCTTTGAGTTCCACCAACTCCTTCGGCGCCATTCTGTACGGAGCAATAGACACTAGAGCTGTACCTGGAAGTAGCTCTATTCCAAACCCCACTTAGCGATCCAGGGGTAATCTTGGTAATTCCTCAGGAAAGACATTGGTGAAATCTTTGACTGTTCGAACCTCATCGACAGTCACCTCCTTAACATCCAAAGCAATGATAAAGGCTAGAAACGCGTTACATCCCTTCCGAATCATCTTAATAGCTTTTACTGCGGACACTACATTGGACAAATAATCCTTTTTTCCTCCTAACACAACCACCTCCCACCTTCCGGGGTACTCAACACCATGCGTTTAGTCTCACAATCCAACTTAGCACGGTGTTTAGTCAACCAATCTATTCCCAAAATAAGGTCAAACTCTCCAAACGGTAATTCCATTAAGTCTGCCGGGAACACTACTCCTTGGGTTTCTAAAGGTATGTCCCTAAACAGTTTGTCCACTACCCTAGATTGTTCCAGAGGGCTAACCACAGTCATCTTCCTAGTAGTTGTTTCAGAGTCTAAACTTAGGGTCTCAGATACCGAACATGCAACATAGGAGTGGGTTGACCTAATATCAATCAAAGCAAGGTATGGGCTATTAGCAATAAGAAACGTACCGGTTATGGCATTCGGTGCGTCACCATCCTCCCGTCGACGTGCTGCATAGACTAGACCCGACTGCCTTGCGTTTACATTTCTAGCACCCCTACCAGGTGCTCCACGACCCCGACCGAATCCATTTCCTCCTCTGGCCGTACCACAACCCATCGGTACTAGCTGGTCACCTCTCCTAACCTGATCAGAACCTCGTCCCGCGGGTTATGCCTGCTCCACCTGTGGATAGTCCTTAATCATATGCTCCATGGATCTACATCTAAAGCATCCACTGGTTCTCTTTTTACACTCCCCATAATGCACCTTTCCACACGAAGGACATGGTCGATTTTGACCCGTCGGAGCACGAGCTGGCCCATCAAACCTATGCCTTTTCTGAAAATTTCCAGATGATCCTGACGGCCCAAAATTTCTCTTATTCCGATTCCAATCCTTATCCTTATTCTGCTTCTCAGTTCGCTTCACCTCCTTAGATATTTTAGCTTTCTCGACCATAACCATAAAGTCTCTTTCTCGCTACTGCGCCACTAATACCCTTAATTCATCCCTTAGTCCATCCCCAAACTGCACGCAACGGTCATAGTCAGTTGCTACAATCCCTCGAGCGTAACGGCTCAACCGCAGAAATTCGACTTTATATTTTGACACAGACTTACTTCCCTGCACCAAGTTCAAGAATGCCCTTCTCTGTGCATCCACATAAATGGCCTTGATGTACTTTCCCTGGTACGACTCCTTAAAGAAGTCCCAATCAATACGATCTGCGGGAGTACCCTCCTTCACCGTGAGCTATCACTGATAGGCCTCTTCTCGAAGAAAAGACACGACCCCCTTCAACTTCTCCTCCACAGTGAAGTCAATGTCATCCATTATGCGCTCAGTTGCCTCTAACCAATACTCAACAGATATTAGGGCTACGCCAAACTCTCCTAAACATATCTCGCTTTCGTTGGCTCTGAGTCATTCGACCACGACTTTCGAGCTCTCGAACTCTGCCTACTCCACCACTCTTTCAAGGACCAGAAGATCGCTCGAGATATCGCATCATCTCCACCGCTTGGTCCTAGAATTCTCCTCCACACCGGGCGGATCCGATCTCATTTTCGACCGTGGCGCACCTACTAGTTTGGATACAATCATCCTACCGCTACCACGACCACGCCAATGGGACGTCCTCGACCCCTTGTACTCATCGTCCTAATATCGCATTTATCGATTTAAGAAAATTTTATGAATTATTAACTCTTTCCACCGATTATCCACGAATAATTTTACTTAAAAAGTAGTTTGATAGTGGTTCTTTCAATTCGAATTATATCTGAAGGTTTAGTCTCAAGTCTACTACCCTAATTCAGAGAATCACATGCATTCACAATCAAGATACTGAGGGGCATTCACAAACTTACGTTCATCACCTAGGGGCATTTTCGTCCTTTCACTACCCAGGGTATTTTCGTAATTTATCCTATAGGGGTATTTTTATAATTTTTAAAATAGGGTATCTTGGTGGTTTTACAAAAAAAGGGTATTTTAGAAATTTTATAATCTGAGGGGTATTTCGATAATTTTGTAAACTAGGAGTATTTCGGTAATTTCATAAATCTTGGTAATTTTTACAAATCTAGGGTATTTTGGGAAATTTTTACAAATCAAGAGTATTTTGAAAACTTTACAAAACTAGGGGTATTTGAGTGATTTTGCAAAACAGGTGGCTAGTCCTTTCGGGTTTTAATTATAAATTTTGGCTCACAACAAGTCCTCATGGCTAAGGTGAATGACACTACGCACTGTAGGATTCCAACGAAGAGGAGGTGAGTCACTAGGGCGCTTAAGTACCAAGCTCTCCTTGCATCCAATCCTAGACATGTGTATGCTGTTACCACACCCTAACCCAAAGGACTTGTTCACGGACATGTTTAATTAGATTAAGTTTTATGGAGTTTATTGTTTGGTGTAAGCTAGGCCTGGGGTCCAATAATTTCTATCTTACTAACCTATGGCCCCATAAAGCCCATTAAGCCCACATACATAACACACACTGGTTCAAAATACTTACCTGGCGGGCATGGGCTAGAGACGCAGTGCCATCTTTGAGAGAACAATTACAGACACATGTTTCTGAAAACCCATCTTTAGAAAAACATTTTGAGCCCAAAAACCCCAAAACTGAGTTTTGAACCGGGCTCTGATACCAATTTATAACACTCCAAAATCGGCCCAAACACTACGACCGGATCTGACATGTCACTAAGAAGATTTAGTAAAACATGTCGCATTTTTGGAAAACATTTGTCGAGTTTAAACATGTATTCCAGAAAACTTAATGATTTAATAATTTATAAAAGATATAAATTTTATATAATGCCTTTATGAATTAAAAACTGAAATTTAGTACATGCCTTAGTTTATATTTTTCACCGAAATTAGGTGTCCAATAATAGTAAAAACCCAAAAGAAAGCCCAAAGTATAAGGCTAGTGGCCCATGGACTTATTACAATAAAATATAAAACCTAAAATAATTTAACATACTGAAAGGAAATTTAAATAAACGGCGTCTTTGCTGTAACAATTCGAACTCTTGCATGGCCACCTTGCGCTCCCCTCCAGCCCGGATCGATGCACTAAGTGCTACCTGAAGAAAAATGTTAAATAATAGGGTGAGTCACAAGACTCATCGTGCAACCCTCGTACACCATCAGGTTAGGCCTTAGCCCCACAGAACAGATAACATAATATAATATGTCAGGAATTATACAAAGCCCAACCCAATCCTAGGTTTCCATCCGCTACACACCACCCTTACCTATCGATCACACCATTGGGGATTTCTACAATCAACCAACACCGCTACACACCATCGATGGCAGTCATGCTGCAGTTAGTTGCTCATCGTCAAACCATGGCAATAGCCACTACAATGATCATGGCAAAAAGCCACTACAATGATCATGGCGAAAAGCCACTTTATATAGGCTTTTGGAATATGTTTGTTACACACCGATTTTCTTTAAGTACCCTAATCCGGATAGAATTCTTCTTATCCTCATGGCAGAGCCACATTGTCACTCTCTTTGGGCCCATGACACACCCTTCATGTAAATCGTGGCCACAAGCCCATTATGCCTATTACACTCTTAATACTTTATTTAAACCTAATAGTCTATAAACAAAATATCTAGCCGTGTTCGAGCCCAATTTGCTCTAAACCTCAAATTATGAGGCACATCACATAAAATGCACAGATAATTTGGGATGTTACTAGGCCGTGGTCGACTCTTCTTACGGGCACGCACTGTGTAAATGATGGCTAGGCCGTGTTCGGCTCATGAGGCACGGTCGTGTATCGATTGGTCGTAATATGGCCCATTTTCTCAGATTTTGGCCTTTTACTCGTTCTTTTCATCCTCCGGTGCTCTATTAAATATAAAACATGAAAACAAAGGATCAGGAGCACCTATTTCCATAATTAAAGGGATAAATCATCCAAAAGTAAGCTAAATGTGGGATTAAAATATGTTCATTTTACGGTTTACCAAATACCCCCACACTTAAGCTTTTGCTTGTCCTCAAGCAAAATTCTCAACTCACAATTAAAACGAACTTCCTCAATTCATAATATTCATCGATAATGCCTCATCATAATTCATAAATAATTTATACATGGATAATTTAACTAAAAGAGTCCTAAAGATTCAAACAATTAAAGTCATAGTTTTATAGCATGAAAATATCGGTGTTTCCCCTCACCTAAATAATTACCTTTAATTTAAAATCGACAAAGATTAACATCCTCACTAAAGATTCACTCAAACCACTCTCTCAAAAGTCAGACATGAAAAGTTAATTCCATAAGCTTGCCTAAAAATCAAATCTCCACCACTGTAAAATGAGATGATACACAAATCAAAAGGTCTTTTAAGGGTTGTAACGGGGCTCAGTTAAAGGTGTGGATAAAGGCTAAATTAGAAGGGTTAGAATCGAGATTGAATTGACAAATTATCTCACTAGAAAAATGAACGAATAAACTGAATAATTACATAAAATGAAAAATAATAATACGAGCTTCTTCTCAGGATATTGAAATTAAACATATAAGCTCACTTAATCACAGAACTAATAATGAATATACTTTGATGATTTTTTTTCTTAAGAACAAATCAATATAAGATAAAACTTTAACAACTAAAATAATATAATTAGGCAATTGATCAAATCAAGTCTCGATAGAAGGGTAGTCAAAAGGAATGGTGATAACAAATACAAGATGAGTTTTGGGTTAATATTAGTGGGTTGGGTCAATAAAAAGGGTTGTTAGGATCAAAGGGGTTCACTAGGGGTTAATTGTGAGGGTAGGCTTTTTGTGGAGTAAATAGGTTAAAACCTAAGTGCCTTAATCATCTCTGTATATCAAATCAATAGTGTGGTCTTGACATGTATAATCGAAGCAAGTTTTAGAATAACAAATCAATGTTGACACACTCATAATCAATAAAAGTTAGCACGAAAAGAATGTATGCTCTAAAAGGCTCAAAATCTCACAAAAATTATGGGTTTTTGATATCAACTTTGTAAATTTCAAATTTCAAGATAACAATTAGATTCAGGTAGACAACCTAACAAAATTTCTAATTTTTTTGAAAATAGACTCATCATGCTTGATTCTCTAGTATCTTGAAGTTTAAATCATCATTGCACAATTATCAATGACTTGATCTAAAACATATCAATAAAAATCATGAATTAACATGAATTTATTCTAATTAGTGATATGAGAAAATTACTTTAAGACAGAATATCATTCAGGGATTTGAGAATAATGCAAAAAGTTAGGCACTTTTTTTCTAAATAATTTTCACCCCCCACACTTAAGATGTACATTGCCCTCAATGTACAAAGATAGATAATAATCATATAGTAAGAAAATAAAAAGTGAGGGAGAGAGGTGAAACTTCCTGAATTTTTGGATGGATTCCTTGTGTTGGAAGTGTGGAAACTTGATTCGTAGGTGAAAGATAATTTGAAGGGGGCGCCTCTACTTCCTATGCTAAATGAAAAAAATTGGGAACCTCGTGAAGAGTTAGCCAGGAAATAATAATACTAATTTAAATTATACTATATATATAATTAAAATAAATAAAGATAACAAGAAAGAAAATAAGAATTAAAATAAGAATAAAAGAAAAGATGAATGGACTGAAAAGTCCTTATTAGTAGATAGTTCGCGAGGTGGGTGTGGTTTCTAAGGCCATGGTGTTGTGATTCCGTAGCAGCTTTTAGAACCTAAAATTAAGAAACTAAAACAAAATTAACTGAATTTAGTATAAGAAAAATAAAGAAAAGGAAAATAAAGGAGAAGAGAAAAGTAAAATAAAAGTTAAATGGCCTCAAAGACCCTTGGCTTGTCGATTAGATGAAGCGGCTGGCATGAACTTATATCGATAAGTCTCGCACAAGGAGACTGGGCTAGGATCTTTCCGTTTCTTCAACATTGTTGAAGCGTAGATCAAGACTTTAGAGAATGAAGAAGGAGGAAAGTGAAGATGGAAGGGAGTGAAAAGTGAATGGGGAGTGGGTGAGAAGGGGAGGGGGTATTTTAAATAGAAATTTTCAGCTCTGGTACATCCCTACGCCCGTGTCTCATGGGCCTGTTGTGTCCCAAGGCCATATCACACGACCGTGTGGTAGTTCAATCGCATCTCTCACACCTTATATTGGATTGCCACGCCCGTGTTGGTTCAACAGTGTCGGCCACGGCTGTGCCGCACAGTCATGGTTTTAGTTGAGTCCATGATTTGAAGATATTTTTCTCGTTCTGTCTCGTACTATCTCTTCCATGCCAGAGCTAACATCCGTAGTATCCACAAGGCCATGGCCACGGTCATGTGTAAGGCCATGTGGTGCGAAAATTTGCACTTCATTAACTTGGTTAGTTTGTAGTTAGGTGCTAAACGAAAAAGAAACAAAAATAAATAAGGTTAGTGCTCGGGTTGCCTCCCGAGAAGCGCTCATTTAAAGTCTTAAGCTAGACTTACCTCTCATTCGTACCTTCACGGCGGTTTAAGGAGTGAAAAATCATTTCTCATGCTATCATTATATAGTTTGAG
The DNA here is from genome assembly GCA_025506655.1 of Gossypium rotundifolium. Taxonomy (NCBI): domain Eukaryota; kingdom Viridiplantae; phylum Streptophyta; class Magnoliopsida; order Malvales; family Malvaceae; genus Gossypium; species Gossypium rotundifolium. The sequence goes on from CP106730.1 coordinate 111,922,539, forward strand.
TCGAGTAGAGTTTACTTTAAAAGTACCGAATGTAGAATTACTTACCTCGACTGTTCCGTAAGGGAAAACATTAAGTACCGTAAAGGGGATCTCTTCATTTGTCTTCAGGTTTGATGTAGCGATTCGCGGGTCTGTTCTATCTAATAGTACCTGATATCCTATTTTGAAGTGATTTGATGTTCCTTTAAGTTCTTCTGAGGGTTCCTTCGATTTCACTTCGTGTGAGTTTGATTTTTCCTTGAAATGTGTCTCCTACTCATCCAGCTCATCGGTCTGAAGTTGTCGTTCCTCATGAGATATTTCCTTGTTGGTACGAGCTATAGGATCTGGCTCTGTAGTGTAGTTCCTTGGTGTTTCCTGAAAAGAAAGTTTAATCGAATAATTATTGATAGAATTTATGTCCTCACCTTTCTCACTCGATGTCCTAGCTGAGTCGAGAGCTTGAAGACTGATTGATTCGTCACCTACACGAAGTATGAGTTTACCTGTACTAACATCAATTTTAGATCTGACAGTTGCTACAAAAGGTTTTCCTAAAATTAAGGGGATACTATTGTCTTCATCCATATTTAAAACAACGAAGTCTACGGGGAATATGAATTTGTCAACTTTAACTAGTACATCTTCAATTATACCCTTAGGAATTCAAATAGTCTTATTAGCTAGTTGAATACTCATCCTAGTTTGCTTGGGTTTCCTTAGACCTAGCTGTTTAAACATTTTAGATGGCATAACATTGATGCTTGTCCCTAAATCAGCTAAAGTATTATCAACAGATAAACTACCAATTAAACATGAAATTGTAAAACTACCTGGATCTTTTAATTTCAGTGGTAGTTTGTTCTGTAACATTATTGAGCATACTACATTTAATTCCACATGCGATTCTTCGTCTAACTTTCGCTTGTTCGTTAAGAGCTCTTTTAAAAATTTTCTTGAATCTGAAATCTGCGAAAGAGCTTCAAGAAAAGGTAAGTTAATATGTAATTTCTTTAAGAGTTTAAGGAACTTACCGAACTGTTCTTTTGTGTTGTCTTCCTTCATCGCATTGGGGTAAGGTATACGAGGTTTGTATTCTTTAATTACCGATTTTGGCTTTTCTTGGCTTACCTCAATCTTACCTTCACTTACCACAGGTTCTCGCCTTGGCTCAGATTCAGATTCTACTAACCCTTCACTGCCATGAGCTGTTATGGCTTGAATTTGCTCCTTTGGATTAGTCTCAGTGTTACTTGGCAAGCTACCTAGTGGTCGTTTGAAGATCAACTTTGCAAGTTACCCTAACTGGTTCTCGATTCCTTTAATCGATGCTTGCTGATTTTTAAGTGTTGCCTCGTTGTTTTGAAAATGATTTTTAGATGCCGCTATGAATTTTGTTAGCATCTCTTCAAGGTTCGGCTTCTTTTCCTATGGGTAGGGCTGTTGTTGGAAGTTTGAAGGGGGTGGTTGTTGTCTCTGATTTCCTTGGCCACCCCATGAAAAATTGGGGTGGTTCCTCCAACCTGGATTATAAGTATTACTATAAGGGTTATTTGGAGATCGAGAATTGTTACCCATATAGTTTATCTGTTCACTTTCCGTGCCAGGATTGTAAGGTGGGTACTTAGGATTCGCCACTCCTCCTAGATTCGAGTCACATTGCATCACTGGGTGTACCTGCGAGAGACCATACAAACCATCAATCTTTTTATTCATCATCTCTACTTGATTTGATAGCATGGTGACTACGTCGAGATTGAAAACTCCGGCTGCTTTAGTTGGCTTTGTCCTTGTAACTTGCCACTGATAGTTATTCAGTGACATCTCCTCTATAAACTCATAAGTCGTCGCTTGAGTTTTGTTAATTAGGGTTCATGCGTGATTGAATCAATCAACTGCCTGGTTGAAGGATTCACACCGTTGTAAAAAGTTTGGACCTGTAGCCACAAGGGTAAACCATTGTGTAGGCACCTTCTCAACAGATCCTTGTATCTCTCTCATGCATCATACAATGTTTTTAAATCTATCTGCACAAAAGAAGAGATATCATTCCTTAATTTGGCCGTTTTGGCCTGCAGAAAATATTTTAATAAAAAAATTTCGGTCATTTGGTCCCATATAGTAATTGATCCTTGTGGAAGAGAATGTAACCACTGTTTGGCTTTATTTCTTAAACAAAAGGGGAAAACCTGAAGACAAATAGCATCATCAGAAACGCCATTTATTTTGAAGGTCTCACAGAATTCTAGAAAATTTGCTAAATGAGTATTCGGGTATTCGTCCTGCAAACCATCAAACTGAACAAACTTTTGAATCATTTGAATAGTGTTAGGTTTCAGTTCAAAATTATTAACTGCTATAGCAGCCTAACAATACTCGATTCACTCTCATTAAATTAGGTTTAGCATAATCATACATAGTTCGAGGAGCATGATGTTCGGCCATATCTTGATGTGGCGGATTATTCTCAGCCATTACTTCGGTAGTATTGGTTTCGTCTTCTTGCTCTTTTTGTATATAATTTAAGCCTCGCCTTGCTTCTCTATGATTTCTGCGTACGGTACCTTCAATATCACTGTCATAAAATAATGGTCCTGTCGGGTTCCTTCTAGTCATAAACTAGAGGTACCTACTAGGAAAAGGGAAAAAGAAAGAAATTAAGAAAAGTTAAAAATAAAATTTAATTGCAAGAATAAAAATATGGCTAAAGTAATAAAAATTAAGCGTTATTAATATTTTATATCCCCGGCAACGGCACCAAAAAAACTTGATCGTGTGTCAAAGCCTTAAAAATTTATAAAAAGAATTATCGAACTGAAAACTAACTAAGACAACGATGGAGGCAAGCGCACCTATCGAACAATAGTATAGTTTAGTGGCAAGACCGGATTGTCGAACCCAAAGGAACCAAAAGTACTAATACTAACTTTCTTTTTATTATTTAACCTAAGAATTAAGGGAATTGTTATCTAATCTAAAATTAACTAACTACTAAGCTAAAGATGCTAAGACAAAGAGAAGGAATTAGGGAAATATTTGAGGGAAAACCGATTGATTTAGACAATACCCGAGGAAGAATCCACCTAGACTTCATTTGTTATCTAACTCTGAACCAGACGATTTATTCACTTGACTTGATCCGTAGGATTCCCTAATTTATATTAATACCTCTTTTGAGGCTACTAACGTCTAACCCTAGGTTGATTAATTGAAATTTTTTTCTAATTAAAACCCCTAGAATTGCATTAACTCGATCTATGGACTCTCATATTAGGTTTGACCCTAATCGGTAAATTTACGTCATCCTATTTCTAGGGTTGCGTTCAACTTCGCTTAACTATGCTAGATCTACTTTTAGGCAGGGACTTTTGCTCCACCACCTAAGAACATCAATACTTGAATCAATATCTCTAAATACCAAAACAAGAATTAAGAACACATAGTTAAGAACAAATCAAGTATTTATCATACTACTTTATAACAATAACAAGATTCGTCTTAGGTTTCATCCCCTCGTATCTCGAGAGGTTTAGTTCATAATAGTAAAAGAATACATCTCAGAATAGAATATAAAACAAAACATAAGAAAAACCCTAAAACCTCCTGAAGGAATTGAAGGAAAAGTCCTTAGTCTTGAGTATGATTTCGGCTTCTTGAGATGAATCAACTGGCTTTCTTCGAGTAAATCCATGTATTCAGCTTCTCTGGCTTGGCTCTTTGGCCTAGCTGAACGCCCCTAAAGGTTGGCCTCTAGGGTCTTTATATAGGCTTTTGGAATATGTTTCTTTGCCTCTAAGTACCCTAATCCGAATAGAATTCTTCTTATCTGCGGCAGAGGAACGCCCATGGCACACGCCCGTCTAAATCGTGGCCAAGCCGTGTTCGAGTCTGTTGATGAGGCACGGTCGTGTAGTTCGGGGTCCAGGCCGTGGTCAGCTCTTCTTACGGGCACGCGGTGCGTGTGGTGCAGGGCTCGGCCGTGTCGATTCCGTGATATGGCCCATTTTTTCTGATTTCGGCCCATTACTCGTTCTTTTCATCCTCCGATACTCTACTGAATATAAAACATGAAAACAAAGGATTAGGAGTACCTATTTCCATAATTAAAGGGATAAATCATCCAAAAGTAAGCTAAATGTGGGATTAAAATATGTTCATTTTACGATTTATCATGCATTCAACATTAGTCTCAATCTTTTGAGAAACAAAAACAACAAAAGGAAGAACATGGCTTCTAAGAATTCCTTTGTTGTCGTTTCCCAATTCACCGCTTCCCAAACCATCACCACTGTCGTGAACCATTGCCCCCACCCATTGAAGTCCTTGTACCCATTATCATACACCAACAATAGTAACATTGAGCCAATAACCAAAAAGCCATATCGAAAATAAATATATATATTCCCTTGTTTTGAAGAGTCCCAAAAACTTAGCGGAGACTTGTGGTGGCGGTGAGTTGGGAAGCGACAGCCAGGGGTTTTGAAAACAAAAAACAAAAAATAAAAAAAAAGAATGGGACAACAAAAGTGAGCGCGATCGGAGAAGGTAATAGGAGGCCGAGCAACGATGCTGAAGCTTAGGCAGCAAAGACGTCGATGACACAAAGGGGAGACTAGAGTTTTCAGTTGAGATAAGATTGCTAATAAACCTAATCCATTAGTGATTAACGAAAATTTTAATGGCAACAACTAATTCACACAATTATTTTAATTAAAGTGACTAAATTGAAAAATAATTTTAGAGAGACTAAAATAGAAAAATTCCTATTTTTCCTATTTTAGAGTGACATTGAATGTAATTTACCCTACATTTTTTATAGTAATAGTAGGGATTATCTAAAAATTGAAATTAGGACTAATGTTAATCGGTAGTTGAAACATAAGTTTTTTAGTTTCCACTACTAACTCAATGGATCTTATATTTATATAAATTATCTCAAAATTGAAAACAACTATTTAATTACGTGGTTAATTATATAAGACAAGATCATTTAAAATCAATAAGAATTATTACGAGTAGTTTGTTAGGTGCAATGGTAAGGTACATTGCACTCTTAAGGGAAGAATGTAAGTTTAAACTTTGAAGACAATATTATTGGGAGGGTTAGCCACTATCTCTGAACATGGACCATAAAACGGATATGAAAAATACAAAAAAAAAAATCAATAAGAATTATTATCAAAACTTAATTAGAGGAATGGTTATAGTTTTTGTTTGGTATCTAGATTACATGTTTTTCTTTCCTATATTTGTTGAAGGTTCTATTTATTACTTTTTAAATATAATTTTAAAATACATGTTGTTATGAAATAAATAATAAAAAAGTAAAAGAATAAAATACAATAGCAAATGAGAATATTTATAACGCTTCTTCAAAATAGACATGCACTTCTATAGCAATAAAATATTTATAACCCATACTACTTGTATAGTTAAAAGTTCCACTGTGTACATCATAATAATCATATATTGTGATATCTGCAGTTGCACGAACCTAGTGTATTAAGTATGTACTGTGATTCAAAAATGAATATCATTTGCCTAGGTAAGATTTTCACAAAACTACTATTGACTGCACATAATTTATAAGATTAATCAAAATTAAGGTGGGTGAAAAGGATGAAAAAGAAATGGATCAACAGATATCTTTGACCTTCTAGATGCACCTTTTTTAGACAAAGGAACAAACCCATTTTTAGTTTTCTTTTTTCATTATAGTTTCTCAATGTATAATATTGGAGATAAAAGTCAGAACACCAATGTGAAGGCAACAGGTTTTAGCTTCTAGAATGGAGGAGGTACTATGGAGGCAATCCATGGATGAAGGTTATGATTCCCCATCTACCAAACAGATATTTGGTGGCTAAAGTGCTTAATTATGGCTTTTGGGAGCTGTATTCTCACACGTCTCAACATTACATTGGTATAACTTGCAGACACATTAAGGGTTTTTTTTCTAAATTCAGCCAAATATATTGGTAACTAAAAAGAGAGAGTTTGAATATTACCAATATAAGGAGTGCATGTTTTAGGTTTTGGCCTCACGGGTTTGATATTTATATTAAAGTTGTTTAGATATATATTAGTTTGTAATTGAATAGTTTAATTAATTATTCGATGGATGTAATAAATAAAAAAATATATTTTTTGGTGAATTATAATAACATCGCAAAACTTGAGCAACATATACGACTAGTATAACTCAAACACCCTTAACTATCAGGCTATTACATAAGATTTATTGTTGTAATATATTTTAATCACATGTGAGCGATTTTTTTTTCAAGTGATAATATATATATATATATATATATATATATATTGCAAGGTTATTAAGCTTCTAATGTTTCAAGTTATGACAAGAAACTAATCATTTTTGAAGGAAAATTTGTAGTATCAATCCTCCGCCTTTTTTATATAATTTTAATGGTGTTTGGTAAGTTATATTTTTATAATAAGTCCCTCTCAATTGGTTTGTATTTAATAATTCAACTTACAATTTTACATAATAAATCACCGTAAATTTTAAAATCATTTAAAAACCTTTTAAGTTTATCACTATTTTTACAAATTAAATATACTATTAAAATTAAAATAGATATTTAAAATATAAATAATGTTACAATAAATTATTTAACAATCACAATATTTAAATTTAATTAACAATCTACATTCACTAATTAATAATTAAAATTAAGTTAGAAACTATATATAAAAATAGAAATTCACACAATCTACTACTATAGTATTTATATTTTCAAAATAATTTTAAAATATCATTTAATTAAATTCAGTCTAATATCAATTATTATGTTTTAAAAATGAAACTTATATTACTCTCTTTTAATTTCGTAACCATATTATTAACGGAAGGTTACAAATCTATAAAAACCCTACTTCTGCTTTTCTTTTCTTTTTTTCTGTTCCTCCTTCAGGTGTTTGATTATTTGCCTCTTAGAACTTGTGTTGTATTTTATTTTGGGCATTCATTAAGATGAGATGTTACTAGAATCAGACCCCATCTCAATACTTACCGGGATCTTCTCTTTTTTCAGGTTTCCTTTGTTTTCTTGTTAATGTTGGATGACTGTTGATATGAAAATTCCAACATGAGATCTATTAACAATAATTGTAAAATCCAACTAGTTTAAAAGGAATATAAGAAAGGTGGCAAGACAATGGTAAAGGAAAAGTAGCAATCACTGTGATAAATTGGAAGTCCCTATATAGAAAATAGGGAAGAAATATGAGAAATCCAGATCAGGTGAGAAAAGGGAATAGACCCAAGGAGATTCCTTAAATATCCTGATGAATATCAAGGTTGGTGTCAATTTAGGATTCGTTTTAGGATCTTTTAATATTTTTTTAGGTCATTGCAAAATAAATACTAAGATCATATTTAACTATTAAATGCCTTTTTTAGTTGTTTCGTTAAAACACATTATGTTGCTTTTGACTTCAAATAATATGATGATTGCAATAAAAATTTAGTGAGAATTAGGCGGTGAACCTACTTTTCGACAGAAGCTGTGAGGAAATTTATCGTGTAATAAAGGTTAAAAAAGAAAGAAGATAAATTATATAGGTGTATATGTTGGAACGAAAACGAATTTTACGTTTAACAAATGGGATTCAATTGGGATTGGTAATTAAAAGGTGAATGTATAAAGTTTCTTTATATGTCAATGTTCGGTGGTCGTGGAAGAGTTACGAACAAGGTTCGACAACGAGATGAGGACCTAATTGGTGGAGAAGATATGGTTATAGATTCCGTCGATGCGAGACAACCTATGCCTTTTAAAAACAAACTCCTTAAGAGTCTAGGCAAACAAAAAGGACAACGATGAGGGAGTTAAAGATTAAGATATTAAATTTTTGAATGGTGAAGTACTAACCGGTTTTGTGGAAGGATCCACCAACTGATGGACGAAAGTATGTCCCCTATGGTTGTGATTAAACTCTTTGGGAGAAGAATTGGTTTCAACACTATTAAATACAACATATGCTCTCTGGAACTGGAAGTCATCTCAGCCATTTCATTTGATGGGCTAAGAGAATGATTATTATCTTGCAAAATTTAAGTCTCAAGAAGATCATACTAAAGTCTTTTCAAAAGGGTCATAGGTAATCTTTGGGCAGTATTTTATGGTCCAACCATGTTATAGGGTGGATAGGATTGTATGGATTATCTGGTGCGAAGTACAATAAAAGTATTCTACGAACTATGAGGAACACATTATCGAAAAAGTAATTTGAATTGATTATAAAATCAATGGCTCGAATGGCTATACATGTTTATCTGATCCAACAGAAATCCAAAATTCATATTGATAATCAATTCCAAATGGTTGAACACAAATCCCATCCAATGATATACAATTAAACCTAAGTGTGCCCATGCAGATCAACCTAAAAATAGTTTGTGCTTCTTTTCCATGGAAAGTTCAGTCATCTCATTTTCTTTCCTTTCATTGAAAAAAAAAAAAAAAGGAGTAATAAATAAGGTATTAAGATTAAAACATGAAAAAAAAGAACAAATAAAATCTCAAACACATTTTCTAAAAAATATATCATATTCATAAAATCATCACATTTTTACTTGAAAAAATAAATATTCTTCAGCCAATATACAAACAAAGTTAAATAAAAACATAATATAACCTACAATGCCAAGCTTTTTTCTTCTCCTCCTTTCTTTTCTCTTTCTCCACTGCTTCTGCTCCCTTGTGCCACTCTCCCCTCAACTCTCTCTCTCTCTCTCTCTCTGATCTCTCAAGGATGACCATGGTAGCATGGTGAGGGCCACGCCCCACCAATCACCTTTTTCCTTTTTTTACTTTTCCTATTCTGTTTTTTTTTTTAATTCATTTTATATTTTTATTTTTATTTTTACAAAAGAAAACTAAAAGGTCATCCCTAACAAAAATAGAACATCAAAATGGTAACAACATTAAATTTTGTGTAATGCAAATCTGTTTAAGTATGAGACGATATTTGATTTGCAGAGTCCTAGTAAGAAGATGATATTTGAATAAATATTTTTTTTGAAAGGTGAAGATTTTATATATTTTAACAAGCCTCGGGAACTGGAGTTCTGAGAGCATCAGCCAGCAAACGAGACGCATACAGTAGACCAGGCTGAAACAAAAAGAACAAGAGCTGATAAAAGAAACAGGAAAAATGGAGCCAGCAATAGCCAACAGACCAGGAGCCAGAATTGATAGCCATATCACAGAACCCAGTTCAAAGGGCAGCCATCACGAGTAGATCCTCAACGCGACCAATGTCAGATTTAGCCAACCGACAAGAAGTTATTGTCTTCTCTAGGGATGAGCTAGAAGTCAATGTTAATACATGAGCATTGTCTTAGGCAGGCTTAAATCATGCTTTGGATGCCAGCTGATTGCATTAATATTGCAAAGTTTCAAATTTAATCATTCATTTATCTTTTAAGTGGGTTCTCAGATATATACACATCTCACACTTGTATTTAACCAACTTAGGATTTAAGCTTTTCTTTTTCTCAACAAATATTCACAAGTAACTTACTTTAAAATATCAATTTCTCATTCATTACTCAACCATTTTGAGCATATGATATACCGTTGTAAAGGTCTCATGAAGTAGAATATTAAACCATAATTTTATGATTCAACTCTTCACTTATACTAATCGAGAATATGCCTCAAAGTTTCCAACAAATTACAATTTTTCCAACCGATCAATAATTTATTGGCTTCTGAGCTAGAAGTCAATGTTAATACATGAGGATTGTCTTAGGCAGGCTTGAATCATGCTTTGGATACCAGCTGATTGCATTGCTGTAGTCGGATTCAATGATTAAGCTTAAATTGGGCACCCAACTAGAAGCACAAAAAATCAAACATGCTTCCTTGTTTGCCAAGGAATCAGCTGAGGCAAAATATCCGATATCCCAATCTCTTTGAAAAAGTAACAAGAGATACACCCTTGTCCTCCCTGATGATTCCTCTAATAACAGCGTCCCCAGACTGGCCACTAATAGCCCCATCAACGTTAAATTTAAGGCAGCCAGAAGGAGTAGGGCGCCATTGACAATTTGAAATATTCATGTTCGGTTTACATGGAGGACTGAAAGAAGGTGAACACAGGAGGAACTCATAGGTGGAAGCCACGGAGCCTGGCCATTCAGCATAACACCACCCGATTCTTACAACAGTGAGGTCATAGAACTGATCAAGATCACACAGTTTGCCGTTAAACACAACCTCATTAAGATGCAACCAGATTGTCCAAGCAATAGCAAAGAAAGACATATTCCACACAGGCTCAAACTGGCAATGATTACACGCATGGATCCACATACTAAACAACCAACGAGGATCCTTAGGCAAGACAAGATGGATATCCCGCGCGGCACACTAGTTTTGTCAAACTCTTTAAGTGATCCTACACGAACAAAGAGGTGGTGGACCGATTCCTTCTCATCGAGACAGAGAGCACAAATAGTAGAAGACAAGGAGGTGATGCCTTTTTTCAAAAGTTTAAGCTTAGTAGGAATTCTACCTTGGAGCAGCTTCCAAATAAAAAATTATACTTTTGGGGGGGAGCAACCCTCACAAAAGGTGTCTCCAATATCATCAGGGGGAGCCCTTCTCATAGCTAACATATCACAAAAATATTTGGGATTGTAAAAGCCATTGTTAATAGGTGACCACCTCAAAATGTCAAAGGGGGGCAAGTCCAATATTACAGCTGTTTAAAGTTTGCTGAAAGTCATCCCAGACTTGGAGTTCCCAGTCAAATAGAGGCCTTCGGAGGGGAATAGACCACTGCCAATGGTTGCCAACTCGAGATCCAAATTCATGGATATTGCCTTCCATTTTGCGAGCTAAAGCAAAAATTCTAGGGAAAGCAAGTTTTAGCAGAGTGCTCCCAATCCATATATCAAACCAGAATTCAATAAGCTTGCCATCGCCAACATAAAAGTTAATATCCTTAGTAAACGAGTTAGAGGGAGAGGAGAGGGGTTTGATGGTGCTCCTCAAAATCCACGACTTATTAGCCGCATTAGTATTAACAGGAAGCAACGGAGCCGATTAATTTTCGTATTTGGTTGTGATGACCCTAGTCCAAAGGTGACTCTTCTCAATACTAATTCTCCAAAGCCACTTGTTGAGGAGAGCGCCATTCTTAACCTTCAAGTCAATAATTCCTAGCCCGTCATATAGCTTAGGTATACGTAAGTGATCCTATTTTGCCCAATGAATCACCCTTTTGTCCGTAGCCCCTCCAATGAACTCTGCAATAAGATTGTTGAGTTGAGAGTTGACTGAAGTGGGCATTTGAAAGAGAGAGAGAGAGAAGATTGGAAGACTGGAAAGAACTGACTTTACGAGTGCCAATCTGCCTTCCGTGGAAAGGAATATAGATTTCCAATAAGCCAATCTGTTCTGAAACTTTTCAATAATGAGACACCATAAGGAAGCCGAGTTATTCCTACACCCTAGTAGCAAGCCGAGATAATCAGTGGGAAAGGTACCAGGAGTGAAATTAAGATTCGAGGCCCACCTCTGTATGTGAGAATCATCAACGTTGACACCAAAAATTCTAGTCTTCTTTAAATCAAGCTTGAGGCCAGATACCAACTCAAAGCATACAAGGATTCTTTTAATGCTAGTCACCTCATTAATATTTAGAACTGAATTTTTAAAATTTTTAAAGTAAAATATAAATTCTTAAAAATAAAAGTATATCAACTAAATTTTAAATGTATAAAAAGTGTACAAAATGTGGAGCGTATTGTGTGCTTGTATGAAGCCTCCTCATTAGGGGGGACATGATAGTTTTTGTAACTAGTTTAAAGTATATTTTCTTTTTACAAAAAAAAAAAAAAAAAATACAACGATTTTCCACTCACCTAGTTCTTTTGGGGTCGCCTTTTTTTAATTATAATAAAATAGTCAAATTTTAGTTTTAGCCCCAATATGATGCTATAGTTTATTATTTAATTTGATTCTTCTACTTTTACAATGTCACTAGTTAGTATAAATAGTTAATATTGCCAACTATTTAAATTAAAATGTTTGTAAACACCCCAAACCCTGCCTATGCGTTCCGACCGGATCTAGCATGTTATCGAACACATAACATTTTATCGATTTTAAAAAAAAGTTAAATTAATTAAATCTGAATAAAGGAGAGACTTTTTGAAAATAAATCTCTTTGTATTTTTATTATTAAGCATAAATAAACGTTATCATAAAATTCATAAGTTGCTTAACATTGATAATTGTTGAGTTGAATGAAAGCTAGGGGCCTTATTACATAAATATTCTCGAAAAAAATAATAAAATAAACTTTAAGAAATCCCAAAAGAAATTAACTTGTAGAAATAGAACTTGATGGCCCTCGAGTTCGCTCGGCTCCCATGTCCACGATCTACTGCTCATCCGGAAGAGTAGAGAAAGGAAAGCGTGAGTCACAAAGACTCAAAGTATAAATCTCAAAACACACATCGACTGAGCCCACAAACACATTATGGGCCCCGCCCATCAGAAGGCATCAATCATAATCACATAATAAACAATAAAGAATGATCCTAGGTTTCCATCCTCTACACACGAACCCGTACCAACCATCACACTTTGGGGATTTCTACAATCAACCATCCATCCGCTACACACCAAAACGACAGCCGTACTGCCTATTCCTATTAAGTAGGAATCATTAAACGTGGCATAGCCACCGATCACAATGTGACCTAGCATTTATATTTGTGGGTTTTCTACCACCGATCACTGCGTGACCTTTCATGCACTTCCCCTTCATCATATCAATATCCCATCCCATGCATACACACATAAAGAAAATATCATGCAGTCATATATATTTTTCGATACACATAGGGAGTTCTATGTTTACGTACCTGGCATCCTTGCCTAGCCCTTTTAGGGTTCCATTCGACTGTTTATACAGCCTTATTCCGGCTTTTAGCCCATAACATATATAAATAAATTTACATACATGTTAATTGGTAGTGTGTTAGAGATCTACACACGACTATTCATACAGCCTCATTTTCTGGCTTTTCAGCCCCTAACAAGTATAATACAAAATAAAACTTATGTGATAAGGATCTACACACTTTTCTGGCTTTTCAGCCCATAACATGTATAATACAGAGAAACTTATGTGATAAAGATCTACACACCTGATTACCGATAAAACGAGGCTTTCTATATCGATGCTATCATTAGTCGACAAACTGCTATCTGCCTAAGGTATTGTTCAGAAGCCGATCCACAACCAATTGGCCAATCTCGAACAGCAGATACTGCTTGTTTCTTAAACTTAGGGATTCTTTCTTTTACCTGATCCATATTTAATTCCATCAAATCCTTATCAGAGCTACTATAACAATATTTAATCGTTAATCCTCCTTTTAGAGTTAAGATTATATATATATTGAACGAATCTAATAAAAATCTAGGGATAATCTTCTTACCTTAAAATCTCGAAATTGGAGACTTATGATTTTCGGCTTTTAGATCTAGTCGATTAAGCCTCCTTCAAATCCCGAATTGCCGCCCATCATTAAACCATTAACTATTAGCTTTCAGCTTTTGCCTTTCAAAAATAGATTATGAGAACTAATCAAAATTCGACTCTTACCTTAACTTAGGAGATTCGGCTATCACTAGGGAGGGGATTCGGTAATGCCGATGGAAGATTTAAATGCTGGCAGTGTAGAACAATTTCTCAAATAGGATGAATAAAAAAAAAAGCGATAGATGCTTCAGCTTTTTAGAGAAATCAGCACAAAGGAAAAGAAAGTGGGGAAAAGTTTTCGGCTTTTAAAGAAATTAGAGAAAGAAATTTAGAGAAAAGAAGCTAGGAAATTTCGGCACAAAAGGGAGAGGATTTAATGTCAGAAACAAGGAGCTAGCGCCCTCTATTTATAGGAAATTCGGCAACCCTTTGCCATGTAGTAGCTGGTTTCTTTACTCCTCTCAGTGATGATTCTTGGCCCTCACTCTCTTTGTAGATAAATTCCTAACTTTTCTCCTTTATCTCAATCTACTAGCTCATCTAAAAGAGACTTAATTATCTCTAACTCCTCCCTCCTTTATCAGCATATTATCCATATATTTTAATCATTAAAATCCCTACATCTTAGCCTTTATCTGCTTATTATCCACATAAAATAAATTCCTAGATAATAGCCTTGTTGCCATCCACTTCACCTAATCCTAATACCCAAAATTTAGCTAACTTAAATTAAAAGAATTGGGCTCCATGAAACTTAAATTTGGGCCCCTTACTCATTGTGTGTGGCGTCACCCCTTCCTCCATTTTAAGTGCCGAAAATTGGCCTAAAAACATGGGCTCCTTACGACCCAAAACTTGTTCCTTTTTAATTATTAATGATGCCATCTTAAAATAATTTAATCTGGGCCTTTGCCTAATTCTAAGCCTAAATTTAGACCCCTTTTACTTAAATTAACAAATTAAACATATCCCCACACTAAATGCATAGGCCCATAAATTTAGGATGTTACGCTTCTACCCTTAAAAAATTTCGTCTCGAAATTTCCAACTAACTATTAATCGTACTACCCAAGTCTCACCACTATGCTTTCATTGCAAGACTCTAATCAAAAGAAACACTTAGTATACTATGGTAGAGTACGCACCGGTATTCACATCTAGAGCGTCCTCGTCCTTTTGGCGACGTCTTTGCATAGACCAAGGTCGGTCGCCTCGCCTCAAGATAACTCGTCCCTCCACGACCATGTCCTGTGCCATTGCCACTATTGACTTGACCACGGCCCTTGGTGGTTGTTGACCTCCTCTTCCGGTGAGCATTCCCTCGACCCATGGTCCCTTCACCGTCCGTTCTTCGCTAATGCTTTCTAACTTGGTGGTCCGTAGATCCACACCTATAACACTTTCCACTGCCTGCCCAACATTCACCGGCATGAATTTTTCACATCTAGCACACTTTGGTGTCTGGTTAATAGCATTAGGTTTCTCATCCCGTATCGGCCCGTCTGACCTAGGTCTTTTCTGAGTTTGCGGGTTGCCTCTAACGATTTAAAATTCCTCTTATTTTCACCCCTATCTCTATCCCGATTTAACTTCTCGGTTCGCTTTACCTCCTCGGCTATCTTAGCCTTTTCCACTAAGACAGCAAATTCCCTCTCTCGCTGTGAGGCTATCAAAACACGCAAATCATCCCTCAGACCATCTTCGAACCTAACACAACGTTCATGCTCCATGGCTACCATCTCACGAGCATAATGGCTAAAGCGTAAGAATTCAGCTTCATACGCAGCCACTGACCTACTCCCTTACACCAGATTTAGAAACGCTCTGCGCTGCGCATCCACATAACTTGATCTAATATATTTATTCTAAAACGTCGTTTTAAAGTAATCCCAGGTGATACGGTCAGCCACTGTACCATCCTTAACCGTAAGCCACCATTGGTAGGCTTCATCCCGCAGGAGAGATACAATCCCTTTCAACTTCTCCTCCTCCGTAAAGTCTAAATCATCTATTATGCGTTCTACCGCCTCCAACCAATACTCAGCTGAACTTGGGGCTACACCAGAAATTCCTCTAAACACTTCTACCCCATTGGCCCTAAGCCGCTCCGGCATAGATTTTCGGGCTCTTGTGCCCATACTTGCCCCAGCAATCCTCTCTAAAACCCTTAACATCGCCTGAGATACCGCGTCATCTCGGGCAGTTTGATCTTGAAATTCCTCCTCTGCAGTTGGTGGAACTGGCATCTCATTCCCAGATCCATGGCAAGATCCTACTGGTTCTGATACAGTCATTCTACCACTACCACGACCATGTGGCGGACGTCCACGACCCCTTGTACTCATTTTACCGATTCGCGTTTATCTGATTAGAAATTTTATGAACTATTAGTTTTCTTCCACTTTTTTTAACCACGGACAGTCTTATGAATAATAGCTTTAAGAGTAATTATTTCGAATTCGTATTCACCATACAGTCTCAAGTTCATATCCTCTAAGAAACCCATGCATTCAATCATGAACTCATGTTCATTACAGAAAAGTGTTGTTGTTGTTGTTATGGTTGTTGTTTTCACTACCCAAAGGTATTTTTGTAATTTTATCCTACAGGGGCATTTTCGTAAAAAATTTTTGAAATGAGGTTCCTTGATGATTTTATAAAATAAGGGTATTTTAGTAATTTTACATTCCCGAGGGTATTTTGGTAATTTTGAAAATTGAGGTATTTTGGTAATTTTGGAATCCGGGGCATTTTGGAAATTTTAAAATCTGAGGGTATTTCGATAATTTTAAAATTTTGGGGTATTTTGGTAATTTTACAAAACAAGGGTAATTTGGTAATTCTACAAATCAAGGTTATTTTGGTCATTTTGCAAAATAAGGGTAATTTGGTAATTTTTTTCATAGTTGCGAACATTTTCAAATCAAATGTATTTTTTTCTGGAAGTGTACAAAACTTAGGGGTTTTGTTTGCAAAATAGGTGGTTGGTCCCTTTCGGGTTTTAATTATGGGTTCACCATGAACAAGTCCTTATAGCTAGAGTGAGCAAATACCTACGCACTGTAAGATTCCTGTGAAGAGGAGGTGAGTCACTTGGACTGCTTAAATACCAAGCTCTTCCGGATCTACTCCTAGACATGCATATGTCTGTTGCCACACCTTAGTCTTGTGACTCGTTTACAGGTTTTGTTTTATTGAAGTTAAGTTTTATGGAATTGAAGAGTTGTTTGCCTAAGCCTAGAGTCCATCAAATTCTCATCTAGATAGTCTACGTCCCATAAAGCCCATTAAGCCTACATTTATATCATAATCGGGAGTTCAGAATACTTACCTGGGTGGATCGGGTGCCGGTAGACTCGAAGGCCATGTCTTCAAACCAAAATCTTTTTCTTAAATTCATTTTTTTTTAAAAAAACACTTCTAGACCCATTTCACAGCCTGAGTTTTGAACCTGGCTCTGATACCAAAATGTAAACACCCCAAACTAGGCCCATGCATTCCGACCAGATCTGGCATGTTATCGAACACATAACATTTTATCGGATTTTGAAAAAAAAGTTAAATTAATTAAATCTGAATAAAGGAGAGACTTTTTGAAAATAAACCTCTTTGTATTTTTATTATTAAGCATAAATAAACCTTATCATAAAATTCATAAGTTGCTTAACATTGATAATCTACTGAGTTGAATGAAAGCTAGGGCCTTATTACATAAATATTCTCGAAAAAAATAATGAAATAAAATAAACTTTAAGAAATCCCAAAAGAAATTAACTTGTAGAAATAGAACTTGATGGCCCCTCGAGTCTGTCTCGACTCCCATGTCCACGATCTACTGTTCATCTGGAAGAGTAGAGAAAAGGAAAGCGTGAGTCACAAAGACTTGGTGTATAAATCTCAAAACACACATCGACCTGAGCCCACAAACACATTATGGGCCCTGGCCCATACAAGAAGGCATCAATCATAATCACATAATAAACAATAAAGAATGAATAACCCAACCCATCCTAGGTTTCCATCCTCTACACACCAACCCGTACCAACCATCACACCTTCGGGATTTCTACAATCAACCCTCCATCCACTACACACCAAAACGACAACAGATCGCCTATTCCTATTAAGTAGGAATCATTAAACGTGGCATAGCCACCGATCACAATGTGACCTAGCATTTATATCGTGGGTTTTCTACCACCGATCAACGCATGACCTTTCATGCACTTCCCTTCATCATATCAATATCCCATCCCATGCATACACACATAAAAAATATCATGCGGTCATATATATTTTTCGATACACATAGGGAGTTCTATGTTTACGCACTGCATCCTTGCCTAGCCCTTTTAGGGTTCCATTCATTGCTTATACTGACCTTATTCCGTTTTTAGCCCATAACATACATAAATAGATTTACATACAGGTTAATTGGTAGTGTGTTAGAGATCTACACACGACTGTTCATACAGCCTCATTTTCTGGCTTTTCACCCTTCTAACAGTATAATACAAAATAAAACTTATGTGATAAGGATCTACACACTTTTCCTAGCTTTTCATTATAACATGTATAATACAGAGAAACTTATGTGATAAAGAGATCTACACACCTGATTACCGATAAAACGAGGCTTTCTATATCGACGCTATCCTTAGTCGACACAACTGTTATCTGCCTAAGGTATTGTTCAGAAGCCGGTCCACAACCAATTGGCCAATCTCGAACAATGAGATACTACTCGTTTCTTAAACTTAGGATTCTTTCTTTGCACGATCCATATTTAATTCCATCAAATCCTTATCGAGCTACTATAACAATATTTAATCGTTAATCCTCCTTTTAGAGTTAAGATCATATATATATTGAACGAATCTAATAAAAATATAGGATAATCTTCTTACCATAAAATCTCAAATTGGAGACTTATGATTTTCGCTTTTAGATCTAGTCGATTAAGCCTCCTTCAAATCCGAATTACCGCCCATCATTAAACCATTAACTATTAGCTTTCGCTTTTGCCTTTCAAAAATAGATTATGAGAACTAATCAAAATTCACTCTTACCTTAGCTTAGGAGATTCGGCTATCATCGGGAGGATTCGATAATGTCGATGGAAGATTTAAATGCCTAAGTGTAGAACAATTTCTCAAATAGGATGAATAAAAGAAAAAGCGATGGATGCTTGACTTTTTAGAGAAATCAAGACAAAGGAAAAGAAAGTGGGGAAAAGTTTTCGGCTTTTAAAGAAATTAGAGAAAGAAATTTGGAGAAAAGAAGCTAGGGAATTTCAGCACAAAAGGGAGAGGATTTAATGTCAGAAACAAGGAGCTAGCCCCCTCTATTTATAGGAAATTCGGCAACCCTTTGTCATGTAGTAGCTGGATTCTTTACTCCTCTCAGTGATGGATTCTTGGCCATCACTCTCTTTGTAGATAAATTCCTAACTTTTCTCCTTTATCTCAATCTACTAGCTCATCTAAAAGAGACTTAATTATCTCTAACTCCTCCTCCTTTATCAAGATATTATCCACATATTTTAATCATTAAAATCCCTAAATCTTAGCCTTTATCTGCTTATTATCCACATAAAATAAATTCCTAGATAATAGCCTTGCTGCCATCCACTCCACCTAATCCTAATGCCCAAAATTTAGCTAACTTAAATTAAAAAAATTAGGCTCTATGAAACTTAAATTTGGGCCCCTTACTCCTTGTATGTGGCGTCACCCCTTGCTCCATTTTAAGTGCCGAAAATTGGCCTAAAAACATGGGCTCCTTACGACCCAAAACTTGTTCCTTTTTAATTATTAATGATGCCATCTTAAAATAATTTAATCTAGGCCTTTGCCTAATTCTAAGCCCAAATTTAGACCCCTTTTACTTGAATTAACAAATTAAACATATCCCCACACTAAATGCATAGGCCCATAAATTTAGGATGTTACAATGTTAAACGTCAATTTTTCTTAATAATATCGAAACTATTTTTTTGAAATCGACTTTTGTTTTAAAAACGAAAAATGGGAGTCGCCACCAATCCTTTTTATATGAGATGTGATCGGATCACTTCGAAACTTAGTTTTTTAATAAAAGGTTTAATTTATTAAAACAATGTTTTTCTGTCTACCAAAAATTTAAAAAACGAGTTCGGGAATCGGTTATGCACTAGGAAGGATTAGCATTCTCGTAACGCCCAAAATTGATACCTAATTGATTAATTCATGTCTTAGTGTTGAAAGCTGAAAACTTAAAAATAATTTTAAAAAATACGATCTCTCTCTTTGTATTAATTTTAATTTTGCCTAAAATTGCTTGAATAAATCGAAATATACGTTAAAGACCCTCCCGTCTCGAGATAACAATATATCACATCCCGCAAGTTAGTACACGATACCTTGAACCTTTAAGAATAAGCTTGCCTTTTTTTTTTATTTGAAATCTTATGTGTTTTAATATAGAAGGATATTCGGTTATTTAGACTCAACGAGAAAAATCGAAACCCCATAAGTTAGGACACGACTTTCTCAAGTTTCTAAATATAGAACATTGCCTTATTTTGAAAACTTTTTTTTTTGAATAATATCAAACGTAATATTTAAAACGATATATCTTTTTTATTTGGGATATAATATAAAACAACCTATTATAGAAAAATATGTTTAAACGTGATTTTTTACATGATTTTAACGAAATGAGATAAAATGGTGATGTAAAAAGCGGAACGATGATATATTAATAAAATGTCGCATATAATGAATATACTAAAAAAATTTACGAGAATCGTACAATATGCACTATTTTAACAATAATATGAACAATCAAAGATAAATGAAATAAATAATAATAATGATAATAATAACAAAGTATCCCCATAAAAGGACAATACAAACTTTAAAAATATAAAGAAATAAATAATATAAATAATGTGAGAGAAAATAGTTTATAAAAATATTGAAAATAAAGAACCAAATTAAAATATAAATGAAATTAAAGGTACAATTTGTAATAAAATATATAAATAATTAAAATAATAATAATAATAATAATAATAATAATAATAATAATAATATGTACAAGTAAAAAAATCTAATTTTAAAGGTAAAAAAAAAAGAAGGTAATAAATGAATAGATAATAAAATGATAATGAAGGCATAAATAATCAATGAAAGAAAATAAAAAAAATTAAGAAATGAACGAATAACAAGTGAATACAACGTTAAAAATAAATAAATGAATGAAAATATATAAATAGGAAAGTAAATGGATAAGCAAATGAATAAAATAAAAAGAACGGTGATTAAATAAACAAGCAAATAGATAAATGGATAAATAAATGAATTAAAATAAAAAGGGCTTAATTGTAATTTAAACAAAATTAAAAGGACAATTTGAAGAAAATAAATAACAGAAGGGCTAAAATGTACTGTGCGAAAATAGGCGAGAACTAATCAAGAAATTAACCCAATCTTCTGGACACGCGAGCTAGGGACTAAATTGAAACGTGCAAAAAAATTAGTGGCCAAATCTATAAAAATTAAAAGAAAGAGATTTGGGCCATATTGTAAACCATTCGAAAAGCGGAAAGACTAAAAGGGTAAATAACTCATTCGTTCAAAAAACATGCGGATCCTATGCGGACAGGTTGAGTCGGTCTGACTCAGCCCCAAACGACATCGTTTTGGTCATTTTGGGCATGAATGAAACGACGTCGTTTCACCATGCCTATTTAAGTTAAAATTTTTTGAAAAAAAATCATTTTGGCCTTTAACTAAAAAAAACCCCAAACCCTTTTTTTTTTTTTCCTCTGAGGCAGTTTTTGAGTCCGACCAAAGCGTCGTCGGCTACGACGCTGCCGTCCACAGTAAAAAAATAAAAAGACCATTTTTTCACTTTTCAAGCTTTCGAACCCCAAAAGACGTCGTTTTTTATCTAAAGCAACGAACCTCTGCCACCTACAGCAGTAGAAGGCGAAGGGTCAAGTAACTTCGACCTTCCTTTTCATATTTTTGTTTATTTCTTTCTTTAAAAGAGTAAAAATAAGAGTAAAAAAACACTAAAATAAATAAAAGATCACTTTTTGTAATTTTTGTATCCGATTTTCTCTTTCTTTTTTTTTTTTTAATTGATGCTATGTAAATTATTACATTGATAGTGGTGGCCTTTATAACCGTTTTACATTTTTTGTTACTGTTTGCTTCTTGCTTCCATTACTATTTCTCGGTTTTGTCTGTGTCCTTATTTCTATCTTTTTTTTGCAGGTTTTGCTTGGTCAATGGAGAGGACCTTGCTATTCTAGTGCAAGGCGGCCAAGCCTTGGGCGGTGGGCACGCTGTGGAGGCACATAGGTGGCAGCAAAAGGGTGCTGCGCAAGAAATGAGGCTAGGGTTTTTTTACTGAAAACTTGTTTAGTTTGTTGGGCCTTAGGATTTTTGTTAGTTTTGGGCCTATAATAATTTTCTTTTGGGCTTGTAATTTTCTGGACTATTTAATTAATTAATTATTTGTATATTTAGTTTTTTTGGTTTGGATATGGGTAAATTGGGTCTACTAAAAATAACATTATAACAAAAATTTATTTTATCATACCGAGTTTGTATGAGTTTTTAAGAAAACTCTTAATTAATATTTTAACATTATTTTATTGTGACACGACTAATCTAAAATTTTAATGAATCTATAGAAGAATTTTAATGATAATAACTACTAGACTTAAATTTTAAATTAGTTGAGTAGAGAGATAAAATTCTTGAAAATAAAAATAAGGAATTAAATTCTAAATATATAAAGTTTATAAATTTAGAACATATTTTAACCTTCAAATTTTTATTGTATAATTTGATACAAATTATGACCCATCAAAAGCGAAGTATTTTAGGAAGGATATTTTAAATATAAATAAAGAAATAAAAATTAAATTATTTTGAATTTATTATTTTGAAGTTTTTGAATTTTGTTGAGATATTTTTTATGATTTTTGTTAATGTTTATTAAATTGAAATATTTTAAATGTAAATAAAGATATTAGATTTAATACATCCAGATGGTGAATGAAAATATTTTATATTAAAATTACATTTATAAAATTATATCAACGATCTTATACTTATATCCAAATAATAATTTTCAATTATTTTATTTAAATATTATATAAAAATAAAAAATATTTATAATAATATTAATCACCTGAATTAATTTAACTTATCACATCACTCAATCAATAATTTTATATATAATATAAATTTATTTTTATATATAATATAAGTCTGAAAAACTTACAAGAACAGATGTAAAATGGATGTTAATAATAAAATGGATTAAGTTGACGTATACGTCTCTGTCCAGTTAACCGAAGAGGTTGTATGTTTTGACAATCAATCATTTCAATTGAACACTTGAACCCGATTAATATTTTGAACTTTCGATCCTAGGCAGGGCTGATTTATTTCTGGTTTCACATCCTTATCAAAATGGGGTCTTTGAAGAAGGAAGAAGAAATGGGGCAGACTGGGGAGGAATTCAAGGAGGCTATCGTATACGTTAATGGAGTCCGCAAAGTGTTGCCTGATGGATTGGCTCACTTGACTCTGCTGGAGTACCTCAGAGGTAATAATATTTTTGTTCGATTTTTTTTGGTTTTCCTTGAAAGTATTATCGGAGGAAAGAATGGGAAAGCTTTTTTTTTTTTCTCTCTTTTTCTTCCTCTCAATCTTGCAAGCTCAGCTCACTTCAAGTTTGGGTTCAAACTTACTTTCAGTTTTTTGTGTTTTTCGTTTGTTGAAGTTCCCCCCCCCACGGTTATTTGAGAGTGGGTGGAGCTTATTTAAGCTTACTACTTCTATGTTAGCCTTATTGGAAGCATCATTAATTCTTCTAGTATCTGTAGCGGCGTTGGATTGCGTTATTGCAGTACTGAACTTTGTTTACCTTTTCTGGAGATACTGGAAATAGGAATTGAAGTTTAAAATTTTTGGGTCCAAACCGATAAGCCAGAGATATTGAACTTCGTTTCATTTCATGGTGTGTTGTTAGTTTTCAAGAAATCAGAGAAAACTGAAAGAAAAGAAAAAAAAATTAGTTCAGAAAACTAGAATTAATTCTATAGTTAATCATAAGATAGGTAGGGCGTAGTGCTTAGTTCATCGGTCTGCTAGTTTATTTTATAAGAACTAGATTTCTCTTTGAATCAAGTTCTGGTTTCCAAGTCCATGGATTGAACAAGAATCGTAGAAACCTCGATTACATTTTTACATTTTTCTAATTTGCGCATCTAGGGTAACTTGGATTCACCAGTTAATTAACTAATCAGTCTTTCTCATTACTTTTCAGTCGAAATCATGATTAGGTTCATGAAAATATTTGATTGCCTATAAACTGGAGTGAGAGAGAGGGATATTAAAATGAGAATATTCTTTGAATCTTTAGTTACCTGCAAGCTAAAAGAATCTGGTAGGACATTTTTCTTCTTTTTCATCAGCTGTACCTGTTACTCAAGTTGTCTATAAAGTGTTTCACTATGTATACTTTCAATTCATCACCTATTTTATAGGGAAGATTATGTCTTGTTCACCATGTTGATATTGTTTGGGTGCTGGAGGGATATTTCATTCTGGAATAACAAAATACATGGAAGACTTATTTATAGGATTAATTGTGAGATTCTTTTACTTATCGTAGAAACTGACTTAATAGCTCAAGTTAATCCTACCTTTCCATTATGTTCTGCTTGCTGTGTCAGAAGCTTCTAATATTTTGCAAATTGCCTTCGAACAGATATTATGTTTTCTTTAGGCAGAGAGCTTAGTGTTCTGAATTTTAATGGTTATTTAATTTGAAATATATATGGTTCTCCATTTATACATTTCAACTTTTACACTTTTTCTAATGGTTAATTTTGTTCTTTTGATGGTTATGGGACTGTAAAAACAGTTTACTTTAGAACCTTAAATTACTTTGCATAATTCCTTTTCATTGAGGAAGTATATCATATGAGTTATATCTTTGGTTAGTGGTTACTGCTAAGTTTATGTGTCTTGTAGATTAATAGTTTTATGAGTTTGTTGGTTCCTGTTGAGGTCTTCACTTTTTTCCCAACTTTGCATTATCCTTTCATTCAGTATGAAGCTGAAGCTGAATTATTTGGTGGAAAATGCACATATCATTTCCTCTGGAACCTCGTTATATATATATATATATATTCTGTTTAATTGAACATTTTAATACTTGTAAGGACTAGATTCTGGAGTAGGATGTTCCAGATACTCTTTCTCAACGTAAGTTATTAGTTTCTGTTCTGGTTTCTCTTATTCATTTTATTCTCTCCATTCTCTCTTCCTCTTTTATTTGTTTTTACTTTTTAATGTTATAACCAGAAAGTAGAGTAGCAAATACCTAATCAGGTTCTTTTGGTCGGTAAAGACATTGGATTGACAGGAACGAAGCTTGGCTGTGGTGAAGGTGGTTGTGGGGCTTGTACTGTGATGATTTCTCATTACGATAGAAAGACAAAGAAATGCATGTGAGTCTTTCTATCTGCCTTCTTTCTTCCAAATTTTTATGATGATGTAAGTAAATGCTTTCCTCCATTTCTCAGAATCTATATAAGATAAATGCTTTGAAAACTTATTTCAGGCATTATGCTGTCAATGCCTGCTTGGCTCCTCTTTATTCTGTAGAAGGAATGCATGTTATTACAGTGGAGGGAGTTGGGAACCACAAACGTGGCTTGCACCCCATACAAGTAATATATGTTCTTTCTTCTGTTGGCCTGCTCTTAATGGTGCTTCCTTTTTAATTCTATTTATAGAAATTGGCTTAAATCTTGTGTGGAACTCTAGTTTATTTGTATGGCATGTAGATCATGGTTGAAGAGTGAAGGGGTATTTTGATCGCTTGTGGTATATGTGAGAGAATATCTTGTATTCTTCTGTTGTTTTGGGTACACTATACAATTCTTCATCAAGTTTAACTTTGTAGAAACTGAAGGAATCAGATTCTTACTTCTGCTAATTAGCTTACAAGTATAAAAAGAGATAGACTATCCTAAGGAAGGAAACAATCCTTAAAAAACTGTAATTATCCTAAGAATCAGTAACTATGATTAGTTTCTATTTACAAAAGATTTTCTTAGTAATCTATCCTTAATTCTAGGAATTCCAACACTCCCCCTCAAGCTGGAGTGTAGATGTTTATCAAACCCAGCTTGCCAACATGTTCTTCAAACATGTTTTTGTTTAAGCTTTATGTCAACATATCTGCAACCTGTTGTCTGGTAGGTAGATAGGTAACACTTACTTCACCTGAGTGTATTTTCTCTTTATGAAGTGTCGGTCTATCTCAACATGTTTGGTACGATCATGATGCACAGGATTGTGAGCTATACTGACAGCAGCTTGGTTGTCACAATGCAACTGCATAGGTCTATTATAAGGAACCTTTAGTTCTCTCATCAGCCTTTGTATACAAATTCCTTCGCAAATACCATGCGCTAGTGCTCGATACTCAGCTTCTGCACTGCTACGTGCTACCACAGACTGTTTTTACCTCCTCCATGTCACTAGATTACCCCAAACATAGTTGCAATAACCACTGGTTGATCGTCTGTCATTAATAGAACTCCTTGCCAACATCGATATACACTTCCACATTTTTGCTGTCATTTTTCTTGAAGTATAGGCCCTTGCCAGGAGTTTCCTTTAGGTACCTTAGTATCCGATATGCATCTTCTAGGTGTTTCTCCCTTGGGGCATGCATATATTGACTTATGACGCTGACACTAAAAGCAATGTCAGGACGAGTGTGAGCTAAGTAGATAAGTCTCCCTACTAGGCGTTGATATCTCCCCCTGTCGACTTCTTCTCCATCCTCAGTACCCAACTTGAGATTAAACTCCATAGGAGTTTCAGCTGGTTTACAACCCATCAACCCAACTTTTGATAGCAAATCGAGGACATATTTCCTTTGGGAGATAGAAATACCTTTTTGAGACCTTGCTATCTCCATGCCAAGAAAATATTTAAGATTTCCCAAATCTTTAAGTTCAAATTCTGTTCCAAGAAATTCTTTCAACCTCTCAATTTCACTTGTATCATCTCCTGTCACTATTATATCGTCCACATAGACAATTAGGATGCAACATTTTCCTTATTCCGAATGCTTGTAGAACATGGTGTGATCTGCCTGTCCTTGAGTATACTCCCTGCTCATCATGGCTTTTGCAAATCGACTAAACCAAGCCCTTGGAGATTGTTTCAGCCCGTACAAAGACTTTTTCAACTTACACACTTGGCCCTTTCTTTCTTCAAATCCAGGTGGGAAGTCCATGTAAACTTCTTCATTTAACTCCCCATTGAGAAAAGCATTTTTAACATCCAATTGGGTCAATTGCCAATTAAGATTGACAGCATTGGACAAAAGGACTCTAATTGTGTTTAGTTTGGCAACCGGTGCAAATGTCTCTTCATAATCTAGCCCATAAGTTTAAGTGAAGCCCTTAGCCACAAGACGAGCCTTGTATCGGTCAATCTGGCCATCACGTTTGAATTTCATAGTAAAAATTCATTTGCAGCCTACTGTTTTCTTTCCTTTAGGCAGATCCGAAACTCCCACGTTCCATTATTTTTTAGGGCCTCCATTTCTTCCATCACGGCTTGTCTCCATTCAGCTGACTCAAATGCTTCTTCTATAATTTTTGGAGTTTTTATAGAATCAACATTAGTCACAAAAGTTTTATAAGACTTAGATAAGTTTCCATAGGATACAAACCGAGAAATAGGGTGTTGAATGCAGCTCCTTGTGCCCTTTCTCATTGCAATTGGAAGATAGATGGATGGTGATGGAGGTAAGGCTTCATTTTCAAAACAGTCCTTGGTTGAAGATGCAAGTGGCACTGCTGTATCAGTTTCAAGACGTTGATTTCGTCTGGAATAAACCTGCACTTCGGGTACCTGTTGTTGCTGTTTTCCTTGATCAGGGGATTGTTCAGTGATGGTGTTGTTATCGAGAAGTATAGTGCTAGTTTCTTGCGGCATAGGAGGAACAATAACAGTGTCTAGGTTGGGTTTAGGTTTAGTGATAGTGGTGGTAGGGTCGGGAGGTATAATGAGGAGAGTATTAAGGGTCTCATCTTCATTAAAAGTCTCCCCCTGAAGATGAGAAGATCTAAAGAAAGGTTCGGTTTCAAAGAAGGTGACATCCTGAGAGACAAATAGCCGGTGCAAGGTTGGTGAGTAACATTTATAGCCTTTTTGAGTGGGGGAATACCCAACAAATATATAGGGGTGGGCTCGAGGATCAAGCTTGGATTCATTGGGTTGATGATTATGGACAAAGGCTTTGCAACCAAATATTTTTGTTGGAAGATTAAGAACATGAAATAGAGGAAATGATTTGTGAAGAGTGTTTAAAGGTGTTTGGAAGTTTAGGACTTTTGATGGCATCCGATTTATTAGGTAGCAGGCAGTAAGAACAGCTTCGCCCCATAAATATTTTGGGACATTCATGGTGAACATTAAGGCCCGAAACAAACAAGAGATGTCGATTTTCCTCTCGGAGATCCCATTCATTGAGGAGTGTTTGGACACAAACTCTGATGTATGATTCCTTGGTCTGAAAGGTATGAACTTAGGACAAAATTAAAGTATTCTCTCCCGTTGCTTGTGTGGAGAGTTTGGATGGTAGAGTTGAATTGGGTTCAAACCATTGAGTGAAATTTTTGAAAAACTTTGGGTGTTTCAGATTTTTCTTTTAAAAGGTAAACCCAACATTTCCTAGTGTGGTCATCAATAAATGTAATAAACTACTTAGCACCAGTAATGTTTTTCACTCGGCTAGCTCTCCATAAGTCAATGTGTATTAATGAAAAAGGTTTGGACTGGGTATATGGTTTTAAAGGGTATGGAACACGGGTATGTTTGGACAATTCACAAATATCACACTTCAAGGAATTTATTTTTTTATTTTGAAATAACAGCGGAAGATGCTTTTTTAGGTACAAAAGATTTGGATGTCCTAACCTACGGTGCCATAGCGTAATAGTATCCTCTTTTACAGTAGATAGAGCTAATCCCCCTTGTGTGCTGTCTTTATTCCACACATGCAGTCCATCATCAACCTTAGCAGTGTCAATGATCCTTCCCGATTTCTGTTCCTGTATTACACAACCAATTGCAGAAAATTCAGCAAGCATTTTCCCATCTTTAGTAAGTTTATTTATTGAAAGTAAATTACAGGATAAGTTGAGAACATGTAGAACATTATCAAGGGAAAAATTCTCTGTTACTTTTACTTTCCCTACTCCAGCCACAAGTGAGTATGAACCATCAGCAATCCTGATTCGGGACTTGTTATGACAGGTGGTGTAAGTTTGGAATAGAGTG
Organism: Gossypium rotundifolium; assembly: GCA_025506655.1. NCBI lineage: Eukaryota > Viridiplantae > Streptophyta > Magnoliopsida > Malvales > Malvaceae > Gossypium > Gossypium rotundifolium. The sequence continues at coordinate 111,951,428 of CP106730.1, forward strand.
GGGTTACCTGTCATGTGGTCCGAAGCACCCGAATCTAGTATCCAAGAAGATTGGTTATTAGATTCAAGAGCAATATTGAGAGCAATACCTTGAGTAGCTATATTCCCATGACCAGTAGAGGTACTAAGAATTTTATGGAGATTTTCGAGTTGAGTCTTGGTTAGGCGCACATCCAGCACCTCATTTGCAATATTGGATGATAACAGGGCAGTTTTCTTGTCTTTCTGTTTTTTATCTGGATAACCATGGAGTTTAAAACATTTTTCCTTTGTGTGACCAACACGGTTGCAGTGGCTACACCTGTTCGATCCGGACTCATTTCTAGCACGAGGTTTTTGTGTTTGAGGACCTTTGGACACAAGAGCAGCAGATTCAGTAGGCTGGTCAAAAGAGATTATCGGTTTGGGTTCCCCCCATCGTGACAAGACGATGTTTCTCTTCTCTTCTCACTTCTGCAAAGGCTTCACCAATGGTTGGGAGAGGTGATCTGTCCAGAATTCTGCCCCGGGCCTCGTCTAACTCATGCCTCAGTCTAGCTAGAAACTCATAGAGACGTTCGTTGTTGAAGTGAGTCATAAACCTAATGTGTTCTACGCCTTCTCCCCAATCAGCCTCATAGTACATATCTAACTCCTGCCACAAGATTTTCAAATTGTTGTAGTAGTGAGTTACCTCAAGTGTCCCTTGTCGAATGTCTTTCAACTTGAGTTTGATCTCAAAAACTTGGGAAGCGTTTCCAAGATCAGAGAAGTTCTCTTTGACTGCATCCACATGTCTTTTGCAGTCTTGAAGAGAAGGTAGGTTCGGCTTATATGGCCTTCCATAGAATTAATTAGCCATGCCATAACAATGGAGTTATTGAGTTCCCAAGTAGCATAAGTCGGGTCAGCTACATTAGGACGTGGGAGGTCTCCATTGATATATCCTAACTTGCCATGACCACGAATCACCATTAGGACAGATTGAGACCATTGTAGGAAGTTTTTTCCATCTAGTCGATGACTAGTGATTATTAGTGAAGAATTGAGGTCACTTTGATTGATCCCTCAATTGACAGTCTGTGATATTTGTGAGATCTCAGTTTCGGACATGGTGTCATTGTGAAGGTCACCCATGGGAGAAAAACCAGAGGGAATTTTAGGAAGATGGCTGAGAAATCGGAGGAATTTTTAGGAAGATGGATAAGAGGATCGAATAATTTTAAGGCTCTGATACCATGTAGAAACTGTAGGAATCAAATTCTTACTTCTACTAATTAGCTTACAAGTATAAAAAGAGATAAATTATCCTAAGGAAGGAAACAATCCCTAAAAAACTGTAATTATCCTAAGAATCAGTAACTATGATTAGTTTCTATTTACAGAAGATTTCCTTAATAATCTATCCTTAATTCTAGGAATTCCAACAAACTTTTCTATCAAGATTGCTGATTGCATAACATGATCGTATGTAAAACTTCCATGTTCCTAATTCATCTGGTGTCTAATTAGATGTAATATATGGCAATGATGCTTCCAAATTCCGTTTTTTCCTAAAACTTAGCTCGATGAAAATATTGTTAATGTCATGGGAAAGATAAGAGGAATTAAAGTATGTCTGGTTCAAATTATTGGAACTTAAGAGATATGCTTTAAAAACCAACTAGAGTCCTTAAAGGAAAGAATGTTCAGCTATTTCATTGTGACTTTCATGGATTTCTGCAGGAATCATTGGCACGTTCTCACGGCTCCCAATGTGGATTTTGCACTCCGGGATTTATCATGTCATTATATGCATTATTGCGGTCTAGTGAAACACCTCCTACTGAAGAGCAAATTGAAGAATCTCTTGCTGGAAACTTATGTCGTTGCACTGGTTACAGACCGATTGTTGATGCATTTCGGGTTTTTTCCAAAACCAATAATGCATTATATGCTGATATATCTTCACTTAGCCTTCAGGAAGGTGAGTTTATTTGCCCTTCAACAGGTAAGCCATGTTCATGTGGGTCAAAAGCTGTACATGATATAGGCACCAATGAACAACCTATTTGTAGTACTAGATATAAACCTATCTCTTACAGTGAGGTAGATGGAAGCGCATATACAGACAAGGAATTTATTTTTCCTCCTGAGCTGTTACGAAGGAAATTAACTCCTTTAAATTTGAGTGGACTGGGAGGGCTTAAATGGTACCGTCCCTTAACGGTGAAAGATGTGCTTGAGTTGAAGGAGAAATACCCAAATGCTAAATTGTTAGTAGGTAATACTGAAGTTGGTATTGAGATGAGGCTGAAGAGAATGCCATATCAAGTTTTGATCTCTGTTGCACATGTTCCTCAACTCAATATTATAAATGTTAAGGATGATGGAATAGAGATAGGTTCTGCAGTAAGACTGACTGAACTCTTAAATTTATTTAGAGAGGTTGTAACTCAACGTCCTTCTAATGAAACATCAGCATGCAAAGCCTTCATTGAGCAGTTGAAGTGGTTTGCTGGGACTCAAATAAGAAATGTTGCATCTGTTGGAGGAAATGTGTGTACAGCTAGTCCAATTTCAGACTTAAACCCACTTTGGATTGCCGCTAGAGCAAAATTTCAAATCATTGACTGCAATGGAAATATTAGAACCATTCTGGCAGAAAATTTCTTCCTTGGCTACCGTAAAGTGGATTTGACCAGTAACGAAATATTATTGTCAATATTCTTACCTTGGACTAGGCCCTTTGAATATGTCAAAGAATTTAAACAGGCACATAGAAGGGATGATGATATTGCCATTGTGAATGCTGGAATGCGTGTCTGTCTGCAGGAGAAAAGTGAAGAATGGGTTATTTCAGATGCATCAGTTGCTTATGGCGGGGTGGCACCACTCTCTTTATGTGCAATTAAAATAAAAGAATTTTTAATTGGAAAGAATTGGAACCAGGATGTGCTACAGGGTGCTTTGAATGTCTTACAAACTGATATTGTGCTCAAGGAAGATGCTCCTGGTGGGATGGTGGAGTTTCGAAAATCTTTGACCCTTAGCTTCTTCTTTAAATTTTTCCTTTGGGTTTCACATCAAATTGAGGGAAAGAAATCCATTAAGGAAAGTGTATCATTATCAGATTTGTCAGCTATAAAGTCATTTCACCGCCCGCCACTAGTTGCAAGTCAGGACTATGAAATCAGGAAACATGGAACATCTGTAGGTTCACCTGAGGTTCATCTATCATCCAGGCTTCAGGTATGCAAATTCACAAGCTATACTTCTTACTGCTGGGTTTGTAGTTTCAAGGTTGTTTAAACCAATTTTAAGTGGAGAGTTCAAAATGAAGGGTTCTGGTTATATTTTCTTTTAGAATTATGCTAGTTTCTGATGTTTTGTTACTGATCACATGTGTGTACCCTGCTGTTGATGCTTGCATTCTTAAACCTATGCGTATGAAATTTTTTTCTTGTAGTGGATGATGGCTGACAAAATCAAATTTTACTGTTACAAGCTCTATTTGGTTCCTGTGCTCTCTTTATTTTTTTGTATTAGACCACCTGGACACATCATTAGCAACAGATTGCATAGTACTCTCTCCTGCTGTTATACATCTTCTGACTGGGTCTTAAATTGTTAACAGATATTGACTAAGTGCTTTTGATTCTTACTTTTCACCAAGTTTTATCTCCTGCATTATCTTCATGCCAGTGTTCATGGTATCATGTCATCAGGTTACTGGAGAGGCAGAATATGCTGATGACTCACCAATGCCTCCTAATGGTTTGCATGCAGCATTAGTTTTGAGCAAAAAGCCTCATGCTCGAATATTATCCATAGATGATTCAGGTGCCAAGGCTTCACCCGGATTTGCTGGCATCTTCTTTGCCAAGGATGTTCCTGGTAGTAATAAAATTGGACCAGTTGTCTTGGATGAGGAGCTATTTGCTTCAGAATTTGTCACTTGTGTGGGGCAGGTAAAAGAGCTTATTGAATACAACTTATTTTGTTTAATAATTCTTCGTGGCAATCCTTCACAAACCTTGAGAGGATAGAGACAGGTTTCCTTATGTGCTTGAGAAAGCAGCTGAAACCAACCTTTAGCCTTTCACTACTAAAGGTACATCAGATGTGACATCCACACAGTACCGGTGGAAGCTTGAGATAACTCTTAGGCTAAACTTCAATAATCAACTCATACTAATCTGAGGAGAGCCAACTGAATTGCTTGATTTGTTTTTTAAACACATCGCATTCAAACTGCTTTTATAATTTATACAGGTTATAGGAATTGTTGTGGCTGAAACCCATGAGAATGCTAAACTAGCAGCAAGAAAAGTTCATGTGGAGTATGAAGAGCTCCCAGCAATCTTGTCAATAGAGGATGCAGTCAGAGCAGAAAGTTTTCATCCCAACTCACAGAAGTGTATGAAAAAAGGGGATGTAGATCTCTGTTTCCAGTCAGGTCAATGTGAAATGATCATAGAGGGGAAGGTTCAAGTGGGTGGTCAAGAACACTTCTATTTGGAGCCACATAGCAGCTTAATTTGGACTCTGGACAGTGGTAATGAAGTTCATATGATTTCATCCACTCAAGTAAGAATACCAAAACTTATTATTTCGTTGGTTATATTTCTTTATTCATCTGTCTTGCTTTGATTGAATTAGATAAAAATTGATAAAGCATAGAGTCTCTTTCTTGACTCAAATTATTTATAAAATTCAGTATTCCACTTTTGACAGTTACCAATTAGATTATTAGAAATGTTCTGCTATTTCATTTTTCATGAAATAACTGGGAATTCTTATGTGCTGGAAATGTAGATGTAGGGAAATGTGGATAAATAATAGGTGAAAAGTTCAAAAATGACATATTATATAGCATGTACCGTAGTTAGGGCATTTTAAATTATGAACCAGTTCTCCCATCTCTATGCAGGAATATTATTGATTGATCACTACCTTTTATTCAGCACTGAGCATTTCTAAACTCAGTAATGTTGATTGCAACTGTTGTGCATATGAAGTGACTCATAAAACCAGTAATTATGTACCAAAACAAAACCAGTAATTCTCCTCAACATGTTTTTGAGCCAATTAATTCAAGATATAAAACTTGGTAGAATCTAGGAATGCTTATGATGACATCAGAGGCTTTCCAGAGTTTCAAAGCAGCAATGTTATTTCAGAACAATGTTATTTCAGAACCATACTTTAACTAAAGGCTATACTGCTGTAGTAACTCTTTGGATAGAGGATCCAATACAGGGTTAATATTTGCATGTCCTAATTTCAGCTGGTTTATATATTGTTGTGTCTTTTACAGCTCCTAATTTGAGTTTATTTTGTTAGCTACCAGGCTTGTAATTTTTCTCTTTGATATGCTTGTCTTATTTAGTTTCCTTTGTTTATTTGTATTTTCTTTCCCCATTCTGTTCATTATGTGCATGTGGGTTCTGCTCATATTGTTTCCTAACCTAAAAGGTGAGTAGGATTGATGTGGTTTGAGGGGAAAAACAGCAGAGAATTAATGGAACTAGGCTGAACAAACAAGTAGGAAACAAGTTGAAACTCCAGAAAACTTAGGGTTATAGAAAACCTCTAGGTTTCTTTATTAATTCAAAGATAATAATCAGAAAAGTTGTTGCTGGAAATCTGTTACAGCATATATATATTAGACTTTCTTGCAAATAAAGCTTTATTATTAATCCTAGACTTAACCCCTAGAAATAATAATCCTAGCTGTCCAAAAATGATATCTAATACTTTAAACTAAATATTATGAAATATAGTGAAATAATAAAATAAAACATTATAAAATTAAGCTCCTGCATCAAGGATGCTTTTTCAAGTTCTTTGTCTACTAAATGCTTTATATTATGGCTTCTCTTTACATCTTTTTTTATTATATTTTGGGATATAGTGTGATTTTGTCATTATTTATGTGTAGGCCCCTCAGAAGCACCAGAAATATGTTTCTCATGTTCTTGGTCTTCCTATGTCTAAAGTAGTTTGTAAAACTAAAAGGATTGGTGGTGGATTTGGTGGAAAGGAGACTAGATCAGCTTTCCTTGCTGCTGCTGCGGCTGTGCCATCTTATCTGATGAATAGACCCGTGAAATTAACACTAGATAGAGATATAGACATGATTACAACGGGCCAGCGCCATAGCTTTCTCGGAAAGTACAAGGTACTGACCACTTAGTTTGGTATATTTATTATTATTATTATTTTTGGTATATTTATTTTTCTTTTTTTTTTTTTTTTGGTTTGTGTTTAAATCTTTTAATTGTGAAAATAAGAGGAAGTGAGAAAGCCTTTTGGCCTTGAGCATCTTTGAATAGATTATAGTTGTTTACACAACCCAGGTGAATTCCACCAGTTGCACTCATTTTATTTGCACGTTTCTGTACTTGACGTTATGTTTATGATCTCATAGCTTAACAGTAGAATAAAATTACTTCATCTAGGTTGGATTTACAAATAAGGGAAAGGTCCTGGCTTTGGATCTTGAAATCTACAATAACGCCGGAAATTCACTGGATCTGTCCCTTTCGGTACTTGAGCGTGCTATGTTTCACTCAGACAATGTCTATGAGATACCAAATGTCAGAATTTTTGGAAGTGTTTGCTTCACTAATTTTCCAAGTAACACTGCATTCCGAGGATTTGGTGGTCCTCAAGGTATGCTTATAGCTGAGAATTGGATTCAAAGAATTGCTTTAGAACTTAAAAAGAGTCCAGAAGAGATTAGGGTAAGTTTTATATTTATGTTGCTTTATTACTCAATCATGGCGCAGTTAAAAAAGAAGATATAATGACTCATTATTGCAAATTGTATCAGGAGATTAACTTTCAAGGTGAAGGATCAATATTGCATTATGGTCAACAATTAGAACACTGTACTCTGGCTCAGATCTGGAATGAGCTGAAAGTATCTTGCGACTTTCTGAAGGTTCGAGAAGAAGTTGATGAATTTAATCTTCATAATCGGTGGAAGAAGCGTGGTATTGCTATGATTCCAACGAAATTTGGCATATCCTTTACAACTAAGTTTATGAACCAGGTAACATTTGAAACTACCTATTTAGGGTTGTCTTTATGTACAGATTTTGTGTCTACAATTTTTTTTGTGGGCTATATTTTTTTTATTGATATCTTCCTAGGAATAATATGCATGTAGTTTCTCTACAGCTAATGCATAGCAGGGAGCAGGCATACATGAGGTCAAGTAAAGCACATTTTGAGCCTCTTTCTAATAGATTCATTTATCCTGGACCATACAATATATGTGTCCCTGTTGCATGAATCATGCGTGTATCTGCTGCTACCTGATTCATCACAAGTCTAACCTTGCCCCTCGACCATTTGTCTCCTAATTTTCTGTTTCTAGGGGATCAAGAATCCATCATGGTTTTTGGTTTTACAGTACTTTAAGCTAGTGAATGACTTCGCTAACTTTCAAGCACTGCTGCTATGGCTCGTTCAAATCACTCACTCTTGGTTTCAACTATTTTTCTGTATGTTTTAAATTTTTAGGATAGGCATCTAACCTAGAACCTATTGGCAGCGGGCACAGGCTCTTGTTATATTTATGTGATCCCAGATTTAAAAGATGTGAGATTCTCTTAATCACCCCTTCAATACATGTAGCTAGGAATTTATGTGTACTGCAGCATCTCAAAATTTATTCTTATAATTTCTTTATTAGTTGCATAGTTTTTCTTGGAGTGGTATCAAATATGGTTGGGGTCCTGAATTCTGATTTCAACTTTAGATATTTCAGGCATATGATAACATGCATGTATTTCTGTTGCCTGTCAAGATGAATACAATTTTCTGCTTAAAAGTAAACAATATATAAAATAAAGAAAAGTTGTACATGTACATAATATGAAAGGAACAATGTGTTTGCTATGTAAAGTATGGCCTATCACTATGTATTTCTTTCAGAATCATGTTGTTATCTCAATGATCATGAATTTTTATTGTGTAAATATGTTTCCAATCACTGTAGGCGGGAGCCCTTGTTAATGTCTACACTGATGGAACTGTTTTAGTTACACATGGAGGTGTTGAGATGGGGCAAGGTTTACATACAAAAGTTGCTCAAGTTGCTGCATCTGCCTTCAATATCCCTCTCAGTTCAGTCTTTATATCAGAGACAAGTACTGACAAGGTAGAAAGCTAAGTCTCTTTATTTTTCATATTTACCTGAATTACCATTTGCTAACCCCAGGGGAAACATTGCAGTATTATTTCGGCTGTCTTCACAAATTTTTAATTTACGTTTATGTGGCAGCCTTTCATGGGTCCTTGGCCTCAGCAAGATGATAACAAAACCATGAAATAAGAAGTTACTAAGACTGAATCTAAACCAATTTATAAAGCATACCATTTCAGTGTTCATGACACTCAAAATCACAGATGTATTTGAGAGGTCAATGATGTCACCTAAAATTTGATGATAGAAGTTTTAACTGAACCCTAACATGAAGAGAGCTTTCTAATAGTTTCCCTGCTTCAAATAATTCAGGATACGTTTTTATTGACCCATTACATCTTTGCCTCGTTATCATCAACTGCAGATATATTTAATCTTCAATTTTATAGTTGAAACATGAAATGGTATATTGATGTGTGGGTTACAAATAAATGTAACAAACTAGTCTGGCAGCCTAAAGCTTGCATTATCAGTAATTCGAGGAATACATAAAAGATTGGCTTAAGTCGAGAACTGTGTTCTCTTGTCATTAGATGATATTAACTTCTGTTTATGTTAGTCACCTGTCTTGTGAACATTAATAACCATTTCCATAGTATACTATTTTCTAATTTCTTGTTGCATCTGTCTTATGCTGGATAGGTTCCAAATGCTTCTCCAACAGCAGCTTCTGCTAGTTCTGATATGTATGCCGCTGCAGCTTTGGATGCATGTGAGCAGATAAAGGCACGTATGGAACCAATTGCTTCTCAGCGTAATTTTGGTTCTTTCGCTGAGGTATTGTTTTTTCTGCATTTTTCATATAAATTACTGCATATTATTGTCTACGCTACTGTTTTAAAGAATATTGAATAGTGGTAAGCATTTATGAAGGTTGTGGCCAAAGTTGATAGGTTCCTTTCCTTTTGCTGTATTTTGTAAGCAAATTGTACTATCACAAAGTTAATAAAATGGGTTTTAGTATGATTGATACTCGTTATCTTTGGTATAATTTAGTCGATTCCATAGTTTTTCAGACCAAAGGTTAAGCTGGAACCACTGATCCAGAATGGTTTATTTTGTAGGGAAAGTTGAGATAACAAATTTTAGATTTTGGTCTTCTACTTTTCATTCCACAAAACACTTACTTTCTCATATTGATGCCTATGTTTTAAAGTTGAGGGCATTGGCATTTAAAAAAAAAAAAAAAAAAACAGTTAATTAAGGCTTATTTGACTGAGCTTAGGGGAGTTTGATGATGCAGTTATTTGGTTAAGTGATGGTAGTCGATATTTGATGTCCATTTAGTAAAGAAACACAAGTTAATGTTTGTGACATGCTTTGGTTTTCTTTTAATTTTGCCTAGCTGGTCACTGCATGTTACTTGGAGCGAATAGACCTTTCTGCCCATGGATTTTATATCACGCCTAATATTGGCTTTGATTGGAGCACCGGTAAAGGAAAGCCGTTCAGTTATTTTACATATGGAGCTGCATTCGCTGAGGTTGAAATTGATACATTGACTGGAGATTTCCACACTAGAACCGCAAATGTTTTCATGGATCTAGGATATTCTCTCAATCCAGCAATTGATGTTGGCCAGGTTTATTCCTTTGCTTCTTTATCATACTTCTCAAATTGAAATGTTTATTCACCATGAAAGAGCTTAATATGACCGTCTCTTTAGCTTTTCTTGGATACGTAATTGTTCTGAGATTCTGAATGTTTATGTCATATTACAAATATAGTTTTCAAGAAGTAACTTAAACATACTAGCATATGATTGTATTTATACATGTATAAAGCGAAGAAATATTGGTTCAGAGATGGATGGAACGTAGAAGCAATGAGAATGGTGTTTTATGTGCTTCCTTTATTAGAAAAGTAGTCATACTGTGTCTCCCAAAGCAGGTTAATGTGAACATGGTGTTATAGTAATAGCTAGTAGCATTGAGTCCCTGCTCAAAACAAGAAACAATAAAAGGAATATGTTAACTAAAACTCATATATGTTATTTCCCCCTTTATTTGTTTTTGATTACTGGTCATTGACTTCCAGCCTTTAAGTTTTTCTTATTGACAAGCTAATGTTTTAACATGTTGATTTCTTGGTGCAGGTTGAAGGAGCATTTATCCAAGGTCTGGGTTGGGTTGCCTTGGAAGAACTTAAGTGGGGTGATGCAGCTCATAAATGGATTCCATCTGGCTGCTTGTATACATGTGGGCCTGGAAGTTACAAAATCCCTTCTCTTAATGATTTTCCGTTCAAGTTTAATGTTTCTCTATTGAAGGTAAATTTGCTGCTAACAACTTCTAAAGTGGTGTATGTCCATACGAAATTGTTTGTGTTCATTTTTGTTCTCTTTCTGAACATCATATCAGTGTTTCATCTGAAAGCCAGATTGGGAACTAGGAGTTAAAAGAAAATTTTTACTCTTTTAAGGATGTTAGTCATTTGCAAAAATGTTTAAAGGGATGGTAGAACTAGTGAGAGTTGTCTTTGTTTAACTTTACACAGCCCATGACATAGCTGCTATCATGGTAATTTTCCTTTTTACACGAAAAATGAAGATTGATGGAGCAATGTTATTGATGCAAGTAGAATGTTTGTTTAAAAATTCTTTTTTTATATTTTCTCAGATACTAAAGTAGATAAAGAAAAGACTGCTTATTTGATTTATCATAGATAAATTGTAGATTTTGATTGGAAGAGGAGGAATTGAAGGCTTTTCAGTGTGGGACGTGTCCCATGTAGAATATGAGTAGCTGTGACATATATATATATATATATATATATTTTTCTTTTTGGGATAATTACTGAGAGACTAATCAGTGTGCGATGTATCTGATTCCATTTGCAGCTGAACTTTGTGCTTTACCACCATGTAGTTCACTCAATTATAGATAATCTGAAGACTTTTGTTTATGTGTTTATGTGCTGATGGGCAGGGTAATCCAAATGTAAAAGCCATTCACTCATCGAAAGCTGTTGGGGAGCCTCCGTTTTTTATGGCTTCATCTGTTTTCTTCGCCATCAAAGATGCCATTTTAGCTGCCAGAGCAGAAACAGGTCATACAGGGTGGTTTCCGCTTGATAATCCTGCAACACCGGAACGAATCAGAATGGCATGTCTAGATGAATTTACAGCACCATTTGTAAGCTCTGATTTCCACCCAAAGCTTAGTGTTTGAGAAATTATGTAACTCTACTTTAAAGTGGGTAGAGATTTGGTGAACGCATAATTAATGAAATTAAGGGATTTAAGATCAGATGTTGGTGTCAAACCATGGAAACTGAAGAGAGAAAGAATCAAATTCTCTTTAAAATTGAAAGGAAAACGTATAGAGGATGTTACATAAATTATAACATTGCTATTTACATGTCCAAAAGAAAATATGGCCTCTGATTACCGTATTTGAAGCCCAACGTCATATTAAAATGACAAATCAAACTAAAAAGTTGGATTGCCGCCCAATTATTAAGATCATTACAATTATGGATGGCTAATCTAATCTTTTGTTTTCTTGGGAACTTGTCAAATCATTTAAATCTTTGAATTCACAGACACAGCTTTACCTTTATTTCTTGTAACCTACCAATAAAATATCTTCGTAAAGGGTCAATAAAAAGGAATGTGTGAAAAGTTGGTGCGTTTGAGTTTCTTGTTGGAACCTTTCCTTAAATATATGCGAATCTACATTGATTCTATTGAAAAGAAAGTGTGAAATTATTTTAGTTAATCTACATTTTAAATTACTTTACTATATATTCTTCTTTTACTAATATTAGTATAATATATATATATATATATATATCCTTTCAACATGATACCTAAATTTAGAATCTATTACATATTTTGACATCTTTTTTACTATCCTCAGAACGCAATAATGCAACATTGATAACCAATAAAACGTCATGCGGCAAATATTAAAAGAAAGATTAAAATTTTAAAATATATAAACTTATACAAAATAAAATTATAAAATACTTAAATATAAATTATTATTTCACGTCAAGATTGAATCTGGACAAAATTATGTCAAAATTTAGATGAATTTAGACATCTAAGTGTCCAAGTTTGCTTTGAATGTGTTTCTTTTAATAATTTTATTTTATTTTTATTTTTAATAATTTAATTATATGAACATTAAAATATAAAAATCAAATGCTAACAAATCAATACTTCACAAAATCTCAAAGAAATGAAAAAAAAAATCGTGACATAATAATATATAAACAATAACCAACTAAAATGTTTTTTTTTTCTAAATGTTTTCCCCCAAAATAAATAATGGAATTGAAAACCGAGAGAAAGTCCCGCCAATTCTCCTCCTTTTTGCCCTTCAAGTTCCTGATAATTAATTAAAATAAAAAATTGTTTTTAAACCAAAAACATTTATATATATGAAAAACTGTTTAAACCACAAAATTTTCAAGCAAACTTTAATGTCCCGACTTTAGCTAGTGCCAAAAGATGTTTTTTGGAATTGAATTCCGTAAATTTGAAGAGGAGAATTTTTGTATTTAATTTGAAAATATGGAGTAATTAAATCAAAAATTGTTAATTGTAGTATAAAAATTAAATTGTAAAAATACACTCATTATTAAATTTTAAATTATAAAATACTAGAGAGCCTAAGTAGCAATTATGCAAAGGATCTAATGGTTATTTAACCATTATTAAATTAAGTTAGTGGAATGGTATGAATACATTCATCCATTCATCCATTATCCCTAATTTGTCTTATTATTAATAATTTTCTAATATTAACTAGTTAATTATAATCAATTAAATTTAATTATATTATTAATCATAAGTATAAATATATAATGGTAGTGAGAGAGAGAAAAGAGTTATCATCTTTCCGACTTTACCCTCCGAGCTTGGAAGAAAAGAAACGAAAAATTGTTTTGTTTCAAAGCCATTTTTGGTTCATAATTAAATAAGGTAAACATGTGTTTTCTTTAAGATTTTTATGTATTTATGATCCTTTGAGCTTAAGCTAGAAGACCTATGTAGTAGATTATCAAATTATCAAGCTTAACATAAGTAACCATTATAGGGGTTTAAAGAGATTTAAGCTTGAAAATGATTACTTTATGAATTGCGAACTTAGATTATGTTAGGACCAAGTTAGAAAGTAAGGAAAATGTTGGACTTTATTAGAAATTCGACTAAGCTATATAGTTTATTTATGACATTAGGGTTAAATTGAATAAAGTAAAATTTTTTAAAAAAATTATAGATTGAAAGCTTGGGGTCTTTAATGAAAGAATATGAAACTAAATTTTGATTCGATACTAAATATCAAGAAATACGAAAATTTCATATTTTAAGGCTTACAGGATTAAAATGAATAAAATGCAAATTATGTTAAATTCTTATGTTTTCATATAATTGGGTGAAAACTAATACTATTTCTATAATTGAATTATTATACGTAGTTAAAGATGAAGTCAGGACATCATGGGATAAAGGACAGGCAAAGGCCGTAAACAAGTAGCCCTATCCCGATTTTTGCTTTCATGACTTTAAATTCAATATGTATATGTCTCATTAAATATAGCTTAATTAAGGTAACAACAAGGCTTGTCTCGTGACTAGGTAAGTCTTTGTGTTATGGTTAAATTTAGGATATGTGATGTATTGTGTAAATGATATGTGAAATGAAATGTGAAAGCATGAAAATGTTATGTAGTGATATGCAAATGGTTGATTGATATGAACTTGCTATGCAAAGGCTTATAATATGTGAATTATGTATCCTTTGAAACATTGAATACCTTATTAACGGCCTTAGATAGAGTCGGGTATAGTTGGCATGCCATAGGATTAGAGTATAGGGTTTACTTGAGTTTATACTAACGAAGCGTGTCGTGAACTTTACTTCGGACGTACCAATGAGGTGCTAGACACACACACATATATATATATATATATATATATATATTACTTCAGTTTATATCGATGAGGCGTGAAACGCTACTTTGAACATATCGATGATGCACTTATGTGCCAGTTATATTGGTGTGATGGTTGATTGATCTGTATATCCGTCTTGAGTTCGTGTCCAGTTAATAGGGATTATAAAACATGTAATTTGGTTAACAATATTGAATAGTGAATGTTTATTTTGGAATTGTACATGAACATTATGACATTGATGATAGCATCTGAAAGACCATGCGATTTGGTTATTACAAGCCTAGAGAGTCGATATCGATATACAACGAATCAATAGATTTAATTATGAGATGAGGAAATGAGAATATTATTATGATATACCGTATGATTCACGTGATTGAGTTATGATAAATGAATGCAAATCAGTGTACGGTTTATTTATTTTTGTGTGCGTATATAACGTTAAATCTCGAGGACTCGAAAAGTAAAACAACATCCAAGACTCAATTCTTGGCTCAGCAAAGTTTGTAAAGCTTTTGTTATGTTTTATATAAAGTTGACATGTACCAAGAGTCATAGATTAGTTCTTAAGCTTATTTTGGATGTCTTGATCACTTTTTATGTTGGAGACTTGTAAGTATTATATTGTGCGTGTGTGTGTGTCAATAGATATATGATGGTATGGTGCTCATTTTGGTGTGTTTATATTAAGTTTGAAGTGTTGCTTATATAGAAAGTAAGTTGTTTTCATATATGGAGTTGTGATGATGTAAATATGTTGTGACCATGTGTTTAAAGATGTTTAGATATGCTTAGAATGGTGTTTGGAACTTGTTTATAATGTCCCATAATGTACTGAGATGATTTGGTAATGTTTTGGACTAAACTAGGTGAGTTTTGGAGTCATTTTTGGGTTATGGCAAATTTCTACAGGTACAAGTGGACAGATCTATTGGTATAAGTAAGTTAGTAGCAAAAAATGAACAATAGCAAGGACTTCTACTAGTAGAAGTCAAACTTCTTCTGATACAATAATGTCAGAACAATGTCTTTCCATTGTTCTAACTTCTTTTGACCCTTAAAGACCCGAACTTGGTCCCAGTCATCCCCAAATACCAAGAACTTGACTAAAAATGTTTTGAAAGCGTTAATTTAACTTGAATTTGATTATGATAAAAAAAAATTTGAGTGAATTAGTTCTAATTATTTAATTAATATCATTGAACTTGTTTTCAAGTAGTCTCTAAAATGATTAAATGATGATTTTGTTTATAGTTGAAATGAATAGATTGTATAATATGTCCAATGTTTAATGTTTGAATTGATTATAAAAGAAAAGCTAGTCTATATGGCTTCGACAACAAAGGTGGTACTTTGCATTCAGACTCGACGATTAACTAGTATGTGAGGTGCTACACAGACCTCATAATTATTTGAGTAAAAACAAAAAAGAAAGCACATAAACCAAGTCAATTAAACTTGCAAATGAATAATTTATATATATATATATATATATATGAAGAGATGAGAAGAAATTTGAGCAAAAATGTGGTGAAGTTTGATTGCTTTATTGAAAACAGAAAATTATCCCAATTTTTTTTAAATACTTGAGAAGTTTTCTAGACATTTTCAAAATAAATAATTTTTATAATTTTTATAAATTTACATATTAAGAATATTAGATTTTATATATTTTTATTTTCAAAATAATAATAAAATAAAAATTGATATAAAATTACTAACAAAAATCAGAATGAGTATAGACAAGTGGAAGTTCAGGTTCAGATGAATCTGGACAATTAAACTTAGACATTCATTTGTTCAAGTTTATTTTAGAAGTGAAATATTTTTATAATTTTTTATTAATTTATATATTTTTTAAAAAATTAAAGATTATATAGTTTCTTTTAATCTCGAAATTATGATGATATGAAAAGTTGATATTTTATAAAAAAATTTAAATACATATAAAATTATTAAAAATGTAGACCAAGATTGAAAATTGATTGTCTATATTCAAATAAATTTAAATGACAATTTGTTCATATTCATTCTTAATGTAAAATATTTTTATATTTATATATATATTAATTAAAGTTTATATAAAATTTTCACCTGATAAAATTTAAAATCACAAATCAATTAAGTGAAAACAAAAGATTTAAGTGGGTAAAATATCCAAATATACCAAAAAAAAAAAATTTATGGAAAAGGGCCGATTTTTTGAAAATTTACTGAAAATGGTCGTTTCCCCACAAAACGCGTCCACGTCAGCGCGTTTTGTGGGGAAAAATAAAAAACGCTCTGGGACGCTTGTGCCAAATCAACAAAAGCATCGACGTGGACTCGCTTTGCTGATGTGGCACAAAGCACGTCCCTAGGGGCGCTTTTAGGCTTGCAATAAAATTACAAATATTGGACTTTTATTTTTAGAATTAAATTTTAAAAAAAATTACACAAATTCTATTTTATTAAATATATTAAAATTAAATTAAAAAACATATAAGCAACTATTATTTTATTAAATATATTAAAAATAAATTACAAAAAATAAAAAAACTTCTTAAATATATTAAAACTAAATTAAAAAATAAAAAAATAAAAACTTCTTATTTATTAAATATATTAAAACTAAATTACTAAAAATAATAAATAAAAAACTTCTTATTTATTAAATATATTAAAACTAAATTACAAAAAATAAAAATAAAAAACAACTTCTTATTTTATTAAATATATTAAAACTAAATTACAAAAATAAAAAATAAAAATAAAAACAAATTCTTATTTTATTACATATATTAAAATTAGATTATAATAAAAAAATTAAACAACTATTATTTTATTAAATATATTAAAACTAAATTACAAAAAATAAAAACAACTTATTTTATTACATATATTAAAATTAAATTACAATAAAAAATTAAACAATTTCTATTTTATTAAAGATATTAAAATTAAATTACAATAAAAATTAAACAACCATTATTTTATTAAATATATTAAAACTAAATTACAAAAATAAAAATAAAAATAGATTTTTATTTTATTAAAAAATCAAATTAAATTACATACAAAAAATAAACAACTTCTATTTTTATGAAGATATTAAAATCAAATTATAAACACAAATAAAAAACAAATTTTATTTTATTAAAAAATTTTATTACAATTTAAAAAATAAAAAAACCCATCCGAATCAATGTTGATGTTGGTCGAAATGTTGTCGTCACATTGTGGGTGGTCAATGTTACGCTACCGGATTCCTCCTTCTTCTAGCTTTCGGCGGGGGTCGTGGAACCTCGGGCGGGGATTCTGGTTCCTCCGGCAGTGGGTCTGGTTGTGGGTGTTGCGAGGTTGACCTATCTTGATAAAATAACGACCTCGGAGGTGTTTGCATAAACCACGGCGGAGGTGTCTGAATCTTGTATGGCGAAAGAGACTAGTAAAAAGAAGTGCTCCCAACGACGCCTCCTGTGATCCCTCACGCGACGATGGCCTCAAGATCGGCTGGCTAGTCGGAGTAGTCGGGAACGGACTCGAACCCGGCCATGCATTCCAACCTGGGGTGGGGCTGGGAAAAGGAAACATATATGGGTTAGGATACATATAAGGGGTAGGTACGACCGCATAAAGGGTAAAGATCTGTGATGTTGGTGTCGCTTACCGAATCGATGGGCCGGTGACTATGTCGTCATTGTTGATGGCCCCGTCTCATCACCCATTCTCCTTAGATTTAAAGGGCCCCAACGTTCCTTTTGTTGACGAAGTTGTCGTCGCCTCTCTTCTTCCGACAACAAATACGACTTACCATGGATCCTAAACCATGGCATGTTTCCGGCACGCACGCTAACTCAGGAACGACGATTGGTTCCCGGATAGGTAAATAGTCATACAGGTTCTCCCACATCTCAATATATGCTGACCAAAATCTTGGTCAATCCATGTGCAACTGCCATAAGTCCACTTTGTGCTCATCATCGAGCACTTCAGGTGGTACGGGAATCGATTGTCGAAATCTAAATTGTCGCAGAACCCGATCTGACTGGTGTATCTCCACGGTCACATAATTGATCAATGGGACCTTCACATGCCAAAGGTTTGAATTTTGCAAGAACTCTTCTAGAATTATTGCCCGAATTGCCGGATAATCGTACGGTGTCCATTAAAGCTATATTAACATTACCAAAATATTAGTTATATACATAATACTAAACACTAAAATACGAAATACTAAATTGTAAATACAAAATTTGAAACTTACTTGTGATTCCGACAGTTGGTCTAATAGAAACAGTATATCTTCAAGTGAGGTAGGTATTCCAGCATAACTCGTCGAATGGTTTCACCTAATTAAATAAATTTTTAGCTTACAATTATACTATAAATCTACGTAATAATTGTAAAATATAACATTAAATTTACCTCATTATCAGTGGGAATAATATGGGTGGTCGAGTCGAGGACGTAAAAATGGAAATCGAAACTGTGCCCATGACTGCAGTAGTGATAGGCAACCTCCAATTTTCGCTTTACTATGCCGCATCGCCCCGCATAGCTCCCGATACAAGTTCGATAGCACGGCCGACCCCCAACTCATTTCACCGGCTGCTCTAAAATCAACAAGTTTCAGCAACAATCTCAAGTGTACGAGATTTCTAGACAGGTCCGGCATCAGATAATCTCCAATTATCTAAAGAATGTATGCCCGAGCATACGTATTCTTTCTATTTCGGTCGAATCATCATTCCGCTCCGGGAATGTGTCTCGTAACCAGGCCATCTCGATCCGACCTCCATGAATGTTATTCGGAATGACACCCAGAAGCTCGTAGCATACGACCATCCAATCGGTAGAATTACGGACCGGTGACTCCGACCATCCACCGAAGAATCCTAATCAGAATCTGACATCTTCCAAAGTGATGGTACACTCTCCGCATAGAAGATGAAAAGTGTGCGTCTCGGGTCTCCACCTCTCTACCAACGCACTGATCAAAGTCCGCTCCACCTTGAACCCCAGGCCTATCGTGGCCACGTGCCAAAAACCCGCTTCCCGCAGGTAATTCTCGATCAACGGCGATGGAAGACCATGCATATTGCAAATATAACATTGCAACACCCGATCTACAGACTGTTTAAAAAATTATAAAATAAAAATTAATTAAAATGGTATAAACCTAAAAAATATTAAATAATATTAAAAAATTAAAATTAAAACTTACCATTTGCATTTGATTGACGGAGATGTGCTTGTTGTCTAGACGAATTAATTCTCCGGCCATTATAATACGATCGAAAATTTTAAAATTTTCTAAAAAAATATATTAAAAAAATTAAAAAGGGCTTTTTTTGTAAATAGTAAAAGACTATTTTAAAATTTGAGAGTAAGTTTCAAGGACTTTAAGAGAAAATTGAGAAAAAATTGAGAGAAAGATGATAAAGGACTAATGTGTGAAAAAAATAAAAGAGTTGGGGCATTTAAAAGGTTTTAATTTTTGACCGTTGGCCTCCAACGTACAAAATTTTTTTGACGGTTGCAAGAAGATTAAAGCGCATACCGAGGATATACGCTTTGTGCACATCAAGAAAGTGGCGTCCCACGTCAAATAGGCTTTTACTAATTTGGCACAAAACGCCCCCAAGGGCACACTTTCCTAATTTTTCCCACAAAATACGCTGACGGAGACGCATTTTATGAAAAAACAGCCATTTTTCATAAATTTTCAAAAAATTAATTATTTTCCGTAATTTTTTTAATATATTTAAATATTTTACCACCAAAACTGAGGACAAGGACAATATATATACAAGATATTTTACATTTTTGTCAGAGAGACAGGTAAGATAGAATAGCGGGGAATCAACGTGCCGCGTCTACCAAAGTTTCGATAAACATCCTTACTAAAGCACGGCTCTTGACTTAATAACACATTAACACATCCAAATCTGTATAACCCTCCATCTTTCTTTGCTGAGTTTTCGTCTGCCATGTCGTCGTCGTCGTCTTCCTTGCCTCCGCAAACTCTAAAAATAGGCATCTTCGGTTTTGGTACATTTGGGCAGTTCCTGGCAAAGACAATGATCAAACAAGGCCATACTACAAGGGCAACTTCTCGGACAGATTATTCCCAGCTTTGTCGTCAATTGGATGTTCCCTTCTTCAGGTAGATCCTACTCTCAACTTCAATTAAACGCAAAGCCAACACTGCACATTGATTCTTTTGTGAAACCCTTGTTTCTGCATTTTTAGGGACGTAATTCCATTTCTTGAAGCAGATAATGATGTAATATTGATATGCACGTCAATCCTATCTCTATCGGAGGTGCTCAACTCAATGCCATTACGTCGCCTCAAACGCCACACGTTGTTTGTCGATGTGCTCTCGGTCAAAGAACACCCAAGAAACGTTTTATTGCAAGTATGATATTATGATTTTGCTTCAACCCCCTTGATCATATTTCTTTTGTCCAGGTTGAAAATGGTGTTTTTTATTTTTCAGGTTTTGCCAGAGAATATGGACGTTCTCTGCACTCATCCAATGTTTGGACCTGAAAGTGGGAAAAATGGGTGGAAAGATCTTCCTTTAGTGTATGAGAAAGTTCGGGTGAGGGATGAAACTAGGTGCTCCAGCTTCCTACACATCTTTGAATCTGAGGTAATCTAAATCAAATGCTCGGAATTAATGCAATTTACAGAGTGGATGCATTGGTTAATTAGGGAATATATTGGAAAAGGGTTGCAGAATGGTGGAAATATCTTGTGAAGAACATGACAAAGTTGCCGCTAGAAGCCAATTTCTTTCCCATTCAATCGGCAGGTATGTTTTACTCATCTTTATCTTATTTCAATGCTGGTTCATCGTGTAAACCAACTACAATGGGGAGACTGCTTGTGATAAAAATTTATGCATCTTACTTTGATAGGATTTTGGCGGAAATGGGAATTGAATCCACATCCATGAACACCAAAAGCTTCGAAACACTTGTTAAATTGGTAAGCTCAATAAGATGTCTTAAACTAATGCAATTTTCATTTAGCTCCTTCAACATTCTCAAAAAGGAGATGCATTAATATGATAATGATTGCAGAAGGAGAGCGCTACCAATGATAGTTTCGATCTGTTCAGTGGATTATTCATCCATAACAGGTTTGCTCAACAAGAGGTACGTAGGTAGCTATCCATGTAACCGAAAGCAAGCATCCAATGTTACTATTAATTAATTTAGGAACACTAATGCTGTCGACAATGATGCAGCTGATGAACCTAGAGCAGTCTTTTGAAAAGGTCAAGCAGAGGCTGCTTAAGAAGATGAGCGAACAGCAAAGTCTTAGCTCGGTCTGATGATGGATTGGCATGGACTTTTAGCTAACAAAAACCTTCTAGTAATTATCAACTCAGTAGATTCATTATTTTTCTCCAATTCTATTCTTTAAATGCATTGCTAGACTGTCATTATGAATGCAAAATATATAAGTGACCTCACAAGGCAATGTTCTTGATGCCTGCCAAAACCTACCTTGAGAACATTAATATGCAAGAGTTCTTAAGCCAACACAACTTGTTTTCGAGAAAAGGTCTCAAAATAAAGGATTAGGTTGTTCCTTCTCCATTTAGATAAATTCTATCAAGTTATGATGATCTTTGCAATAACATGACATGATCTAAAGGATCTAAATATAATATTGAACATTAAGATTAAAAACCCTAAGGAAATGCAAACAAGAGGTGCAATGTTCAACTTGGACAATTTCTCCGAAGAATTTTTTCTTTTTCAAATTGCATATGGCTTATCATCCGCACAAGAGGTGAAATTTTATGAATCTATGATAGACATTAATCTACAATAATAAAACATAATTGCAATAAATTTCATTTCTAGAAAGTAAATATACCTGGAACCGATGGGTGAGCTATGAAATAAGAAGATATTGCACCGCATTAAAAAAGTTGTACAGCACCTCTGAAGGTCAAGCCCCATCTGAAGGTCCTATGACACATTATTCACAAAATAATCCTTATGAGAAGAGGATATTTGTCCTTGGGAATTACATAACTGATAATTATAATAATCAAGAAAATACAGAGATTCTGCGTTGAACAATTTCATGTAAATCAAAACCATAATAAAAGGTTAAGGAACTTTTAATTAAAAAAACATCATCAAACAACTTATCCTGTTTCATCCTGAACATACAATAATTTCATGGAAATATTCTTCCAGCAACAAGAAATGAGAAAATTACTTGAGGAACTGTGTCTGGTTCTTAGATTGTAATGTCATTTCAAACCAGACATCCCAGGAGCTGCAGTTAAATGTAAAAACATCTGGGGAACTGTTATACTCGGGGGGAAAAACGGTGTTTTCTACTTGTTAGCTGAGGCACTTTAGACTTGTAATAATTAAATAAAATCAACTTCTTACTTCTGAAAAACATGATAAATTCAACTCGATGTATAGTTGACTCATTAAATTTTGCAAAAATGCTGACTTTTCAAGTAACTTGCAGAAATACATAGGAAAGATTGTCATTTCAGAAAGTCTTTTATCTCTTGATATTTTTCAATAGTCTAGAAGGTTTAGAAACCTTATTTTGCAGCTTAAAAATAGGCCAAGCATTGTCATTTTCCTATAAAATGTATAAAAAAAAAAAATTCATCAAAAAAGTGTATAAACTAAACTTTCGTACATGTTTAAATAATCACAAATTGATTTATTAAATTAATTCTGTGTCTTTGTGCATGTGGTTCTGTGTGTGTCTTCAGCATAAAAGTGTGACAACATCAAGATTTTCTTTTGAACCACAACTGTGAAAAAGAACTTGAGTTACAAGAGAAGTTCACAAACTGTATTTAGTGGTTGATATTGATGAAGCATAGCACAAATCGCTTCTTAATTTTACAGTAAGAAAAAGGAAACAACCTTAAATCAATCCAACAACGCATCCAAAAAGAGCTTAAATACCAATCAAGTTGATGAGATAAAAATATGCACTTCATGAAGACTAGAGCACAACTAACCTCGGGTAGAGCATCTCGCTGCCTGCCTGCCAGCTGCATCCATAACTCGAGCAATTTCAGTATGATTAAAACAACTTTCTACTGCATGGTCTGGCAGCGGAATACCACAATTAATTAGCAACAGCGACCTCTCCTCTTCTTATGTACTGCCTTTCAGGATTAGGGAGTATAACGACTTGACTTATCAAAAAAAAAAAAAGAGTATAACCGCTTGGTTCTTCTTCTGAATCTTCACTGAAATCCTGGCAGGCGCCCCTGTCCCTCTAGAACAAAATTGGACAAGGTTTGCACCTGTTACAACTATTAACAAACCAGAACCTCCCCTATCTGCAATTTCTTTTACAAAAATTTTAGGACATGTTATATTCCTCAACCACTCTTGCTTGTGCAGATAAATATGAACTTGGACCAAATGGAATCAATTGAGTCAGGAAATGATTACCCATTGATGATCTGCATGAAATAGAACTAAAACCTGAACCATCTGGAGGAGCATATATACCTTACACACACGGCAATTTTACATATTAAACCTGTCCACCAGTTATTTTTTTGACACACAGTAAGATTGTCAACCAAGAGAAAACAATAGCTCAAGTGCTTTTTAAGTCATCCTTCGATCCTGCCCAATCACGCCATCAGAACCAACCGACTTCATGCTTTCAATCGAGTTAAACTTCAAGCCATAGGATAATGTTCCCTTGATGTATCGAGGACCCTTTTCCTCGCTTGAAAATGTTGTTCATTGCAACAATGCATGAACTGTGATAGCATGCTTACAAAAAACATTATATCGTCTTGTTAAATAAAGAAGACACCCACCACCGTAGGTAGACTCTCAACTAGTTCAAAGTCTCCTTGACTTGTCATTTTTAGCCCAATACCATAGGTGTGCTCATCGATTCTGACCATAGAGAATTTGTTCAAAATTTTCTTGGCAAATGCAAGACTTAGAAAATTTCTCCTTCATCTTGAATCACTTCCATTCCAAGGAAGTAAGTCATGCGCCAAGGTCCGACATTTCAAACATGGTCTTCATTTCATTCTTGAAATCCTTCAACACTTTGATGTCTCCTCCTCAGAACCAACAAATCATCAACATAAGTGATACAATGAGTGAGTTTCACTTTATCCTTCTTAACATACAAAGGTTGGTTCACTATTGCTTCTTTGAAATCCCAAACTGATGAGATAACCATCAATTCGAGCATACCAAGCTCGGGGAGCTTGCTTCAGATCGTATAGCGCCTTCTTAAGCTTGTAGACCATATGCTCTTTGCCTGGTACTACAAAGCCTTGTGGATGGTCAATGTATATTTCCTCTTCAAGGTGGCCATTTAAAAAGCGAGACTTGACATCGAGTTGGTGAATGGTCCATTTCCTTTGTCGCTAACGCAATTAACAATCGATGGTGTCGAGCCTAGCCATCGGAGCAAAGGTTTCCATGTAGTCCGGACCATATTTCGACTAAATCCTTTGACAACCAGCCTTGCCTTGAGCTTATTTAAGCTCCCATACGTATAGCCTTAGAGAGACCATGAATACCTTCAACTTGCATAGTCCTCAGGATCTATATTAAAATAATTAGGATATACAATATTCACTATATGGCCTTGTGCACAAGCTAAGATGATAGAATGGTAACATCATATGAACTAAAACAGAAAAAAAAAAATTAAAATTTTAGTCTTATTCCTTTCATTTTACCTATGAGATCACAAATATCTTGGATTACACTATTGAAGACTGCAGGGAAAACCCTTCCCGTCCCCAAAATTCAAACTTAAAACCTGCAAGTAGTATACCCATATTTGAAAACCGAGTCTTATGAACATAATAGAAACCAATAGGACCTATCACAATAAACTGACAAGACGTTCTAACCGTTTAGAACCGAAAATAGGTGAAATTGCAGTAATCATCAGTTTTCAACGAACTCTATAGGGTGATATACCAACATGATAACACGAAAAGGATGATGACATGGTTAGTGGAACGAGGATGGACGTAGAATAACTGACATTCTGACAATGTAGAGAACCTTTAATGGAGTTCCACAAGCAACAAGGCGAACTTCATTATCGCGACAATAATTGAAAATGGGCTTATACACTCTTCCCACCTTTGAGCTGGCCAATGTGAAACATAAGATTTCCAAGTCTTCCCCATCTATCCTGTAAACAACATACGCTGAGAATTATAACAATTGTCGACACTTCAATGCACAGATGTATTGCAATTTCTTCGTTGAAACACAATGTTTCTATTTTAAACAATATTGTTACGCCAGTGTTCAATAACATTTCGGAATTGCAAATTATTAAATTAAAAAAAACAGAATAAATAGAAAAGAACCTTTTATGCACCAACTGATTGAATTGGTTTTGTTTGTCGGAAGGAAAAGCTTCAATAGCCAAAGCAAACGGCCCTCGCTTCCTCGTCGACACTGTTGGAACTTTGAACATTAACCAGCAATCAAACCCAAAGCTTGAGCTGCAAGGCTGATGCTTGCTGTAGAAGAAAGAAAGAAAATGAGCAGAAATTTTGCTAAGAAGAAGGAAAGACAAGAAAGAGAGCTTAATTTTGAAAATGAAATCTATTGATTTCACATACTTCATTTCATTGGTAAATTGCAATTACATATAGTAGCAAAAGTCAAACATAAATCACATCTATCTTATACCTAATGCTTACCTACTGCCACTAATTTCATTGAAGTAAGCAAGGCTTAACTTGTAACCTTCATCAAAGCTGATATGTCAGCTCAAATTACATCATTTTACATCAAAATGAAACCTAACATAGTTCCAAAAGAACTAAGTTACATTACACCAACTAGTGTTTACAAAATGAGTAGAAAATAATAAGAAACTATCATGCAAAGTTAGCTTCTGTACAGCACGTGTGCATGGCAGCATTTGCTGTTTCATCTTCTGGTTTGTTGCATTGCATGGACTTCTGGAAGTCCACATTCAAACACTCCTCCTTGGACTTTAAGCAGTGAACTCTCAATAGATCTCTCAGTTTGCAAAATCTTGACTTGTTGAGAGCTTTGGTTAAGATGTCAACAACTTGGTCTTCAGAATTACAATGAACTAACTCAACTTCTTCAGCTTGTTCCATTTCTCGAACAACATGCAATTTTATGTTGAAATGTTTGGTTCTCCCATGAAAAACGGGATTCTTTGCTATAGCAACAGCTGACTTGTTGTCACAATAAATCCTTGTTGCACCATTTTGTTCAAGGTTTAAATCAGACATGATTTTTCTGAGCCATATGGCTTGATTAATCTACAAGAAGAAGATTACATATTGGGCTTCAAATGGATTGTGCCACAAGACTTTGTTTCTCGAACTCCAACAAAACATAGTGAACCAAGCCTAAAAGCATAACTCAAGTACTCTTCATGTCATCCATGGAGCCACCAATCATCATGCATAGATAGCCTACCAATTTCAACTCCTTTGACTTGGTAAACATCATGCCATAGCCTAAGGTGCCTTTTATGTATCTAAGGACCCTTTTGGCAGCTTTGAAGTGAGTTTCATTGCAGCAGTGCATGAATCGTGCAAGTAAGTCGATCAGATACATTATATCGTGTCTAGTAGTCAAAGTACAACAAACAAAGACACTAGACTTCTGTAAGTTGTTTCACATACCTTTTCAAAAGAGCCTAAGCTCGATAATTTTTCTCCAATGGCAACAGGAGTATTTGTAGCTTTACAATTCCCCATTGAGAATTTGCTCAGAATCTTAGCAGCAAAGGTTTTCTGACTTAAATGGATTCTATTCTCGCTTTGTATGACCTCCATTCCTAGGAAGTATGTCATCAATCCCAGGTCTAACATTTCAAACATTTCCTCCATCTTAGTTTTGAAGTTGATCAGCATGGCTTCATCTCCTCCTGTCACTAATAAATCATCAACATACAAAGAGACTATGAGTGATGTTTGAAGTCCCTTTTTATTCACATACAGTGTAGGCTCACTGATGCTTCTTATGAATCCCATGCTAATCAAGTAGCTATCGATCCTGCTATACCAAGCCCTTAGAGCTTGTTTTAAGCCATACAAGGCTTTATTTAGTTTGTACACCATTGTTTCCTTACCAGGCAGTATGAAGCCTTGAAGTTGTTCAACATAAATTTGTTCTTCAAGGAAACCATTTAAGAAAGCTGATTTCATATCAAGTTGATGGATTTTCCATCCTTTTGAAATTCTAGAGCAACCAAAGAATCGATGGTGTCTAGTCTGGCCACAGGTGCAAATGTTTCAAGGTAGTCCACACCATGCTTCTGACTGAAACCTTTTACCACGAGCCTAGCCTTCAATTTGTTGAGAATTCCATCAGCATTTTGCTTGGCTCTATAGACCCATTTGACCCCTATGATCTTTCTGTTAGGAGGCCTTGGAACCAACTCCCATGTTTCATTCTTTTCAATCATTCTCATTTCTTCAGTCATAGCAGCTCTCCAATCTTAGTGTGATTGTGCTTCTTCAAAGCAACTTGGCTCCATAATGGCTACTTGTGCTCTGTCATAGATTTCTGCCAAAGGCCTTGTGCCCCTTACTGGAACATCATCTAAGTCCATTTCAGGACCAACTTGATCATGTTGCACTTGATCAACAATTTCTTCTTGAGAAGTTGCCTCAGGTTTATTTTTCTTCCAGTCCCAACTTGCCTTTTCATGGAACTCTACATCCCTGCTGACCAGAACCTTGTTTATCGAGGGAATAAGAATTCTATAGCCCATTTTGTTTAGGCTATAACCAACCAGTATGCCTGATTGAGCTCTCTCATCAAGCTTACTCCTTTTAACTGTTGGTACCTGTGCAAAACATAAATAGCCAAAGGTTCTAAGGTGAGCCAATGATGGCTTGAACCCGAACCAGGCTTCAAATGGTGTTTTGGAGGCCAAAGCTTTAGAGAGAAGTCTATTTTGTAAATAGACAGCAGTGTTTACTGCCTCAGCCCACATGTTTTTGGGCACATTCTTCTCGAACAACAGGCACCTGGCCATATTCATCACAGTTTTATTCTTTCTTTTACTGACTCCATTTTGTTGAGGAGTATATACATTTGAAAATTGATATTTGATGCCAGCTTCGATGCAGCTAGCTTAGAACTGTGTTGAGGTGTATTCAGCCTCATTATCTGACCTTATGGTCTTCAATTTACATCCTGTTTGTGTCTCAGCTTCAGCCTTAAAATTTTTAAACACTTCAGTCGCCTTAGATTTATGCTTCAAAAAATAAACCCAACAGTATCTTGTAAAGTCATCAATGAACAAGATGAAGTACCTATTACCATTGAGTGTTTCAGTTTTCATTGGACCACACACATCGGTGTGTACAAGTTGAAGCTTGTTTGTTGCTCTCCAGGCTTGATTTCTAGGAAATGAGTGCCTGGCTTATTTTCCAGCTGGCACACTTCACAAACGCCTTCTTCAATCACTGAGTTGGTGAAGTTTTTAACTAGGCCTTCCCTAGCCATCTTGGACATCGATTTGAAGTTTGTATGCCCAAGTCTCTGGTGCCATATCTTAGAGCCTTCTGCAGAGGCAATGTAGGCTGAGCTTGAGCCTCTTGACCAATTGATCTCAAAGCACTTGTCAGCCATAGTTACTGTCATGAAATTTGATCCATTTGGATCCATGATTTGGCACTCCCTGCCTTTGAACACTATTGAGAATCACTTTTCGAGCAGTTGTGCTATACTGAGCAAGTTTCTATCAATCTCAAGTACAAGGAGCACATTGGTAATGAGCTTGTTACTTGTTGGAATAGATATCAAAACATCCCCTTTCCCATGAGCCTTGATAAATTGACCATTGCCAACCTTGACCTTGGTTTGAAAGCTTGTATCCAAGGTTTTAAAGATGGATGCATCTGGTGACATGTGGTTGGTGCAGCCACTGTCAAGAAGCCAGCCTTCTGAGCCTTTATTTTGTTCAACAGAACATGTCACTGCAAAAACTTCTTCATGGTCACTGCCTTCTTCAGCTACATGTGCCTCAGCCTTTGGGTGTTATTGCTGTTGAGACTGCCTTGGTTTGCTTTTATTTTTGCAAACCCTTTCAACATGACCTTTCTTTTTGCAGTGCTGACATATAGCATCTGGCCTAAACCGGCATTTGTCTTTAGGATGGCCTGGTCTCTTGCAAAATCTGTAAAGCTGATCATTGCTTCTTGCAGCATCGGGCTTAGGCCTGTTCTTCCAAGTCTTCTTGCTCCTGTAAGAAGTGTTGCTCGAGGATGCCTTGGCTTTTGCTTGGAAAACATCTTCTCGATACTTTTCATTTCTGGTTGCTCTTCTTTGCTCTTGTGCATAGAGAGCATTAATTAGCTTAGTCAGGGAGATGCTTGACAGGTCCCTTGAGTCCTCAAGAGAGGATATTCTAGCTTCATACCTCTCAGCGGTGTTGAGAGAACTTTTTCCACAATTCTTACCTCACTGAAGTCCTCTCCTAGCAACCTTATGCTGTTAACTACAGCCATGATTCTGTCTGAATACTGCTTCACTGTCTCCTCTTCCTTCATTTTCAAGTTTTCAAAGTCCCTTCTTAAATTCAAGAGCTGCTGTTGCCTTGTTCTTTTTGTACCTTGAAACTCCTCCCTCAGTTTGTCCCAGGCCTGCTTTGGAGTCTCACAGGCCATAATCCTTGTAAAAATGACATCCGAGACACAATTTTGGATGCAAGACAAAGCCTTGTGCTTCTTGGTCTTCTCCTCAGCATGCTGTTTCATCTGAGCCACAGTTGGGTTGGCTCTAAGAGGTTCTAGTTCAACATCAGTTGTCACAACCTCCCATAGATTAAGAGCCTGCAGGTAAGTTTTCATTTTTACCTGGCATATATGAAAGCCTTCTCCATTGAAGACTTATGGTGCAGCAGGTGAGAAGCTTGATGTAGCCATGCGACTTTGAATTTAACAGCAACAAGTCCTCCAAGAATGAAGCTCTGATACCAATTGTTGGAACTTTGAACATTAACCAGCAATCAAACCCAAAGCTTGAGCTGCAAGGTTGATGATTGCGGTAGAAGAAAGAAAGAAAATGAGCAGAAATTTTGCTAAGAAGAAGGAAAGACAAGAAAGAGAGCTTAATTTTGAAAATGAAATCTATTGATTTCACATACTTCATTTCATTGGTAAATTGCAATTACATATAGTAGCAAAAGTCAAACATAAATCACATCTATCTTATACCTAATGCTTACCTCGCCACTAATTTCATTGAAGTAAGCAAGGCTTAACTTGTAACCTTCATCAAAGGCGATATGTCACTCAAATTACATCATTTTACATCAAAATGAAACCTAACATAATTCCAAAAGAACTAAGTTACATTACACCAACTAGTGTTTACAAAATGAGTATAAAATAATAAGAAACTATCATGCAAAGTTAGCTTCAGACAAAGACGTGTGCATGGCAATATTTGCTGTTTCATCTTCTGGTTTGTTACATTGCATGGACTGCTGGAAGTCCACATTCAAACAGACACCGCTACTTCCTATTCCACAACCTTAGACGGAGGCGGATGCCAGCGAATACGGAGAATGTTAGAGGCAAGAGCCAGCGGCGGCGAGGAAATGAGTGAGTAAAATGGCGTGTCAAACCACGGAATATTCCACGGAGCGTAGGTGAGCATCCTGGTGGTGGTTATGAGAGTGAAGGGATACGGTGAGGTGGCGGTCAAAGGGAGGGAGACGACGTCGTATTAGAAGGTGAGATGGAGCTGTAGGCTTAAAATTAGAATTGACGATGTGAACGGATAGTTCGTTAAGGAACGCATAGGGTCATGCATCTGAGTTTTTGGTGTTTATAGAATTTTGGTTAAAAAAAAAAAACTTCTCCAATTCCTTCCAATTTCGATATTGAGCAAAATCAGAGGAGGTGCACAACTATCGGTGGGCTAGACAGAGGGTACCCTTGCTTAATGCCTCTAGCGCCCCTAAAAAACTCTACCAAACAACCATTTAGAGAGATTGAAAAACTTGAAGTAGTGATGCATGCTTGTATCCTCCCTACAAAAGTATCAAGAAATCTCGTGGTAGTCAGAATATCAAGCACAACCCTTATTAAGTGTGTCAAAAGCTTTTTACAGATGCACAGGGGGCAAGTTCTTCCTGCAATAACCTCTAACAATCTCCTGAGCTAATAAGGTATGGTCAATAATATGTTTTCCTTGTATGAAAGCGCTCGAACTAAGGGAGATGAAATCAGGGAGAAAATGACTGATCCTTTTAATGAGATTTCTAGTGACACATTTGTATACTACAAAACAATAAGAGTAGGATTAAGACACTTAAGGACTAAAATTCTTAACTTGATTAGGATTAAATGTTCCTTATGTTGGTGATGAATCAATGACTTTTTTTTTTATATATAATTGAATGATAAAATTTTTAATAAGAATTAAAATGTGTAATTTGCGCTTTTATTGGCATGCATCATCAATTGATTCTAAGTAGATTATTTTGTGAAGTGACAATGAACAGAAAGCCTAACACCATCACCATCACCACCATACTGAATTGAAGTATGACAGACTTATTAAGGGCTATTCTAATTGGTTAATGATGAAATATTTTGTCAACAAAACCCCTGCTCTGTTTAAAATAATGTGTTGAGGAAAAAATAGATATAAATAAGCAATTAAATTACAAGTTTAATGAAGTAAAGTTAGTGCAAAGTTTATATTATTTAGCAATGATTTATCATATATATACCTCTTACAAACCAAAACAATAAATTAAGAGTGTCCTCAAATACATTTTGAGGCGACTCCTCCCACCATTTCTTGGAATTGGAAACTCTTAAACAAACTTTTCTATGGATTCTGGTTTCTTTATTTTATGTACTTGACTGCCCCATCTTCCTCATTTATATGTTCTTCATTTCCTTTTTCTAAATTTTAACACACATGGGTTAAAGGATTTATATTCAATATTGCCCATTAAGAATTAGTTTGGCCATGCTTTTGAAAAGTGTTATGAAAAAGTACTTTTGAAAAATTTGAGTTAAAAGTTGAGTGGTTAGCAATCTTTGTTAAAAAGTACTTTTGAGAAATAAAATGTTCATTTTAGACATATTATTATCAAGTAACAATTATGCATTTAAATAATATTTAAATTAGTTAATATTATTATATTTTAGTAAGAATATAAAAAACTATTATATCTTGTTGTTAATATTTTAATATATGAAATATAAATTTTAAATATTTTTAAACAATAAATATTAATTATTTATAAAATTTAATTAAAATATATAAACTATATTTTAAATATTTAAATATAACCATTAAATATTTATAATTAATATTTTAAAAATATTTATTTTTATTTTTAATTAATGACTTTAACACATTTGTAATTAAGCACTAAGAAAGAAAATACTATGTTATTGAATGGGTGAAAAAGTAATTAAGCACTAAAAGTACTTTTGAGATAAGGAAAAGCTAAAAATTTTAGCTTCTTCTTTTCACAAGTGCTTTTAAACAGTACTTTTGAAAAGCTAAAAATTTCAACTAAAGCAGCTTGTTTAACACAGTTTTTCTTTAAAAAGTGCTTTTAGAGTCAAAAATATTTTTTTTAAGCACTACAGAACAGGAACTAATTCAAGCATATCTTTCGGTTTCGCCAAAGTTAGCCTCTCCTATATTCTTTATATACTTGAAATCAATACTGTTCCTTTGATGTTGGTATACAATTTATTCAACCTTGAATTTGGTAACACTGTCCTTAAACTTTTTTGTCCTCATAAGTTTTGAAATTTGTGAATTTAATTGAAATCAATACTGCTTATGATTCTTTGATGTTGGTATACAATTTATTCCCTATTTTTCTTTTAGTCTTTAATTTTTTTTTTTCTCATTAGTCTTAGAACTTATCAATTTTTCCAATTATGATGATACGATACTTTGATCTTGTGATACATCATCACTTAAAAATATATTTTTTATAAAAAAATTTAGATAATAACATGGCACAATTTCAAAGTGCCATATCGTCGCATAGACCAAAATTAGTAAAAGTTTTCAGGTTCGAGAACTAACATGGACAAAAAAAAAAAATTCAGAATCAGTTGGGAAAAGATATCAATTTGACTTATCTCTTTATTTGAATCAAAATAATAGGTATGGGTTAAGATAATATATTTTTTTTAAAAATACAAATTCTAAAATTGAAATTAATGAATTGGCCAATGAGACTTTGGCATTGTTGGCAAAGGCTAAGGTCCCAAATTCTTAAGTATTTAGATTCGAGTCCTATCATGCACAATTATTATGTGTGCGGTCTCCTATCTTCTTAATATATGTCTTCCCATAAGCTTCCATATAAAATAAAACTTGTAATCGATTTTTCTCATAAGCTTCCAAAACTTATAATGGGATACCAATATTTGTAAGGTGATACCAAAATCTGTAAGCAATACTAAAATTTCTAATCAAATACCAAAATTTAGAATCCACCAACCATTGAGGCGGTTGACCGACACCAAAAATTCACCTTAACATTATTTCAACCTTCTTATTACAAATCTAACATCAATTTTACCAAAAAAAAAAAAAAGGTCCAATTTTCCTAGATCTATAAGCAAACTTCCAAACTCTCCCTCTCCGATCTTCATTTTCGGTTATCAGATCGGCCTAATATTTAAGTATATTACTCACCTCCTCTTAAACTATCATTTCATTATTTGGATTTGTCAAAAGTGGCCCAAATTTTGCATGAGAAGTAACTACCCCTCAAACGAGAAAATCTTCTCTTTTTTTTTTTTTTTTGCTTTTATTATTGAACATTTACTTTTCAACTTGAAAAAGAAAAAACACTTTTTCTTTGATTTCTTTCTTCATTAATCAAAACTCATTTCCGTTCTTGCCTCAAGAATCAAAAAGATTAAGAGAAATTTGTTTGCATGGAAGGATTTCCATCTCCATTTTTGTTTGCATGGAGAGATTTTGATTTTAAAAAATTCTAAAGACTTAAAAGAAATTCTTTTGAATGTTAGTTTTGATTCTAAAAAAAAAAGATCGAAGTAGTTTTGAAAACTATTTTTTGGGATTTAGGCTTTAGATTTCACGAGAGAAAATAAAAGGATCAAGTCTTGAAGGAAAACCAAAAGGATTTTTTAAAAAAAAAAAGTTTTTTTCTAAAATCAAATTTCCAAATTTCAGTTACCAGAATCTGGAAATTTTGAATTATTCGATGAAAATTTTAAATTTGCAAAGCCAAACTTCTAAAGAGGGAAGAAAATGAAATTTTGGTATCACATTGCATATATTTGTATTGTATTAGAATAAATGCACCTCTCAAAAGCCAAAGCAATTTGCTTTGATTCCAAGACATAGGAACAAACTTCTGATTGATCAAGCTGGTAGATTGGAATTTCGAAATGACCAAGCTCGAGTCGCCCTCAACCTCCACCGATCTGAAGCCCATATCCTTTACAAACCGAATCATCCGTAAGCCAGCCCAAGCCTCTAGAATCAACAACGATGAAACACACTCATTCCAGAAATAAGCAAACCACATGAGCAAACCCGAGGCATTGCGAATGACAACTCTTGGCCCTGCAGCACCCAATTGGCTGGAAAAACTATCATTGAAGTTAACCCTGACAAAAGGGTCCACAGGAGGCCACCAAAACCCCAGTATCAGAGTGGGTCGGACGACTGAAGCTGTGAATAGCCGTTCCAACTGATGGTCCCAAAGGTAACAACATCCTGTCTTGATTGTCATATCCTCTCATGTGTATCATAATGCCCAAATTGTGACTATGAGGGTTAATCATGTTGTAGAGGTACTTTCGGAGAAGAGAAGTTGCACCCACCCTGCCAAACCCTCCTCAAAAGGGTTCGGTTGCCAGGAGAAACTCAGGTCCAACCACACGGACAGCACTAACGAGCAATCCTAGCATGCGTGAAGAGGATTTTTAGCATTGGTGCCATACCTGGGACACATCAAATCCCCCCACAGTCAACGACGAAACAAATTAGAGTTAGTGGATACAAAATTCTGTAGAAATTTCCAAGTTGTAATCTTAATTTTCGAAGGTGCTTGAATTTTCCAAAGTTGTATGTACATGGATCTAGTATATCACTCACATCATTAAACTGATCCTCTTCTAATCCAGGATAACTACAAAGGAGTGGATAACCACTCTTCACAGAATATTCCCTGGACCTATCAAGACACTACCGTAATCTGTCCGCCATGTTGCGCCAATGGAAGGCGAAAAATTTTCTGAGCATCCTGGTAAGTAAACATCAAATGCAAACTTCTAATTCTAAGTATGTGTACCAATATCAATCAAATCCGCTATTTTGGTAACACCACTAACCATGGGGGATTCCACTTGACAGGGCCTAGCACTCGACAGCCACGAAACGTCCCAAATGGAAATCGAAGTCCCATCACCCACCAATTAATCACATCCCTTGCAAAGAAGTCATTTGGAAGACCATATACTCCTTCAAAGAGTATAAGGTTGATTCTCTAACTTCGACTCTAAAAAATCTGCATGTGGATAATATTTCGCCTTCAATACCAATGCCATTAATGAAAACGAATCACTTGCCAAACACCAACCCTATTTAGCCAATAGAGTAATAATGAACTTAGCGAGATTACAAAACCCCATACTCTCGACCTCCTTTAAGTTGCAAAGAGCATCCTAAGAACACCAATGAATTCCACGTTACGAGTTGCATTTCTGCCACCAATATCGATAAAGAATAAACTCCAACTCCCTATAGAAAGAGCTTGACAAAAGAAAGCAAGACATAACCTATGTTGGAATGGCTTGTAGAATATACTTGATAAAGATCTCTTTACCTTCTACGACAAGCACCTTGTATACCACCCATCAATTTGTCTCAGAATATATTCCTTAATGTGGCAAAAGGCTAACTTCTTATTGCACCCCACGACAATTGGCATACCAAGATACCTCTTCGAACCATTCAAACTCCATACCCTTAATTCTAGCACCAATCATTCCCTCATACTAATACCATCATTCAGGCTGAAATAGATGAGAGACTTGTCATAGTTAACCATTTGTCCCAAACATCCCTCATACTCATTGAGAAAAGTCTTAATATTCGCAGCCCTACCCAAAGCAGCCTCCCTCCCCAAATATTAAACTGTCATTAGCAAAGAACAAGTGGGAAACCACTAGATCAATTCTGGACACCCTAACACCTTATACCAAACTATCTTGAATAGCCAATTGTAACAAAAATGAGAGACTTTCACTATAGAAAATGAACAAAAAATAGCTCAAAGGATTACCCTGTCGAAGACCTCTCATCGAAACTATATGCCCTCGTGTTGTTCCATTAATCAAAATTGAATAACTAATTGATCGTACACAACGCATAGTAAGATCCACCGACTTGGAGGTAAATCCCAACTTTAACATAAATGCTTTTATGAAATGTCACTCAACCCGATCGTATGTCTTTCCAATATCCAACTTCAAAGCATACAAGCCCCGTTGACTTCGTCGACATTTCTGAAAGGAGTGTAACACCTCAAAGGCCACTACAACATTGTCGATTGTCACTCAACCATACACAAAAGCACTCTGAGCCTCATCAATGTAATAGGGCATGATAACCTACAATCTGTTCACAAAGGTCTTTGAAATAATCTTAAATAATACGTTATAAAGGCTTATAGGCTGAAAGTGGGACATAGTTGTAGGTTTGGCATGTTTTGGAGTCAACACTATATTGGCATGGTTATTGGCCGCCATAGACATCTCATCGTTCAAAACACCCAAGCAGAATTGACTAACCTCTTTACCAACAATATGTTAATAAGTTTGGTAAAACAATACAGTCATTCTATCTTCACTCGGTGCCTTGGTAGAACCCAGATCATTAAGGGGCAACTACAATTTCCTTTCTACAAAACCTCGAACAAATAAAAGCATCAATATCCTTAGAAATGTGAAGGTGAATACCTGAGAAAATATGGATTAAATCCCTTCAACCTTGTGAAGCAAAAAGATCAGAGAAGTAACCACACGCCACCAATCCAACATCCTCATCCATCTCAGCAATTCGACCAACCGTATTTTCAAGCTGCTTAACACGTTTTAAGTCTGTGTTGAACTGAAGCAAATCAGTGAAAATTTTTCGTTTTGTAGTCCATGTTACAAAACCAATTGATTCGTACCTTTTGTTCCCAATACCTCGCACCCTTATCAATTTCTATATTCATCAGCATCCTAATAATGACCGAATCCTCTAGCACCTGATCTTTTGAATCTTTCTTGCTCAACTCTTCAAGAAGCCATAAAGACATGAGAGATAGTGGAAGTCGGAAACAAGTCATTCGATCCCGAGGTAGCCACTCCTCAATCCAACCGTTCTCATATATTGGTAAGAACATTGGCCCTGCTCCCATGTATACCAATGACCCTCAAAACTTAAATTTGAGAGATCACAATGAAAAGCCTCTATCCATCATTCACTATGAAGATGACCACTTTATTTTTCATGAGAAAATGCAATTTCATTGAAATCCTCCATAACAAGCCACAGAGTTAGAAGAAAGTCTGCGCAATAAATCCTAAGATTGACAGTGATGAGCTTCTTCAAGAAGATAGTAAAAGCTCGTGAATCTCTATCTATTACTGTTTGAATCATCCTCAAACAAAACATCAATATGATTTTTGGAAAAAGACTAAAGTGAAACCAAACACCTTTATTTCCAACACAAGGATAAACCATCTCTTGAACCATCACTACCCACATCCAAACCATCAATATTCCCCCAACTCATTTGAAGTTTCTCCATACACGAACTCTGTAAGTTTGTTTCCATGAAAAAAGCTATAGTGGTATTTGCCTCCCTCAGCACCAACCAAAGGCGACGCACAGCCCGGGGACTCCCCAACCCATGAACGTTCCAAATAAAGATCATTGTTGTGTCAACTTTCCTACCCTGCAGGGGTAGCCAAAAATTTTGTAAATTGAACATGAGTTTGCTCAACAAAAACCCTCTCCAAATCTATTACAGAAGAAACAGAAGAGAATCGAGACGTACGTGGTTATTTTTTCCCTTCTCCTAACACCTAGGAAAATCTTCCACCATAATGGGGCCATGTGAATGCGCAACTTCATTAGTGTCCCCCACTTCCTCGGCACGACCATCCAAATTAATCCTAAGAATTATGCCAACTCTATCATGCGTCCGTACTCCAGTGAAAAACCCTAGATGACATATTGTCTAATAGGTTCATCTTGAAGAAGTACAATCTTACTATTGGGAACCCACGAAGTATCCCCCTCCTCCCGAAGCTAACAACTTGTAGCCATCCATGCCCGCCGAGGTATCGCCTTATTGGAAAGATCCTACTCAAACAAGATTCTTTCTTGCCATATACGATCCGTGTTGGGATTTTTTGACAACGAACACGTAACAAGGCAAGATGATATTTTACTTGCTCACAAATGTGCAAAGGGAGCTTATGGCTTTTAGCTCATGTTTGCTCATTCATTCAACTAGAAAAGCAATACATTTATAGCCAAATACTTTACCAAATACTATCTACTACCACTAAGTAGCCTAGTAACTTGTAAACCATTGCTTGTACACATGAATAAGTCGACTTATCACCAATCATCACCTAAACCCATCAAAACATCAACAACTAAGTTTATTTTCAACTAAACTACTCAGTAATAAGTATTAGTCTTTGTGACAACAATATGCAAGTCGCATGCACTTAACCAAAATGTAACAAAGAAGATGGTTGGCCATTTTCAACACTCCTCCTTGGACTCGTCTTTGTAAACACCAATCATTCATCAAGTTTTTGAACTTGGCGTCCTTAGATGCTTTGTTTCAAGTGGCCTGCACAAGCACTTCATTTTCAACCTTGGCAAATGGAGTCTTCTCTCCTTTATAGCCTTGGTTGGCAACTTGCCTTGTTCCCTTGTTCATTTTTGTCCTGTTTCTTCTTGCATATATAGCTTGCAGTATAGTTTGCTTGCCTCCAATCTACCATTTTGGCTTGCACTTTCTTTGCTTCGCACTAGGCGGAGCTTGCACCTTTGAATGAGCTTACATTTTTGCTTCTTGTCTTCAACAGTGTCTTCAACTCTGCTTTCGCACTAGGTGAGCTTGCACCTTTGATGAGCTCGCATTTTTGCTTCTTGTCTTCAATGTGTTTCTTCAACTCTGCTTTCGTACTAGGTCGAGCTTGCACCTTTGATGAGCTCGCATTTTTGCTTATTGTCTTCAACATGTGTCTTTATCGGGCTCATAACTATATAGGGCTTGCACCTTTTGATGAGCTCATAGCTTGCACTTCTAGCTAAGCTTGCAGCTTTGACATCTTCTTGAACTTGCACTTGCACATTGAAAAGCTCACATACTTTCCGTGAAACTCCTCCTTCACTTATTCAAGCTTGTTTGGGAGTCTCTTAAGGTTGAGCTGATGTTGTCTTCTCTTCAAGCAGTCCTTGATGACATGCTTTGACAATTTCTTTTAACAAGCAGCGGAAGCAAAATCAATGGCCCTTAAGACTTAGGCTCTGATACCAATTGTTGGGATTTTTTTAACAATAGAACACAGAACAAGGCAGTATGATATTTTACTTGCTCACAAATGTGCAGCAAGGGAGCTTATGGCTTTTAGCTCATGTTTGCTCATTCATTCAACTAGAAAAGCAATACATTTATATCCAAATACTTTACCAAATACTACCTACTACCACTAAGTAGCCTAGTAACTTGTAAACCATTGCTTGTACACATGAATAAGCTTACTTATCAGCTCAATCATCACCTAAACCCATCAAAACATCAACAACTAAGTTTATTTTCAACTAAACTAAATTACATTGCAACTAAATAAAAACCTTTCTTCGTTCAAGTTTGCATTTTTCACCGCGGAATACTTGTACATTCTAGAAATGATTTCACTCTAACTTGAGGCTTTCATGACAACTTCACGTCTCGGTTTTGAATTATCGATAATTCTTCTTGCTTAACATCAAGATCAGCATTCACGCAAGTCACGCTTTGTAATTTATCATTGGGATGTCCCATATCCTCATAAACATTAAACCTAACCACTTTGCCATCAAATTCCATGGTGAGTGTTCCACTCAAACGTCAATTTTCGTTCACAAGATGACTCAAGAATGGTCTTCCAAACAAAATGTCGATTTAATTAGTTGAGTTATCATCTTCCATATTAATAATGTAGAAATCTGCAGGAAAACTAATTCGTTAACTTTAACAAGGACGTTTTCAAGCGACCATTCGGATAGATAATCGACTGTCCGCATAACCGGATTATTACTCTGTCTCTTTTAAAGGACCCGTTAATCAACTTATAAGTAGAATAAGGCATAACATTAATGGAAGCCTCTAAATCACACATGGCTTTCTTAATGCCTACATTACCTATCTCACAAGAAATAACAAACATACCTTGGTCCTTGTATTTAGGAGGAACTTTCTTTTGCAGAACTGCAGAGACATTTTCTCCTACATTTACTCTTTCGTTCCCTATCAACCTTCTCTTGCTAGTACACAATTCTTTAAGGAATTTTGCATAACGAGGGATTTGTTTGATAGCGTCGAGTAAAGGGATATTTACCTCCACCTTCCTGAATGTCTCGAGGATTTCTTTTTCCTCATTCTCTTTCTTATCCTTTGCAAGCCTCCCTGGAAAAGGAGGTGGCATCACAATTGGTTTCTGAATTTTTGATTCTGGCCTCGCTGTTGGATCTGAGGTTTGCTTTTCCCATTCCTTGTCTTGCCCATGACTTTTGGCTGGCACTGTTTCTAGAACCTTTTCACTACGAAGAATTATTGCACTTACATTCTGTCGAGGATTCGGCTCTGTCTGGAAAGGTAATTTACCTTGAAATTCTAAACGATTAATTGCCAATGAGAGTTTACTAACCTGATTAGTCAACTTCTGTATTGATACGTCTGTCCTCTGTTGGTATTTTACAGCATCGACAGCAAGTTTTTCCACAATAGCTTCTAGAGATGTGCTCGGCTTGGGTTGCTGTTGTGGTGGTTGTAGAGGTCTCGGTTGGTACGATTGATTATATCGGGGATTACCTCCGTAACTCAAGTTGGGGTGATCCTTCCACCCAGGATTGTAGGTGTTGAAGAAAGGATCATAATGCCTTTGAGGAGGTCCCGAAAAACCCCCGACAGCATCAACATGTGCCACTGAATTGTCGTTAAGGATTGGGCACGAATCCGTCGGATGTTCAAATGTAGAACAAATTCCACACAATTGAGTCGGATTCTTCTTCTCTGTAAGCAAAGATTGAACAACATTGGTAAGCTTATCCAATTTATCTTCTAAAGTTGAAATGTATACCCCATGAACCCATCTTG
Source organism: Gossypium rotundifolium (assembly GCA_025506655.1). NCBI lineage: Eukaryota > Viridiplantae > Streptophyta > Magnoliopsida > Malvales > Malvaceae > Gossypium > Gossypium rotundifolium. Next base: position 111,992,904 of record CP106730.1, read on the forward strand.
TGGGTTCGAATTTAATCGATCTTTGTTGAGAATTTACCGCCATGGTGGATATCGTTCTCTCCCTTTTGAGGAGTCATATTGACAAGCGCCCCCACTAGCAAAGATCGATCATTTTGATTTCCATAGGGAGCAATCCCTCGTAGAAATACTGAAGGAGTGATTGTTCGGTCAACCCGTGTTGAGGACAAGTTGCACATAGTTTTTTATACCGCTCCCAATAGTCGTAGAGCGATTCATTCTCCATTTGGCAAATTCCTACTATGTCCCTCCGAAGTTCAGCTGCTCGTGATCTTTGGAAGAACTCATCAAGAAAATACGAGATAAGTCATCCCATTGTGATAGAACCGGAGGTAAGTAAAATAGCCATTCTTTTGTTTGTATCAACTAAAGAAAAGAAAAAGCCAAGTTTGATTTCATCTTGGTACTCCTCATGGCTTTCATGCTTGAGCGGACCATGTGGAATTCTCTCAAGTGGGTGTGCGGATTTTCATTCTTCAGGCCTCGAAGGTAGGCAAAAGGTGAATCAAGCCCGATTTCAACTGAACGGGGTTCTCCGTTAGGATAGTTGATGCATAACGGTGTTTGCTCGTTGGGGCAATGCATTAGTTGATTTAATGATTCGGTTCGCCATCCTTCTCGGTTCACCGAGGTTGCCTTTTCTTCTTTTGTTTCAAGAAGTGGTTCGGTCTCGCCCAACCACTTTGACTTGTTTCCACGTCGAATTGCCTCTGCATTTAATTAGTTCGCTCAATTTTTTGACGCCGATTCTAGGATCCTTGTCCTAGTTAAACACGCTTTACTGCGCGTTAAGAGCTTCATCTCTCGTTCATCACGCTCGCGCTAATTTCTCGATCTACGGGTCGATTCGAGATCTCTGATGAAGACCTAGCCATGAAGACGAATTAAACAATTGTAAGTGTTGCCGGTCCAAGCATGACACCAAAATGATGGTGTCGATTCCACCAATGTAAACCTACACCTAGTTACAAATTTAAGCAAGATAGGGGTAGGTCGATCCCACGAGACCGGTTTCTTGAAAAATCGTCTATCTCTTGACCGAGTTAGTGTGCGGGCAATTATCGTGCCCTCGACGTTGGGGGGAGTAAAATGTTAAACCTAAAACAGACACAGAAAATAAAAACGTAAAAAGTAACAGATTAAATAAGAAAATAAATTGAAATAGTCTGAGAAGAACTCGATAAAACTTAGCTCAGCCTCAAGCACGGATTTTTCCGTCTTTGACCCGATCCTCAAAATTAGATGAACTCGTCTTTTTTGATAAACTAGTTATAGCTACCAAGGACGCCTCGGGAACCAACTCTTCCTTGTGTAAATTAGCTATGGAACGTCTTATAACTAACCATTACCGATCGAACAACCTACAAAATGTTCGTGGCTTAGAACTCTGACAGCTTTGCGTTTAGAAGAGCCTAGCTCGAACCAATGCCCTCACATGTTGGAACATTTAAATCCGATTACTATTTCCCTTGACGGAACCAAACAGCAATCCCCACTTGGCACGCTAATGTGTTCACGGAAGACTAATTAGACAATCGATCCTTTCGAAATTCCAACTGTACGTCTAATCGTGCTAACTCAAACGACGTTTTTTTTGACTTAGTACGACTTGACTTTATGAGCTGACGAAGTCATACTCTTAATCCGGAGAAATAATAAGTATCGAAAATCGAGAGTTGAATAGCTCGATTTCGTAACTCACGGGTTTTTTTTGACCGGGTTAATACCGGCTTAAGGCTAAAAGGGGTTTAGTGTGGCATGATTTTACTTATGCTTAAAGGTGGTGGAAAGTGTTTGGGTTTTTATAGAGGATGATGGAAATTGGAAAAGGGAAGGGGCTTTGAAGGCAATTAAACCAATTTTGGAAAAACCAATTTGGATTGGAAAATGGCGAATGTTGACGTTGGCTTGAAGGAAAATAAAAGAAATCCTATTCAAACTTGAAATAGGAAAAGAGAAAAACAACTCCAAATAGGAATAGGAAAAGAGAATTGATTGATGATTTTCCAATTACATTTAACCCTATTTATACTAATGGATTTACTAAAAATAGGCTTAACTAAATTAATATAAAATCTTAAAATAAAAAATAAAATAAATAAATAAAAATAAAATAAACTAAATATAGAATTTTCTATTCTTGGCTTTTTACAAAGTCAAATTGCTTGATGAGTCCTTGGCTTCCTCCATCTTTTTATTTGGCCCCATTTCCATGATTTTCTATTTATTTTGCCCTTTTCAAAGACATGTTTTGATCAATTGCGTCCCGACAAGAATTAAATCATAAAAACATAAATTAGTAGGATTAATTCAAAATATACCGAATTAAATACAAGAAATCATGCAAAATAATCATGTTATCAAATCCCCCTACTTCCCCTCATCAATGTAATAGGGCATGACAACCTACAATCTGTTCACAAAGGTCTTTGAAATAATCTTAAATAATACGTTATAAAGGCTTATAGGCTGAAAGTGGGACATAGTTGTAGGTTTGGCATGTTTTGGAGTCAACACTATATTGGCATGGTTATTGGCCTCCATAGACATCTCATCGTTCAAAACACCCAAGCAGAATTGACTAACCTCTTTACCAACAATATGTTAATAAGTTTGGTAAAACGATGCAGTCATTCTATCTTCACTCGGTGCCTTGGTAGAACCCAGATCATTAAGGGGCAACTACAATTTTCTTTCTACAAAACCTCGAACAAATAAAAGCATCAATATCCTTAGAAATGTGAAGGTGAATACCTGAGAAAATATGGATTAAATCCCTTCAACCCTGTGAAGCAAAAAGATCAGAGAAGTAACCACACGCCACCTATCCAACATCCTCATCCACCTCAGCAATTCGACCAACCGTAATTTCAAGCTGCTTAACACGTTTAAGTCTGTGTTGAACTGAAGCAAATCAGTGAAAATTTTTCGTTTTGCAGTCCACGTTACAGAACCAATTGATTTGTACCTTTTGTTCCCAATACCTCACACCCTTATCAATTTCTATATTCATCAGCATCCTAATAATGACCGAATCCTCTAGCACCTTATCTTTTGAATCTTCCTTGCTTAACTCTTCAAGAAGCCATAAAGACATGAGAGATAGTAGAAGTCGGAAACAAGTCATTCCATCTCGAAGTAGCCACTCCTCAATCCAACCGTTCTCATATATTGGTAAGAACATTGGCCCTGCTCCCATGTATACTAATGACCCTCAAAACTTAAATTTGAGAGATCACAATGAAAAGCCTCTATCCATCATTCACTACGAAGATGACCACTTTATTTTTCATGAGAAAATACAATTTCATTGAAATCCTCCATAACAAGCCACAGAGTAGGATCCTTAGAAGAAAGTCTGCGCAATAAATCCTAAAATTGACAGCGATGAGCTTCTTCAAGAAGATAGTAAAAGCTTGTGAATCTCTATCTATTACTGTTTGAATCATCCTCAAACAAAACATCAATATGATTTTTGGAAAAAGACTAAAGTGAAACCAAACACCTTTATTTCCAACACAAGGATAAACCATCTCTTGAACCATCACTACCCACATCCAAACCATCAATATTCCCCCAACTCATTTGAAGTTTCTCCATACGCGAACTCTGTAAGTTTGTTTCCATGAAAAAAGCTATAGTAGTATTTGCCTCCCTCAGCACCAACCGAAGGCGACACACAGCCCGGGAACTCCCTAACCCATGAACGTTCCAAATAAGGATCATTATTGTGTCAGCTTCCCTACCCTGCAGGGGTAGCCAAAAATTTTGTAAATTGAACATGAGTTTGCTCAACAAAAACCCTCTCCAAATCTGTTACAGAAGAGAATCGAGACGTACGTGGTTGTTTTTTTCCTTCTCCTAACACCTAGGAAAATCTTTCACCATAATGGGGCCATGTGAATGCGTAACTTCATTAGTGTCCTCCACTTCCTCGGTACGACCATCCAAATTAATCCTAAGAATTATGCCAACTCTATCATGTGCCCGTACTCCAGTGAAAAACCCTAGATGACATCTTGTCTAATAAGTTCATCTTGAAGAAGTAGCCATTTTAACAATCCGAACAAGGCAGAAGCCCTCATCGTGCCCCAAATAACCATATGAAAAATAGAAGAGAGACAATCGTTCATACTAGAATTTGACATAAACAGAATGATTATGACATAAGGCAATCTTCTTCTTCCTTTTCAAAGGTGCTCGAATATCAATCTATACCCGAATTCGCCGATACCTTTCAAAACACTTACTAACTGACTTCGCATCATAATCCACAAAAGATCTCAAAAAAGCTCCAAACTACATCGTCATACTTTCAAACATCAACCCCATCGGAAGATCATTAATCTAATACTAATAATCGACATAGTACAATGGCACCCTCAATAGATCCTCCCTCGATTTAAGCTATGGAAAATTAGGAGATGATTATTGAACGTCCATGGACTGCCGTCTATCACCCTGTCGATATCAATGTCATAGTAGAATTTAAATAGGTATTATTTCTCACCCATATCCGATATTAGTATTCCCCCATGAGGATGCCAAATATTAGCCAAAGTCGTACTCATAACTTGAAATTGAATAACACTAGCAGTCAAGAAAATTTCAACCAAACATAGAACTGTATTAGCTGCAGTCACCCCTTCATCGAGATGAAGTTGCCACGCTTCATCTTCACCACTGACTAAGGATAACGCTATCAAATTCACCTCTATATCCCTCATAGAAAACGTCCAAACAAGACAAACCCCTCACCAAAGAAAAATCGATCAGATGACTCCTTGGTAACTAATGAGATCTATAGAATCGAATCAAGAGAAGTGAAATTGATTAACAAAAGAATATGAGTTACAGAGTACAAAATACAACATTTATAACACAAAGTATTAATAGTTAACTAACTATAACTACCATAACTACCAAGCTCTAACTACTAACTACTATAACTATTTCCATTCCTTAACATGCCTCAATCTGCTTAACTTCTGCAGAGTCAACAAACTTTCGCAACTACTTTAAGACACGACCTGAATTTTATAAACAAGGGGCTGACAAGGGTTTGGTGAAGACATTTGCAACTTGTTCTTGTGCTGGAATATGTCACACATAAGCTTTCTAGCTGTAATCTTTTCTCGAACAAAGAAGAGGTCTAACTCAATGTGCTTAAACTTTGAGTGCAACACCAGATTTGCAAAAACAGCAATGGCACCTGAGTTATCACACCACACTGTGGTTTTTCTTGAGGTTGAAACATGTAGTTCTGACAAAAAAGACTTAAGCCAAACTACTTTTGTAATTGTATGAGCTAGTCCTCTATATTCAGCTCTATTGTTGACCTGGAGACAATCTGTTGCTTCTTCGATCCCCAGGCCAGGATTAGCCCCAAGGAACACACAAGACCCTGTAGTAGACCTTCGATCATCTATATCTGTTCCCTAATTTGCATCCGAGTAGCTAACCAAATCCAAGTTGGCAGCTTTAATAAGTGAATACCATAGTCTATAGTACTTTAGAGATACCGAATGATGCGTTTGACAGCCTTAAAATGCTAATCAAGAGGTCGATGCATGAACTGACAAACTTTGTTCACAGCAAAAGTGATATCTGGTCTGATAATGACCACATATTGCAAAGCTCCCACAATGCTTCAATACTCAGACTCATTTTCAATCGCATAGCCATTATATTGAGGCAAGTTGAAAGAAGTGACCATGGGTGTAGGAGAGCCATTTGTCTGATCCATTCGAGCTTTTCTTAGAAGATCAAGAACATATTTGCGCTAGCTCAAAAACAATCCATCAGCAGTGGAAGTTACTTCAATACCAAGAAAGTAACTGAGAGGCTCTAAATCTTTCAAGGAAAATTGAGTATCCAAGGTTGAAACAAAGCTATCGATACTGGCTTGATGATTTCTAGTGACAATTATGTCATCTACATATACTAAAACATACAAGAGCACCCCCTCAATCTTCCTAACAAAGAGAACCATCTGACTTAGCCAAAATAAAGTGTGTAGAGAGCAAAAAATCACGTAGCTTGGAGAACCAGGCCCTGGGAACCTGTTTAAGTCCATACAGTGCTTTCTTCAACCTGTACACCAACGATCGATCACCATGGTTCTGCTCAAAGCCAGGAGGTTGAACCATATAAATCTCCTCAGACAAGTCACCATTGAGGAATACATTGTTAATATCCACCTGCCTTAGCTGTCAGCCAAACTTGATAGCCAATGTCAAAACAACCTGAGTTGTTGTTGGCTTTACAACTGGACTGAAAGTGTTTTGAAAGTTAATTCTCGCCTCCTAAAGATAGCCCTTAACAATCAGACGACCCTCATAGCGAGCAATGGTGCCATATGAACGGCGTTTGAGTTTGAACACCTACTTACAGGCCACAGCTTCTTGGTTTGCAGGTAAAGAAACCACATCACATGTGTTATTTTTCAGCAGAGCATCATACTCTTGCTGAGCTGCTAGTGTCCATTCTTTACTAGCAAAGGCTTCTTCAATTGTGACAGGTTCAATCTCACTTAACTCAGTGGAGAAAACCTTGGGCTTAAAAATGCCATTTTTGGACCTGGTTTGCATAGGATGAAGGTTGACAGGTAAGCATGAGGAAGGATCCTAACTGGAAGGTACTAAAGGAAGAATAGCAGAAGGAGATGAATTTGAAGGATGAGTAGAATGACTACTGAAAGTTTCATACCTTGGTGAGAGGCTGGCATTTAACCTTAACCCAAGCAGGAAGACTCCAAAGGAAGAGAACCAAAGGTAAAATAGCAGATCCTGACACAGGTCCTAGAATTTGTTGGTCTGAAGTGACAGACAAATTTAGAGCATCAAGTCGAGGCTGATCCAGAGGGGACACCACAACTGGAATCTGAGACTGCTGATGTTAAAACCTAAGCTGAGTGCAAGAAGGAAAAATCACATCTGGAACCAACAGAACTGGCAAAAGGAAAGCAGGCTTCATCAAACACCACATGCCTAGAGATAAAGATCCTACTGGCAGCATTGAGACATTTATATCCTTTATGAACAGGGCTATAGCCAAGAAACACACACGGCCTAGAACTGTATTAGAGTTTATGATAAGTAAAAGGTCTGAAATAAGGATAGCACATGCAACCAAATACTTTTAAATGCATGTAACTAGGCATAGCCTTATTCAACACCTCATAGGGTGATCTGCCAGTGAGAACTGATGTGGGAAGTCTGTTGATAAGGTATATAGCATTGATGAAAACATGAGCCCAAAGATGCATAGGCATATTAGTCTGAGCCAGCAAAGTCAAACCAGCATCGGCTATATGCCTATGTTTCCTCTCTACCAAGCCATTTTATTCAAGTATGAGGACAAGAGAGTCGATGATGAATCCTCAGCTGAGATAGGACCTTTGGAAAAAACGAAATTCTTCACCCCAATCAGTTTGAAGAACCTTTATTTTACAGCCAAACTAAACTTCAATAAATTTTTGTAGATGAAGAAAACTGTCTAATGCCTCAGACTTGCGTTTGATAAGATACATCCAAGTGTACCTAGAATAGGCATCAACAAAGGAGACATAATAAAGGTGACCGTCAAATGCTACAGGAGCAGGACCCTAGAGATCGGATACAATGAGTTCAAAATGAGTTGTATAAATAGTAGTTAAGGGAGAAAATGGAAGCTTATGAAACTTTCTAAGTTGACATGCTAAACAAACCGAATTCAACCTACAATTTTTTGAAACAACATTACACCTTTGAAGAACTGTCATAACAGTTTTATTACAAGGATGACCAAGGCGTTTGTGCCACAAATCAAAGATTGAACTACTAGAAACAGGAGATCCCCGATGAGTGGTGTGAGTAGTAGCTGAAGGATTTGAAGCAATGTTAAACCTTTGAGTGCCTGACAAATCAAACTGATACAGGCCATCATGAATGCGGCCCACCAACAAGATGGTCCTTGTCTTGATATCCTTCACAAAGTAATGGAAATGGTGAAATTCAAAATAAACATGATTATTATTAGCAAATTGGGCAACTGATGTTAAGTTTTTGTAGATTCTTGAACATGCAACACATTTTTCAAATGAAAAACTATGTTTGAACTTGTAAAAGAGGATGAGTTAATGTGAGCTACTGGTACAGACACACCATTTCCCATGAAAAGTCTGTTGTTACCTGTATATTGTGTTGCCTCATGCAGATTATCCAAGTCATTTGTAACATGGTTGGACGCTCCCGAGTCTAGATACCAGACTTTTGTGTTCAGATAGCCTATGGGAAACTGTTATTTGGTGGAGACAACATTAACTTGCAAGCCAAGATGTTGTACAATGGGCTTTTGAGAACAACAATGAGAACCTCCACACTGTGAACTGGAAGAATCCTGAAACTGATGTCAGTGTACTTGCATTGGCTGATTAGACACACCTTCAAAGGATTCATCAAACCAGTAGTAACACTTCTGAACTTTGTGGTCAATTCGACCACATAACTGGCATTGAAGTTTGTTATGATCAAACCTTCTCCCTCGGCCTTTGCCTCAAAATGTCCTAGAGCCACTACTCCTGTAAGGTGGTCTAGAGCCTCTGTTAAACTACCCAGTATTTCTATTCCAGTACTACTTTGTTGAGCAACATTAGCCTGCAATGGCATACTTAAAACAAAGTCTTGTTGTCGAGCTTCACAATCAGTCAACATTTCAGCAAGAAGATTAAGAGGAACACTCATTGCTGAAGCCACAATACGAATTGACTCATATTCTATTGACAGACCAGCAAGAATGATGCTAATCTGTTCCTGCTCAGAAATAGCATCGCCTGCAGCCATCAAGGTATCACACAAACCTTTGATCTTGGCCAAGTACTCTTTAACAGTTAACTGTCCTTTCTTTTCAGAATACAAAGAATGCCCTAGAGTGGAAACTGTCATAGTGGACTTGGTAGCAAATCTCCGAACAATTGTTTGCCATACATCAATGCTCAATCGAGCACCACACCAAGATATCATCACAGATAGTGGACAATAACCACGAGGCTAATAGTTTATCTTGTTGCTTATGAAACAATAAGGCAAGGTTAGCAACAAGGTTGCCATTTCTGTCAACAATAGACTGTGGAAGAACATTAATAGTTCCAAGAACAAAATCATGCAACCCATACCCATAAAGAATTAACAGAACCTGTTGTTTCCATAAAAGAAAGTTATGCTCACTTAGTTTCACCGTGTCAAGTTTGGGAAATTGTTGAATCTTTCTCAAAGAATCATAAACAGGATCGAGAGAAGAGCCAGCTACAGGTGTAGCCATGTTGATTGAGTGGCGATTGTTTTCATCATTGCCAGAAACTGCTTCTGTCGCCATGGTAGAAGCACAAAGAAGAAATACAGAGAAAACTAAAAAAAATTAAGGCTCAGATACTATAATGAGATCTATAGAATCGAATCAAGAGAAGTGAAATTGATTAACAAAAAAAGATGAGTTACAGAGTACAAAGCACAATATTATAACACAAAGTATTAACACTAAACTACCTATAACTACCATAACTACCAAGCCTTAAATATAAATTACTCAAGTTAAAAATTGTCACACTGTTCACAACTTTAATATAATCTTTGTAGCTTTATTTTTAGAAATTTAGTATTTTATTTCTAAATTCTAAAATTTAATCTAACTATTACTATTGTTATTATTTATTAAATTTATTGTAATATTTTAAAATAAAAATACTTATTTCATAATCATGCTACTAAAATTTATAAAATTAAAATTCAAATTTTTAAAATAAAAATAAAAATGGTACATAATTAATTAAGGCATAATAATTTATTTAGCCTCTAATTTTATAAAAAAGTTATTTTAATATTCTATTTATTTATTTATTTTAAAATTTTTAAACTTGTGTAATTTGTCAAATCACTCTAAATAAATAAAAAGTTAATATTTTTAACTTTGTTGACATGACATCTGCGTGGATTGTCATGTGAATAACACGTCACCTTTAATTAATTTTTTAAAATTTAAAAACATATAAGAACTATTTTTGAATTTAAAATCATTAAAATTATTAAAATTAAAAAACATTTTTTAATTTTTAAAATTAATTAAATATTAACATATCATTTATGTGACAATGCACATGTATGACACATCATTAAAGTTAATATTTGTTAATTATTTTTTGTTAACATTTATTTCCATCTATTCTTGATAAAAATATAAATTGAAATAATTTTTGGGTAAATAAGTAATTATGACTTTAATCAGTGAGTGAATCAATAAAAAACAGAAACGTGTTGGTCAAATTCCCCGCCAATATCTGAAACGACGTGACACTGTCTCCATTTAATTCATTTACCACATGTGGGCGGTGGCTGATCCCAATTCCAACAAATTAAATATCTTTTCGTTTTTTTTTAAATTACAGATTAAATTTAATATTTTATCATATTTAAAATATAAGAAAATTTTGATGTATTATTAAATTTAAAAATATTTTTGAGGATTTATACTTTTTGTATATGTAAATCTTGATGTATAAATAATTTCATTTATATAAGTTTTTTTGCTATAATCACTTATATAATCATGAATCCTCATCTTAATTTTCGTATTACATCATAATATTTACTATATTCTATTTTATTTTATTATATTCAAATAATATCTAATATTATCAGAGACTAGATGAATTGCTGGTCGGCTGTTGTGCTTTGGGTTGACCGTCTTAAAATATTTACAGTATTTTGGCCTCTAGAATGGAATGACATTGACAGGTGATTCTTCTTATTTTATCAAGGCTGGAAATTAAATGTTTTTATTGTATTTCATATTAATTATATTAATTTTAGGGTTCACGATATCATACCTTTTAAGTCTACAATAAATAATTATATATTTAAAATATAATGGTATGTTTAACGATAAATAATTAAGTATATAATTTAAAACTAGTTAATAACAACATATATAATATATATAATATTAGAGTAAAAAAATTAAATTGTGAATAAAACAAAATTTAGATATGTTAATATGTCATATTAAGAATATTAAATGTATTACAATTGTTTATCGTAGTGTTGTCATTAATCTTGAATTGATGTCGAGTTAACTTGACACACTAACTCAATTAATAACATTATAAATATATACAATTGATAGAAGTAATAAAGTATGCATAAAAAATTAAAATGTACAAAATATTTTAAGATAAAGTATTGGTTGAGTGATAAAATTAAAATTTTATTGATGCAAATGTCATGGATAAAACTACAATAGATGTACAACATTAGCATGAGGTACATGTGGCCTACCACGTGTAACAATCTAATTATTTTGTTAATCACACAAGTTTTTAATAGTAAAAATAGATGAAAATTTTTAATATAAAGAATCAATTTGCTCTTTAATCTAACATATAGGCATTAATTATTCATTTTTTAGTAGAGGGAGAAAAAGCAATTTGACGCCTAGTACAAGGGTCTCTATGATAAATTTACCAATATCAATGGCTCAAATTTCATCATATGTATGCAACTTATTTATTGTTTCTTTAAATATAAAAAGCTAACGTACCTTAGAATAATACAACTTATTTTATATACAAAATGATATTTTTAATAATTTCTCTAATTGAGTTGGGTTTAAATAATAGTATAGATGATTGTTGTTATTGTTGTTAGGATTAATGTCTCAAATTATCCTTAAATTTTCATTAAATGTGCAATATGGTACTTGTACAAAAAAATAATATAAAATTTAGCACTTGTACTATTCTGCCATGTATAATATACCCTAAAGCTTTAACATCGTATAGTTTACATGTTAACTTAACAACAACGAATAAATGAATGCCACATATATATTGTTATATGATTGATTTTGAGTTTTGAATATGATTTTATAGGTTGATCAAATTATTTGATATTTATCCTTTATTTCTATTTTTAAACCATAAATAAAATAAAAAAGCTAAAAAAGTTCGCTGAAAACTAAACAAAAAAAAATCATATTTTAAATCTGAAGCTAATCATATAATGGCAACCCGCATTCATTTATTCATTGTTGTCTAGCGTGTAAATTAAATGATATTACAGGTGTGGGGAGTATTGATATATCATAGAATTGTACTAGTATTAAATTAGACATTTTTTTTTGTATAAATATCATATTGCATATTGAATAAAAGTTTAAGAAGTGTCTCTCCTCTTGGACACACTCAACTTTGATAATTTTTGAGTTTCCAAATGGTAGGGGCATAGATTTACTGACAAATAATTGCTGAACCAACTGACTAAGTATCACTCTCATTTTCCATATCTATTATCACTTAAAAAATGGATCAACCTTTTATAAAGTAATTCAACATGCAGATAATCCATGTGACCTTATAAATTTGTTTTGCAATCTTAGAGTCACCAACCTAATCTCCATATATGTATATAATGTAAGAAATTAATATATTTTAACCAATATATACATATGAAAATTATTTAATACATTTTTAAAAAAATTTATAAAGTTTATCTAATTTGGTTATTAGTATAATATATAACATGAGGAAAAGACATATATTATAATAATTAGACATAAAATAAAAATAGTTAAGTACAAATTTAAACTTAGAATTAGAAATATAAGTAAAAACTATTGTAAAATAAGTAAAAAAAATCCTTCTCTTTTTCAAACAAATCATGTGAATGGCTAAAATTATTAATTAATTTATTATTCACTCATATATGAAAATATAGTGAAAGAATAATATTCATTCCAAACATAACAAAAAAGCGAAGAACCTTTAACGTGTAGTGAAAAAAAATTAAGTATATAAAAAAAAGAGAGTAATTGAAGTCCATTTTAACTTCATCAATAATGTATTTATATATAATAATATGTAACACACTTATTGGGGGCAAAAGAAGATAAAATATATTTTTAATAATATATGTTATGAGGTGAATAAAATATTTAAGTCCATTGATATTTATAAGGAATTTGAGCAAAGACAAATTGTGTTGACATAGTGTGGAAAGCCATCTCAGTTCATTTAAACTATAATAATGAAATAGTTGATGGAATTGGATTACAGAAGGCAACTATACTCTAATCCACGTTATCCTTTTCCTTTTTCACGGGGTGCCATAACCAATTACAACATACTTTGATTTGGGAATCTAAACCAAATCTTTTAATTAATTCCTTCTTTATTTATCTTTAATTAATTTAAACCCATTATTACTTCTTTCGCACTCCAATTTTATATATAAAAATCATTTTAACCTTTCCTTTATTTTTAATCCTTTTAACACTTGAATTTCTGTTTTTCTTTAATTATATCAAAATAGATTGATGTTAACATTGTTAATGAATGACATGTCAACATTTAATTAAAATTTTTAAATTTTTAAAAATTATAACTTTTATATTTTTAATGATTTTTACTTTTTAAAATACTTTTTGAATTTTTAATTTTAAAAAATTAATTAAATGCCGACGTGGCATCCATGTGTATGCCATGTTAGTAAAATTAAAAACGTTAATTTTTTTATCTATTTTGGGATGATATATTAAAAAATACAAATTTAAAAGCTAAAAAGCAAAGAAAATGGAAGACTAAAATATATTTTTTTATAAATTTAAGGGCCAAAAGATTCATTTATATTAATAAAATTAAATTAATTTTAATACTTTCATAATATATTATACAATTAATATTTTAATAATTTAACATTTAAATTTGTTCATGTAATTATAGTTATTATAGATGTAAAATTTTAAATAAATTTAATATATTAACAATTTTCTACAATAAAAATTTTAATTTTACGCGGATGAAAATAAATCTTTACTCATATATCGCATAAATCAACCATATACTAACATTTTCATAAACAATCAATTGCACCTAATTTAAAAATCTTAAAATTAATAATTCAAAACAACTTAAAATTTTAAAAATAACTTATTGAGCGTATAAATAAAAAAATATTTTTAGAATTTTTAAAATTTTAAAATAATAAATAATTGCTGACGTGAACGTTAGCAAAGTTAATGATATTAATATTTCTATCCATTTTGAGGCGATTTGACGAAAACATAAATTTAAGAGTTAAAAAGAGATAGTTAATTTTTTTTTTTTTTGTAAAGTTAAAATGACAGACAAGTCATTGTTTAACATAATTTAATTTTTTATACGAATTAAGGTGTTATCTATATTTTACTGTCCACATGAAAATTAATCTTTTAAGGGATACTAACATAATTTTAATAATAAATATATCAGACTTTTGGCATTGATACACATATTTGAGAAAAGAGTGATGATCAGTTTTGATCTCATCTCTTCATATATTTAGTAGTGATTGTTATGAAAGCAACGAGAAAGGAGTAGAGAGTAGTCAATGTATTGAAATTAGAGTAGGAGATGATTTGCAGAGACTGGGAATGCTGGGCTTTTGGGGTCATGCATTCCTTAGAACGAGGTCCCCGAGAGTTCCAATAAACCCAAGTGGGGGCAATTCAAAGATTAATCTACATACTTAAGTTTAAAGGGTAAGGGGATTTTCCCACTTGGAATTGTGGGTTTGTCTACACTACAAAGACTCAATTATTTTGAATTTCTTATAAAATACTATTAAAAAATTATTATTTCATGCTCAAGTGTTGGAAGCCATTGTTTCTACACTTGAAATGACCCTTGCAAAACGGGTCTCTTTTAAAATGTGATGTATACACTACATCTTCTATATGATTCTTCTTCTCCCTTCAGTCATGTTTGCTTTCTTCTAAAATAGCCAATGCCGCCAAGAAAGAGAGAGGGTCAAAGGCTTGTCAGTAATCACTTCGGGAGCCCTTCAGTACTCATTCTATTTGGTGTCTTTTACTTGCACTAGATTTTTGGGGGGGTGAAAAGCAAAGTCTTTGATTTGGAACATGATATTGGCTCCATGAATTCCAACAACTGGCTTTCTTTTCCTCTTTCTCCCTCTAATTCTTCATTACACTCCTCTCAATCTCATGATCATCATCAGTTCAATGTAGGGTTAGTGAATGATAATATGGAGAATCCATTCCAAACTCAAGGTATACATATCATATTCTATACCACTATTCTTTTATCTCCCTTTGTTGTTTTTCAATCTAATTCCTCCTCCTGAAATATAAATTTATATATGTATTCACAGAATGGAACCTGATAAACACCCACGATAATACAAGTGAAGTTCCAAAGGTTGCAGATTTCCTTGGAGTTTCAAAATCCCAAACTCCATCCTTAGATCTTGTGGCCTTCAACACAATTCATCAATCTAATCATCCTGCTGACTATTCATTTCAACACAACAATATCGTGCAAGTGCAAAACTGTACTACTGTAATAGCTTCCAACAACAACCATGAGTTGCTAGAGAATGCTACCAATTTGCAGTCACTGACATTATCTATGGATAGTGGCAAGGGTTCAACCAGCGCTGAAAACAGTGCTAATATCGTTGAGGCTCCCCCTAGAAGAACCTTAGACACTTTTGGGCAAAGAACCTCCATATACCGTGGTGTCACAAGGCGAGTTTTTGGATCATTCCATCAACCAAACAAAAAGAATACTTATATATATTATTAATTTAGATTTTGAAAGGTATATATGTATATGTATACTTGTTGCAAGTGCAGGCATAGATGGACTGGAAGATATGAAGCTCATCTATGGGATAATAGTTGTAGGAGAGAAGGGCAATCGAGGAAAGGAAGACAAGGTAGAGCCCGGACTTCTTCTAGGGTTTCATTGACATCTTCAGCTATACTATAAGCACTAAGTTTAATGTCTTCTAACCCATTTCTCTATTCTAATTTTTTCTTGGTTTACCTTTGATTGATGACTTGCTTCATTGATATACCAGTATACTTGGGTGAGTACAGTACTCCTCTCTCTCTCTCTCTCTCTATATATATATATACTTCTTTAAATTTTGGTTTCCAAACTGTTTTAAATCCATGTTGAGCAGGTGGATATGACAAAGAAGAGAAAGCAGCTAGGGCTTATGACCTAGCTGCACTCAAGTATTGGGGAACATCCACCACCACTAATTTCCCGGTATATAAATACCGCTGCATATATAATTAAGTGAAGTAGTGCAATTAAAGTTAAATCTCTAGTTTAACCAATGAAGTTTCTTGTGTTTTTCAAGATTAGTAATTATGAGAAGGAGATAGAAGAAATGAAGCACATGACTAGACAAGAATTTGTCGCTGCCATTAGAAGGTACATACATATGTTCAGTAAGAGATTTTGTTTCAAACTGAAGGTCAAATCGGTATTGGACAATATAAATACACATGTTTAATATGTTTGAAATGTTATGATCAGGAAGAGCAGTGGTTTTTCAAGGGGTGCATCCATGTACCGTGGAGTAACGAGGTATATTATATATATACTATCAAAATGAACAGGTAGTGCCTATGCATGGCTCTCCCTCTCTAACAAACTTGGTATCTTTATACAGACATCATCAGCATGGCAGATGGCAAGCCAGGATAGGCAGAGTTGCAGGAAACAAAGATCTTTACCTAGGAACTTTCAGTAAGTATCATTTGCACATCATTATATATAAGTTGATAGGATATATATATATATATATATATATATATATCATTTGCACAGCATTTTGTTACTAATTAAAACAAACAGGTGCCGAAGAGGAAGCAGCTGAAGCTTATGACATTGCAGCGATTAAATTCAGAGGACTTAATGCAGTAACTAACTTCGACATGAATCGGTATGATGTAAAAGCCATTCTAGAGAGCAATACATTGCCAATAGGGGGAGGAGCTGCAAAACGGCTAAAGGAAGCTCAAGCACTTGAATCATCAAGGAAGCGTGAAGAAATGATAGCTTTGGGTTCAAGTTTCCAATATGGAAGCTCAAGCACCAGTAGGTTACCACAAGCTTACCCTCTAATGCAATTTGATCATCAATCGCAACAAAAACCATTGCTAACATTACAAAACCACGACATTAACTCTCAATACACTCAAGAAGACACCTCCTCCTCCACCTTTCACCAGAATTACATTCAAACACAGCTGCAATTGCACCAGCAGTTTTACAACAATACCTACATTCAAAACAACCCAGCTTTACTTCATGGTTTGATGAACCTGAGCTGTTCTCCACCATCTGTGGTGGATAATAATGGCGGCTCAGGCTCTAGTGGAAGTTACAGTGGAGGTTATGTGGGCAACTCGACGGAGGAGGTAGGATTGATGAAGGTTGATTATGATATGCAGTCTGGGGGATATGGCGGCTGGTCTGTGGACTCAGTTCAGGGCTCAAATTCCGGAGTTTACCCAATGTGGAATGAGTGATAGTGACCATGTTTGGGAGGAAATGCGGCTGGAATTATATTATTACACAGATCCATCATTAGTTCTGTTTCAACTAATAACATTCGGAAAATTTTCAATGCAAAACTTGGATAAAAGGGCTTTTAATTTTTGTTTCTGTATTGCTTCTTGTTCTGTGCGTCTTAGTAAAATATTCTTATTCCAAATCCAATTTAATTTGATATATGTTTATGGGTTGAAGTTGGATCCAATTTTGTATTCGGATCTGGAAATATCAAATTAGTCAATATGGAGAAGACTCACTTCTATTCAATCTAATTACTTATGTTGGATATTCAAACTTGTTGTCATTAGGTCATTTAATATCAATTTTATTATAAATCTTTTGATGGCAAAGTATTCAACAGCAACAATGGTTGGAGACCCTTGAACCGATTCCAGTCAGTGTGGCTTGCCGAGTTGAAGATTTTCCGTTACAGTTATGACAGCCTACTGTGTTCCAATCTATTGTTGATGGATGAGGTGAAGTGATTAAAGTGGAGGATGACACACAGGGTAAATCTTAATACACTTGTTGGTTGATTGTTTGAGCGCATGGTATTAAACTGAAGGGAGATTAAAACCATGAGGTGGAAGGGGAGGAAGGTGGCAAGTACCTCCTTCCTCATTGGTGGAAAATACTGAAGATGATAGGCAGGAAGAAGTGGGGCTCATTTCTGAAAATGTTGCTGATTTTCAGCCCGTTTCTTTCGGCTTTAACAATGAGGATAAGCAGTGCACTTTGGGCCCTTGTGTTTAGAAAGAAGAAGGGACGAGAGACGGCAACTTTAAAGAAAGGCCACGGTTTAGTAATTCGCTCAAACTCTCCCCATTCTTTGTTGAATCCGTCTCCGATAAGAAACAAATGAGATCACACATATTTTGAGTGGCAGTGAATTGGGAGTTTGAAATTTTTTTAAAGGATTTGGGTACAGTAGTTTTAGGAAAGAGTAGGAAATTTTCAAATAAGCAAAGTAAAATTTTGAGTATTTCTTAGACAAGAAATTAGAAAATATTTCTTAGATAAGGAAAAAAATATTTGAGACAATGATTAAATTGTAATATAATAGAAAATATTGAGACAAAATGGGAAATTTTATGGAATTAGTAAGAATCAAGGGAAGACCAAGAAGAAATTTTATCAAATAAATTAATGTGATTCATATGAAGGATAAAATGGTAATTAATTAATTAGATAAGATATTATGAGACATAATGATTAGGGTCAAAATGTAAAGATGTATAGTTAGAGAACTTACTAGCAATTTGATCAATTTTTTTAAATGTTGAGATATTTTTGAGGAACTATGTAGAAATATGGAGAAAAGATGAATAGCTCTCATCCTTGCTTGAGATACCAAACCGTCACTCCCATTTCAGCTTTCACTTTTATTCTAAAGAAGTCCTTCCACTATTTTTGAACCTTTTCAAACTTAAACCTTCAAGTTTCTTTAGAAGAATCAATAGAAAAGTCTAGTAGTCACCTTAACTTCATGAGAAGAGACTCCATAATTGCTATAGAGGAGAGAGAAAATAAGAACTAGATTTTAGTTTCAAGAGATTGAGATAAGAAATGGTGAAATCTCCATGACATACATGTTTATTTCAATAAATAACATAGAAACGTTATTTGATTGTGATTTTGACATGTGGGTTTTATATGTTTTGATATGGATTGAAGAAAAAGAGAAGAAAGTTGAGGACCAAATTGAAGGAAAAGGAACAGAATATGCCAAGGATTGAAAAGAGAGAAAATATATTGTATCAAGTTTTTGTTGTAAGTACTACAAGTATTTTACATTATTTTCTTAAGATGTTTAATATGATTGGATAATTAATTAGATTAATTATGAATTTATTATGTGAATAAAAATGATTAAATTGTGAAAAATCATGGAATATGTTATAATTTGAACATACATGTAAAGAATTTTAAAGAGACATAAATGGTGTATGTCTTAAATCTTTTTATTTTGTGTGGGAAAAGCTGTCAGAAAAATATGTTATTTATGTGTGTTTAATTTAAGGACTAAATTGTAAATAGAAGAAAAGTAAGTATAGTTCTTCACAAGTGTATTATTGCCCATGTAGGTAAAGTTAGAACTATTAGAATATTAGTAGCATGACATTAAAGAACTTTAGCACGCTCTTTGATTTTAGCACGTCAGTGCTCTCCGTTTAACACATTTGTGATCTTTGTTCCATTAGTGCATATCGATACACCTCTATATTTGTTTCGTATATCTTGAGTGTTCTATATGGTCTACTATGGGTGATTACAATAATGAGAGGAACCAGTGTTAAACGTATATAAAAGATTTAGATTTAATGGGATGAAAGCTTATGTAAGATTAAGTTCATAAGTGTAATTATGTTATGGTTAAGTTATTTGGATTATTATTTATTAAGTTTTGATTACTTTTAGTACTTACTAAGTCTTCACCGATTTAACATGTTTCTTTTATCGCGTAGGTAATGTTATATCCGAAGGGCTAGAATTGAAGTCTAAGGGTTGCTCATCTCATCACATCACCAAGCTCGGGAAGAGTAAGAACTAAATTTTGGACTTTAGTTATGACATGTACAATATGATGTTAGATGTATTTTGGATGCATGTTTTGAAAACATAGATGTCATGGCTTAAATTGTAAACTTTGCATTTTGGATATCTTTGAAGTTGTTTATGGTGATTTGAGTAAGGTTTTATGTTGGTAATTGGTGTATTTGAATGTGATATTGGAAGGTTGTATGGCATATGGAAGTTGTTTTAGGTGTTAAATAGCAAAAATGTGCAGGTTGTGAAATTGCAGGTCTAATGTCGTGACAAGAAATTTTGCATAGTCGCAACGAGCACCAACGTTGTGACGACAGGATGTTGTAGTCACAACGAGCTCAAGACAGTAAATCATGTCGTGAGGAGCTCTCGACTGCTTGAGTTTTCATCCTTTTGTTTCGATTTGAGTTTTGTTTTGCTTGAAAATTTTCTAAAGCTCGTTTTAAACTCAGCAAGTTAGAAATCATATTTTTAATCAATATGAATGTTTTATTGATAAGATGTTAACGTAATTGCTTCAGCAATGAATATGATATCCGGTACCTTATCCCGACAATCAGGTCGGGTAAAGAATATTACAAATGTATAATATATAGCTTAATCTAATTTTCGTCTTATTATTATTATTATCATAATTAAGGTATTCACCACCAGCAATGATTTCTTCAATTAACTATAAAAATTGTTACGTAAAGAAAAAAGAGTTTAAGTAACAATCAAATATAATACCAATCTACAAGAAGCTGAAAAGTTCCAAAGCTAAATTCACATTTAAGCCATTTATTTTAATGATTTATAAAAATATTTGTTATATTATCAATAACATATCACTATATGATAGCATAATGATAAATTCAACTCTTAACATTTACATTTTTGTTAATTTAACTCTTTTTAGTTAAATTTGATCATTAACCTCTTAAAAAGTCAAAATTAACCATCAACCTTTAAAAGTTGAATTGTTGTTTTTAACTAAAACACTAACTAAAACGTTAAAATTTTAAACATAACAATTTATGTATACCATGTGCTTTTTTTATAAACATTTTATAGCTTTTTTGGATTTTGAATTTTAAATTTTTGAATATTTTTATAAATTTAAAATCATTTGTTGACATGTGGTATATAAGATAAATAGCGTATTGTCAATATTAAATACATGTAAATTTTCATATAAGTTACCACGCCAACATTATTAAAAAATTAATGTGTAGTCAACATTTTCATTAAAGAAAAACAATTTTATTCATTTTTGAAAGGTTAATGGTGAAATTTAACTAAAAAAGAATAAATGTCAAATTGACAAAAGTTACGACCATTATACCAAATATGATTCACCATCAACATATAAATCCATAGCGAGCTTCAAATATAAGAAAATGCTAACAAAAGAGGGGAAAAGGCACTTCAAAAAGAACGAAGCATACAAAAGACAGGCCATTCAACGCCCCAAAGCTCCTGTATGATGTACACACCAACAGTATAAAAATGCGTCATATACATGTAAAACATGTATCTGTTTCTAACTATGATGTGCGAACTATACCTACGAGTTTATTCGGGATTTTCTAGATCAAGCCTAACCGTATGTAACTAGCTTCAATCAATGGACTCCTCTACTCCTTAAACTTTTTGATATATACACACTGCAGTAGGAAATTTAAAATCATACCCAGTTGTTAGGAAGTGAAAAGTTATGAAATCTGAAGGAGACCTCGCCAGCAGTATCTCGTTGTAATCGGCGGTCTGGCTGCTCACTTGTGGTTATGCTTTCATTTGGTTCACCAGGTGGCAGAGGCAGTACTTGATTATCATTAGGTTGGTGGGCTAATCTAACTTCCTGGGGCAATGGTAACACTGATGGAGAGGGATCCCAATTCCTGGCACTGCTAGAACCTCGAGAAACCAACGACTGATCCCACGAGAAGATGTGCATTAGAATCGGAATGCTGGCATGTCGGTGTAGTGAGAGCTTCTGACTTAGGGAGACAGTATCAAAGCATCGAATAGCTCCGGTTGACGAAACCATCCATGGAAGCACCTTCTGATTTGATAATCTTGAGACAACCAGCAGCCTAGATGCACTCACTGATTCTTTGTAGAGTGTGCTGAGACCTGATCTTGTCGAAGGCACATTTTCATCATCATCGATTACAGATGATATATAGATGAATCCCTGTTATAACAGAGAAAAAAATATATAAGCAAATCTGTAATAGAGTCACAATTATTGAGAATCAGATGGCAGACCTCTTCTGTGCGGCTGATGGCGAAACCGAGCTTTGTGTCATCCTCTTTTAGTTTGATCTCAATTGCAACTTCTTCCACAAGGGGGGAGTACCATAGCCGAACTGCTCGAACAACTCCAATGTCGACTCCATGGTAGTCCTCAAAACCATATAGGCTTGCATTGGCTAGGTTGGATAAATCAGATAATGAGCCAGCATTTACAGTAGCTGAGGCTGTTTCACCTGAGATCTGCTCAAAAAAATTAAAGAAAGATTAGTTCCCAATAATCAGATGAACATGAACCGGTTTGCCTAACTGATCAACCTGAGAATCTGCAGTCCTAAGAGTTCAGATAAGAGAATTGCATTGAAGGCTTGAACCTTAGCCTGTCCCTAAGGTCTAAAACCGTTGATTGCAAATATTGGTGGTGAAACAATTCCAAAATACTTCAATTGAAGATATTTACTTGCTACTGAGGTTTTAAGTCTTTTGCATGGTACCTTAGTGAGCAAGGATTCAGTCTGGATATTCATGAAAACAATGGGGACCCCAGAGGCCTGAGATGCAGAAAGCCAAGCATTTGCTCGAGCAAGGGTGTCCTCCAAGTCATTGTATCGAGAGGCCACTCGGTCTGAAGCCTTTGGAAGGAGGAGAATAGAAAGAAAGCTGCTTGAGTTGGGAACTGCTAGCACCTCCTGCATCCTCCTCTCCCATGCATATGAGACATATCCATCCTGAAGCCTCGTCCTCGATAGTTCACTGACCATCCTGGAGCTCCTTGAAGCTGCAATGTTATTTTGTTTAACATTGAATTAGAAACTGAAAAAACTAAAGACAGAGAGTCAAACATCTGGTTTCAACAAGTTATGGCCCAGTGCATAACATTTATTGATGCTTATAGAGAACTTCTTTGCAGTAATTAAAGATTATCAATTACCATGGGCCAAATAGAGTTAAAAAGAAGGGATCATCAACACTCCGTTCATCTACTCAAATATACTGAGTTAATTATTCTATTCAAAAGTATAAATCCAGCAACGCATATTATTGGATAATCTGAGAACAGTGACCTTTAAGTGGCAATAGGCAAGGACAATGTATGTCTGCTCATTTAAAACTTATAGAAGCATATTTTGTAGATTAATTCGTGTTAGTATACTAGAATTTCGAATATCTTTTTCGCCATTGATGCCGGTAGAAGTAAGGAATAGTAAAAAAATAAGTAAGGGGGCAAAATGTAGGCTGTTTTTACTCCATAAGTATTGCAGGATATTTAAAGAGCCAGATGTTTAAACTAACTTGTACAATGGCATCCTGTCCCCTATATCAAGGAATAAGGACAAGAAAATGTTAAAAGGAGAGAAAAATATCTTGAAAATAATAACAAATCCTACTGGTGCCATCTAAACCACAACAGTTTGCAGCTTTGCATCAGGAAAAAGAACCATCTAGATGGAAAAGACAAAGGAGCTCTTTATCCTTACAAAAGCTGCTTTTAAATTAAGAATCATAGTATTTGTGGGCTATGTTGCTTAACTCTTTATTTTTCTTGAATTTCATATATCTTCGGACATGATACAAGAACATAACCCTCCAAATACACAGATAAAGTTTAGAAAAAAAACTGAGCATACCCGAATTGAACACATATGCATCTGACACTCAAACCCAAGTCCAGTTAACATAGTTTGTGGATACCAATCGTCAGCTTGAGGACATAAGCCATCTTTCAGATAACATGAACTAAAATGATCATCAAGGCTGTCCCTACTCACATCCAAAAGGATTTTTCTTTTCAGTTGCGAAGTTAGTCTTTCATTATTTGAAGTTACGAAATTCTATGCCAAAAAGAGACTAAAAAGATATTGATAAATTCCGTTTTCGAATAAGTCCCAAGAGAGAAAAGATCCAACTAATTATTTGGTCGCGGGAGCAAGCTTTTTCTCAAGTTGCTATGCTTTCTAGTCTGAACTCTAGAGCCCACCAATCTAACTCGGGTACGAATAAATAAAAGCTAGGTTTGTCAGTAGTTGAGCATTAACGGGTTGTAATCAAACAAAAACAAAGACTTTTGGTCAATTAACATAAAATATATATATATAAATATCCTGCTTGAGAAAAAACATATCTTTGGGATTACATTATTGACAGATACAGCACACCAAAAAATTTAGAATCTTTTTACAATTTTAAAGTTGGTTTCTAATATAAAATGATTTTGTTATTTTCAGACATTTCAACTTATATAATTTTATGCATATTCTTTTTCACATTTTAATATAAAATAACATATGAAACTGCATTCCCATTATCACCCACAACAAAGCGTGGACTTTGAAATATTTCAATTTAACAAGAAGATTCCAAACCTTAAATTAAAGGGGAAAATAATTGAATGAAATAGTGACGTCACGTCATCTGTATTTATTTCTAATAGATTTGTCACATTAATATTTTTATTCAAGATAAAATGATAAAATGTAGGATAAAAATATTGATATGATATAAATCTATTAAAAAAGAATACTGAAATGACGTGACGTCATCGTTTATTCAATCATTTCTCAAATAAAAGTGTGTATTTTCTTTCAAATTTTATAATATATCAACTAATTTTCTTTAAAATAAAATAAAAAATTTTATTTGTAATATATAAATAATGAATATTCTAAAGATTTTGAAAGAAAAGAAATTACTATTACTCGTGTCCTAAGACAGCATTACTACGGAACAGGGAATCAAAACAGCAAAATCGAAAAATCTAAAGTCTAAACAGAAATTTTCAGAATTTCTTTTTTATTTTTTTAATATAATAAGGAAAGAATAAAGAAAAAAGGAAAACAGAAATCAAGAATCGAGTCGACGGGCCAACTCGGTTGTCGAACAAAATAGTAGTAAAAAGAAAAAAGAACTCACCTTGCAACTCGAAGCACTCGGACTCGGTGCGATCCAAGAATCCAACAGCGTAATTGGGATCCGCTATAGACCTCAACATATATTGCTTTTTCCCGCCAGACTCGTTCGGCACGATACAGGCTTGCAGCTGAGCGAACTCGTCGTTGCCTCGCCTGACTCGGACGAGAATCGAGGTCTCTTTGTTCTTATAGGAGCTATGAAGAACCCTCTGGACTCCGCTCCTGCCGCCTTTAAAAGGTGCCTTATGGGCAAGTCCTGAACCGGATCCAATACGAATCTCTTCAACAATATCGCCAGTCTGGAGCATGTCTCCGGTCCATTCGTCAGCTTTTGAGCTCCCTTTTAGACATTCGATTGAGAGTACAGTCGGCGATCTCATGCTCTCCGATTGTAGGGTTCGGTCCATGGGCATTTTCCGGGTCTGGCAAAACGCTATATAATCCTTACAGAAATCCTGTGGAAGGTCAACACCTCATATTAAAGAGTCAAAGAGAGAGAATTTTGGGAGAGAGAAATGGGAATATGACGATGGAGAGGGGATATTCAATTAGAATTGTTTTAATTTTAAAAGGGTAGATATGGTGCTCAAGAAGTTGAAACCAAAGACGAATAAAAGGGAAAAATGGAAGGGATGGGACAGAGGAATGTAAAGTCAAGGAGGAGAATGGAGGATTGAAAATGGAATTCAATAATATTAAGCTATCGAGCATTGAATAATGCTAAGACACGGAATAGTAATTTCGACCAATTTGTGCAGTGGTTTTTCTATAATTAACCCCTTCTTTTTATTACTATAATTTTTTTTTAATTTGTTATTTTAAAAAGTTTTGAAGTCATAATTGAAGCTTCTATACCTTACTAACAATTGATATACGTTAGTCAGGGTTTTGGGTTAAAAAGAAATTAGTAAAACTAAAAATTAATTTAACCCTAAAAAATTGTATATCCTTAATAATAAGAAAATATAATTAATTAAACTCTTTGAAGCGATTAATTGATCGATTTGATCATTAAATAAGTTAATATGTTTAATGATAATCATCAAAAGATTACGCGTGACATGTTATATGAAAAGAATTTAAAAAATATTTTTTAAATTATAAAATAATTAATAAATTTTATATAAGTTGTCTATCTTCATTTGAATTTGGACACCCATTTATCCATATTTATTTCTAAATGAATTCAAAAGTATAAAAAGTTTAAAATTATAAAAAATTATTAATAATTATTAAAGGATAAATTATTAAAATGGTCACTTTTATTTGTCTCAAATTATATTTTAGTCATTTATGTTTGAAATGTTACATTTTAGTCACTTATGTTATCATGTTGTAATATTTTAATCACTGAGCATTAATTGTTGTTAACGATTATAACGTTAAGTTGACGTGTACGTTAAATATAATTTCAAATGAAAAATTTAGGTTAAATTATATAATTGGTCAAAACGAAAATAGAAAATAAGAAGAAAAAAAATAGTTAAAAGAACATAAAAGAATTAAAATTAAATTACTCAAAATAAAAAATATGGGGACCAATTGTATAATTTAACCTAAATTTTTGTTTGAAATGATGATTTAACATGCCACCTTAGCTTAACATTAATGACAATTAACGATTCGGTGACTAAAATGTTACAAAACATTAATATAAGTGACAAAAACTTAACATTTCAAACATAAATGACTAAAATGTAATCCAAGTAAATAAAAGATATCATTTTGATAGTTTATCCTTTATAGAGTATATAGACATATAATTGAATTTGTAACAATTATTTTTAACACAATATGATTTAAACCTACAAGTTAAATTTTACAAAGAATTCATATAAATTGTTTAAAAGATATTTAAAATTTATATTTTATATATCAAAATATTAATAATGGGCTGACTTATTTTTGTATATAAAAATTTATTCGGTTAAAAATATTAATATTTAGAATTAATTAATTAATGGGCTGACTTATTTTATAATTGTGTTAGTGTTTGTAGGAATCATTGAGCATTGATTTTGATATTAATATTAGTATTTATTCCATTTATTTAAATTGGATACTCAAAACCGACCATTTATTTATTAAAAAAAAGGTTTTGCTTTAAGCGGTAAACCCCAATGGCGGGAAAAAGAAAATGCAACATAAGTAGCAAATCCTCATTGATTGATTGTTCACAATCATTCATTTGTTCATTGTAATGGATAATTATTTGGTTACTTCCAAACCCTCAACTGAAAACCCTAAATTCAAACCAAGGTAACCAACTCTTTCTTATTTTCTCTTTTCTATTTCTCTGATTCTTTAATTGTGGGTGAATCTCAAAATGTTCTTTCCAATACATAGGCCGCGTCCATGGCGGAGAAGCAATCTCGAATTGAACGGAAAATTCGATCCCAAATACCGCCATAGTATCTCTGATCTCCTCATGCACTCTTATTCTGAGGTCTATCAAGTCTTCTTCTTCTTCTTCTGCATTTTTCTATTTTTACTTCTACTTAACGGTTAGTTTTGTTGTTACTGATCTTTGCTTTGCGATGACTTAGACTGGGGCGTTTTCGCATTTTTATCACATTGATGGAAAGCCATGTCAAACTCATGTATGCATCAAATTATTTTGGGTGATTAACAATTTGTTCTTTTGCAATCTATTTTGTTCTCTTTTCTTCCTTTGTTTAATCCGTTGGTTTATGACTCTAAACATCTGTTTTTAGATGAATCAGATTAACAATGCTGTGAATTCAGATCGCCAGCTTCCGTTCCGAATGTTTGTGCTTCTTACCTTCTTTTTTTTTTTTTTTCGTATTTATCTAATGAAGATGTACATATATTTATGATTTTTATATTTGGTATCAGATGTTTACAAAATTTTCATTTAAGATCAATTGTTTTGCTTTCATATTTTTACTTTTGCTTTATACTAATTCTTCAAAAAGCGAAATGCATAATGATTATTAATCTTTATTCAAAATCATAATTTCTTGTCGAATCACTCATGGAACATAACCCATCTGCTAGACAGAAGTACAACTAAGAAAAACATTCATCCGGGAAAAATCAGTAATAATGATGCCTATAAATTAAGTCTCAAGCTTTCTTTTTCACCTGATGTTGGTATGAGTTCTATTGTTATCCATTGTTAGAAAAAGCCAATATTTCAAGTTGCATTAGGGATAGTTTGGCACAGTGGTGAAGTTTTGAGAAGATATCATTAAGATAGTTAGAAACTCATTTTTGAGAGAATAAAATTTTAGATATACGAACTTACAACATAGTATTTCAAGTCCCAATGTTTGCTTGGGCTGAGTTTTAAAGTGCAGTTTTTTTTTTTCTCTTTAGATCAGAGGTGCTTGTTAGACGTTTTAATTTAATTCCGAATTTATTTTGGTTTAGAATTAAGAACCACTGATAATTTGATTTGGCCTTTCTTTACTAGGTTTATTTCCATCTACAATTTCTAGTTACTACAAGTCATACTCTAGAGAATTCAATTCATATAATCAATTAATCATCCTTTTGTTTTAACATTCAAAACTGCATTTTCAAGTTCCTTTAAAAATGGAATATGTTAGTGAAACCTTTTGATATTCTCTCTCAGATTTTAATTTATTCATCCTTCTTGTTTCATTTCAAAAGATAGCTTACTAAGCTTCTTTTTCAGGCAAGGAATATCTGCAATTGACATAGACAATAAGGTGAAACCTACCGTTCTAATCATAAAATTACAGCTTCCAATGTGTATTCATGATAATTTTCCTGCTAATTGTGTTTCTTGATGGTCTTTTGGTTTATACACATTTCTCATGTTCTTGTGTAGCTTGCATTTTAAGAATGACATATAAGTTGATTTAGATAGTTAAGAATATTTGGACATACAATCAGATTTGAAATAGCATATATAGACATAGTTATATTGTTTAAAGTTTGGCTTGAATACATATTTAGAACTTATCAAGCCATGTTTTGAAGCAGAACTTTGAGTTTAAGGGAAGCCAACATTTCAAGGTAATAATACCTCCCCTCCAAGATTCGAACTTTAGGTTTCCAATTTGGAAATTCAAGTTCTAACTATGGTGGCGTCCAATTGAGGACAAATAGGCATGACCAAATTATAACACGTTTTGAAATAATGTCAATCTGGATCCTGTTGTTTAGGGTCTTGGGGCATGTAGAATCATTGTTCGTTATGGATTGTTGTGTCCATTAGTTCAGGTGATATCTGTATCTGTATTATAAACTCTCTCTAAGCCTTTATACTGATTAAGGCTTGAAAACTTTGGTTGTGACTTTTAGAGTCTTGTGTTATGTGTATCAAACTGCCTATGCACCCCCTACTGAATAACTCATCTAATTTTACATGCTATGTTGCACTTTTCGTGACAAATAGTTAATCAAATTAACAAGAGATACTTCTATTTCTTAATTTTATTATCCTATCTACCCTTTTCCTTTTCACTGCATTTTTAGTGTTCCTTTTTTTCTCTTCTTTCTTTTCTGCTCTCTTTAATACTTTAATCAATAATTGTACACAGGGAATATACATAGTTTCTGTGACAAAATCAGGGTGCTTAACCGTTCATGACTTTGAGACTCTATATTGCCAGAGTACTGGTTTGTTGCCACGTAAGTTTAATAAACTTGCTTTCCACTTTCCCCTTCCCCTTCCCCTAACATGTTTGCATAAACGTCTAATGTACATTATATCATTAGTTTTGTACATTAATTTAATTGAAAATTGAAATCATTAAAATGATTTTGTGGCAATGCCCTTAAATTTGTGGGTACATGCAAGTCATGCTTGTAGAAAATGTAAAAGAAATTCTGGTATTTAAAATTGTGGTTTTGCACAAGGAGAGAGACATCTCACTAAGATTGTTCATTTGGTATGCCTCTTTAAACATGGTGCCCATATTCCTAGGTAATTGATGCTGATGATTGAAATTATATATCCAAAAACATAGTTTGAACTTTGACGTGTCTCTTTTTGCATATTGTTGTGTTAGGTACATAAAACATGCCTAGTCTGTAATGTTTAGTGGTTGTTTATTTGTAGTTACATGCCATCAATGGATTGGTTTAGGAGTTAATTCAACAGCCTGTTTTACACTCGTTTTTCGTGGCCCTTCCACGTGGTTACTTTATGCATAAATATTTATATCCTTCTAATAGTGTTCTTGACTGCAAGAAAGACCATATTACAGGTCTATTGTAGTTTGCATTAAGCATCCAATGTAAAACTAATTGATTATGTGCGTGCGTGCGTACATGTGTGTATGTGCATTGGGGGGGGGGGTTCCAATAATATAAGACCACAAAAAATCTAATAATTAACAGATGTGGGATAACACCACTTAACACTCCCTACTAGTTCAACCATTACAAAATAAAAAAGAATTTCAGAAAATTTAAAAAATTCATAAAAATCAGAAAAATTCAAAAAAGGAAAAAAAATACTGAACACAAATAAATAATAATAATAATAACATAAACATTTATTTTATAATTTATAATAACAAAATTAAATATTTAAACTAACATAAATTTGGTCAAACAGTCTTTTAACCGTTTTTTTTTTTTTTGCTAATTTGACCAGTTTTAATATTATGTTAAGCAGCCACCTAAAATCAATTGGTATGAAGGGATTCAACTTTAATACAAGCCCTCAAGAAATTTAATAAAATCATGTTAAGCATTCAGTCTAAAATCAGTTGCTTATAGGTTGAAGTGTCCAAATTTAATATAAGATTATACAAAATCTAATATTTAACAGATGTGGGATGACACTGGTTAATACTCCCCTCACATGTAGCTCAAAGAGGCTACTCCTGGACAACCTCATTAGGGCTCACCGATCTCACTTGGATTAGGAAGAGCAACATGACAAAATTTGAGCTCTGATATCATATTAAAAGTTCAACCTAAAACCAATTGGTAATAATCAGAAGGGGTTCAACTTCAATACAGTTTGCATAATATTCTCAACATCTACAACGGTCATACGTAGTTGATTAATGGTTTTTGTTTTACAAGGATAACTTTCACTTCCTCTTATTATTCAATAACCTTGAACCAAGGATGACGATAAACTTGGTGGGATTGAAGAATTCTTATTAATTACTCCAAACTCCTTATTTCTTCAATTTCAAGTAAACTGTGCATCGTCTCAGTACTTTTTGAAGCGTGTAAACATGTTTTACATTTTTTTGCTTGTTTCAAATTTAATTACGATTTCCTATATAAATTCATACTTATGTTTAGTAATGATAATTTATTATCCTTGCACCTTACTTTTGTTTTTAGTTATTTCTTTGGAATAGGCTTACTTGAAGATGAAAGTAAGCATTTAATGCACCTCAATTTGCAACGACAACTTGATGATGTTCGATGGAATCATGCTAACCAAGATGAGGTTCTATTCACTTACATATCTTCAAACTTTTATGTGGTTAGATGTTGCATATGGTCATCAGACATTTTACATTTTTTCTTTCTTTTTTGTACTTGCCATATGCAAAAGGTAGTGGCTAGCATAACGTTCTTGTTTACTTTGCTAGGTTGCATGTACTTCTGTGAAAAGTAATGAAGTGCTTATCTTTGATATTGGTTACATCTCTTCTAAGCCAGTTGAGGTAAGTTTCTCTCTCATGTTTGATAACTCTAATTATTGGAAGTGATAATTATCAATGGACCATGTGGATTAGCTCCTTGTAGGTTCATCATGTCTATGTGATTGTTGGCATTTAAATGTAATGGTTGGGTTATTTCCTGAACTTTTTTTATTTTCCCCAGCAAATTGATAATCCAATTTAACATGCAATCAAAGCTTTCAAGTTTGAACTCTGACAATCATTTCCCCCTTCTATGCATTTTTACTTTGTGTCTCACCCATCAATCTATGCATTTCTGTTCTATTTCTTCAGGTTGCACTTTCTCTTTCTACTTGGTTTCACATTTAAGCCCATTATCATTCATCAAGTATGTGAGCGACAGATGCTTGGAACTTAAATAAACTAATTGTTTCTTTTTCTTTTTATCAACTTAAAGCTTTTGGAATAAATAATCATTCATGTATCATCGATATGGTTCAAGATAGTTAGAGTATGTCAATTTATTGTTGATGATCAGAATATTATGAAAAATAAAAAGAAACATATGTGAGAAAGAATTCACTCGTGCATTGAACTTAACATTTACATTGGTATTTATACAAGTTGTATAAACCCAACTAAGGAAATTGTAAAGATGTAAATCTGGAGAAATCCATCAAAATCAGTGATCTAAGCCCTATGATTCAGACTATAATCATGTTAAGCTTTAAATTTAGTTCGCTGTAATTTCCATCACAAGCTTTCAGTGTTAATTTGGTCAGTTGTAAATTAAGTTGTCAATCCCCCTCTAGTTGGTCTATGGATACCATAAATGCTCAACTTGCAAGCCAAATTATGACAGGAAAATAAAGCATGGAAAAAAAAAAAACCATACAACAAGCAAATTTCCAGGAACAGAAACAAAGCCAATGATATTTAGATAGAAAAATAGGAAGAAAAAGGGAAATTAAATCCTTAAACATAAGGTAGTTGAATCAATTAAATCCCTAGAAATCAGCTATATACACTGTCAGTTATCAGCGGTCAAGTAGTCAACATTTGATTATCTGCCCATCCAACAGTTTAGCTCTTACTTTATCCTGTTTTCCAATATGCAACTTAGGGAGTTTCAGGTCTTAATGCAATCCTAATGTTCATTTTGTGATAACCCCTTTAAATAAAATTACAGTTATTTGTTTTATTCTTGTCTTCAAAATTTATTTGTCAAGGGATTTTTACAGTTTGCTTATCTCTGATTATACCTTTCAATGTATCATGACAATTTTCTTCTTTGTTAACCCAGGTATTAAGAACAAGACGCACTCTGTCTGTTCTTGGTTCTGAAGTCTATAAGGGTCTATGTGAGATAGCTTTTACAACAACTGATAATTCAAGGTTGGTGAAAGGCTTAGAAAACAATAGTAATTGTTCAGGCTTATCTTTAATAAATATGAGCTTGGTTTTTGAAGTTATACTATTGAGTTAGTTAAATTGATCCTTTCATATTTGAGAAACCACCTTTGGTAGTGAAGTACAAAAAACATAAAAGCATTTTCATTTTGGGAAGCAAATTTGAGTGCCCTGTTATCAATTGATATTATGTTTTATTTATATATACTTTTTCTGTGCCATAAATAGTCCATTAGAGGTTTACATGGAACATTCTTTATGCCTTTCCTTTGCAGGTTCCTTCGTATTAAACTTAAGCTTTAATCTTGGGCTAAAAAGAAAACTTGATGTTTTTGTTCTCTACAAGAATAACTGAATTTCATCTTTAGGATAAGAACATGAAGGTCAAGACAGCATAGTCTAGTTTCCACTAGACTAGAAACATGGAGAGCTATTATTTTGAATAATCTTATTTAGGTCGTTTTAAAATTTTCATATTGTTTATATTTTTCTAACAAAAAATCTAAAAAAAAGTCATTGGCCTTTCTTTTCATATTTGAACAAGGACTTGAATTTTAGGTACAAATACATGTTGGTAACAAATTTCTGGAACTTGTTTAGCCAGCTTTGCTGTGGAAGAGAGTCAAGAGGCTTTGTTGGTGAGAAACAAGCTAGTTACTGACCCCTTTGTTATTAACTTCTTCATCTTTTTGGTGACATGTACACTCATAAATATTTAGAGCTGTGTTGCTTGGGCTCTCCGATTTTCTTGAAATATCCATTTTCGAAACTCATGTTGGCCTTCAAGGATCCTCTAGATACATGGAAAACTTAGAAAACTCTAACCATATTCGTGTTAGATACATATGCATATCTGATACACACTCAAGTTTGAGCAATATAGCTTTAGATTGCTGAGATCTATAATTCTCTGGGATTCGGGATCCTAACTAGCCTAGCAACAAACTAATTTATAATTCAGCTGCTTTGTGACTGAAGTTTTTCAGCAATTGAACTTTGGAATTAGTATCATCAAGGAGTTGAACCCACTTATTGTGTTCTAAAGCCTAGTTAACTAATATATTATTGATTCAAGCAGCACTTATTTTACTTGACACAGTATTTGATTTTTCTGATGATTCATGGATCTGTAAATGAAATGTTTTATTTTCACTGCTGATGTTTTTTTCCCTTTTTTCTTCTAGTTTCTGAAAATGTTTATGAAACACATAATGGCTGTCATCTTTTCAATATGCCAATTTTTGTGTCGAATTGATTTAAATTTTTGTTTCCCTTGTTTTCTTTTCAATGGCTGGTTGCTATAGGTTAATTGCCTCTGACACGCATGGTGTAGTCAATGTATGGGATAAAAGAAAGAGCCCTCTTCCTTCTCTTGAACTGATTACTGGTTCTCGTAGCACACTCAATACTATCCAACTACATGTGGATAATCAGGTTAATAAAATGAAAAGCTCTCTTTTTGTTAATTATTAATTTTACTTATCTGAAATTGTAGAATACATATCTCAATCTAGTTTTGTTAAGAAATCTAAGTTTGGTATTTGGTTTATTTAAGTTTTATACTATATTTTGTAAATTTCTTCCCTCAATGTAGTGCTGGCAATAAATAATGTGGAATTAGCAGTATAGAATAATTTGTGAAGTTATTAAATTACTTTACTTTATTTTTTAGCTTTTAAATTATCCTTACGGTTATTAAATGATTTAAGCAGACCATTTTTGGGGCTAGTAAGGATGGAAATATCTATATGTGGGATCTTCGTGGAGGAAGAACATCTGCTGCTTTTCAGTGTCATAATGAGGTAAGACAATTGAAGTTCTAACTTTGTTGCATAAGGGAATAGTTTCTTTAGATATTTGAAATTCAGATGACCTAATTGGTAATGCCACAACAGGATTGCACAATATCCTTATTGACACTAGATAATGAAGTCACACAAGCTAATAAGTCACACAAATAGTAATGAATTAAGGGTTCTATCCTTGTAGATAATAACTGAACCTATATTAGCCACCTTAGTGACCCATCAAAAGTACATACCATTACATTATCATGATATGGACTATATTTATGAAACCTAGTAGCATCTCCTTTCATACGATTAGATGCCCCTAAATCCACAATCCACATGCTGGTTTTCTTGTGTCTAGCACTTTAGATTACTCGGATAATTACCTTTTCTTAAGTAGGATGTTACCTTCAAAATTGAGTTTTCTCTACCGCTTGCCATGGCTGATTTGGGAGGTTTCGTATCTCCTTTTTCTCTTTTAGAAATGGTTTAGAACCTGCTGCTTTGATGCCATGTTGGGAAAGAAATTCTAGGAGACAGAGTTCATTGAGAACGAGAATAAACAAAATTTTTGAGAGATAATATCTTTATGCTTTTCTATGCTTCTTGTTAGTTACAACAGCCTCTATTTATACGTGATAAAATTCTAAAAATAGAAAAGTATCACAAAACATGGGCATTATTACAGTGCAACAATTACACACAAATTCTCTGTGCCAACCACTAGTCAATAAATTATTGCCAAAGTATCTCTACCAAACCTCAATCAACACTGTTACTCCTAAAATATTTGTACCAAATACTAAATCCAGCCCCTTTGATAAATATTCATTTAAATAAACCTAGATTTCAAACTTAGAGAAAAGGTTTGTGTTGTACTTTTAGGGTGCTTTTGTTTAATGGAAAATGACTTACAGAAAATATCTTTTGCATTTTTTTGTGTTTGTTTTGTGGAAAACAGTTTGGTCAACGGAAAATAATTTAGTTAGCGGAAAGTAAACTCTTTTCCTGACTTATCATTTTGAAAAGTGTAAGTCATTTCTGGAAAAGAGTTTCTTTATGAGTATTTTTATTTTTATATAAAAATAACTTAGATAAAGCCTAAAATTATTATATTAATAATAAAATTTTATTTTAATTTTTAAAATTTTAAATATTTAAACATATTAAAATATTATAATGTTTAATATTATTAAACATTCATATTTAATTATTTATATTTAATAATATAATGAATTATTAATATAATTTATTTTAATGAATTATTAATATAATTTATTTTAATTTATTTAATTTTACATTTTGATTTTAATAGTAAATTTTAACAATAATAATCTTAAATTTTAAATAGTATTCTTAATGTATTATTGAAAATTAATTATATTAATATTTTAATGATAAATATATATTACAATTTATAATTTTTATAATAATTTTTT
This sequence comes from Gossypium rotundifolium, assembly GCA_025506655.1. Lineage (NCBI taxonomy): Eukaryota > Viridiplantae > Streptophyta > Magnoliopsida > Malvales > Malvaceae > Gossypium > Gossypium rotundifolium. The sequence goes on from CP106730.1 coordinate 112,029,219, forward strand.
ATAGTATGAAATATGAATTTTTAATTATATAAATATGAGTATTTATCTAAATAATGCTTAGCTTTATTTACCTCTTCCAACTCTAACGTGTCACTATGCATTCTCATATATGTAATATATGTAATTTAAACATACTAATTAGACATTATTTATTATTAGGTTTATATATGATATAGTTGGCCACAAAAGTTTATATATGATATTAATTATTATAAAATAAATTTTATTATCAAAAGGACATGTTACTATAATTTTTGTAGTAAATATATTTATGTTGTGTTTATTTCACTAGGAACAACTTTTAGAAAATGATTACATGAAAACTTGTCAAACAACGGAAAATATTTTTTGCAGAATTATCCAAACACCAAAAAATATCAGCTTTTCCAAAAAATTAGTCCATTTTCCAGAAATCATTTTCCAGAAGTTGTTTTTAGTGAAACAATAGCAGCTTTAAAGTTTTCCAAATCAATGTTCCTACTTTTGTAAGTTGTCAGATCTTTTACCTTTTATATGATGTAGTTCAATATAAGTCGAAACCAAACAATGCTATTAGCATGGATGATTGAAATAATACTGAATTCAGAATATTGAAAATTTTAAAACTTAATTATAATAAAGCTGCACAATAGTTATTAGTCAGCTTTTACTTTTGCAGTCACCTTATGCTAGATCTCCATGATTTTATATATGGAGTAGCTGTTTGTACTTCATCAGCCACTCCTCTATAATGAAATCTTTGTTTGTCACCTGCTTTTAATATGTGGCACATTGGAAAAAGTCTTCCAGACTGTTGCTGGCACTAAGACCCAATCTCAAGAAAAACAGCTCAAGCATACAAAAGCCATCCTAAACCACCTTTTCTTCACTGCCAGGACCCAGTTATTGATGACATATCTTTATGCATATGGTTACTATAGCTTTGGAAGTTGACAAATTTGTAGTATCTTATTTATTCTTGTAGTGACTAACAATGTTTTCCATTGTTCAGGCTGGTCTCCCACCTCTAATATCTTTCAAGTTGGCCTCAAAGCTGGCAAAGATTGGATCTTTAAAGGTATGCTGTGATAAATTTCCAGGCCATGTTCTTTTTCTTCAGGAAACACATTTGCTTCTGTTAGATTTTTCTTTCAAAGGCCCTTTGATAATGCAATCGCCTATGAAGGACCATTTTCATGAATGTCCAATAGCCTGAATGTACCTTGACGGAACACTGAACTGCATTTAACATCTCTAATGAATTGGGATTGCCCTTTTTGATCAGGAACTGCGAGAAATATCAGTAGTTATATGATGTGAAATAAGTTGTTCATGTAACAATTTGTTGACTGAAGAGTTAATAGGTTACATGGGAGCAAACTATCATGTTAAAGTAAAATCGGAATAAACCCAGCTCCTTGTTCCTTTTCATAATGTGAAACAAGTTTTTGAATGATATATTCCCTTCAATTTTCAGGCACAATCAGATATTGTCCCAAAAGAAATACACTCCATTGATCTTGATCCTTCTTGCCCGTATCAGCTGGCATTCCATCTAGATGATGGTTGGTAAGTTGTGGAAAGAATGCATAATTAGTTTCCTTAATTAATAATTTAGTTTGTATTGTTGATTATGCTTATGACATTTATTCTTGTGATTTATCAGTTCTGAATAAGCAAATAAAGCAAAGTTTTAGGGTTAATTATATGTGGTACCTGAACTATATTGAAATTTCTGATTTGGTGTCTGAAGAAAAAAAACCACAACTAAGTACTCAAACTTTCATCCTTCAACAAATTGCACCTCTTGCATCCTCTGTTGTCAAATGACAATGATCTGTCTCGGGCCAGCCTTCCCTGCTCTCTCATTCCTTCTCTTTCCTTTTCTCTCCTTGATTATTTTTTTATTTTCTAATCCAGAAATAAAAATTAAAAAAATGACATGGCATTCTTAGACTCATGGAAGTTGATTTCGCATACCTATACATTGGTGTTGATCTTGAATCTACTGATTGTGCTCATAACTGGCCAAAGATTTTATTCTCGAGAAAGAAACATTTTCTAGGAGTGACTTCTGTTTTAGGTTGAAATACCAAGAAAGCATGGAGAGTTTCTTAAGGTCCTTGCTAGAGTTTCTGTAGGGAACTAAACATGTTCAGAATCCATTGCGTAAACAGCTAAATTAGAAAGTCATAACTAAATTACTGTTGGCCTCAGTACACAACCTACTCTGTGTTTATGCATAATTCAAATGTCCTTTTGCTTCTATCATGATGCATTGGAGGCAAAGAAAATTTGAAGCCCAACTTTGACGTTTTCTTCTTTTCAATTCCTCATGTCATGCAGGTCAGGTGTTTTGGATATTTACAATTTAAGAGTTACGCATGTTCATTGCCCTCCTCCAGCTTGGTTGTAAGTAAAGCTGTATAAACTTACAATTTTGTCCTATTTTTGCGACATGATATTGGGATGGGAACTTGTATATGATTACTGGACGTTTATTTCTTGTTCTTTACTTTGCTTTTTTAATTTGATTTGTTAGGAATGGAGCCAGCATATCAACTGATCTACTGTACTTGAGAAAACCATCATGGCTACCAACATCTTCTGTAAGGATGTTTTATCACTGGTCCAGTTAGCTATTACCACTATGCATAACTGTTCACTGAACTCAAGATAATCATCAAGTTCCTTTAAGGGGAAATAAAGTACCTGGCACATTAAAGGAAACCCAACTTTTGAGCGTTGTGCAATAATCAGCTAAATCATCTTCATATAAGCTTCTATTTTTTTGATTATTTGTAATAATAGTTTAGTCCTTTTGGCGACTTATTATGATTGTTTCCTCACATACAGTTTTAAGTAATGCAGTACTATTTTGATTAACAGCATCCTTCAATACTTAGCAGCATATGCATCAAATAGCCTTTTTCTGGATTTCTTAACAATAGGGACCCAAACGATTATATATATTATCTCAAACCATTATTTGTTTAATGCAGATTTATGCGGTAGGATCATCATATGATTGTGGCATACATATTTTAGATTTCTATCCTGATACAAGCTCTCCTAGCCATGTGGACTACAGGTAAGGGGCTCCTTAAGGCTTTCTTGCGTGAGTCATCTGATTCTCTGGAGGATGGACAATTCATATTTGCTTGTTCGGTCAATGCATGTCAAATCTTTAGTATTGTTCTTGTAAAAGATTGAATCAAAACAAGCTGTTCTGCCTGTAGTCATAAATTATTTCTAATATTTTGCGGGTGTACTCCCTGGTGTATTCAATGGTGTTCTTGTTAGGCAATATGTTGTTTTCTCACCATGGTCCAGAGGAAAGGTGCGGGGTGCAATAGGCCTCGCTTTTTGATGCTACATTAGATATTTAATATTAACAGCGCTACTTTCATGTAGAAGGCACCACTCATGCAAGGGTGCATGTTCATGCTTGTTTTTATGTATGTACTAACATATACACGCAAGTCCTTGTATGCCATATTATGTATGTAGTCAAAGAAATAATCTGACTGTTGTCCATGTTGCTTTCAGGAGTTGATTTTCTTTTTCAACTTTTTTTTTTTGTTTATCTTTTCTTGTTCTAGGGAGGATGTGGAGAGTTTGTCTAAGATGAACCACCAAAGAAAGAAAAATATTTTTGTTCCATTGTCCGAAGGTGTTACCACATGTGCAAGTCATCCTCTTAATGGTACCATCATAGCTGGGACAAAGGTTAGTCTTTGATTTTGACCCCCATACCGTAATTATAAGGTGATTGATTTAGCTTCTTTTAACTCTCAGCCTACCTCCTTTCTCTCGTATAAGTTACTGAAAGTAGAGCATGTATGCATGAGTTTGATGGACTAAAATTAGATATTCCCACAAGGACATGAACAAGGGCATCAGTTAAAAAAAAGGAAAAGAAAACTTTTAGGAATTAAAACTTTAAGAGGGAATGGCCTTATGCTGAAATTCTAATCGGAGAGCAAGGTAGACCCTTTAACCGTATGGACTCTTGTTTTGTTATTGATCATGGTTGGTTGTTAGAAAATAAATTAACATTGCATCTTCTTTCTAGTAAGCAAAGCGCTATTCTTTCCATCACCAAGTATTGATCTATAAAAACCAAATCATTATGATCATTTATTTTGATTTAAGATCGTTTTGTGAAGCACTAGGTACAAAAAGTAGGGTGTCTGTCTGTCTGTACTAGGTCAATTGATCATTTAGATGTTGCATGTAATAAAAACGAACCTTATAATTCTATGATACTAACGAAAGCGCAACCTTCAGTTGTTTGAGTTTGTTTCTGAAGCAGTTTTACTCCATGCTTGGGAATTGGGATGCAATATAGTTGGTAACACTTTGTGTGGCAAAAACAAAACATTCAATTTAAGGAAATGATTTGTATATGAAGTCCGCTCAAAGCGGTAACATAGTTTACGCCATTTGTCATTTGTTGTATTGAAATATTTGTAGGCTTATATCATCGATTTTAGAGTTTCAATTTCAAATTTCTTATTGAATGTTATCAGCCAATCTTCCTGATTTTATCGAAACACGCAAACTGATTTTGGTTGAATGATTGGTTTCAGCATTCATCTTTGCTCGTCGTATCTCAACCACGCTGGGCATTTTGAGGCAAAATTTTGTGGAAGTGACAAAGAAAGCCCTTAAAGTTAGGTAACTGATCCCTGTTAGATATAGATTTACAGCACATCAAAGGTGGTCAGAAAGCAGAAAAACATTGAAGCAGGTAATTTACAACTGTTAAATGGATGGATCTAAATTTGGATACACATCATCTACCTGCTTGATTGAAATGCATTCTAGTTTCAGACAGAAGTCTTGAGGTCGAAGTCCAAAGGAATAATTGGGCCGTTCACTAATCTCTTCATAAACACTAGTTTTTGTTAAACACAAGCACTGCTGTATTATGTGTAAATACTAAATACTCTTTATCAACCATTTTATTCTTCTCTAGCATTTGATTGGTATAATTGTATGGAAACTAAATGAACATGTTGATGCAAGTACCTATTGCTTGGTTGTAGAATATGTTAGATTAACTAAACATTCCTTTATGCTCAGTAATTGTGCCACTATATTGTAAATTAGTTTGGGATTGTCCCATTTTTTTTTTCTTTTGCTCGAGTAACTAGTCTTCTACATGTCACTTACTCAATTTCTTTTCAAAGTAGCTATCTCTTAACCAAAAGGTTAAATTTTGTTAAATGTTGTAGAAATTTTGTGATTTTTAGTTTTATACTTTTTGAGTTTTAAAATTTTAATTATTTTAATTTTTATACTTTTTAAATTTTAAAATTTCAATCTCAATCGAATGGTAACTATTAAATTCATAAAGTTAAAGTTCTATTGTTTCTAAAATTTAGTACATCAAACATATTATTATATATGTAATTTTATATTGACTTGTTACTATCACTTTTATTTAAAAAAAAAAGCTAGCTAAAATATTTAATGATTGTAACTTACATAAAGATTGAAATTTTGAAATTGAAAAATATAGTGATTAAAAATGATTCCATGGAAGAACATGAGAATAATTTTTATATATTATGAGATTAATAATAAAATTTAATCAAATAGATTTAATAATTATTTGGTTTGAATTAAAATTTTAAAATTCAAAAGTATAGTTTAAAATTGATGAATTAAAATATAGATGTCGAAAGAGTATAAGAAATAAAATTATATTTTGAAGTGTATTACATTGAACTAAATGTGGGAAAAGTTAAAAGAATTTAGGTAGGTATTCATACCACCACTTGAAATCCTTTGATTTATATCCATATAATATATTTTTAACTTTGTTTTTAAAAATTAAAACAATATTTTGGGAATTCTAAGTTATTGATTGGGTGTTTATTTATGAAAAATATATAAGTAAAATAAAGAATTTACCACCAAATATGCTCGGCTGGACTCTTTTCTCGTATGTCCGGAAACTGTTATATTTTCAACCTTTTTCTAAATAGAATATTAGAATGTAGAATCTAAGATATGACAAGAATTTTAAGTACCAATTTGAGAGATATGTCAAGTTCAAGGGCTAAATATGCATTTGAGCCCAAATAAAAAATGCTATCTTTGTGGAGAAAAAGAAGAAGTTAAAAGAACCTCAAATTCCATATCGCAATTTTTATTTATCTCTTGGAAATATTCATCTCTGATCTCCTCGAGGTATCTGCATATTTCTCTAACTCTCATGTTTTCCTTCCTTTATTCTCTCTAATCTTTGTTTAATGTAATACAGATTTTTTTTAAATAATAAAAAAGAAAAATCGAAGCCCTTCGTTTTTCAACTTTGTCTTAACCGATCAATTTGAGCTACAGTTTTGTGTTATGATGTGGATATTGAGTGTTGGGTTTAAATGATTGCTTGATCTTAGCTTGGACTCACACTAACTTAGACTCAACTGTTAGTATTAAAGATGAATTTTTTCCTTAATTTTTCTTTCATTTGTTGTCTTGATCGTAGTTAACCCTTGAAGAAATTATTGCTGAATAAACAAGGTTGGTTTAATTCTAAAGCAAAAAAATAAAAGCAATCCTTTTCTTCGCCTTTATTTACTTTTGTTAGGATTGAGCTCTGATTAGAGATTTTGTTTTGGGTTTAATTGTTGATGCATCTTTTTTCTATTATTTCTTCTTCGCCTTCAAGTACTTTGTTAGGATTGAGCTCTGATTAGAGATTTTGTTTTGGGTTTAATTGTTGATGCATCTTTTTTCTATTATTTCCTGGCAGCTCCTTTGTTAGTGAATCTTGTTTCCATGTCTAGTTTATTGTACGTTTTAGAAAGATAAGAAATCAGGGAGCTTGGGTTGTGTTATTTAATCAAGAATTGAGAAGAGAGGCTAGAAAATAAGAGAAGAAAAGAAGGGAATATGAGTTTGTTCATGTACAGTATCTGATTATAATTCCTTAGCTAACAGCTGAAAGTAATGGCCAATAAGAAATTAAGACTTGGCCAATATATGATCTGTGTGGTTACAAAAAAGAATTTAAGCTAACTTTCATCTCAGCAGGTTGCTATGCCTGATTCTCTCTCCCTTTAGCTCCTTTTGTCAATTACCTTCTTGTTTATCCAGCTCCTAACGGTTGTAATTTCTTTCTATGCTTGACCTCCAGCTATACATTTCTTGCTGTAGCTCCTTTCCTAGCCTCTACCTCAGCATTCTTACTCCTGTTAGTGGCCTTGGTTGATATTTTCATAAGAGGTTGGTGTTGAGCGTCTTTGGAATGTCTTCTTTCTTGATTCTGGTTTGCCAATAGCTAGAACTTAAATCTGTTTTTGCGAAAAATGTATTACCCTTTAGCTGATTTAGCAAGTACTCCACCTTGGGAATTGGGAATTTATCTTAAATGGTTTTGGGTTGTCTATAATCAATGCATAATCTTCGTGTCTCATCTTTTTTCTTCCCCAGCAAGTAAAGATTAGCAAACGGAGCTCTTTTTGGTTTGTATTATTGAGGAGGACATCATGTCTGCAACTTGTTTCTGCTCTTCGACCTTATGGTAGTAAGGAAATCTGTAAGGTCTGAGGTTTACAGGTTTAGGGGTTAGGTAAATAGTAAGGTCATGTAACCTTGCAGGTGGTAATTCTGAAGGTTCCTTGAACTCATCTAAGTAGGAAGGCAAGTACTGGCAGTAACTCTCTGGTATTTCTGCTGCATTACATTTAGATGTTAACATATACAATCCTGCCATTGATTGTGGCTCTTTTCCCATCAGCTTTTGTAATTTCTCCCCAAAAATTAATTTGAAGCAACTCTGACGCTTTCTCCTCAAAGCTGTGTCTGTTTTCCCTCCTTGTGAAAAGCTAACGAAAGAGATAAAAGATTTATCTATACATTTAATCCTTACAAATCTACTGTTATTATGCTCCTATAAATATGTTAACATTTATGGAAATACAACTATACACAACAAATACTTTCAAGTAGGAGCATAGATATTGATCATACCCAGCATGTTACACAGATAGTCAACATGATTTCCATCCTATGCTTTTGTAAACAAATTAACAAGTTCTTCTCTTTCTTCACATAGACAATGGAGATTAAATTTTCTAGAATCTTCTCACGAATGAAGTGACAATTAATCTCGATGTGTTTGGTTCCTTCATAACAGATTGGATTCGAGGTTATATGAAGAACAGTTTGATTTTCACACTATAGTTTTACTTATGATGTTTCCACATGATCTCACACGTAGAATGTATCATAGTCTTGTACTCGGATTCTGCATCATATCAAGATACAACATTTTGCTTTTACATTATACGAACTTTTCACCAACAAAGACAATAAACGGTAGTAGTCCTGATATCAATCTTGGATCCAGCCCAACCAACTGCTGCAGAACTCTCAATGCGATTGTGTCAATGATTGTTGTACAATGTGCCAAGCTTAGGCTCCTTTCAAGTAATATAGGATATGTTATAGAGCTACCCACTGTTTGACTCTCGGTGTGGAGATGGACTAGCTAACAACACACAATAAAATCAATATCTGAATGAGTCACAATGATATAGTTTAATCTCCCAACTATCCTCTCTTAAGATCGTTGAATGGCTCACCATTATCCCTTGTAAGATGTGCATCTGACTAAATCATGATATATTGGTCTCATTGTTCTATAAGCTGGTTTACTGGTTTCAGGTGAAGCATGGTTGTCTAGTAAACCAGAATCATGATGCTTATAGGTATATTTAACTTGTGCATCAGTGACTGTAACTTCTACAGATTTCTTGCCTTCACCTTGACTGAGTAGCTACAGTGGAATCTAAATCAGCATAGGTACTGTGCTCCCAGGATTCTGGTTTGCTAGTAGTCCTTTTTTATCCATTAACTCCAAAATTCTACTGATATGCTCTTGATTTTCCACAAAGTTAGCATCTTTCTGGTTGTTAGATGCCTTAAGTGTGTCCAGTTGAATCTAGAATGGGTATTGAGTCTAGTTCCTTCTGCCATTTCTTTGTATTTCTTGTGCTTTTCCAGCTTCTATGGCTGAATCTTGACTAGCTCTGAAACCAAATTTTTACTTAATCAAGATTTGAGAAGAGAGGCCAGAGAAGAAAAAGGAAATTTGAGTCTGTTCAGTCATAATCTCTTAATACAGAAACTATACATATATAATATCTAACAATAATTCCTTGCTAAGAGTTGAAAACAATAGCCAATAAGAATTTAGTACTTGAACAGTATATGATTAGTGTGGTTTGAAAACAGAATTTAAGCTGACCATTAAGATCTTTCTGGCTCAGCAGGTGGTTGTACATGATTTTTTCTCCATCCATCTACTTTTGTCAACTTTCTCCTGAGTTCATCCATCTCTATCAGTTCTCCATTCTTGCAATGCTTGACCTCCAGCTGTACATTTCTTGCTGTAGTTCCTTTCCTTACATCCATCTCATCACTCTTTCTTCTGCTAGTAGCCTCAGCTGATACTTTCATAACAGTTTAGTACCAATTGCTGACACTGAAAACTTTTGTCAAAAATAAATAATCAATTTACTTTTTCTGCATCATTTTTTTTGGTAAGAGTAATTATGTATTATTTAGGAAAGAGAAAGAAAGAATTTTTATTCCATTTTGCATCCAAATCAATCTCGTCTAATTTTGCCAGAATGCTTTGTTTGTACCTATTGTAGCATGAATCAGATGAAGGGTGTAATGCTAATTCTCTGGAATCTGTGTATCTTCATTTTTGTGGTGAAATAGAAGTAAAGCAAATGCTATTATTCTTTTTATTCTTTGAAGTGGACATAAGTCAATATGATAATTTCATATTGGTACATCACTTTGCAGGTTGTAATAGGTTATGCTGAAGAAACAGATAAACTGAGTGTGTAAGGACATTTGAGGGATTTTCTCTTTCAGACTTTCTCAAAGAGAGGGAAATGTCAACTGGAAGAAATACCCATTGGTGTTATAGATGCAGGCGCCCAGTTATCCTTCAGGGGCATGATTCAGTTTGCTGCTATTGTGGTGGGGGGTTTGTTCAAGAACTGGATGAAATGGTGCCTATCAGTCCCATGGATTTTTTCGGAGTTCCTGGTGATGAAGATCGTGGTCAGAGATTTGGTCTCATGGATGCTTTTTCAGCCTTCATGAGGCAGAGATTGGCTGATAGAAGTTTTAACCATAATATCAGGGGAGGAACAGATTCAATTCTTGAGCATAATCCACCATTTGGTCCTTTGTTGGTGTTTGGTGGCCAAATTCCTTTTAGGTTGTCAGGGAATGGTGGGTTTGAAGCTCTGTTTAATGGGGCTCCTGGAATTGGCTTTACAAGAGGTAATGCTGGAAATTATTTCATAGGTCCTGGATTAGAAGAATTGTTTGAACAGCTGTCAGCTAATGATCGTAGGGGCCCTCCCCCAGCAACTCGAACTTCAATTGATGCAATGCCCACGGTTAAGATTACTCGGAGGCATCTTCATTCTGACTCTCACTGCCCTGTATGCAAAGATAAATTTGAATTGGGGTCTGAAGCAAGACAAATGCCATGTAACCATTTATATCATTCGGATTGCATTATCCCATGGCTGGTGCAGCACAACTCGTGCCCTGTTTGCCGTCAAGAATTGCCACCACAAGGATCAGGTAGCAGCCAGAGCTATAACCCCAGGGGTCAAAGTAGGAGCAGCAATTTTGGAAGTAGTTCCAGTGGAAGGGAGAGCCAAAGCAGCAGACGTAATCCATTTTCATATTTCTGGCCATTCCGTTCATCAAATTCAAGCTCTAGCCATAATGAAGCTGCGGGAAGTAGTTCCCCACGGCATGTGCATGAGAACAATCAGTCGATGGGGTATAATGGATGGCCTTTTGACTGAAGTCTGTAGTTGTGTGTACCTGTAGTGTTTGGGCAAAAATTAGTTGCACTGAATGTGGATTGAGGGATCTTAAAAGAGTCTGTCTCTGTAAAAGTGAATGAGGTCAATTTCGTCCTGCAAACTGTGTTTCACTCTTTAGCCAGTACTTGTGGGTTTTCAATCTACTATGAGGACTATAACTCAATAACTGCTGCCTTGATGGCATGCGATGCTATGCTATGCTGCTATGCTATGCAATGCTTCCATGTTTCAATAAACTAAGCATCATGTATGATATGGGTTTACAAGTTTGGTTGAGTTAATACTAACCAAGATTACATCACTAGCTTTATACTATTTGCTTTAACCTATCCCACCAATTTATTTAGGGTTTAAACTTGGAATTATAAATTTGAGGGAGTCTGTGGGTGATTGTTGTAATTGGATTGTTCTACTGAATTAAATTTTTTTTATTTTTATAATGCTTAATAATTCATTTAATTGAATTGTACTGAAAGGCTGTTCAAAACAGTAATATAAGCCTCTAAAAATATAATCCATCTATCCATCTAGAATTTGGACAGGTGAAGGATGTGGCATGCATTTAACTTTTAAATTATTTTATATATTTGTTTCATTTCACATTTTAATTGGTTTACTTTCTAAAATACAAGCATTCAACCCCTTGATTTAATTACGATTTTAACGCATTCACCATTTAAGTTGGTAATAGTTTAAAATTATGGATTAATTAACGTAATATAGATCAACTGAAAAATTAAATATTAAAAAAATCAATGGTTGAATTTTAGTTATAAATTTTGTTTAGTTTATTAATTAAAACTAAATATTGAATATAATTAGATTATTTGATAAGATAATATAATCTCAAATGAAATATAATAAAATAAAAAAGAATGGAATTTACTCTCTATTAAATGATAAATAGGTCATTATCTACTTATTATTTTCCATATTTTTAAGAGAAAATTTTATCTAACAGTTTTCATTGTAGGTTATTAAACATATTTAAAAATTAAATTACTGAAAATATTAATTTTAAAAAATTTCAAACACTCTATCATCAAACAAGGTTTTAGTAAAAAAACATTACCTAAAAAGAATTTTTAAAAAAGAAGACTTTAAAATAAAATAAAATAATATTACAATGTAGATTTACAAGTTACAAATGGTGTGAGAGATTAAAGCTCCGTTTCTTTCACTGAAAATAATGATTTACTTTTCTAGAAAAGCTAATATTTTTTGGTGTTTGGATGAGTCTGTATAAAATCTTTTCTGTTGTTTGGTAGATTTTTTAAAAATATTTCATAAAAGTTGTTTTCAATTAAACAAACATACATTTGAGATTTCATTATTTTTCGTTGTTTAATTGAATTTATTTTTATCTATAATTTTATATTTTACATTATTTTTGCATATATTAAAAAATTATGTTAAAATCGATTCATTACAATGTCATTTTAAATTACATGACTACTAAGTCAGTATTTTTATTTAAAATGTGATACCAACAAAATTGACAAAAAAAATTAACGATGTCAACAATTGGACTTGATTTTGAAATTTGAAAAGTAAAGGAACTAAATTCTTGAAAATAAAAGTACAAAACTAAATTACAAATCATGAAGTGTACATAGCTTATGACATATTTTAACTTTTATACTACAAAACATTTATTATTAATATATTTATAATTGTAATAAATATTTATTATTAAAATATTAATATTGAAACATTTTCAATATGTGAATAATATTATATAAAATTATTATTTTAAAATTTATTATTAAAATAAAATTGAAATATTAAATAATTTATAAAATAATAAATTATATATTCATAATTTATTATATGACTAAATATAAATAATTAAATATGTATATTTTATAATATTGAAAAATATAATATTTTAAATTTTTAAAAATAAAAATAAAATTTATTATCAATATAATAATATTAAGCTTGATTTAAGTTAATTTCTATATAAAATAAAATTATCTATAGATGAGGTTTTTTCCGGAAAATAATTTACGCTTTTCAAAATGGTAAGTCATTTTATAAGAAAAATGACTTATTTTATCTTGACATGTAAGTCATTTTCCGTTGATTAAACTATTTTCTTTAAAACAAACACAGGAAAATACAGAAAATAAAGAAAGTAAGCAGTGGGAGGGGAAATTGTAATATAAATCCCTTTCCCTTTTAAATTATTTCAATAGCATTCAGCAAGTTATATTTTCACAATAAATCATTCCAATTTTCTTATATTCAACAAAATTCATAAATTCAACTTACAATTTTACTTAATAAAGTAGTATAAATTATAAAACCCTTTTAAAAGGTGTTCTTAAATTTATCACTACTTTTAAAAGTTAAATACATTATTTAAATTGAAATAGAAATTAAAAAATATATAAATAATGATACAATAAGTTAATTATTGGTCACATTATTTAAAATTTTTAATTAACAATTCGTAAAATTAGTGACTATATATAAAACAGATTTTCACACAATTTATTATTATAATTATTGTATTTTAAAATAATTTCAAAATATTATTTTTAATTCATTTTATCAATTATTATGTTTTTTAAAATTAAAATTATAATATTATATTATTTTTTAATTTAATTTTATAACCATATTATTAATGAAATGTTATAATTTTTTAAAATATAATTTAATTAATACATACAATTAACTCTTGCATAAAATTACCGTGTAATATTACAAGATACACATGCGTTTTTCTTTTTTAACTTTGTGATGTTGAGGCTTTAATTTTTGACAAGTGTCATCTTATATGAAATTAATATATTTTCCGAGTATTACATGATAAGGCATCTTCACTTTTGAATTCCATAAATAAGCGTTTTTGTTGTATGATATATTTTATTTTTTGGTTATTGCTATTTAATTTCATTTTAAGCTGATTTTATTATATATATCTTTTGTAATTCAATTCTAAAATATTAAATGATTTATTTCAATTTTAAGTCCTACATAGTTTTCATTTCTTTCAATTTTATCTCTAATTTGAAGTTTAAATTTTTTGATTTAATACTGAAGTTTAATTTTGATTTTTATAATCAGGTCATTATGATTTAGGTTTTAATTTCTACATGTTGCTTACTTTTAATTTATTTATTATATAACTATTATTTATTAATATATTTTACATGTTTACTTTTTTAAATGATTCATTTGTATTAAATTATAAAGTGTGAAACAATGCTAAAATAAAATGATTTAATATTTAAACATATTATTTTCAAATGTTACAATTTTTAAATATATTTTAAAGAAATATTTTAATAGATAAATACAATAAATATGTGCATCTCATCTGTATGCAAATTAGTTTTCTATAAATCTGACTAAATCAATATAATGAAATTTAAAAAAAAATTTAAGGTTACTATTGTTTTAGAAGAGTGCTTTAGAAAATATTAAAAAATGTTTTTGAAAATTTTAATTTAATTACTTTTTTTAAAATTTTAGTATCACAGTTTGTTTTTATATAATGTCTAGATTAATCATTGAGCTCACTCTAGTGGATATGATAATACTCTAGAATGCCATATTTTTATGTGCTAATTGCATATTTATTTTGAGTATGATTCTATTAATTTGGGCTATTTATGGTCTTTTATCTTATAGGGACTAAATTGGAGGCAAAAGCAAAATTAAGGGCCAAAAGCGTGAAATTAAAGATAAAATGGGCCAATGTGCGACAAAGGAAAAATTGGTGCCAAAAGTGCAAACATAGAGGACACAAGGGCTGAAATGCAAAAAGAAGACTTTTTATTCTATTAGACTCTATTTTAATTATATTAGTATAATTAATATTAAGATAATTATTAAGAATTATTTAATTTAGGATTTATTTTATTTACCTTTGATTATTTGTAATTATCTTTAGGAATTTAAGTAAGACTAGTCTACCTATCTTAGCACTATAAATAGGGATGGAGTGACTTAGTTTGGTGGTTCATCTTTTTCTGTAACACTCTCCCCATAAGTATTTGTTCTTTCATATTTCTTTTTAATAAAACCTCAATTTATATATTTATTTTCTTTTCCACCACAACCACGAGCCACTAAAACCCATCTAGCCAAAGGTTGCCGAAAATCCCTAAAAAAAAAGGGTTCTTGAGGTTTAGAATCCATACTTAGCCTTCTCAACAGGGTATTCATCGTTTCTCCGCATTACGGGGCTGACGCTTCGTCCATGTCCCTTAAGAAGTAATCTTTTCAACGTTTGCAAGGAACGGCCGCTTTGTATATTTTGAGAAGGTTGCACAGTCGGTTCGTTAGCTTACTCGTCAGAGGTTGGTGAGCCCAAGAGACAAAATGGCGTGGGATTCGCCATTAAGAAACGTTGATCTAGCATAGATGACCCCACAAGAGCGATTGTTGGCTAGAGTCAGGTGGAGAAATTCAAGTCTAAATCCTTGGAGTTGGTGGTCGCAGGCGTCCTTTTCCACTGTAATTGGCTTATCCGAGTTGAGAATGATCATCTAAAAGCCAAAGATTGAACCCAAGGCGGATCGAGGCAACTGGAGGCTGGAATCTCTCCACATAAGAAACTTTCTCTAAACTCTTTCTTTTTATTTTCCTCATTTTAATTTTCGTAATTATTCTCGTAATTTCAATTCGTCTTAAATTCTATTTTTTTATTTTTCCAGATCGAAACTATTAATTCTATTTTTTATTTTCCCAGGAACGCAAGTTTTCCTGGTCAAGAAATTGTCCAGGATTTCGAGAAACAAGCATTCGTATAATCCGATCCCTGAGGATTCGACTCTACTTCCCCTTTACTGTTATATTTACTATTTTACAGGGAATAGGATATATTTGGTGCTTTCAACGACACATCAAATTTTGGCGCCGTTGCCGGGGATCGATAATGTACTAATCTTTTTTTTGTTTTCTATGACCAAATTTGCTCCAGGCACTCTTGCATTTGACTCGGAGATTGAAAAGACTGCAAAAGCTAATCGCAAGGAAACAAAGCTAAGGAAAAAGCAGTCAGCGGTGGTTGAGACTCAAAGTAATCCACCAACAGAAATCAGAATCGACGATGAAGCAGAGTCTAGGGTTAACAAAAACCCTACTCAAACATTTGAAAGTAAAGTAGAAGAAGTCGATTCACCTGAAGAGGTGCTTGAAACAAGGGTTTACGAAAACCCTAATTTAGTACCCCAACTAATGGCTTAAACAATTCGGCAACTAGCCGAAGCTCCAACAGAACAACCGCCACTGTGCATCGCATATCCTACTATGGATACCGATTTTGAACTGAAATCAGGGTTAATTCAATTGCTGCCAACTTTTCGAGGGTTACAAAATGAAACCCCATAAACATTTGAAGGAGTTTCATATGGTTTGTCTGAGTATGAAACCTCAAAGCGTAACTGAGGATCAAATTAAATTGCATGCTTTCCCTTTTTTCTTAACAGATTTAGCTAGGGAATGGTTATTTTATTTACCTCCTAGATCTATTACTACTTGGGATGATTTATCTCGGTTATTTCCCAACAGGTTTTTTTTTAGTATCTAGAGCAGCTGAGCTAAGAATAGAGATCGTGAGAATAAGGCAGAAAGAAGCAGAGACTCTTTATGATTATTGGGAGCAGTTTAAAAAGTTGTGTGCGAGCTGCCCACAACACTGTATTACAGAGCAATCTCTCTCCAAGACTTCTATGAAGGTTTGAAACCAATGGAGATGAATATGGTAGATACTGCTAGTGGAGGTGCGTTGCTCAACATAACTCCTTAACAAGCAAGGGACTTAATCTCCATAATGGCTGCAAATTCTCAGCAGTATTGAGCTCATCCTGAACCCCAAGAAGGGTTCATCAGCTAAGTAATTCTTCCATAGAAGATAGACTTGATAGACTTACTAATATTGTGAGCTCTCTTGTTGCAGAAAAAGCTAAACCAGCTCGGTTATGTGGAATATGTGCTACACCTAAGCACATAACTGATGCATGTCCCAGTTTGTATGACGACACTTATCTCATTTAGATGCCGTGGAAAATTTTTCTGGCCCACCACAAAGGCATTATAATCCCTATACTAATACCTACAACCCAGGGTGGAGGGACCATCCTAACTTAAGTTATGGAGCTAATCCATGGTATAACCAACCATACCAAAACCGACCACTACAACAGCCACAAAATCCAGGTAACTCTCTAAAAGCTCTTGTCAATAAATTAGCAGCTAATGTCCTTGATTTTCAACAGAAAATAGAGGCATCCATAAGGGACTTGACCACATCAATTGAGAGAATAAGTTCTCAAGGGAAGCTGCCATCACAAACAGAGCCAAACTCGAGGCAAAACGCGAATGCAGTAACGCTGCAAAGTGGTAAGGTACTAGAACCTATTCTTGACAGGAATCTTGACCAAGAAATCGCAAGAAAAACTCGAAAAAGATGAACAGGTCCGACCGAAACCCCCACTACCTAAAATTCAACCTCTATTTCCAAAACGATTCAACCAGTGTCGAAGAGGTAAGGAGGACAAGGAAATCCTCGAAACATTTAAGAATGTCGAGATTAACATTCCGTTGTTGGATGCCATCAAGCAAATACCGAGGTATGCTAAATTTCTTAAAGAGGTTTGCACCAACAAACGAAAATTAACAGGTAATAAAAGGGTTAATGTTGGTGAAAATGTGTTCGCAGTATTACAGCAGAAAATACAGACAAAATGTAAGGATAGGGGCATGTTTGCAATACCATGCAAAATAGGTCATTTGGGAATTAAAAAGGCTATGTGTGATCTAGGAGCCTCTATAAATATAATGCCATATTCTATTTATGAATCACTTAACGCAGGTTTTTTGACAAAAATAGATGTTATCATTCAACTGGCAGACAGATCCATTGTGCATCCCAAAGGAGTCCTCGAGGACGTGTTGGTAAAAGTTAACGAACTTATTTTCCCTATAGATTTTTATGTGATAAAAATGGAGGAGGATAGTACTCTTGGATCTTCAGATCTATTATTGGGACAACCCTTCCTTAGTACGGCTAGTACTAAAATTGACGTTCGAAGTGGAACTCTCATGATGAAGTTTGATGGGGAGATTGTGAAATTTAACGTCTACGATGCTATTAGCCATCCCAGTGAAATCTTGAGCATAAATTGTGTCGACATAATTGACTCATTAGTGGAAGAAAATTTTGAGTCGATTCATGATTTTAAATATGACCTTGATAAATTTGAATCTGTTAATGAGTTATTATCTCCAAGTACTAAACTTTTACCTTCCATTATACAGACACCAAAGTTGGAGTTGAAACCGCTTCCTGAGTATCTGAAATATGCATTTTTGGGTAAAGATGATACCCTACCAGTTATAGTCTCCAATAGACTCTCCACGCATGAAGAGGAAAGTTTAGTTCGTATACTAAAATGTCATAAGGAGGCGATTGGCTGGAGCATTGCAGACTTAAAAGGAATAAGCCCTTTAACGTGCACACATAGGATTTACTTGGAGGATGACACGAAACCAAGGCAAGAGGCACAAAGACGACTAAATCTGAATATGATGGAGGTAGTAAAAAAGGAAATAATCAAGCTTTTAGATGCTGACGTAATATACCCCATTTTGGATAGCAGATGGGTAAGTTCGGTGCAAGTCGTGCCCAAGAAAACGGGTGTGACAGTAAAGAAAAAATGCTGAAGGTGACTTGAGCCAACCCGAGTACAAAATGGGTGGCATGTCTGCATTGATTACAGGAAGTTGAACTCTTACACTAGAAAAGATCATTTCCCCCTTCCCTTTATTGATCAAATACTTGAAAGGTTAGCTGGAAAAATTCACTTTTACTGTCTTGATGGATACTCAGGTTTTTTTCAAATACCGATCGACGCTAGAGGACCAAGAGAAGACCACTTTTACATGTTCATTTGGTACATTTGCGTATAGGAGGATGCCGTTTGGTCTTTGCAATGCGCTGGCTACTTTCCAGATATGCATGATGAGTATATTCTCTGAATATGTGGAAAAAATAATCGAAGTTTTTATGGATGATTTTACTGTTTATGAAAATTGTTTTGATGAATGCCTTAAAAACCTAATGATAATTTTGAGCAGGTGTATAGAATTCAAGCTTGTCTTAAATTATGAAAAGTGTCATTTTATGGTAGATAAGGGTTTAATTCTAGGTTACATAGTTTCTTCTAGGGGAATTGAGGTCGATAAGGCCAAAATTGACATTATAAATTCTTTGCCTTATCCCTCTACTGTTAGGGAAATTCATTCTTTTCTTTGCCATGCAGGGTTCTATAGACGCTTTATAAAGAATTTCTCGAAAGTAGCAGAAATTGGTCTCCGCTCCTATAATGCAACCGCCAAACTGGAAGTACCTATTTGAAATTATGTGCGATGCAAGCGAACGCAGTGTAGGGGCTGTATTAGGGCAAAGGATAGACAAGAAACCCCATGTCATTTACTATGCTTCGAAAACCCTAGATGCGGCACAAAGCAACTACACCACTACGGAAAAAAAACTTTTAGCCGTTATATTTGCTTTAGATTAATTTTGACATTATTTATTGAGATCTAAAGTAATTATTTTTTCTGATCATGTAGCTCTCAGGTACTTGATCGTAAAGAAGGAAGCAAAGCCGAGGCTCATTAGGTGGATTTTGTTGCTCCAAGAGTTTGACGTCGAAATTTGAGACAAAAGGGATGCGAGAATTTAGTGGTTGACCACTTAAGCAGAATAAAAGTACCTTTTAACGACGTCCCTATTAAGGAAGAATTCCCTGACTAAAGCCTATTCTCGACCGAAGCACGTTTCCCATGGTATGAAGATATGGTAAACTTTCTAGTCGCATGTTCATTACCCACTAAGTTAGCATGTTCAGTAAGGGATAAGCTTAGACGAGAAGCTCGATACTACATCTGGGACGACCCATACTTGTGGAAACACTGTTCGGACCAGATAATACGATGATGTGTTCCAGAAACTGAGGTAACTTTTATCCTTAATTTTTGTCATGCTGAAGCTTGCAGAGGACATTTTGGCCCTAAAAGAACTGCTCATAAGGTATTAGAATGCAGGCTATATTGGCCCACAATTTTTCGAGACGCATATAACTTCTGCAAGTCTTGCAATAGATGTCAACGTACAGGTAACATCACTAAACGAAATCAGATGCCCCTATCCCCGATTCATGAATGCGAAATCTTTAATGTTTGGGGCATCGATTTCATGGGCCCATTCATTTCTTCATTTAGTAATATATATAATTCTCGCGGTAGACTATGTTTTTAAATAGATAGAAGCAAAGCCTACTCATAATGATAATGCCAAAATAGTTGTGGAATTTCTAAAACGATCTATTTTTTCCAGCTTTGGCACACCTCGAACGCTAATTAATAATCTTGGCACCCATTTTTGCAATAAAATCATGGAGGCACTATTTTTAAAATATGGAGTTCATCACCGTATAGCTACGGCATACCATCCCCAAACAAATGGACAAGCCGAAGTCTCAAATAGGGAGATAAAAACTATTCTGGAGAACATAGTTTGGCCCAACCGAAAAGATTGGAGTCTTCGCTTAATGACGCACTGTGGGCTTATCGGACGCCATATAAAATACCAATTGTAATGACCCTATACAGGCTCATTTTTGGTAAAGTTTGCCATCTTCTGGTAGAGTTAGAGCATAAAGCCTATTGGGCGGTTCGATAATGTAATATGGAGTTAGACCCTGCAGGAAAGGCGAGGAAGTTAGATATCCAAGAGTTGGAAGAAATTCGCAACGATGCTTATGAAAACGCCTGTATTTATAAAGACAAGACCAAGTTGTTTCATGATAAAAAAATCGCTCAGAAGCATTTTTCGGTAGGAAAAAGAGTTTTACTTTATAACTCTGTATTGAAATTATTTCCAGGTAAGCTTCGATCACAATGGCAAGGACCTTTTGTTGTTACTCAAGTATTCTCTCACGGTGTGGTTGAAATAGAAGGTGAAGAATCAGGGAAGCGATTCATAGTCAATGGCCAACGGTTGAAGCTGTTTTACGAGAATTTTCAAGCTCACTCGATTGAAAAGATTTATTTAGAGCCTTCGTAGAACCGTTTAAATCGTCGAGCTAATGACGTTAAACAAGCGCTTATTGGAAGGCATCCCAATCTTTATTTTTCTTTTATTTATTTTCATCTTTGTTATTATTTACTATCTATTATTTTCTTTTCTTTAATTCATTTTTCTTTTAATATTTATTTTTGTTTAAATATTAATAAATTTCTCTTCTTCCATCTAGGTAGACGGAGTTAAAATACGAAGAAAATAGAGCCAAATAGCCCTTTCCACGGTACCAAACAACCCCCTTATTCCAGATTATATTTTAGCTCAGAATACTATATCCTCGTAGCCAAATAGTCTTATTCCAGCCCTAGAACCCCTTAAACCTGCAAACAAACACCCTTTTCTAGCCAAATAAAACCCCAAAACCTAAAATATTATTTAATTCCCTTTCACCTTAACTTCTTGCCGCCGAACTCACCCTTCTCCCCCTCCAAACGCCGCTCACCATTTGCCCTACAACATTTTCCGTTGGCCGTCCGTAATGGTGTAAACACGGAGTCGCGCCACCACCGAACCTGCGTTCACCGTCAACTCGAGTCACCGTCGCCTCTCCACGCTTCAAGTCGTCGATTTAACTGATGTTCCCTCTTCTTCATCTTTCTCATTGTCTCAAATTTTCTCTCACTCTCCCTCCCCTTCCTCTTCTCCTCCATGACCGCCACCCAAGTCGCCGTGCCCTCTACGCCATCCCCTTCATGCGCGAGCAGTCTGACCATCGCACCGACATCTCTTTTATGCCACTTGATTTCTCCTTCGCACAATGGCCACGAGTTATCATCCTCTGCTTCTTCACGAGATAACTGAATGCTTGCTCTCTCTCCACCGTCACCGACACAAGAGCCCCAATCGCCGTCACGCCACGCATCACTCGAACCGGCGCATAGGCCTTGTCGTCGTCAATCACAACGTGCAGCCCGAATGAATAATGCAACAATGGACCCCTCCTCTGACACCGAGCCCTCCCAACTTCAGAAACACCCACGGCGACGACCTGAGCCCGCTCTGAGACACCTTCAAGTTCTTCCTCTAACGACACGACCGACTCCTCAACACAGACTAACGAGCACAGCCCGATGCCTTCTCGGGGCCGAACCTATCGTTCCCGCATCAATGTTTTACCCCCGGAGACCCATTTGCACGTAACCTTACTTTTACTTCTGATATTGCTCGAACTGGTATGATTTTCTTCGACATAAAACGATAATACCTTGTAAATGTCTGTTGATACCTGTTTTGGCTGCCTTGCATATTGAAACCACTGTTACAGATTATTTTAGGAATATTGGATGGGTTAGAAATTTTGATGTGCCTCATTCTGCCTATTATAAACTTGTTTTAGAATTTTATTCTACTTTTCAATTTCATCGGCATAGTCCTATTTCGTTAGATACACTGGGTGTTGTCCAATTCAGGTTATTAGGTACCATGCATAGCTTATCTCTTATTGAATTTAATATTGTTTTATCTTTCGTAACTGAAGAGTATGCTATATCTCATGATTTTTAGAACAGTTTGTATACATTTTCTACTGATTTTAAGGCTGGCGAGGCTTTTTCTTTGCTAACTAATAATGCTAAATCTATGTATAGCCCAAAAATATCAAAGGATCTATGGTTTCGCGACCCCGCCTTATGTTACATACACCGTTATTTTGCTTCCAATTTCTCAGGCCGTCGAGATGCTCCGGCAATCGTCTCAAAGAGGAAATTATTATTTTTATGGTGTATGTATACCGGACGTCCGGTTAATTTGGGTTATTGATTTGCACTTCAATTTGAGCATGTTATCAAAGCTAAGCTCCCTCTAATTTTGGGTTCTCTTATTACACAACTGTTGTTTTCCCTTCATGATTCTAACACTCCTATTTTAGATTTACATGTCGCTTGTCAGGCCGACCCTTTAGATGCTCGATGCCTTGACTCAATGGGGCTACTTCTTGGCACCCCTTCATCCTTCCGCTTTTCCCTCCTGGTGTTCGTTCTACACCAGAGTCTTTCGACAAAGAAATCAAAATGACGCACCAGCAAATACTCAAGCCCAACCCCCTTCGCCTATTGAGCAACGCTTGGAACGCATCGAGGCTCGACTCGACACATTTGGCCAGCAACTCACAGAACTCATTGCTTTCCTCCGCAGTCGATAGTAACTACACGAGGAGTTTTTCTAAACTTATCTACCTATTTATTACTTTTACGTCCACATTGAGGACAACATGTTTTAAGTAGGGGGAGGTACTTTTCATATTACTGCCTTCTGCTGTGATTTGTGTTTACTGCTTGAGGCTCCATTCTGTCCATATTTTGTTTTATTATTTTTTTTTATCGCTTTTCATGCCCAAGAATTTGACCACGACTTGCCTCTATTTGACCTACATGCATGATTCTTGGCTACTAAGTCAGTTATGATTTTGTTTGTTTGATTTTATCTCCACTGTTTTATTTTTATTAGGCTAAAAATAATTATGATTAATAAGTTAACTCTATCTTGCTTTTCGTAAAATTGATCAAGTTTAATATCAAGTGGACACTTAATACATTTGCATGCCTAAATTATGTTCATGTCTATTAGGTGATTACTAAAACTTATTTTCGACACTTGATTATTTTTCTTAGGTCCTCTTAAAATTAAAATTTCATGTAAATTTTGTTTAATAAATGTTTCCAAGGTTATAAGTGCAGCTTAGAACGTGGTATCGATCGAAAGCAACCGGGTAGGGTGCTTGGGTTGTCATTCTACTTCGCGTCAAAAGGTTGTGTGACGTGATGGGTAAAACTCCGCTAACCGGAAATAAATAATTTTAAGGAGTATGTTGGGCTGAGTAACCGGGGTGGGGTGCTTGGGTTGTCATCTCTCTTCGCGTCAAAAGGTTCAATATATTCCTAAGCAGTTTATATATTAAAAAAATTAAATAAAAATAGTACTAATAAAATTGCAGTTGGGGCTAAAGAAGGAAATAAATAGAGTGTCTTGGTAGGTTTGGTAATTTACCTAAATAGCATTAAATAATTCAAGACGATTTTAATTTTTGTGTGTGTTAATTAGAAAACTTTTTCTGTTTTACTTAAAGCAAGTTTAGAAGTTCTCTTTATTTTTCATATGCATTTTTGACTGATTTTTATAAAATTTTGGAGTAGAATTTCTTTCAGGATCTAATTTTCACAGTAGATAGGAACCATACTTGAGGGCAAGCATGGGCTAAGTAGGGGGAATTTGATAATACTCTAGAACGTCATATTTTTATGTGCTAATTGCATATTTATTTTGAGTATGATTCTACTAATTTGGGCTATTTATGATCTTTTATCTTATAGGGACTAAATTGAAGGCAAAAGCGAAATTAAGGGCCAAAAGCGTGAAATTAAAGATAAAATGGGCCAATGTGCCAAAAGTTGGTGCTAAAAGTGCAAGCATGGAGGACACAAGGGCTGAAATGCAAAAAGAATAGTTTTTATTCTATTAGACTCTATTTTGATTATATTAGGATAATTAATATTAAGATAATTATTAAGAATTATTTAATTTAGGATTTATTTAATTTATCTTTATTTATCTTTGATTATTTGTAATTATCTTTAGGAATTCAAGTAGGACTAGTCTATCTATCTTAGCACTATAAATAGGGGATGGAGTGACTTAGTTTGATTGTTCATCTTTTTCTGTAACACTCTCCCCATAAGTCTTTATTCTTTCATATTTCTTTTTAATAAAACCTCAATTTATATATTTATTTTCTTTTCCACCACAACCATGAGCCACTAAAACCCATCTAGCCAAAGGTTACCGAAAATCCCCAAAAAAAAAAGGGTTCTTGAGGTTTAAAATTCGTGCTTAGCCTTCTCAACAGGGTATTCACCATTTCTCCGCATTACGGGGCTGACGCTTCCGTCCATGTCCCTTAAGAAGTAATCTTTTCAACGTTTGCAAGGAACGGCCTCTTTGTATATTTTGAGAAGGTTGCACAGTTGGTTTGTTAGCTTACTGCGTTAGAGGTTGTCGAGCCCAAGAGACAAAATGGCTTGGGATTCACCATTGACAAACATTGATATAGCATAGATGACCCCACAAGAGCGATTGTTGGCTAGAGTCAGGTTCCACCAAATTGAAGTCTAAATCCTTGGAGCTGGTGGTTGTAGGCGTCCTCTTCCACTATAACTGGCTTATCCGAGTTGAGAATGATCATCTAAAAGCCAAGGATTGAACCCAAGACGGATCGAGGCAACTGGAGGCTGGAATCTCTCCACATAAGAAACTTTCTCTAAATTCTTTCTTTTTATTTTCCTCATTTTAATTTTCGTAATTTATTCTCGTAATTTCAATTAGTCTTAAATTCTGTTTTTTTTTTTATTTTTCCAGATCGAAACTATTAATTCTGTTTTTTTATTTTCCCAGGAACGTAAGTTTTCTTGGTCAAGAAATTGTCTAGGATTTCGAGAAACAAGCATTCGTATAATCCGATCCCGAGGATTCGACCCTACTTCCCCTTTACTGTTATATTTACTATTTTACAGGGAATATGATATATTTGGTGCTTTCAACGACGCATCAGGATATTTTGGGAAAACAAAAATATTTAAAAAATAAAATAAAATATTCATTTTAGACGTGATGTAGTAATGTAAAAAGCATGCATTTAAAAGATATTGAAATTCGTTATTATTATGATATTTTAATAAAGATTTAAAAAATTGTAACTCGTTATGAGTCAAATCTCAAAATTATACTTTAATGTTGATTTAGTGTGCAATTTGATGCATGAACTTTGATTTGGTACAATTATACACATGAAACTTTTATTTGAATCAAATATACACATTTAAAGAAATAAATACATCAAACTATATTTATGTTGGATAAATATAATTATTTGTGCACGCAATAAATAAGCAAAAAATGATGCTATATTAATAATTATGTAATTTGTGAAAATTTGATCAAATCAAAATTTCATATATAAAATTGCACAAAACCAAAGTTCATGTATAGAATTACACATTAGACCAAAATTCATGTAAGTGTCACGAGCCTAAACTTTAGCTTAACAAACCATGCGGCCTTACGTAACTTCAAATTGCCTAAGTTAGCATGAACCCTCGAAGTTTGAGAGCTCTAAGAATTCTTTAAGGCACTAATGACAAAAGGCAACTAAGTGAAACAAACGAAATCTAAAGGAAGGAAGCACAAGAAAGCTCTAAGTAAACGCTTTCAATTGTATTACTAAGTAATGAATGATACATGATGCATGATCATAAATGAGGTGGGGAAGGCTTTATTTATAGTTGAGCTCCTTTACATCTAACCGTGTAAATTAAATTACATCAACGATTCAAATTCAAGTCTATCTCAAAAATAATCCTAAGAGATTTAAACTCTCATTAATATTATTTTAAGACTACAAATTAACCTTGCAACTACAATTTAT
Organism: Gossypium rotundifolium; assembly: GCA_025506655.1. Taxonomy (NCBI): domain Eukaryota; kingdom Viridiplantae; phylum Streptophyta; class Magnoliopsida; order Malvales; family Malvaceae; genus Gossypium; species Gossypium rotundifolium. The sequence continues at coordinate 112,055,599 of CP106730.1, forward strand.
TGAACTGTTTATTGAGTCGATAAACTTCAAGTAGATGGATTTTTCAGAATGTACCAAAAAATTAAGGCAATTTTGGTGGAAAATAAGCCCAATTTACTCAAATGATTGCCTTTGAGTTGTTCTTTGCACCTTGGTCACGATCCTTTGTACATGGAATATGCCATTTTCTCTAACCTATTTTAGCAACTCCTCATCATCTAAGAAATACCACAATGCCCTTTTGATTTCCAACTAGCCTTTTATGTCAAATAATCCCTTCTATTGGCCCCAACTTATAATTCTGTCGTCATTTAATTCAATTTAGTTTGTCATAGGAAGCTTTCATTCTAATTTGTCTTTCGAGGGGCTTAATAATTATAATAATTACTCAAAGATATCACATATTTATAATTACATCTACATACAATGATTAGGTTGTGTTGGAAAGTGACATGTTAGGAAAGGTTGAAAATTAAAGGAATTAGGTGGAGAATTAGTGTTGGGTAATTATGTGATGCAAAGTAGCATTCGTAAAACGAAAGTTGTGAAGATCCTTTTCTTGGAGGGCCTTTCGGTGCTAATTGAAGAACCTTCATTGTTTTTTATTATTTTCATATTTCTTTCCGTTGAACATTGAACAGTGGAAGTTCTCTGCCTTAATCTGAATAATTGATCTCCCAGTTTCCTACATAGATAGAAAAAGAAAAAGTTAAAGCCTGCAATTGCTGACTTTGTATGCCCCCCCTCTCTCTTTCTCTGTCTTTTCATTTTATTAGCACCGAAACCGCATTTACTCCATTTGATTTCATGACAAATAGTCAGGTGTTAGTCTAAGGTGCAGGTAACAGTACTATTCACTATGGCAATTGAAGTAATCAGCCCAAGAATCTCGTTTTCTTACTATCTGAATGCAGAAGCCATTGAAGAACATCATCATCATCATCATCACCAGAGTTCCGATTTCGTTTTCAATTTTGGCGATAGTTTTGTCCAAGAATTGTCTTCAGCTGATGAGCTCTTCTCTAATGGCAAGATTCTACCCATGGAAATCAAGAAAAAGCCTGTTGTCGCAAAGCCTGTTCCTGTTCCTTCTCCTCCCAAGAAAAGATTGAAGGAATTTTTATCAATGAGTATTGATGATGCAGATGACAAGCCTGCATTCAAATCTTTGTGGCAGTTCAAGAGAAGCATTAGCCTCAACTCTGGAACCAAAACCCTAATCCGCTCTCTTCACTTTCTTTCCCGGAGCAATTCAACTGGTTCAGCTTCAAATCCAAAACCAACAATGCTTTCGAAAGAAACAGAGAAGCAGCATTTGCAGAAGCAACCATCTTTGTCAACAAAATCATCGCACTCACATTCTTCTGGTGCATTTTATGCTTACACTAATTCTACAACACACAAGTCTCCATTAAAGAGCAGCAATTGTGGATCATATGGAAATGGAGTTGGAGTCAATTCTGTTTTGATTTCCAATGTATCGGTGGTGAGTTTTTTTGGGTTTGGTTCACTCTTCTGTAACCCGAAGGGTAAAAACAAGAAAAAATGAATACATTACTTCTTAGTTGAGTTTAGCTGTCCATGAACTAGCATATCTGTAAATTGAAGAGAGCAAGAATCCTAATATTCAAGGTACCATGGGTATCCATTTACTTTTCTGAGGGTGAAAACAACAGTAAAACAATTGATCAGATGGATGGTGTTTGTCATTTTTCATGCATACCATAATGATAATGGTCATGGACTTAGCAGACAGGTAAACATGGTATTTCTCCTTCATGGCTGTCAATTCTTTCTTTTCTTATTTATCTATTTATGTTTCGATGAATAAGTTATTAGTGGCTATCTTTAATTCTCATTGTTGTTTCCTTTGATTTAAAATACGTAAAAGTAAATAGATTGGGCAACTGGGTCGAGGAGGGACCATGTTTTTGTGTCTGTTATGTTGTATCTGGGTTAAAGACAAACGAGTTCCTAATTGATTGGCTTTAGAAAATAAAAGGTGATGATGACTCATGGTTTGGCTTTAGAAAATTAAGAAGAAAGTGATGATTAAGTGGTCCTCTCAGCTTCCAATCTGCTTATCTATAAAAAGATTTGCTAATGAAGGACAACATCCTTGTTGCTGGCTAGTAGCAGAGTTCTGTTTCAACCCACTTAAGTCGATCTATGTTATTTGGTTTAGTTGGTTTCCTCATATATATAGCCATTGGTTTTGTTGCCTACTGTAGCTGCTATTGGTTGTTATTTCCTCGTTCTCCTCCCGGTTGCCTCTTCTTACTATGATGCTGCCTACTACAGTGCTGCTGCTTCATTCTCCTCTTGGTTGCCTCATCCTCCTGCAATCTTGCTGGCTACAGTTGCCTCATTATACTCTTGTTGTTGTGTTGGCTTATGCTAGTTGATGTTGTTGCGATGTTCGCCTCTCTACTGTCTCCTCTTACTTTAGTACTACCTGGTACTCTGATAGTTGTCTTCATGCCTCTGTTGAAAAGGAAATGGCGAATACAGGAAAAATGTACTTCAGAAGGCAGGGTGTTTTGGAGAAACTGTCCTTAAAATAGCTTATTTCCCGCTCTCTCTTGTGCATGACAACTAGGAAATGATATTTCTAAAATACAATGCATTAATTTCGGGGTAAATATCCCATATATACCAAAAAAAATTAAATTATTTACGTAAATAGGCCAGTTTGAAGAATATTTACGGAAAAGGGCCGTTTCCCCCCAAAACGCGTCCACGTCGGTAGCTTTTTGGGGAAACAAAAAGCGCCCCATGAATAACCGGAAAAACGCTACGACGTGGACGATATTTTTCCCTCCGAATTTTTGGGCTAGGGAAAAAATATATATAGGGTTTTGGACAAAATATATTAGCATAAAAATTAATTGAATTTTTGTGACAGTAGTCTCCGGCAAAATAATTTTGAGAAGACATTTCTGAACAAACAGTGGTCAAAAACGTTTTCAGCAGGGTGCACTGTCAGCAGGAGTATTGAAAAGAGCTCTCACGTGGACGCTCTTTTGCTATAGTAGTCTCCGGTAAAATTAATTTGAGGAGACGTTTCAACAAACAAGGCTAAAAACGCTTCAAAGATGGTGCACCGTCGAGAGAGTCTTGAAAAGAGCTCTCATGTGGACGCTTTTTACTACTGATGAGTCTCCGGCAAAATTAATTTGAGGAGACGTTTCAACAAACAAGGCATAAAAACGCTTCAATGGGTGCATTGTCGCAGAGTATCGAAAAGAGCTCCCACGTGGACGCTTCTTTTCTTGCATGAGTCTCCGCAAAATTAGGCTATAAATCACCAAATTTCATTCTCAAAGTTGCATAAGGAAATTGAGGCAAAAGAAAAAAAACTAAAATGAGTGAACGATTAATCTTTGTTATTTACTACGATGGTGAAGTTTGTGACACCGAAAATGGTGTTTTTTCTTATCAGAGAACACAACACGACTGAGTTTTAATCGGAACATCGATTTGGTAAAACTTTGCAAAAGAATTAGGCGTAAAATATTCAGAACAACGCCAATGAAAGTTTAGTCTATTAAGTATAGATTTTGCGCTTCGGTTGATCCGGTGAGATATGACTCATTCGACATCAAAAGTCCTCGGAGCTTTGAGGCAATGGTGGAGACTCATCTTGCCAGTGGATCACCCTATATCGAGGTATATGTAGAATTTTCATCTCCAAGTGATCTTTCTGCGACCTCAACATCTACCGCCGCTCGAGGGAATACACGACCCAAGCCGACACTGTAAGTGGGAGGCAAAACACGTAAGTGCCCGTGTGCGATGGTAGTATGGAAAACATAACCCCTGCACGACACTCGGTTGGTGGATGGGACATGCATATCCGTCCTTCGACGTCCGATGATAGAAATACGTATTTGGGGATGTCATCAACTTCTAGTGGTTGACAATCCACATATGATTGGGATCTTTACGAAATATGTTTAAGGAGGGATGATGTACTCCCGACGACATCCACCGGCGAGGGGCCTTCGTTTGTTGCAGGTTATAGAGGGTCGACGATGAATCCGATGTGGATCCACCTCGGGAGCCAAGGCCCGATGGTGCAGAAGTTGGATTATTTTCTGAACCGGAGCCCGTTTCAATTGTACCTGAAGACGTTGAGGGCGGTTCAGACGAAGAAGAAGAAGATCCGCTATTCAGTATGCGTACTTCCCTCCAATTTCACATGCATAATGTCGATCTATCTCAAGATAATGCATTGGAGTTTCCTGAACTACCACACTGGTTGCGTAACCGTACAAATTCTTCGTTGGATTCGGACCAATTAGAAGTTGGTAACCAGTTTTCCAACAAGAATACTTTTCTTGCTGCATTGAAACAATACAGCATTAGGAACAGGGTTAACTACAATGTCGTTAAATCTAAGCTCGATAAGTACGAGGCAAAGTGTGCAGTGCAAGACGGCACATGTTCATGGAAAATCATGGAGTCGTTGAGAAAAAGGGCAGGGTTGTGGGAGATCAAAAAGTACAAAGGTCCACGTACATGTCTTGCCGGTACAGTACCACTATGTGTTCAATGATTTTGAATAACACTAATATTATGTAATGTTGCATTATTTAACGTACTTCGTTGACAAGTGTAACATAAGATCATCCGAAGACGGATTCAGATATGTTGGCTGACTTAATAATCCCGAAGGTGAAGGCTGATCTCAAGACTACGGTGCCGGCCTTAATTGGCAATATTCGTAGCCAATTGGGGTACACGCCTCTTCTGTAAAGGCTTGGATAGCCAAGCGTATATGCGTTAGAAAAGTTGCACGATCGGTGGGACGCCTTCATAAAATGAAGTGTGGCAGTGGTGTCAGGTGCTGGAGAGATATGTCCCAAACAGCACAACAGACCTTGAAACGGAACCAGCGTACTACAATGATCGTCTGCTCCATGGATGCGCAGTGTTCAAGTGTCTGTTCTGGATATTTAAGCAATGTCGAGATGCCTTTATATACTGCAAGCCATTGGTACAAATTGACGGTACCTTTATGTATGGTAGATATAAGTATCGGCTATTGCTAGTTGTGGCACAAGACGGCTGTGGGAGAATCTTTTCGATTGCGTTCGCAATAACACCAGGGGAGTTAGGTGATGACTGGGACTTCTTCCTATCTAGGTTAAGGAGGCATGTCTACCCCCAACCTGACATATGAGTTATATCAGATCGGGGCCCTAGAATACTTGTGGCAATAGAACTCCAGGGAAGCATGTGGCATCGCACACACCATCAATATTGCCTGAGGCATGTTTCATCCAACTACTATAGGCAACATCGATCTAAAAGACAGCGACGGCAAGTGACCGATATGGGTATGAAATATCTATTAATATAATTTCATTTGTAATATTCAATTTATTCTCAATTGAAGAGTGGTATGTAATATTCGCTATCAACGTATATTGGCAGGGTACGAGATCAATAAAGACTATTTTCATGAGATGTTGGCCAGTTTGCGCTCAGATAACGCCGAAGGCGCAAACTACCTGTGCAATATTCCTTTCGAACAATGGACACAAGCATACGACGGCGGCCTACAATATGGTCATATGACCACAAACCTGGCCGAATGCATAAATTCTGTTCTAAAAGGAACCTGTCATCTGCCGATTACATCGGTTGTGCGAGAGACATATTTTCGCTTAAGCGGCACTATTTCCAAGAGAGCAATGAGTTATAGAGGCGATGCAAGGAGGCCATGTATGGAGCCGAAGGTCTTGCAAGAAATAAATAAAGGCGAAGGCACGGCCAACACCATGCACACAAGGTGTCACGATCGCTATAGCCTATGGTTTCGTGTCACGGAGTTTGATGATCGAACCAAGGTATTGTTGGCGGGCATTATCGTGTACACTTGACAAATAGGACTGTGGATCGTAGGATATTTGATGCACTTCATTACCCATGCGCCATGTACTTGCGGCTTGTCAGAATCTCCGTCTTGATCCCATGAGCTATGTCGACGAAGTGTATAAATTAGAAAACATGTACAACGTGTGGAGACACGTATTCCCACCAGTCCCAGATGAACGTAAGTGGCCGTCGGTATCGCTTGCACCGTATAAGCTGTTGCCGGATAGACAATTGAGGCGCAAACCAAAAGGTCGACCTTGCTCGAGTAGAATACGCAACAATATGGATATCCGAGAAACGAGCAACCAAAGTCGGCTGTGCAGATGGTGTAGGAACCCGGGCCATACATCTCGCTCGTGTCCAAATCGGAATAGTTGACCGTGCTCTTAGCTTTTTTGTCTCCTTATGGCTATGTAATTTCTATTTTTTTGGAAGAAAACGATGAATTTTTGTACAAGAACTTTTATTTTATTCAAGTTATTAAAATTAAATTACAAAATTACAAAAAAACCATTTCATTTTATCAAATATATTAAAATAAATTAAAAATTAAATTACAAAAAAAATTAAATTAAACTTAAATTTTATTAAATATATTAAAACTAAATTACAAAAAAAATTAAACCATTTCTATTTTATCAAAGATATTAAAATTAAATTACAAAATAAAATAAAATAAAACTCAAATTTTATTAAATATATTAAAACTTAATTACAAAAAATTAAATCATTTTATTTTATCAAAGATATTAAAATTAAATTAAAAAATTAAATTACAAAAAATAAAATTAAACTCAAATTTTATTAAATATATTAAAACTTAATTACAAAAAAAATTAAACCATTTCTATTTTATCAAAGATATTAAAATTAAATTAAAAAATTAAATTACAAAAATAAAAAATTAAACTCAAATTTTATTAAATATATTAAAACGTAATTACAAAAAAAAAATTAAACCATTTCTATTTTATCAAAGAGATTGAAATTAAATTACAAAAAAAATTAAACTCAAATTTTATTAAATATATTAAAACTTAATTACAAAAAAAATTAAACCATTTCTATTTTGTCAAAGAGATTAAAATTAAATTACAAAAAAATTAAACTCAAATTTTATTAAATATATTACAACTTAATTACAAAAAAATTAAACCATTTCTATTTTATCAAAGAGATTAAAATTAAATTACAAAAAAAATTAAACTCAAATTTTATTAAATATATTAAAACTTAATTACAAAAAAAATTAAACCATTTCTATTTTATCATAGAGATTAAAATTAAATGACAATAACAATTAAAATTAAATTACAATAACAAAATAAAATTCGAGGGTTTAGGGTTTAGGGTTGATGCTTGGTGGTAACCAAGCCACACACAAGGCGGTCGTGCTTCACATGACTGGATTCCTCCTTCTTCTAGTTTCCGACGGGTCGTGGAACCTCAAGGAGAATCGGGTTCCTCCAAAGAAGGGTCCGGTTTTGGGTGTTGCGATGATGACCCACCTTGACAAAATAATGACCCCGGAGGTGTTTGCATAAACCACGGCGGGGTGATCGCATCTGTCTGCCAAGGAGCCCGGTAGAAAGAAGTGCTCCCGATGGTCGGCCAATGGAGTAGTCGAACGGACTCGAACCCGCCATGCATTCCAACCTGGGTGGACCGGGAAAAGGAAACATATATGGGTTAGGAGGATACATATAAGGGGTAGGGTACGCACCTGGCATAAACAGTAGACGTTGTGATGTCGGTGTTGTCGGCTAAACTGATGGGCCCGGTGACTGTGTCGGTGCTATTGATGGCCCCATCTCATCACCCCTTCTCTTTGGATTTAAAGGGGCCCGACGTTCCCTTCGCTCGCGAAGTTGCCATCGCCTCTCTTCTTCCGACAACAGATACGGCTTGCCATGGATCCTAAACCATGGCATGTACTCTGGCACGCACGCTAACTCAAGAATGATGATCGATTCCCGGATAGGTAAAAAGTCATACCGGTTCTCCCACATCTCGATATGACCTGACCAAAATCTTGGCCAATCCGTGTGCAGCTACCGTAAGTCCACTTTGTGCTCATCATTGAGCACCTCAAGTGGCACGGGAATCGGTTGTCGAAATCTAAATTGCCGCAGAACCTGATTTGACTGGTGCATCTCCACGGTCGCATAGGTGATCAATGGGACCTTAACGTGCCAACTGTTCCGATTTTGGAAGAACTCCTCCGGAATTACTGCCCGAATTTTTGGATCCTCGTACGGTGTCCATTGAAACTATATTAACATTATCAAAATATTAGTTATATACATAATACTAGACACTACATACGAAATACTAAATTATAATAACAAAATTCGAAACTTACTTGTGATTTCGACCGTTGGTCCAATAGGAGCCGTATATCCTCAAGCGAGTTAGGTATTCCAACATGACTCACCGAATGGTTCCACCTAGTTAAATAAACTTTTAGCATGCAATTATACTATAAATCTATGAAATAATTGTAAAATACAATATTAAATTTACCTCATTATCAGTGGGAATGAATATGACTGGTCGAGTCAAGGACGTAAAAATGGAAATCGAAACCCTGCCCATGACTGCAGTAGTGATAGGCAACCTCCGATTTTTATTTTACTCGGCTGCATCGCCCCGCACATCTCCCGGTACAACCTCGATAGCACGATAGACCCCTAACTCAATTCACCGACTGCTCTAAAATCAACAAGTTTCAGGAGCCATCTTAGGTAAACGAGGTTTCTAGAGAGGTCCAGCATCAGATAGCCTCCAATTATCTGAAGAATGTATGCCCGATCATACCGTATTCTTTCTACTTCGGTCGAACCCTCGTTCGACTCCAGAAATGTGTCTCGTAACCAGGCCATATCGATCCGAGCTCCTTGAATTCTATCCGGAATGGCACCCAGAAGCTCGTAGCATACGGCCATCCAATCGGTAGATGTTGCGGACCCGGTGACTACCGACCCGTCCACCGGTAATCCCAACTGCAACTGCACATCTTCTAGAGTGATGGTACACTCTCCGCATGGCAGATGGAAAGTGTGCGTCTCGGGTCTCCACCTCTCTATCAACACGCTGATCAAAGGCGGCTCCAACTTGAACCCCCGGCCTATCATGGCCAGGTGTCAAAACCCGCTTCCCGCAGGTAATTCTCAATGAACGGCGATGGGGGACCATGCATTTTGCGAATATAACATTCCAACACCGATCTACGATTGCTTAAAAATTATAAAATTAAAAATTAATTAAAATTGCATAATTGAAAAAAATTAAATAATATTGAAAATTAAAATTAAAACTAACCATTTGCATTTGCTCGATAGAGATGTGCTTGTTGTCTAAGCGAAGTAATTCCCGCCATTGTATTCGATAAAAAATTTAAAATTTTCCAAAAAAAATATATTAAAAAATTATAAAGGGCTTTTTCAGAATAGTAAGGACTATTTTGAAATTTGAGCGTAAATTTCAAGGACTTTGAGAGAAAATTGAGAGAATATTGAGAAAGGATTGAAGTGTGAAAAAATAAAGGGTTGGGGGTTTTATAGTTTTGTTTTTGACCGTTGGGCCCTAACGGTCAAAAAAAATCCATTGAGGATTTGGCCGTTGTAGGTTAAAATATGCCCTTGAGGGCGTGCTTTGTGCCACCTCAACAAAGCACGCACGTAGCGCCGCTTGGCTGAGGTGGCACAAAGCAATCCCTCGTGGCATCTTTTGTTGTTTCCCAAACGCTACCGACGTGGAGCGTTTTGGGGAAACAACCCTTTTCTGTAAATATTATTCAAACTGGCCTATTTTCGTAAATAATTTAATTTTTTGGTATATATAGAATATTTACCCTTAATTTTGAGTTAGATAAATATCGGTTGCACTCAAATTATTTTAAAATATTATAGTAAAATCCAACTATAGAGAGAGCAAAAGATTGATGTCAACCTTAACAATCATTAAGCTTTCGTACTTACAACATAGCCAAGAAGATGTTAGCAGTGTATGAACAACTTAAATACACTTACTGCACTCCACCAATTCCCAAGTTATGTGGTTCCATAACCCTAAAAAATCTCCATTTAGACTTGGACTCAACTTCAACCCTTATTTCGATCTAAGAATATGACTGATTTTGGACCCAAAATAAACCAAGCCTTAAAATTGGGCCTTGACCCTTTGTTTTAGATTCGAACTTGATGCCTGATTCATGCTTGGACCTAATTCTTGACTTAGGCTTGGACTTGATTCTTTTAACATGGGCTTGAGCCACAATAATAATTAAATCAAAATTTAATTTTGTTTTAAAATTACATTAAAATTTCGATTTTACTCAAAAAATCCAAATAAGTCCATTTCTAATAAACTTAAAGCCCAATTAGCTCAAGATTGAAATGCTCGGACAAAATTAGGTGTCTACACTTGTCGCACAAGCAAGTAAGGTGGACATTGTAAGGAGTCATTGTTGGACTCGGTTTGTCGCCCATATGGTTGTTTCAACCCAGAGCTGTTCATTTTATTTTTAGATCTAAACAATAGGACTTCTAATCAACTCTCTATCAATATCTTATACTGGTTGAAGGGAAAAGATTGATGAGAATTACAAAATCTTAGTTGTCAATTCAGTTATTTGACTATAAAAGAGATAGAGTCGACTCAGAATCATTTTTCTTTAAGAAATCCCAATTTAGTACTTGTGTTTTTGTTTGAAACTAAGCCTATTCATCATACGATCTACGAGTTAGAGAATAGTGGAGAAAACCCGATCGGTTGACAGTAGGGATTGAAGTTATGTGAGAATTTGAAATCAATCTCATAGGATTTTGTAGGGTTGAATTCAATTGGACTTTTAAAAAATTATAGACTAGATTTTGGGGTGATTTTAGTGTCTAATTGTTGATTTTTGAGTTATCTTCGAAATAGTTTTGAATCACCTGGTTTCATGGATTGTAGCTTGAAATATGTTCATTTTTGCAAAGTAAGCAGCTCTCTGCAAAAAGTTTAAGACTAATTGTTGGGTTTCACAAGGGTATATTCGACTAGACTTTTTGAGATCTTCTGATCACCTTTTGAAAAACTCTTGCTTCCAAATTATAGATCTTCAAGCCCTTTTCGCAGCAATTTTTGTATAATTGAATTTGTAATTTTGTAGCTCAATATATGATTATTTCTGTAAAAGAGTGTAGTTACAACTTGTCAAAGTGGACAAAAATACATCTACTTACTAGATTATCAATGATATATTGTTCTTTAACTATTTGAGTTGGTTATGAATGTTTCAAAATTTCGATGCACACACCTTTCATGTTTTACCAACTTTATTTACTCGTAGAAGTTTACTTCCTTTCTTAGGGAATCGGCTGTCTTCTCAACTTTCATTTCTAGATTAAACTTGAGTGTACACGTGCCTTCAAATATGGTCATCAAAACAAATTAAAACTAATTACTACCAATCCCTAACAACGATGTTAAAATTTTATGTGTGTCAAATCCATCAATTTTAATTTCCTATGCCTAAAAATTAAACAAATTTGTACATAGGGAAGTAGAGTCAAATCCCAGATGTACTAAATAAACAGCATTAAAGTCTGCTGTGATTAAGGCTTAATCGTGGGCACGACTACATGATCTATGAGAAGAAAAAAAATAAAGAAAGGTTTTAAAAAATATTCCAAAAAATAAAACAAAAGAAAACAAATAGCAATTCAAAAATAATAAAAAATAAGTCAATATGTCGAAAATTCCAATCTCGGGTGTGATGATAGTCTTGGGTGTCGAATTAATCACAAGTTGTAGATATTTCTGTATTGAGTGATTAAGTTGGTTATAGTGATAAAAAAAATAGCTTCAAACCACCAACCATTCATTGGATTGTAAATTAACTAGGAGAACATCTCTTTAATTAACCCTTTTCAATTGAATAATCTTAAGAAATACTCTTAAGATTTAGTTCCCCAATAGCTTTACAAATTAGAAAGATTTGACTTAAATTAACAAACTCAATTATATAATTCATAATCTGATTGCTCGACTCAATTATTAAAATAAAAGACAATTACAGATCTAATTACTCTAATTAAATGTTTATTATTTTAAATATTGAACAAAAGATCCTACTTGAAATGACACTAAAAATAATAATAAGAGAGAAAACAACCTATTCTATAAAATAGAGAATGAGCAAATATCAATTGAATGTGAAAATATATCTAGAAAATGAAAATGAGATGGGTATGAAAATATATATATATATATATATATATATATATATATGAAAACAATTGAGAGAATAAAACAACATTTTAAAAGTAAAGAAAAGAAAAATGAGAAACATCCGATAGTAAAATATCAAGTAATTAGATAAAATAATATTATTAAAATCACAGGACATTGATAAAGAATATTTACATTATGTAATATTATTAAAATTAAATAATAGTAAAATCATCAAATATTAAATTATAATAATAATAACTAAGCATCTCAATTAATAATGAAAATCATACCTTTTTGTGATGAAAATAAAACCTATTAAATAATACTAAAATATGATTTTTTTCAATAATTTTTAGATGTTTTTGAAAAAAAATGTTTTGCTAATGTATTTATTTATAATGCAAAATATTAATTTTAATTGGTATATAATTGTAACACCAATTTAAGGATAATTAATTTAAAATAATAAGTATAATTTAATATGAATCCAAAGTTTAACGAAATAATAACAATCCCTTGATAATAAAAATATTGTTAATAAAATAATCATAATTATAATTATAATTTTAAATTAGTAATTTGTTATCAATTTAATTTTATATTCAAGATTTAATAGAAACATATATTTATAATTTTATTATACAAAGTACTATGATTTTATGCATGAAAGAGGAGATCTAAGGTGTGTTCGATAAACTGAAAATTTAAGTCTTGGATTTTTTTGTTAAATTTTATAAGTGCTAAATTTATATTAAAAATCTATTTGACAATTTAGTAAATATAAGTGTTTGATAAAAGTAAATATTAATTTTAAAAGATTATTTATTTTAAATTTTAATCTTATTAATATAATATTTGATAACATGTTAATTTGCATGATTTTTTGTGTTTAATTCGGTTAATTTTTGAATTGATCCCTGCTGAATTAGTGCTTTTATATTTTAATCTTGTCAGGGATGCAATTGGGACGCTAAGAGACAAAAACGAGTAAAAAAGGACCAAATTGGAACACAATCAATGAAATGAGGCCGAATAAAAAATATGGAGAAAGCCAAGGACTCATCAAATTTTGAATTTGTAAAAGCCAAAAATAGAAAAAAGAATCACACCGGATGAGCAACAACCCTTATGTATAACCTATCTGGCAGGAGGAACGCCGTTCAAGTTAAAGTCGGGTTTGATTCATTTACTACCTACTTTCCGTGGATTACAGAACGAAAATCTGCACACCCACCTTAAAGAGTTCCATATGGTGTGCACAAGCATGAAGCCTCAAGAAGTAACCGAAGACCAAATCAAACTTCGTGCGATCACCCAAATCTAATTTATGGGTCGAATCCTAAGTTCAATCAATCTTACCAACAAAGACTGCCTCCGAATCAACAATTACCACCCCCAAGGTCATCTTTGGAAGCCATAGTGGAAAGGCTAGCCAATAGTACTGAGAAGTTTCAACAAAAAAGTGAAATACATTTGCAGGAGTTTGATAAGCAAGTGAGCAAGCTTGCGCTCAAAGTTAGTCGTTTAGAGTCCCAAGTTAAGTTGCCGTCCCAAACTGATGCCTAATCCTCGACAAAATGTAAGTGCTATGACGTTGAGGAATAGGAAGGTTTTGGAGCCTGTACTTGGCACGAGTCATGCCCACGACGTTGGTCGAGATAAGAAGAAACTTGACACAGAGGCTCCAGTAAAGTCAACACCACAAAAATAATTTGCAGTACCACATCCGTTTCCTAGAAGACTAGTCCAATGCAAGAAAGAGCGAGAAAAGAAGGAGATCCTCGACACGTTTCGAAAAGAAGTATCTCAGATGAATTGGCCGAGTTGTCATCCTCCATGTTGTTAATGTAAAAGTCTGCAAGAAATATCAGTTCGTTTACCTTAACAAGAATGTCCTCCAGCACTCCTTCCGGATGCACTACAGATCACTTAGGCGCATCAATTAATGTTATGCCTTTTTCAATTTATAAACTACCTAATGCAGGTCCTTTTAACATGTGTTATTATTCAGCTTGCAGATAGATTTGTAGTGCATCCGGAAGGAGTGCTGACTAACTGAACAGACACTCTTGCAGTATTTTTTTGAGGGTTTGCTCCCGATGGAAATGAAGATTGTAGATGCTGCAAGTGGAGGGGCACTTGTTAACATGACTCCTTAGAGAGCACGATAGTTGATATCGGCAATGGCTGCTAACTCTCAGTAATTTCGATCGATTACAGAACCCACGAGACGAGTTCATGGGTTAAGTTCTCTATCTCTAAAAGATAAAATTGATAAGCTGATTAACGTTGTTCAAACTTTGCTTACAGATAAAATGGGCCCAACACGGTTGTGCAAAATTTGCGCTAAGCCAAATCACCCGATGGACTCATGTCCAATTTTACATGAGGATTCAACAGAACAAGCAAATGTTGTTGGGAACTTTCCAGGACCGCCCTAAAGACGATATGACCCCTACTCGAACTCATATAATGTGGGGTGAAAGGATCACCCAAATCTAAGTTGTGGGTCAAATCCTCAATTCAATCAATCTTACCAACAAAGACTGCCTCCGAATCAACAATTACCACCCCCAAAGTCATCTTTGGAAGCCATAGTGGAATGACTAACCAATAGTACTGAGAAGTTTCAGCAAAAAACTGAAATACATTTGCAGGAGTTAGATAAGCAAGTGAGCAAGCGAAACGTTAAGAATACTTCCCATATGTTTCTAACGATGTTGTCGGCGTTGGGAAATAATTGTCAGCATTTAGCACGGCGTAGAGGTGTACATGGGTCGGGCGGCTCAGCTCGGCCCGAAGGCCCGCCCGAAATGTGGGAGGGTTTGGACAAAAATATAGGCCCGAAAAATGGGCTTGGATAAAATAATAAGGCCCATTTAAAAAAAGAGCCGGGCTCGGGTAAGGCATTTTTGGCCCGGGCCCGGCCCGACCCGAATTCATTAAAGGAAAAAAAAACTATTTTTCAAATATTATTTTCTTATTATTTTTCTCCTTATTTTGCTACTATTTTACTATTATGTTTCTATTATTTTGTTGTTATTGTTTAGATATTATATAAAACTTATTTTATTGTTAATTTTGTTATTATTTTAAAGACATTTGTTAATTTTTTTATTATTTTAGAGGCATTTGCTTGTTAAGTTGCATCTATTTTAGTGTTATTGTCTACATATTTTTTAAAATTTATTTTCAATTTGTTGAAAAATATTTATTTTGATTTTTTAGTATTTTGATGTATTATATATATTTAAAATTATATAAAATAATATAAAAACTTAATACAAGCAGCAGTGCCGAACTCGGGTTTTAGCATTTTATATGGGTTTAAGCTTGGGCAAAATTTTAGGCCCATTTTGGGCCTGATGCACCGAGCCCAATGAACGAGCCTAAATTTTTAGTTAGGCCCGGCCCGACCCGGCCCATGTACACCTCTAGCATGACGTACCCACGCCATCATGAGTATCTGATTTTGGGAAACTTGACAACCTCCATTACATACCTGAAAATAGCACATTAACCTGATTAAATAATAATCTTGTTATTATTCATTTTATTTTTAATCCAAATTAAAATGAAATTAAAAAAATCAATAAATTAAAAATAAATTTGGGTTGCCTCCCAAAAAGCGCTTTTGTTTAACGTCGTTAGCTCGAGACCTTAAATGTTATCCGTTTGGCTCATTGAGAATTAATTTTTCCATCTCGTGCACTTGGATGTTCTTACAGAAAAGTTTCGACCTTAGCCCATTGTCCTTAAAGCCCTTCCCGGGTTCCCCTATCATTAGTGGATTGAGGCATCTTTAAGCTTATCCGTTTAAGTTTGCATTTTTCTCTGTCGGAATCCTTGTACGTTCTGGAAACAGTTTCAGCTTTAATTTCGAGGCTTTCATGACAGCTTCATGTATTGTTTTTTTATCATCGATAATTCCTCTTGCTTAATATCGAGATCTACATTATTTTATAGGGTAAACTACAAAACTAGTCACTTTTGTTTGCCTCAGATTATATTTTAATCACTTATGTTTGAAATGTTTTATTTTAGTCACTTACGTTATCGTTTTGTTATAAAGTGATCATTCTACCGTTAAACTTCGTTTCCTCCCTAACGACAGTCTTACGTGGCAGTCCAAATGAGTTTTAAATGCCAACTTGGATGTCCTACATGTCAGTCCAAATTAAATATATTTGATTAAAAACCTATTTTCATCTCAGCAACTGGGCATCCAAGTTAGCATTTAAAACCTATTTGGACTACCACGTAGGACTGTCGTTAGGGAGGTAATGGAGTTTAACGATAAAGTGACCACTTCATAACAAAACGATAACGTAAGTGACTTAAACGTAATATTTCAAACATAAGTGACCAAAATGTAATCTGAGGCAAACAAAAGTGACTTTTTTGTTGTTTGCCCTATTTTATATTATTTTGGGTAGTTTTGAATGAAAGATAAATATGGTAATTTATTTTAATTTTTTAATAAAATAAAATCAACTTAATATTTTCTACATTAACTGGTATGTAGCTACCTACGTTTTTATTTTATTCAACACTTTTTGTTGAAAATTTTATATTAAGTAAAAATTAAAATAATTATCAAAGAAAATTAAAGAATTAAATATTAAAAAATTTTCATTTTTAATAATTTATCAAATGCACCCCCAGTTAACTTGTCCCAGACCCTCCCATTAAAGAGCCGGCTTTAATTCAAGCTTTACACCTATTTATATCACACCCAACAATATTTTAGTTATACAATATCTAAACAATAACAACAAAATAATAAAAATATAATAATGAAATAGTAGCAAAACAACAAAGCAACAACAAAATAGTTGATTAGGGCTTGGGCCAAAAATATCCTACTCGAAACTTGACCTGTTTAGAAAGCTATCCTTCTTTTTGTCAAAGTCTATTTTTTGAGCTTATATTTTTTTATCAAACCTTTCACTTTTTTGAGTGAGCCTTTACTCCTAAGTGAGTAGCCTGACCCATGATCACGTCTAATATTCATTTAACACTTGGATTTTTAATATTTAGGGTCAACATTTAACTTGTGACTATATCCAATAATGGCAACATTTTAAGTTGTGTGAATAGGTTAAAATACGTTGTTAGTTTTCAGATTTTGAGAAATTTGAGATTGTTGTTGCATTTAATAGTTAAAAATTAAATCTTTTATTTTTTATTTAAAAAATATCAATCTAATCATTAAAATTGTAAATATTTCCTGTCAAAAAATTTTAACTTAAAATTTTGATTAGTTTGTCCTAGAGGTGTTCATGGGCCGAGTAGCCCGGCCCGACCGAAATTTGGGAGGGTTTGGGCAAAAATATAAGCCCAAAAAATGGGCTTGGACAAAAAATAAGGCCCGTTTAAAAATGGGCCAGGCCTCAGGTAAGGTATTTTTGGTCCGGGGCCAGCCCGCCCCGGCCCAAATTCACTAAATGACAAAAAAATCTACTATTTTTTTTTATTTTTGAATGTTATTTTCTTATTGTTTTCTCCCTATTTTGCTATCATATTACTATTATGTTGCTACTATTTATTGTTATTGATTGAATATTGTATAAAACTTATTTTATTGTTAATTTTGTTATTATTTTAAAGGTATTTGTTAATTTTATTATTATTTTAGAGGTATTTGCTTGTTAAGTTATATCTATCTTAGTGTTATTTAAGTCTACATATTTTTTAAATTTATTTTCAATTTGTTGGGAAATATTTATTTTGATTTTTAGTATTTTTGATGTATTATATATATTTAAAATTATATAAAATAATATAAAATTTTAATATAAGGTGGTAAAATTTGGGCCCGGTTTTAGCATTTTTATATGGGCTGGGCTTGGGAAAAAGTTATGCCCGTTTTTTGGCCCGGCCCGGCCCGAGCCCGATGAATGGGCCTAAATTTTTAGTTGAGCCAAGCCGAACTCGGCCCGGCCCTGCCCATGAACACCGCTAGTTTGTCCTCATATGACATGACATATGATTGACAGAAAATAAACATGTTAAATTGACAAGTTCTGACAGAAATTACCAAAGTTGATAATAATTAGACTAGAATTTTAAATTAAAAAATAAAAAGATTGGATCAAATTTTATAAGAATACACATTTTAATGGTAAGAATAATATGGAATCTAGATTAACATATCCAATTATTTTGTTAAATATAATATTCCATAAGTTTGAATTTTAAATTTTAAATTTTCTTTATCAGTTGGCAAATTAAAATCTATTTTATAGTGATAAAAAAAAGAAGAAGTTGTAGGGTTTAAGAAAAATAAAATAAAAATTGATTCCATAACTAAAATTAAAAGCAAAGAAGGGTGATTATCCATAGCATTACAACCTCAGTCTTATTATGAAATGGGTTTTAACAAACATTTGACCAAATCGCTTCTATTTAAACATCTGTCCCCCATGTTAACTTATGATTCAGCTTAGTGTTTTTTTCATTTTATTCAAATAAAAACAAAAGGAACTTCATTGCCTTAACATTCTCTAACAAAGCATCAACTTTATTCTATCACAAAAGAAGGGGTGGAGAAGAGGGTATCAAAGAATAAGAATAATTTCTCTCTTTTTTATCTACCTCACTGCTTAAAGGAGAAGCCCTCTCTACTATAATAAAACTCTTCACCGCTATCATCCAACAAGTACTGATAATAAACTCCAAAGGGGCTAATATGTATTGTTTTTCATTATCTTTTTCTTTTCTATCATATAATTTATATATTGCAAAAAATAGTTTCGCTCCAATTGTTGTTTAATTAACGTTACATTTTATTTATGGAATAAAAGAATATATCTTCTTAATATATTTTCCATATAATAATTTAATTCTTAAAAATTGAAATTTAAAATAAATCACTAAAATAAATTATACAAAATATAGGATTAATTGCAACACGTCACAAATATAACATGGCATACAGAACATAAAAACAATGAAAATGCATTATAAATACACAAATGTGTTAGTATTTACATAAAACAAATTATTGATGTGTAAAATTTATATAAATTTATAATAATTTGAACATATATTAAATTATGTAAAATTTGTAATGAATTAAGACGCAAAATTTCTTTTAAGTTGAATCAGAATGACAAAATATGCAAATACAGAATAAATTAACATATTAAAGAATACACAAAATAGAATGCTGATGCATACAAATTTATACGGCATGAAAAGATACCATCTACATGAATACACTTTTTTTTTAATCTTTTAACTAAGGCTTAAACGGTAAAAAAAAAAAAAGCATATAAATGAATAATCAATTCAACCAACTTATGACTAGAGATAAAAAAAATACTTCTTTTATTTATAAGAGATAAAAATAACAAATAAAATAAAGGTCGATTCATTCTTAACTCAATTGGCATGAGATTTGTTGTTAATACAAAAGAACGTAAATTCGAGTGTAATGAAGCACATTATCTTCCTATTTATGGATTGAGAAGTTCAGAATTTTAGAGATAATTATTTGAATATCACATTTGATTTGAATACAATTATACGATTAAAACCATATCAAAACAATTTCTTGGTCATTATTTAATGGTGGCTTTTTAACAACGTATCCCTCAAATTTTAGTTAACTTAAATTTTGTTTAACTATTAAAATTTTGACGGTGTATCAATCCATGTGTATTTAATAAAAATTCAAAGAATAATAAAAAATATTTTAAAAATCATTAAATTTTTTTAAAAATTATTTATGTCAACAATGAAATACACTTAAATTGTCACACATATATTGCCATGTCCATGTCATTGTAATTTAATAGTTGGGTTAGCTTTTCCTTCCAACATAAAACAAATAGACTACAATTTGAAAGTTGAATGCCAAAGCGATCCAAGAAAAAGGGAAACGAAAATAAGGTCAAACTGACAAAACAGATAAACATTAAGGACTAATTTTGTCATTATGCCTTAAATTGGAATTTGAGTTTTACCATGGTAAATTCCAAAATTTGATGAGTGTTTTCTTTTCTGTATTGGAGACGCAGTTACGAATAAATTCAGCAATTATACTGTAGTTATGCCCAACTAGTGGCGTTCCTCCTTAGGTGAGGGTTATCGTTCCTGCCTTTGATGACATTGACTATTCTGAAAAGCTCTTGTACATTATACATTGCCATCCTTCCAAATCTTTTGACATGAACCTAGAAAAGGCTTGAGCATAGCTTGCGTGGAGTTTGGAGGTGGTACACAAGCTGAGTTGATTGTCATTATCGTTTCGGATGATTGCAATGCCCATGGTGATAGTACGCTTAGGATTCCAGCGAGCCTTCAGGGAATGTGTGAGAACACCTTCTTCAAGGGTTATTTGGGGTTGATAACGAAGGAGGCCAGGATTGAGTTGCATAATAGCTTCAATTCTATCACTAGTTCAAATTTATTGAAAAGCTGAAGAAATTCCACTAAATTTATAGTAATAGCGGCGTTTCACTCACAAAAAGCATAATATCGCCATTTTAGCTAATGGGCATCTTTCTATTGATCTTGAGGAGTGTCTCGACCGAAGCTCAAGGATGGGGTTAGTTGGAGGTTGATCATTAGGAGGTAAATAAGGATTGTCGAAACCATTTTTAAGGTTTTTAAAAAAATGGGGTCGACTTTAAAAAACGAAAACGGGAGTCGTCACCAATCCCTTTTTACTTAGGTGTGATTGGATGACCTTATGAAACGTTTTATTTCAAAAACATTGATTTTGGTCTGCGAAATACATGAAAACGGGTTCGGGAGTCGGTTACGTACGAGGAAAGGTCAGCACCCTCGTAATGCCCAAAATTTGGTACCTAATTGATAATTTCATGTCCTAATGTCGAAAATTCGAAAAGATTTAAACATATGATTTCTTTAAAAACTTGAACACTTTGAGTTGGAACTTGAGATTCCTTTGTTCCGAAATCATACAAACATCACATCCAGCACGTTAGGACATGATGTTTTAAATCCTCGTAACCAAAATCATCTCACGATTTATAAAATTCATTAAAAGGATATTTAGTTATTTAGTCAAATGAAAAATCGAAACCCAGCACGTTAGGGCACTATTTCCCGAATTTCTAAACACAAAGTATTGCCTTATTCAAGAAATCCTTACCTCGAGATAACAAAATGTCACATCCAATACGTTAGGACATAACATCTTTGAATTCCCGAAAATAAGTTTTTTATTTATGCTCAATGGGATAAAAATGTGGATGATAATAAAAATATTAAGTAATAATAATAATAATAATAATAATAATAATAAATAAACAAATAAATAAAGAAATAAAAGAAAATAATAAAAATAAAGCTAATATCAAATTAACAAATAGATGTACAATAATTTAAATAAAATAATAATAATAGTAATAATAAAAATAATAATAATAATTAAATATGTTAATAAATAAATAATAATAATAAAAATAATATTAGCAAATATAAAATGAAAATAATAATAAAAATAATAGCAAAAAAATATAGTATTAATAATAATAAAATAATGTAAGGATATTAAAATTAATGATAATAATAATATAAAATAATAGTAGTAAAATAAAATATATTAATAATAATAAAAGTAAAAATATATGTTAATATACAAATAATAATAATAACAACAATAGAGATAATGAAAATAGTAATAATAATGGTGATAATAATAATAATAATACTAATAATGAAAGATATAATAATAATAATAAATATAATTATAGTAATAATATATATATATATATATATATATGGTCATAATAAAATAATAATAATAATAATACAAATGAATATAATGATAATTGTAAAGTTAAAAATAAAATGATAATAATAACATTAAAGTAATAATTATAATGTCAAATAATAATGATGTTAATAATTAAAAAAGAAATTACAAATGAAATAACAAAAATCATAAAAGAAAATATAAAAAAAGGATGAAATTGAACTTAAAATAAAAATTTGGGGGCAAATTTTGAAGATAATAAAAGGAAAGGGGCCTTATTGAACGCACGCATAACAAGGGGGGACCAAATGAGGAAATATTCCCTCCCTCTAAAACACATAGCAGTAGGGAGGACCCAATTGAAACCATTGTAAATTATCGGGCAAAATTTAAAAATAAAATAAACTTAATTTAAAAAAACAAAAATGCGGAAGGGCTAAAAGCGCAAATAGCCCTTCCGCAAGAAAACACGCAGATCCTTCGGGTCAGATCGGGTCGGATTTTGGGTAAAGGCCAAACGGCGCCGTTTTGATGCTTATTTCCTTAAGCCAAAACTGTTTCGTTTTGAAATTACTATATAAGTTAAAAAAATTTCAAAAAAAATCATTTTCCTCTTCTCCTCTTCAAAAAAACGAAACAGCTCTCCTCTGGCAATTTCAGGCGAGTGCTCCGGCGAGGCTCCGACCGCCGTCTGCCGCCGTCGCCGGCCACCACGCACGGTGGCCAGAATTTCCCAAAAAGTTTGTTTGTTTTTTTTTTAATATTTAAAACCTTCGTATGTAAAAAAAAAAAAAACTAAAATAAAGAAAATGAAACAGATTTGGGAATAAAAGAAAAAATTAAAAAGAAACCTTTCTCGATTCTGTTTTTTTGTGTATATTGCTGTATATTTTCGTCTCTGTGTGTATCCTTTCGATTTTACAGATTAGGGGTTTTTATAACCCGAAAATAAAATAAGAAAGAAAATGTTTTTGCCATGTTTGGTTCCGTTTTGCTTCTGTTTCTTTCTTCTTTTATAGGTGGGAAGCGCAGATCTCGGCGTGGGGCGTCATTTGGGCGTGGATTGAGGTTGGACGAGGGGCTGATTTGCGGCGCCAAGGGGAAGAGCTGCTGAGGCATGCGGCGTCTAGGGTTCCAAAAACCCTAGGCTCTTGAAATTGGGCCGTGTAGGTTGGGCTAGATCAAGTTTGGGTTGTAATGGGCTTCGGGTATTTAGTTTTAGGTATTGGGTTTTGTTTTGAGTCTGGTGGTATTTGGGCCATTAAAATTAGGCTTATGTAACATGGACTGTTAAAAAAATGGACATTTATGTTTTTTTTCTTTTTCTTTATTCTGATTTATTTTAAGCCCGGGCATAAATGGGCTATTACAATGATTATTATTGATTGAAGGATCTCAATATCCGAACTAAACTACCAATTTACAAGGTAAAATCTTTCTCTATATATATAGAGATAGAGGTGAATTTAAGGGGGAGGCAGGGTCTTTGAACCTGTAAGTTCATATATAGTGAAATTGCATTTTGGTCATCCCTAAAATAAAAAAGTTTTCAATTCAATCCTTTTATAAATAAAGAAATTATAAATTAATATGACAAAATTACACTTTAGCCCTTAAAAATAAAAAAAAATCCCTTAAAATGATTAAATTATAAATTAATAAATAATAAACTTATATTTTGATCTACAAAATTTATAATTAAATTTCGCCCTGCTAAAATATTTTTGGATTCACCACTTGTATAAGGGAGGATCCAATTACATTGGTGTAAAACTAATTATATCTCTTTGTATAATTAATATTTTAACGCTCCAACCGTTGAATTTATTGATGTACTTATACTTGTTATGCATGTAGATTTTTAAAACCAATTCAACATCTCTATCATATTGAGTTAAAATACTCTCTCTGTCTCTATATATATATTAATATTTATTGAACAATTAAATTTTTTATCTAAAACAAATAATTATAAAATTTTAATTTACATCAAATTTGACATGTGTAATCTATATGAATAGAATAATAAATTTAACATTAAATCGTTAAAATATTAATTGTACAAAGAGATACAAAAGGTGATGTATGTAAAAGTTATAACAAAATGATAGGTTGCTTACTTGGATGAAATAGAAATAAGAATGGGGAGTAAATAGATATTTGAAATAACCAAATTAGTTACTTTATATGATATTCAAATTTATTTATGGTAACAAGAATTCAAATATAATTTAGATAATAATACTAATCAAATATTAATTTTTTAACAAGGGCTTGTGTGCCAAAGGTACAATATATGAAAACATTAAAAGTTAATTTATATTAGTAGTAATATATTTTAAAATTGTTTAAATAAACTATTTTGTTAATTAATAATAATTTGTCTTAGATTAGAATAGCTTTGAAAAAAAAAAACTCACTTAAGTCCAATATAATTAAGCAAAACCTATTAAATGGGACAAATTTGAACATGTCTACAATAATTTTACCAACATTATCTAATTCTAATAACAAAAGAAGAAGAAAATTGAGGTGAATTTGAGAATTATGAGGTTGTCTCGAATTCAAATTTTCATATGTCATTTAATACTTATTAATATTATATTATATTAGAAATATTCTTTGTTAAATTCTACTATCAGCCTTGTGCTTGACATAAGTTGTGAATTTTAGTCCATGTACTTTATTTTTGGTCAATTTTAATTTATATACTTTTCACATTTGGTCAAATTTAATGTATATTTTTCTGAATTCTAAAATTTTAATCTTAACCAAATAATAGTAGTTGAATCTATGTGGTTAAGTTCTACTTTAGTCTGGTGCTATTAGAAAAAGTTGTAAATTTTATCCATATTTTTAATTGGATCATTCGTAGTCTCTATATTTCTCGATATCTAAGATTTTAGTCTCGACGCAAATGAAAGTCATTAAATCCATATAATGCATTTTTTAAAGTAATATGTGAAAATAGCATATTGGCACGATGTTACACATATGATAATATGTTTTTAGCATTATATTTTGAAAATAGCATAACTTAACTTAGGGCTAGTTTGACAATACTTTTCAAAAGTGTTGTGAAAAATGTTTTTGAAATACTTTTGAGAAGTTTAATTTAAAATTTGAGTGTTTAGCATTACTGTCAAAAAGTATTTTTGAGAAATAAAATATCCATTTTAGACTTGTTAAAATGTCCATTTTAGACATGTTATTATCAAGTAACAAATATGCATTTAAATAAAATTTAAATTAGTTAATATTATTATATTTTAGTAAGAATATAAAAAATTTACTATAACTTGTTAATATTTTAATATATGAAATATAAATTTTAAATATTTTTAAGTAATAAATATTAATTATTTATAAAATTTAATTACAATATATAAACTACATTTTAAATATTTTTTATTTTTAATTAATAATTTTAACACATTTGTAATTAAGCACCAAGAAAAAAAGGGAAAAGAACTATGTTATTAGAAAGATGAAAAAGTAATTAAACACTAAAAATTTTAACTTTTCCTTCTCAAAAGTATTTAAAAAAAATTTTAGTGAAAAATAACTTTTTCTGCACAACTTTTCTTCTAAAAGTATTTTTAGAGCCAGAAATACTTTTTTTAAGCACAGAAGAATTAATAAATTTAACAACTATTACTTGACAAGAACTGAAATTTCAAAGTTCAAAAAATATAAAAATTAAAAATTTACTAAATTAAAGTATACAAAGTAAAGACTAGTTTCTCATTGCTTTTAGAAAGCACAATGAAAAATTGCTTATAGAAAAGTGGTGATTAATGATTATGATGATGATGATAAGATGGAGGTTAATTGATGTAGAACTCATAAAAAAAAAAGTGGCATTTATCTTGGAATTTCAATGTCACTGATTTTTTCCTCTATGGCTGACTCTAACTCAACACCGCCATTATTATTCAACAAATTAGAGCTGAGCATTCTTTTCAAACAATTACCACACCGAACACAATGAAAAAAGAAAGAGCAAAGATTTGACAAATTCTGCTGAGGATTAATCTGCTTTGACATTGCTTGTGAAGCTGGTAAGACATTTTCATTCAAATCAACACCAAGATTATATATGAATGGTTTTTTCAACATGATTAGGTTGACAAAAAGTCTATCTGCACATTCAACCATCTTGGGAGTTTGACAAAATGTTCATGCAACGATACTCATTATTTAATTGCGTCCTAACTATTATCTCAATGTGTTACAATTAATTATAAGAAAAGGGGGGAAAAAACAGGAAATGAACAAAAAAAAGTAGGTCAAAGTTGAGATGAATAAAAAAGGGGTGGCGCAGTCCTTCAAATCAAAACTCCCTGCACTTTTCACATACAATACTTCCAATCTGTATTTTATCGAATATCATAATTAAAAAATAAATATATTTCTATACTCTGGCTCGAGGATGGTATGCAATACATACCTAAATCATCGATAGGAGTTAGTTATGAAATGTAAATGGGAAGCAAAAAGGACAGGCTGGATATATCCAAAGACCCCAACCCTACCATTCAATTAATTGAGGGAAAGAAAGAGTATTATTCCCCACCCAATGAAAAAGAAAAACATCACCCATTACCAAAAAAATAAAGCTTACAAAAAGCACTACACAAACAACCCCTCCGTTTCTTCCTTTTTTTTCTTTTTTTCCTCTGCTTTTCTTGCTGCCTCTGCTAAGCATCTTTACCTTACTTTCCCTTTTCCTTTTTATTTCTTTCTCTCAGCTTTTCCCTCTTCCTTATTCTTTCCTTGTTCGTGGAGCAATATTCTCTCTCTCTCTCTCTCTCTCTCTCTACTCTTTCATTCTCTTCTTCTTCTTCCATTAAACCAAATTTCTGCTCCTCCGTCACTACCTTCTGGCATTGTTTTTGTATGATCAGTAAAGTTGAATTGCTTTTTTTTACTTACTAGTTTTTTTCCCTAAAGTAAATTCTCCTTCTTGGGTACTCTTTTCTGCTTTTTTTTTTGGAATTTTCTTGGTTTTTTTTTTCTGAAACATTTTTTTACTGTGCTTGATCTTTCCCACTTATACATATTTTTTTTCCTTTCCTTGGATCGAACTGTGAAGCTGAAGTGTGTTTTCACCTCAAGAACACACCAGATTAAATCCTTTTTTCTCTCTTCAGTTTTTTCACTTTCAGTTTGATTTCTTGCCCTTTTCCTAGTGTTTTTTTTTCTTGATCAAAGAGTTGAACTTTTATTATTATTATTATTATTATTATTATTATTATTATTTGGTTCTGGGGGACTAATTCGTATAATGGGACTCTGCCATGGAAAACCCATTGAAAACCAACAAAAGCAATCAAGGGACATCTCAATCCCAGCTGAAAAGGATGCAGCACCAAATTCCAACTCCTCAAAGTCATCAAATTTCCCATTTTACAGTCCAAGTCCATTGCCCAGCCTCTTCAAGACATCCCCAGCTGTACCCAGTGTGAATTCTACTCCTCTTCGCTTCTTCAAACGGCCATTCCCTCCCCCCTCTCCTGCAAAGCATATCAAGTCATTGCTCGCAAGAAGGCATGGCTCAATTAAGCCTAACGAGGCCTCAATCCCTGAAGGAAATGAGTGTGAGGTTGGTTTGAATAAGAGTTTTGGGTTTTCGAAGCATTTTTCGTCTCATTATGAGCTTGGTGAGGAAGTCGGGCGTGGACATTTTGGATATACTTGCTCCGCTAAGGCCAAGAAAGGAAGCCTCAAAGGCAATGACGCCGCTGTCAAAGTTATTCCTAAGTCCAAGGTCTAATTTTCATCTTAACTTTACTCTCTCTCTCTCTCTCTCTCTCTTTTTTTGTCAATTTTCCATTTGCATTGATAAGTAATTTTTAGGGATTATGGATCTTTTGATCTAAATATAATCTTACCACTCTATTAACTCTTCAGCTGTATCTCAGATATCCATTTTGTTGCTTTGGTATCACCCGTTTAGCTATTGATTGTTGGCAAGTATTTGGATTTGATGGATTTTGTTTATAGTTCCATTTATCATATGATCCTATTATCTTCAATCAGTTATATTCAGCTCGGTTCCTGATATTGGTAATTATATCCAATTCATGCTAAAGCAGTTTTTGTTTGCTAATATTGTATTTGTCTGTTAAATCAAGGGGTTCGCAGCATTCTTTTTTTTATAGTTATTATTACATTTCAAATTAGATTATAGTGACCTATGGTCTTAGACGTGTTATGTTTTTTATTTCCTCCTCCAGTCTTAGTACTTCGCAGGACCTATATATGCCCTCCAGATAATTTAGCATGACTTGAGAGATGACTGTTTGTAATAGAGACAGTTGTCTTGGCTACTTATTCTACAAACTAACGAGCTCTATTCTGACACAATGCAGATGACCACTGCAATTGCCATAGAGGATGTAAGACGAGAGGTGAAGATACTACGAGCTTTAACTGGTCATAAGAACTTGGTTCAGTTCTATGATGCCTATGAAGATGATGAAAACGTTTACATAGTAATGGAGTAAGTTTGAGCAGATATCATTGTCTTACAGATTTTCTTAATGTAGCTTTCATTGTCTTACATTTGTTCTTTTTTTCTTATAATTTTGTAATCGTGTGATGGACTGTTCTATTTTAGACTCCATGGGAAGTAAGGCCTGCAAATCATATTGATAGATGCAACCAATTTTCTCCAAACTGTTTTTCACTGTGCACTTCAGTGATCAGCAATAGCTTTGGAGTTTAACAGCTATACAGTCAATTTGTATGAGACTGTAAACCTTAAACGATATTAAAGCTTTTAAGTAACTGCTTTAGATATTATTCATGAAATTAGTTAACCAAATGGTTCACATCTGGTCAAAGCATATCCTTTTACCTGGAAACATTCATTATAGCAAATCTCAAATTTTGAAAGAAGGTTGTTTTGTTTCCTTTACATGATGTCTTGTTGTTCTTAATGTCTTCTTTTCTCCTGTTTCTTCTTCTTCTTTGGGCTGAAAAAATCTACTCGTTACACTTCTGGAGCTTATTCTCTATTACTTTTAATGGTTTTCAGATTGTGCAAGGGTGGCGAACTTCTAGATAGAATACTTTCAAGGTACATGTGCTCCTTTTAGTTTTTCCTTTTATCGTAAAATGTTTGACCTGTTTTACAACTTTCTGAGAGTGTCGATTTTGCTTGTGCTCTCTAGGGGTGGAAAATACCCTGAAGAAGATGCTAAGGCTGTCATGGTTCAGATTTTAAGTGTTGTGGCCTTTTGTCATCTCCAAGGTGTAGTTCACCGTGACCTTAAGCCTGAGGTAATTGACTCATTCGTGTCAGGCATTATGACCATGCTCTTTGTCACCCTGAACATCAAGTTTCATGATCTCCATCCTAGAACTAATTGAACTGTTAAAGAAAAGTAAATAGTGTGGAAGCCTGATTCACCTTATTTATATCTCTAAATTTGCATTGGAACAATGTGGTTGGCCTTTGTGAGAGTGGTTATAATATGCTTAACTGCTATTCTCTTCTACACCTTCTATTTAATAATAATGGAGTTTAATATTTGAATGCTTTAATCCTTTTCAGGATGAGTTGCTACTTCGATTTTCTGAAGAATTAGTCTAGCGAACTGCTACAGATATATTTTTCTAGGTTGACTTTCATTTTAATCTCTTCCCACCATGTCAGTCTTGGGTTTTAAGTGGACTTGCTTTAAAATCCTGCCTGAAGTTCTCATAAAGCATCTCTTTATTCAATTGGCTGTATTATGTTTTGAAATTCTGCAGCCTTTGAACTCCTACACATGAATGACGATGGTTAGGGTATTTGAATGTGATGGACAAAAAAATAAGGGACAGGATCTCAACCTTTTCTTTGCCAGATGCTTATTAGTCACCAAATTAGAAACCAAATGTTTATTTTTCATCATCACTATTAGTGTTCAATTATCATCAACCAAATCTCTCATTTAAAGGGACATAAATTGTTACAGTATATTGTTTGATTTGAAAATTCCCATCTAGAATACAATGAGTGAATGGAGTTTCAGAACTGGATTGTGAAGTTATTTAATTAGATGTGTAATGATAAAATGTTCATTTTAGCATGATAATTCTCACATTATGGTTGCCATATATGATGGTGACACTAATGTGCTATTTTTTGGTTTCAGAATTTTCTTTTCACTACTAAAGATGAGGGTTCTTCTCTAAAGGCAATTGATTTTGGACTTTCAGACTATGTGAAGCCAGGTTAGAACTACTTGTTGATGTTTCTCTGTTTCTGTTCAAAGGGTGGGTTTGACCTATTGTAGGATTTTCCAGATGAAAGATTGAATGATATCGTAGGAAGTGCATATTATGTTGCTCCTGAAGTACTACATAGATCGTATGGGACTGAGGCTGACATGTGGAGTATCGGAGTAATTGCTTATATTCTTCTTTGTGGAAGTCGACCATTTTGGGCACGAACAGAATCTGGCATCTTTCGAGCTGTCCTTAAAGCTGATCCAAGCTTTGATGAAGCCCCTTGGCCGTCTTTATCCCCTGACGCGATAGATTTTGTAAAGAGATTGTTGAACAAGGACTACCGTAAGAGACTAACTGCTGCTCAGGCTCTGAGTAAGTTGCTCAAACTATTTATATCGCTAATCCCAATTTGTTCACCTTGTATAGAATAACAACAGTTATCTGAGGGCACTCGAAGTTCCAGTTGTTTTACTAGTTTCCCATCTTTCAAGGAAATGATATGAATATAGAAAGTACCCTTACAATTTTTCTTCCATAAGTAGACCCCACCTGAAAGTATGATTATTTATAATGATGTTCAACTTGAGGGGTTTATTTTATTTTTTATCTTAAATATAACATTGTTCATGTTTATGCTTAGGTCATCCATGGTTGGCAAATTGTCATGACATAAAGATACCATCAGATATGATAATATGCAGGCTCGTTAAAGCTTATATAGGCTCCTCTACACTACGAAGAGCAGCATTGGGGGTAAGTATACCCTAAAAGGTTCATCTTTTGCTGACACAAACTTTCTAGATCATCTAACTCTGCAAGAACTGTAGAAATGCCCTCTATCAAAATTAAATAGATATTGTGTTGTATCTTCAATTATAAGAACCTGACAATATCCATATTAATGGTTTCTCTCTCTCTCTCTCTATATATATATGCATATATATCTTACAAGGGCGAACTTTAGCACCAATTTAGGGAGTAAGGAAATTATCCTGAAAATTGACGCATTAAAAAGATATTATTGTGCTCTTCAATACTTCCGGTACATCATTCTTGCTAGGGGCAAAGCCAGAAAGTTTTCTTGTGAGTCATAATCAAATTATAATTTTCTTGGAGGTCAAAAATGCCTCTGGTTTGCTGTTGGGTTTCCTAAGATCCAACGAAACCACTTGAAGCACTTCAGTGCTTCTGTTTTGCTCCTTCCAAACACTCGGCACTCACTAACACAGCTACAGGACAAAGTAAAATAAAATAGAACTTGGCTGAGCTTATAATATAAGGTATACTAGTTGAGAGATGCTGAATTATTGACATTTTGTACACTAAATGATTCTATTATATTTCAGTTTTAACTAATTAAATTTCTTAAGATTAGCCTCTTTTCTTGTTATAAAGATCTAAAGACTAGCCTTGGTGACTATGGGTATGTTGGATGAAATTTCCCTATTATGGCAGGCTCTTGCAAAGACGTTGACTATTCCACAGCTTGCTTATCTCCGGGAACAATTCTCATTGTTAGGGCCTAACAAAAGTGGATTTATTCTGATGCAGAATTTTAAGACGGTCTGGTTCTTTCTGTAATCGTTTCCTTTAATTGTTTATCCATTTTAAGTCATTCTAAATAGATTGGAACTTGCAGGTGATGTTGAAGAACTCTACTGATGCTATGAAGGATTCGCGGGTCCTTGATTATGTCAACATGGTAAAGCTTCCAAGTTAATCTACTTCATCCTTTTCCCTGAGGAGAGCCTTTGAAAAAATATGCTTCCAACATGTTCAAACTGATAATACTAACAGCTTGTTTTACTCTCTGTATTGTGCAGATTAGTTCTATTCAGTATAGAAAATTGGACTTCGAAGAATTTTGTGCTTCTGCAATAAGTGTGCATCAGCTAGAAGGAATGGAAACATGGGAACAGCATGCAAGGCATGCATATGATTTGTTTGATAAGGACGGAAACAGGCCCATTATGATAGAGGAACTTGCCTCGGTAAGTCTTCCCTGCTTGTCTCTCTCTGTTTCTTTGTCATAGTATTCCTGGCTTAGGTGTTGTAAAATTGAAGGCAATTACCTACAACATGGCTTAGGATGTGGGGAACATAGGGATTTATATGCCCAATAATTTAGGGAGTATATAAAAAAGAAATGGTTGAACCCTAAACTGGATTTCAGTATTTGAGAAAATTTTATTGCAGCAAAATATTAAGATGAGAGGCATATAGGGCACTCAGTTGAGATTCTTTCATTTTTCCTAAATTTTGATTAACCAAGAGCATAGTTTGCAGATAAGTGCTATTGAGCTTTGTAAGTTTGCCAGATATTTGAAGAGTCTTATTTTACAAATTTTTGAGGGACAGAACCAAGGCTTGCCGAATCTCATGTCCTGTAGTGCTAAAGGGTATATTATTTGGGTATGTTCCAGGAACTTGGACTTAGCTCATCAGTGCCGGTTCACGTTGTTCTTCAAGACTGGATTAGACACTCAGATGGGAAGCTTAGTTTCTTGGGATTTGTTAGACTTCTACATGGAGTATCTTCTCGCACATTTCAAAAATCTTGATGTTGAACTGGACCACGTTTTATCTCTTCTCCTCACTATTGAGAAAACATATGCGTGCTCAAATCTGAAGCAAAGCTAATGCGACATCTGAATTCAATCGCTGAAGAGAAGAAAATAGAGCTTAAAGGCCAATCTGACATGCTCTTTATGTTTCTGCAGCAAGCAGTTTGCACCATCTTTTCTCATCGTCTCTCTCTTTTTGGGGGGGTGTAGGTCTAGGATTGTTTTTCTTCCCACTCTTGCATATCTCCTCTCAGTCGCCAAAATAGTAAAACAATTATTATATATAATAAATATGATCATTGTTGTTTACTCTTTCTCCCAACCCTTAGATGTTTCATCCTATCCCTTAGTTCAATTTATGTCCTTGAAGCTTGAGACTCATTCAAATGGAAGGAGACTCCATTGATTTAACTATTTTTTCTGTGTTTAGGCTTGGGTTTGCTTTGTACCTGAAACAAATTGTCGTGGATGGATGGATGGATGGAGTGTCATTTATGTATAAAATTCACCTCATTTTAAAGGTGTTTTGGGACGTGTGATTTTGGGGCTAATTAATATTACACATCTTAATTTGTTATGTGTATTAAGCATTGACAATTTTTTTATCAATAGGTAGCGAAAGGAGGATTAAATTAGGAATATGAACGTTGACATACATAATGACAAATGATAAAGCATATTTGACATGCATAATGACAAATAAATTTAGTTTTAATGCCGGTCACTTTATGTTTTTCTGTTTTTTCATTTTTTAAGCAAATGAGCAGTAATTTTTTTTTTAAAAAAAATTCAAATTAATCGTAAACGAGAAGCATATCTTATGTTGTTAATGACTAATGATCAAAAGGACTGTTTTTTTAAATTTTAGGGAAATGGTAGATTTTGGAGAGAGAGTGAGCGTGTTCACGCATTCAGCTGTACGTGCTTTCCTCCAACAATCAAATTTTAAATCCGACCAACGGTAAAATTATAAATGGCCCAATGGTAACCTTTTTTCTTATATGTACCCAGACCATTTTTCACTATTTTCACTTAAATCTACTTCTCTTCCTTCTCTATATTCTCTCAAAATTAGTTCCAAATTTTACAATAAATTTGTATAAAAATATTCTAGTTTTATTTTATTATTTCATAAATTATTTATTTTGATTAATTTTTCATGAGCAAGTTCTCTTATTCGTTTCGATGATAAACAGATTTCCGTCGTGCAATCGGCAATGGTAAGGAAATTTTTTATTTTTATTAATTTTAATTAAGTTAATTTTAAAATATTTTGTTGATATAAATAGGCGGATGATCAGTTTTGGAGGTGTTCATACACAATTTATCAAAGAGCGCACCCAATGAAATTTGTTGTCATTTGTAAGATGCGGGATTCTTACATGCGTTTCGTATGCTCAGGGGTTGTAAATTGGATCCCACACTTATCAATGTGTTGGTGAAAAGATGGAGACCTGAGACACATACATTTCATCTTCCATGCGGTGAGTGTACAATCACACTCGAGGGCGTAGCTTTACAACTTGGTTTACTAGTGGATGAGCCAGTCGTTACGGGGGCAATGGTTGTTCCCGATGAGGAGGACCTTTGCGAGACATTTTTAAGGAAGGTGCCGAACAAGTTTCAAGGTGATCAGCTAAAGATGAAATGATTGAAAGATAATTTCGATGAACTTGATAAGCACGCAACTGCCATTGAAAATGAACAATATGCCCGAGTATTCATCCTATGGATAATCAGGGGCATTCTAATGCTCGATAATCTCAAACTTGGGTACACATAAGGTGGCTACTACATCTGGTCGACTTCAAAGAATGCAATCAACTAAGTTGGGGATTAACCGTGCTGTCCACGTTGTACCGGGAGTTGTGCTGGAAGACAAAACCGGATAAAATGTCAATCGATAATTGTCTGCTCTTGCTGCAGTCATAGGCGTGGTGGCAACGACCATTTTTACGTCCCCGAGTGGACACCCCTTATATATTCCCGCTGGTGACAAGGTAGAATTCATTTGATTATCATATAGTTACCATAGTAAGTTTTGTTTATTTATTATATGTTTGAATTAACATATTATTTGTGTAGGTGGAACTTTGGGTCGAGTTATGTGGGACTACCAGAACAGCTCGAAAATATCTGGTTTCTGTTAGATCAACGCTTAAAAGCTGAGATTAGTTATTGAATTTTTCAAACATATAATAATTATGCAATGATTTAGAATTTAATATTTTGTAAATAACAAAATTTATAATTGTGTACTATATATAGTTTAAATGAATGTCATACGCTGATCCGACAATCGCACAATGCATCCCACCTGAATATTTGGCCAATTGGAGTATGTGGGACACGGAGGTGCCATTGATATAGTTTACACAACGGTAGAGATACATGAATCTGATCAAGTGATGTGATAGTTTGGGTGAAAACAAAATATTCTACCGCCATTGCAAGACATCAAAACACTACAAAAGCTTGATTTGCGGGGGGAATCGATGGCGGTGGGAATTCTATAAGGAATATATCAACATTGGGATCATAGGAATGATCTCATACCCATGCGCGAACCTTTTTTTGCACCAGAGAAGACGACCTCTGCGGAGTACATTCCATGGTTTCGACACACCGAGAAGCCATATCTATTGTCGATGGAGGTGAGGAATAGACAAATTTGTCCGAGGAGGCCACAACGATCGCCCCAGAATCGTAGGTCCGATGCACATGGCACGATGATTTCATCATCGGCTCTAACCCAACAAGCGGCACCAATGTCTACACCACATCCCGATCAGTTCCCTCCATATTTTCCTGTTCTTTGCCCTAACCCCATTTATTTTACACAAGCACCACATTATGCACCATCGCAACACCTTGCATCTACACCTCCTCCAGGTGTATTTTTCGCGCCACCTCCGTCCCTAGCATATTACGCCCCGATGAAAATATCGATGCCGACACAAATGCCAACATATCCACCAACAACAATGATTTCTGGATATTATGCTTAACTAGCTTATGCGACATCATACACTTATCCATCGATAGTGTCGCAAACACCCCCTGCGTTATTGTTTTATTAAGGTGGCTTATCTTGACTAGGATGACACCACACTCAACCACATAGGAAGGAGATGAAGTTGAAGACAAGGGTCGAGGTGAAGATGAAGACAATGAAGACAATGAAGAGGAGGAGCCGACACCCCAACTTGTACAAAGAAATCCTACCTGCAACGCCAATGATTTTTTCCCCTTTACTTTTGTGATGTAAATATAATTGGTATCAATAAAATATAGTCTTTTTTTTAATATTTGTGTTGCAGCTCATAATTTACTTTATTAAATTGTAATGTATATTGTATAGAAAGTTTCCATCCATAATATTTGATATCAAACATTCAATGATAATTTTATAAAATTTTAGAGGTAAATTATAACAATGTAAAT
The DNA here is from genome assembly GCA_025506655.1 of Gossypium rotundifolium. Lineage (NCBI taxonomy): Eukaryota > Viridiplantae > Streptophyta > Magnoliopsida > Malvales > Malvaceae > Gossypium > Gossypium rotundifolium. Next base: position 112,091,641 of record CP106730.1, read on the forward strand.
CAACTCATAATTTAATAATATTAAATAAACTATACCCAAAAATTAAATGTGATACCTTGAGAGAGAGCCTCAACCTACCCATTACACCTGGTTTATCATTATTCGTTATTTCACCATAGCAAGCAAAATAGTGAATGGGGTAAAAATTATCTATCACTTAATTTCTACGAAAAATTAAAAGTAAAACATTTAATGTGACTAAACAATATGTGAGGTATACAAAAGAATGAACATATTTTGTACAAAAAAAGATGAAGAATAAATTTGTGTACAATAAAAATCAACAAAATTGTGAAAAAAAATGAATAAATTATGTTAAACGAGCCCCCAACTGTGGACATGTTGCCCTAATATGCCCTGGGCTCCTACATAAGATTGAGACTATTAATAAATTTACATTTTGGTCACTTAATTTTAGAAAGTTACAAAATGGTCGCTGAACCATTCGAAAGTTTTTGTTTAAGTTACCATGGTATTATCTGTTTACACTGCTTGCACCAATCGAAAGTTTTCCTTTCCCTTATCTTTTACAACCCAATTTTTTTTATGAAATAATTTTGAATATCACCAATCTGCAAACAAAATATATCCAAACAAATTTTTTCTCTAATTTCTCCCATTGATCGTTAGATCAACTTGGATCTAAGGTATATTCTTCTATTCGTTGATGGGTACTAATCCACCATATCGATCGTTGATTCGTCACTTGAAACTTACTAATTAGACTTTTAAGGAAAAAAAAAATTTAACCCAGTAATTTAAATAAAAACTTTCAAATAGTTCAATGACTTGAATGAAAACTTTCAAATAACTTAATAATCATTTCGTAATTTTGTGAAGTTAAATGACCAAAATATAAACTTACAAATAATTTAATATCTTCAAATGTAATTTACATTTATTTTTCTAATTTGGTCCAAATGTTCAGCCATAAAACTTACTATAGAGCAAATAGACAACCTTTATTTAGACAATTCCCTCTTTGATGAGCTCTAATTTTAAAGGAAAAGGTCAATGATACAAATTTTATATTAAAATAATTAACTTAAATTATTAATTTTCGACAAGGGTAAAAGGTATAATTTTCCATAGAGCCTTCAAGTAAACAAAAAGCCTTTAAAAGAATTAAATATATTCATGTTAAATACATATCCAGCGCTCGGATTAAACAACAAAAGAAATCAAGAGAGCCATTACAAACTCCAACTGAACTGTTTTAGTTTCCCGCATTCTGCCAATAATTAAAGTTATCTTCCCTTCAAGATTTCATCCCACTTCATGGATGGAACATATATACATGAAGGAGCCAATCATAAAGCATTTTTAACCACACCGATCGACAAATAGATGGCATGTAAATCATCACAGTTGCACATATTCGGGTTGAATGCAAGCACTTCCGATATATTAGCTCCTTCATCTTCCTCGGTTAATGCATGTTGCTCAAGTCGAAGTTAAATGGGGTCATGCGACAGGCTCATCGCTAGGTCATGCAATGATGATAGGTAAGATAGTGCATCCTCAATCGCAACATATCTGAAGCATGGTACATGAGTTCCAAGGTAAAAGTACTATGGAGGCCCCTATAGTAGGAGCAGATTACATTTTCTTCCTCTACTCAAAAATGGGCAAATTAGCCACTATACATTAGATCAAAGAGCAAACTAGTCTTTTTATTAAAATTTCATCTATTTCTACATTTAAAAGCTGGTTCGTATACGCCAACATAAGATACACGTGGCACACCACATGTCTATGTCCGGTTATTCCATCACCAACTTAGTTTTTAACAAGATAAAGATGCAATTTTAATGAAATGACCAATTTACTCTTTAATCTAACATACAATGACTAATTTACCCATTTTTGAATAGAGGAGCCTCATGGTACTTTTACGATTTCCAACTCAAGAGTGTAAAGAATTGCGAGATGGAATAAGCTAGAGGCAAGAAAAAATTAACTTAAAAAAAGGTGACTATTTTGCATGCATTGGCGAACTTTCGTAAGAGAATTAAAAAAGAAAAAAGTATAAGTACTCACCGGTAATCCTTAGTCTAGGATCAAATGTCAACATCTTTTCAACAAGATCATGATAAATTTTGACGAAAAATATTTAAAATTTTAATAATTGAACTAAGATTTTTAAATTAAAAAAAAAGTAGGACTTAATTTTTAAAATTTTAACTACATGACCTAAATATCAAAATTTGTCAAAGTGCAAGGACTAAGCTCATGTTTTAACCAAAGGAAAATGATCAAGTTTTGGCTATACTCATTTTGGAGTTAAATAAATAAATAATTTTAATTAAAGTATTCTTTTATCTTTTATTTATTTTATATATGTCATATTAAAACTCTTTAAAAAATAGCATCAACTCTATTCATCTAATTGATGAATAATTTGTAAGTATTAGGATTAATATTAGTGACACCCACGAGCCCTAAGATCATTATACATCCCGCACAATTTTCTAGTCGATGCTATTCCTTTTCCTTTTTTTTTTTAAATTTTGATATATTAAGCTTAGTAAATTATTTAGATAAATATTTGTAATTAATAAAATTATGACATGTTTAAAAATAAAAATAAAAAGAATTTTTTAATTTAATTAAAATTAATAGATTTTTAATGATTATGACCTCTTTTTATGACAAGCTAAGTACAACCAGAGCTTTATTTATTAATTGTAATTCTATTTTCACCCACATAATGAGTATACCATAATGTAATATTCATAAATTTGGAGACAACACAACATTGTTAGGAGGAATAACTAAAACCTGAACCCAGTCATGAAAATTCAAACCGAAACCTTAAACAAAAGTCCTTATTACTCTATCCCATAGACATTGGTTCAAGCAGTTAAAACTTTTCAATATTTTGATTGAGGCAAGTCACAGATCCTGAAATATATGTCATTCTGAAAACTGTGAACTGCTAATCAATTTTAGTCTCTTTAAGAAATCACTCCATCGATTGAATCTATCAATATACAAGAAGCTCGGCAAACATCAATAATAGTTGGCTCACACTTTAATTCGTCCGCAGAGACGCCAGTGAGCCCCGGAATGAAAGAGAGACTTCTCGAACACCCAGATGGAACGGACAGGAACCTGCAGATCACGGAGACATAGTCATGGTATCAGCTGTGATACAGGATACATAGACAATAATGCATGTGAATATGGAGCGGTAATGGTATTCCATCTAAGTGCGCCCGACTTTTCATGAATGCCTTTTTCATACCACAGACCTTTTTTTTTGACACAATATATCTTTTCAAATAGGTTAATTCCAGAATCTCCAAGTATCTAACTCACCAACTTATAATAGATTCTTAAGCAATTCAATTTTAAGTCTTCTAGAGTGAAGTCAGAATGTGGCAAAAATTAAACCGAGAAAACAGAGGAGAACTTAAAAGGAGGAAACAATCGAGGGTCCACATCATATAAAAGAGTAATGAACAATACCTCCTTAGTTTTATCCCCAGCAACAACAGCGCCTTTAGAATCATATGCTTTGAATTTCTGCCAAAACAACAGAGACAATATCAAGGTCAATCCATGACCAATGATATGAACAAGTGGTCTTCTACAATTGTTGCGGAACCATCAATAACACAGCAACAAGTTTATCCGATAACGACAAAGGATATGGCTGCAATGTCATATAAGCAGCATATCAAGGATGGATATCTTCAAAGTATGGATCGACCATGTTCTGATTTAAATAGGTTAATTGATATCTAATTGACAAGCATGTAACCATATGAAGATGTGTAGGAAATTGAAGTAGGATCAGTTTACCTCCCTAGTCAGGAACTGGAGAGTAAGTTGGATGAAAGCTTTATTAAGGTCATTCTTACCAACACCAATCTGTAATGTAGAAACACCAAAAGACAAGCCACTAGTTAGAATAAAGAAAAGGTGACACCGGTCATTAATTAAGATTAGGAGTTTAATCTATATTTTTCCTCCATTTTTATAATATATTCTTTATGATTTAAAAACTATATCACAATCTTATGTAAAGGGTCTGATTTGACTATTGCAAGCATTCATCATGCTGATTGAAATATTTTAGTTACCATGCCAAGATGCAAGACCTAAAATTGTATTGGGTCAATGACACCTTCAAAGAAATAATGAATTGGGTACTAACCAACTCCCAGTAAACCTTACTCCATATAGATTCCCTTTGCTTAATTTCATTCTTGAGTGCCTATCAGATATCAAATGATGAATCACGTAGGATTAGGTATAAATTAGAAAGCAATATGCTGTTAGTAGCCTAACCAACCCATTAGAAGAGGAAACACGAGAAGTTTAGAAAACCAACAGAATGACCACATGTAGAAGGAGCAGAGACATACAGGGAACATATTTTCCGTAATGATGTTTTGTCACCATTTGCTATTAGAGTACTTAATCCGTGAGAAACGAGAAGTAGTTTCAGCAATGGAGAGAAAGAACATCAATGGAATAAATTTAAAGAGAGCAAATTCAGGATGTTGGATCCGCATACCTCTTTGTATAATGCTACGGCTTCCTTATAGAACTTCTGTTCTGAGTACCCCGTTTTCCTTAACTTAGCAATTGCATAGGCACTCTTCAGCTGCAAACAAGAAACTAGAATGTAACTTCGCTAGACAATGATGCAGTGGATCTCTTCTAGTCCATATCTTCATTTCTACAATGCATTTTGAATATGAAGAGAGATCGTTCAGAAAAATAGTATATCATAGTCCCGATGGTGTTGCAAAAGGATGGTCATGGCATCATAAAGCAAGATTTTTTAACATTATAAAGTTGAGTTAGAAAAAACAGTACAAAGTACCTCACACTAGATATCTTCTTTTGTTTGTCTCCAACCGGTGATTGTAAAATACCTGATACACCACAGATTAGAAGACATGTGAGGAAAAATGCATATTGATGATTTGTATGTGAAAATAAGTTGAAAAGGTTGCATACAAAGACGTAGGTGTAATGAGAATGAACCGAGCGATTTTCTAAATATGAAGTTGGACCGGTTCTAACATGGCAACCAAGCCATTTTTAAAATTCTAGTTCGCCCTAAATCTTGAAATTTATTAACCTTGTCCTCAAATAGCTATGTCCAGAAAAGACAACCACCCAATTTAGTTTCAAGCATTTTTTTATCTGCTTCTTCTTGACTTTAATATGAAGAGTTGAGACAAAGGAGGTGAAGAGCAGCCACAAAAAGCATGTTTATCTGATATTGTTTCAGATTTCGAGTAACAACGGCTACACTCGCTCAATAATCCTTAAAGCAGAGGAGGTATTCCCCGGCTCGTTCCTCACCTTCCAGTGCTTTCCTCGATGAAAATCAAGTCTACTAGCTGTTTTACAATGACTTCCTGGATGTGGAGACTGTTATATGCAATGTGGTGTCACCTGAACTAGTGATTTTGGCCACATGAATCGTTGGATCCCACTCGTTCCAGCTACTGGGTGAGGTCAATAACTAAGAAGCGACGACTTATTTGGCTAACACAACACTTATTTATAAAATATAATGGCCATCACTATGCTTTTGATAGCTGATATGGAAGGTGCAGACAACTGAAATAAGAAAACATAGTTGTTCTTGTATAGAAAAAGGGAAAGATTAATGTTTAGATACAAATAGTAATAATGATAAAACATAAAACTATAAAACTACATGCACTAGATTAGCTTAACGTTAAAGCAGTCCACTCAAAACCATTCATGTCTACTTCTGGAAATGGCAAAGAAACAGAAATACTTCCATCTTCAAAGTCAAAAGCATAAACGTTTTCATCGTCTGGAAAAGAATCGATAAAGTATATGCAGTTTCCTTTTCCTTTCTCCATGCATGAGCTTGCTACGCAGCAACTGTGTCCATAACAAAAGAAAGCAATATTCTCTCCTAGGCATCCCACCTTCTCCCATATTTTTCTCGTCAAACTTAACTTGAAAACTTCCACTTCTGTAATTTTGCTTGCATTTTCAGTACACTCACCACGTAAATTTATTCGAACCACGAAAAGTTCGTCACATGATTCAACCATGTAAATCTTATTATCTACGGTTCCAAGAGAGGCTGCCGAGGGTAACTCAACTCTATCCCATGCACCTCTTTTCACAAACTTCACTTGAAAAATTGGATCAAAATCTATTTTCACCAAGTCTGACCTAGCCATTAGCCCAAAAATCTTACCTTGGTAGCCAGTTAAATGTGCGATGCTACCTATAGTTAGGATCTTCGGCTCTATTTCCTCGTCCTCCTCCTCATCATCATAATCCAAATCTGTTGCATTTTCGGATTCATCCGAGCTAGAATTCACCTCTTCCTCCTCGTCTTCCTCATTATCAGAATCTGTTGAATTTTGTGATTCATCCGAGCTAGAACTCACCTCTTCCGATACCGTTACAATTGTCCATTCACTCTCACCAGGCCTACAGTAAATAAAATCGACCCTACTACCATTTTCAAAAGAATAATAATCAATAAGCAAGACAATACAACTAGGATCTTTAGGAGACGACGAGATTGCACATGTATTGAATATTTTGGGTAGTCGAGGGAGGTGGATCTTCTCCACGGTTTGCGGATTAATTAACAAACAATCCGAACAGCCCCAGTCAACCTGAAATAACCAACCGAAAGCACATTTTACCGTCCGCATTTGGCAAACTTCAAGTATCTGCTTAGCATTGTGAGGGGTATTGAACATGTTAAAGAAGAGATGATTGTTCGAGTGCTCAAGATTTGTGAGGACAAATGAGGGATGTGTGTGGGTTGCCCCCATGACGCTCACTCTTCCGCTAGAAGGAATAAAATTCTCATTTCTCACCATTCGGAAACCATCTAAGCTCATCGTCCGTATAAACTTCCAAAGCGGTTGGTGTAATCCAAGCACAATGTAACATCCGTTTGGTATTATACAAATCTTTTCTAGGTAATGCTGCCCCAAGTGAGTGAAATTTACGTGAGGCAAGAGAATAAAACAGCCCATTACCTCCATTGTCGAAGTTCGGAAAATATATAGTATTCCCCATAGAATGAGTTCGCATGCACGTACTACCTGTTCGACTAGCAAAAATCATCTCATCTCCCAAGTTGTGAACTTCTTCCCACCCAATATCACAGTGATAATTAAGTCGAAACACCCTGACATACTCTCCAATATGGCCCATACAGATCGAAATCAGTTCTCCATTGGACTCAACTAAAAAGTTCTCTTGAATTGAGTCACAAGGATGTTTTAGCTTGTCAATTATCTTCCAACAACGGCTTCCCCTTTTGCTGGGATGGAAGATACCCAGTTTTCCATCTATGCCCAAACAATAGAAAGCACCCTTGTAGAAAACAGGATTACCATGAGATGAATAGAACCTTACATTATTTGTCTCGTAACCGATGTTTGGCCATGAACTTTCTCCTCGATGAATGATTGTTACGGCACTTACTGTTGGAGAATCATCTAGAATACCGAAAACCATGCAATTAGGTGAAGTGGGTGGAGTGGAGAAGCACATTCTGCCATACTCTTCTAAGTTGAGACGTTGAATGCTTGGTAAGTCAATCCTTTGATTGGAGAATGGATGGAAGAAAAAGAGTTGAGTATCTTGACACATGAGCAACCAGCCGTAGTTGGAGAAGAAAATTCTTGCATCAATCAATTCATCAGGAATCTGAGCAACATATGTGCCATTGTAAAAAGGGTCAAAGAATTTGCACTCGGAATTGTTACCGGAGAAGTGGAAAAGAGACGGATACGGACTTGCAGAAGGGTTGGGGATGGATCTCACTGGAGGTGGAGCTGACCTCCATGAACGACAAACAGCTAGCAAATTGGCATAATCTTTACCAAAAAGATGAGAAAGGACGATAGTTAAAAGATCACCAGGGAGGTTACACCATTGTACCTCCTGTTCAGCGGTTGAGGATCTACACTTGGCCATGGAACCCCAAGTCCTCCTCCTTTCTAAAAACACACAAAAATACTCGGAGGGAAAGAGGAGAGAAAAAAAACACTCGAGACTTACAGGACGGCAAGAGTTAAGAATCAAGATTTAACCTAATACCTACTCAAACAATTTTGTTTTTGAAAAATAATTCTGGGACTTTTTCATTATTGAAAGGCCAAGCCCAACATTATACAAATCCTAGAGTTATAAACTATTCTAAAAGAAAAAAATTAACCTAAATGATGAGAAAGGACGATAGTCATGGTACGGACAGTGAATATGGAGACGCCAGTGAGCCCCGGAATGAAAGAGAGACTTCTCGAACACCCAGATGGAACGGACAGGAACCTGCAGATCACGGAGACATAGTCATGGTATCAGCTGTGATACAGGATACATAGACAATAATGCATGTGAATATGGAGCGGTAATGGTATTCCATCTAAGTGCGCCCGACTTTTCATGAATGCCTTTTTCATTCCACAGACCTTTTTTTTTGACACAATATATCTTTTCAAATAGGTTAATTCCAGAATCTCCAAGTATCTAACTCACCAACTTATAATAGATTCTTAAGCAATTCGAATTTTAAGTCTTCTAGAGTGAAGTCAGAATGTGGCAAAAAATTAAACCGAGAAAACAGAGGAGAACTTAAAAGGGAGGAAACAATCGAGGGTCCACATCATATAAAAGAGTAATGAACAATACCTCCTTAGTTTTATCCCCAGCAACAACAGCGCCTTTAGAATCATATGCTTTGAATTTCTGCCAAAACAACAGAGACAATATCAAGGTCAATCCATGACCAATGATATGAACAAGTGGTCTTCTACAATTGTTGCGGAACCATCAATAACACAGCAACAAGTTTATCCGATAAACGACAAAGGATATGGCTGCAATGTCATATAAGCAGCATATCAAGGATGGATATCTTCAAAGTATGGATCGACCATGTTCTGATTTAAATAGGTTAATTGATATCTAATTGACAAGCATGTAACCATATGAAGATGTGTAGGAAATTGAAGTAGGATCAGTTTACCTCCCTAGTCAGGAACTGGAGAGTAAGTTGGATGAAAGCTTTATTAAGGTCATTCTTACCAACACCAATCTGTAATGTAGAAACACCAAAAGACAAGCCACTAGTTAGAATAAAGAAAAGGTGACACCGGTCATTAATTAAGATTAGGAGTTTAATCTATATTTTTCCTCCATTTTTATAATATATTCTTTATGATTTAAAAACTATATCACAATCTTATGTAAAGGGTCTGATTTGATTCATTTGAATATTGCAAGCATACAGACAGCATTCGAAAGTTACAAAAAAATCGAGATTGAGACTGTCGGTGATGAGGAAATGAGCAGTCAAGATAGCAGGTAAAGTAAAAAATCTTTGGGAGGGCTTATCTACTGGAAAGGCGTGGCTGGTGACATGAAGTGGCCAGGCTGTTTTGATTTGACTGGGAAAATTGATAGGTTTCCTTTTATTTATTATTTCTTTTATGTTTTCAATTTAAATTTCTGTCGTTTCTGTTTGTTTATTTTAGCAACGGGCCTCTCAATTAAAATTGGTTGCCCATTTCTGTTTTTTTGTTTTGTAAGAGAACCTCAGCCCAATATTTGTTGGGTAGTAGTTAGATGGTTTATCAAATAAAAGCCCATTCATTCTATTTCAGAAAAAAACGAAAACAATCTAATTTTGAAAGTATAAAAAAGTAATAAATAAATAATGGAATGATAATAACAATACTAAAGGTAAAAAGAGAAAAAATCAACGTAAAAAATTTTAAAATAAAAATAAATGCAAAATAAAAAGGAAATACAAAAAACAAATTTTAAATATTAAAAAGTAAAGGAATAACAAATAAATAATTAAATAAAGAAATAAATAAGTAAAACAAAAAAGGTTAAAATTAGATAAACCAAGGACTAAATCAGAATTGAGATTGTAAATAAATAAATACGTAAATAGAGGACTAAAATATATCATGCGAAAAATAATAGGGCTAAACAGGAAAATATCCCAAAATCCATGACATGTGTCAGTCCTTGAAGGTCGGTACTGAGTCAAAAGGACTAATTTGTAAACAAATTAAAGTTACAGGGGAAGAAATAAAATAATTAAAAAGAACAAGACTAAATTGAAACAAGTCGAAAAGGCAGAAGGATCAAAAGTACAAATAGACCCTCTACATAAAAAAACACTTGGATCCTATGTGGTTCGGGTCGGGTCGGCTGAAACGACGCCGTTTCAGGTGCCCCTCTTCTGGAATGGTCCATGGACCAAAATAAAAACAAAATAAAATTAAATGGAAAAATAAAAATATAAAAAGACTCCATTGTAAATCATATAAAAAGCAGAAGTAGGGTCGCAATTATACTCGAGTCGCAAAAAACACGCAGATTTTGAGGTATTGGGTTGGACATTCGGGTTGCATGCCAAAACGACGCCGTCATCGATGGCTGGATTTTATAAAAAAATCTATTTTGACGGCCTTTTTTCCCTCAACCCTGATCGAAAACCCAAAACCCTAAAAACCCATTAAAAAAGCAAGAAAGGATCAAAAACTCTTCGATTTTCTAAGTTTTGAAAATTTCCTTAGAGTCACCTTTCATCGGAGGTGACGGCCTTGCTTACTCACAATGACGGAGCAGAAGACGTCTGGTGAGTCTTCAAACCTTTCTCTTTTTATTATTTTTATTATATTTTTTTATTTTACCAGCAATAGTAGATTCAAAATAATAAAGAAAAAAATCACCTTTGAAGTTTTTGGTATTCTATTTTTTGATTGTCTCTGTATTTGATTTCTTCTTCTTCTTTTTTTTTTTAAAAAAAAAACCCTTCTTTTTACAATCTATTTTCAAGCTTTTTTTATAGCCAAATTACACTATTATTTTTTTCTATTTTTCTACTGTTTCGTACTGCTGTTGCGTGTTTGTTATTTTTTTGCAGGTGGTGGTTGACGGTGATGATGGTAGAGACAGTTGACGGTGGCAGACCTCAGGGCACAAGCATGCTGACGTGTAACGAGCGGTGCTAGGCTAGGGTTCCTCTTTTTCTTTTCTTTTTTTGAAAATAGTTTAGGTTTTTGAGCCATTTGGGCCATTAGGGTTTTTTGCATTTGGGTACTTTGGGTTAGTAATTTTGGGCCTATAATTTGGGCTGGTATTATAATTGGACTTTGGACTTAATGGATTTTTTTTGTTTGTTTATTTTTTGTTTGGGCCCAGGTTAAATTGGGCCATTACAATTATCATGACAACAAGAATAACTAAATGTTTTCTTAATAAATATATGCTAAAATCATACCATTTAACTCTTATTTCCTTATTTAAGACTAAGTTGCAATCCCTAAGTTTAATTATGCCTTCATAAGTTGAGTTTTGCAATTTCTCTCCAGTAATGTAGTCACCATAGAAATTTGAACTAATAGGTCTTTTAAATATGTTGTAACGTAGCTTGACTAGGGTAGGTAAAAGATAGATAATTTTAAGCTAAAAACCCTAGACTCAATTTTCATCTGACCTTCGGAATAAATACCTCCAACTTCGCCAAGTAATTTTGCGCTTGAGTACACATGCTCCTTGTACATCTATTTTTTTTAGTACATATGCTCTCTCTTTTTTTAACACATTCGAGCATATTACCGCATGTACTACAATTTTTTTTGAGCATTTGATATTTCTTCTCAACTCCCCAAACTTATTTTTAGAGAATATTCTAGATAAGCTGACTCTAGTGTTTGGGACAAATTTAAAGATAATTATGAGAAAATGGATGGCTTATTATTGCAAGGTTCGAATAAAATCAGGCCATATAGTCTCAAAGTTGGGTTTTAAGGGATAAACATTCATTAAGGTTGACTTGAAAGGCTTAAATGGTTCAAACAAAGTCTGCCTAAATAATTTTCAAAATTCCATGCCTCCTAAGATTTCGCCTCTAGAAATTACTAAGTCAATTCTAGAGACCTAAACTTCCATGCATGCTTAACTTTTCTAAGGAATTAAAAATTTCATGGTCTGATTTGCGTACTTTATTAAAAGTAACATTTATATCATAATTCAACTAACATAGCAAATATTGAGATAATATGACTTTATTTATACTAAAATTTAGCATAATTAACAAAAATTTAAATTTTTGAGCAAAATATAACTTAATCATAATTGGATAGGAAAAATGAATTCTGAAAAAAAAAATTCAATTTTTGGTCCCCTACTTAAGATGAACAACGTCTCTATTTTTAAAAACAATATATAGAAGGAACGCAAATATAGAAGTGAATAAATATTGTACACTAGGTAAGATCCCAGGAAAAGGAGGTGAGTCAAGTTTGACTTCTTAAATACCAAGCTTTTTCTAGATAGATCCAATCCTAGACATGTACATAAATATTGCCACACTTCTTATTTTTCAAATTGTTCAATTTTATTAATGATTTCAACCTCTTGTTTTATTATGCGAGAAATAAGAATATCCTAAAAGCTTAAAATATCCTAAAAAGTAAAATAAAGACAAGACAAGATCCCCCCTTTTTATTTATTTGCAGATCCCTCAAAATTCGACCCATTTTTTGCTTCATTGTCCTTGTTTTTGCTTGAATTGCCTTGTTCCTTCCTCGACATTGGAGTTCATGGATCGAATAAAAAGTCTGGAAATTAAGGCGCAAAAACAAACGGGTTGTGAAATATTTTCTTAAAAGCATCTCTAATTGAGTCATCCTGTATTTTTTAGTATCTCTAATAAGCTTGTTGCTACCACTGCATATGTTGTAATAAGTCCATCAACTTTGACAACTCATCTTGAAGATTTGGGCTAGGTGAACGAGTTCTAAACGTTGGGGTGGTCATGTCAGGTTCAATAGTTGGTTCAGTCTGTTCTACCAAGTCAGGAATTTATCTCGCTCTTTTTTTCCTTCGGGTTGTTGCGTTTCCCCTTCCTATTTTGTGGTTTCCCATTACCACCATTATCGTTGTTATGCCTAGTTTGTCCTTCTTCATCGTCCCTCCCTTCTCCTTGGGCTTAGAAGACTCGGACTTGTCTTTCCCCAGAACAAGCTCAATTAAGGACTCTGCCATGATCATGGCTTTGGATAGTTCTAGGACCCCTCGACGTTCCAATTCCTACTTCACCCACGGTTTCAACCCATCCATGAAATAGAAGAATGTTTTTCCCTCAGATCAGTGATTTGGAGCATCAACTCACTAAACTCCTTCACATACTCCCTAACTAGGGGTGAGCGTTTGATCGAATCGAATCGAATGAAAAAATTTCGAGTTAATCGAGTTGACGAATCATATTTTATCATCTTAACTCGATTTAAAATTTTCTCGAATCGAGTCGAGTGAGATGAATTTGAATCGAATCGAATCGAATCGAATCGAATCGAATATATTTGTTCGAGTTAAATTAAAAAAATATATATTTTAGGTCCTTGTAATCAATGTCACCCACCGTAATCAAATTTGTTATTAACTTTCATTCTCTTATAATTTATTTGTTAATATTTTATTTATGAGGTAACTTCTTTGCTTGCTTAGTTGCTTCAATTCTCTTCTAATTCTTATCAAGATGTATTTTGAAATTAAAAAATATTAAATGTAAAAATTTGATTTTTAATAAAATTACCTTACAGATAAAATTTGAAATTGATACCAACATAAAATTTTAATACTGAATATTTTATGGCATCATCAATAATTCAATTTTAACAAAATTTATAAAAATTCAATATGATAAAACAATTCAATAATATAAATAGTACAAAATGTGAAATTTAATTTAATAATATAAATTATAGATATAAATAAAATTATTATTTAGATTTAGAAATTTTTTGGATGATTTTAATTTTTTATTTGGGGGTAAAGGGTGAGAAGTAAACGTTAAGGGGAAAATAAAAAGTTTTGGAGGTTGAAGGAGTAAGATTTTAGGGGGAAATAAATGGGAGGAGTAAAATTTTGGGAGGGGAATATTAAAAAAAAAAATGGGAGGGGGATGAGTTTGAGGTAAAAGGGGTGTGAGATGAGATGAGAGCAAAAGTTATGGAGGGAAAGTGGGAGGGAGTAAAAGTTTTGGGAGGAAAGTGAAGAGGTTTAGGAGTTTGAGGTAATAATATAAATTATTATAGTTTATTATTTGGTTTATTCAAATTATTCAAATTCAAAAACCAAACTCGATTCAAACTTGAAATTCGAAAAAAATTCGAGTTGACTCGAATAACTTGATTCGTTTAACTCAAAATTCAAAATCTTTTTCGATTTTTTTTAGTCGAATCAAGTTTTGCTCACCCCTATCCCTACCTATGCGTTGTTGTGTAAGCTAGCACAACTTAACTAGAGTCTTATCCTCGACATACTCTGAGTAAAACTTCCCCTTGAATTCACTATAGAACTCCTCCCAAGTCTCAATTGTAGCCTAATCACGTTTTTCATCAGTGGACCTATACCTCCACCAAAGAAGAGCAAAATCAATAAAATATCTAGCAATAAAATTCACCTTAGTATTATCATACTTGATGCCCACGACACGAAAGTATTGCTCCATCTCCCACAAGAAGTTGTCCACTTCCCTTACGGACCTTACCCCTTTGAACTTATCCAGTTTGGAGACATTTATCTCTCGGTTTAGTGTTGTACCCAACACTCCTCTACCCACGACGACTCGACACACAACAAGCTCTCCCTCGAGCTCTTCAATCCTTGTGTTCAAAGCCATCACCATGACCTTGAGAGCATTGTCCCTTACTGTTAGCTTATTCATAGTAGAATTAAGCACCCTTTGCGTCTCTTCCACATTGGAACTGAGAGACTCCAACACCGTTTCCCTAAGTTGGTTTTTTATTGGGTCCAACTTTGTAGTGCGTCCCTTAACTACCTCGAGTGTCTCCCTCATATCCCTCATGGACTCCTCGATATTGACCACTCGTTCTTCCATAGCCAACAGCATGTCCTTCGGTCGACTAGTTTTCTTGGCCCTCCCACAGGTTACCATTTGGCTCATTTTGATTGTCTACTCCTTTCGTCTTCTCAATCGGTGCCTTCAAAACCTTAGCTTTGATACCAATTGTCACGGGGCTAAAACTTTAGTCTCGCAATCCGTACGACCTTGGGCCATTTCTTGGGTTCAAATCCGCCTAAGTCAGCCTACTTTCACAAAATGAAAATCCTCAATGGAAATTCTCCAAGGCACCAAATATAAAGCAGAAACAAAGTCAAAACAAAAGAGTAACAAAAGTCAAAGTAAAAGAGTACTTAATTGGGACAATACTCTCAATAATATTCAATTACTATGAAAGATTACAACTGTGTATCTTGGGATGATTACAAATAGGGGGAGGAAGGCCTCTATTTATAGCTGAGCTCCTCCAAAACCAACGATACATATTGACTTACATCGGCAGTCGAGATTAAAGCCTATCAACAATTGAGATTCTTAAGGGATTGACTCAATCCTTTAATATTACAAAATCAATCCTCATCTGATTACATATCTTCTAAGACTAGTTTTCCTATTTGTCACGGTAGCCCTAAGTGCTTCACTTTGTCACTAAGACTTCAAGTAGTTGGGCTTCTCCATATGTTCCATGAATTGGGCCAGTTTAAAGGGGTTAAATGAGCCACATTTCATTAATTGACTTCGATGGGACGCTCTTTGCGCATTCGTCACAGGATTTGATCTGCAACCTGTGACACAATATGTAACGACCCGAAGTTTACAGGTATCGAAAAAGTGTATTTTTGGGTCATTATTTTCGTAAAACAGATTTGTAAATATTTATTAAAAATATTTACGAAGTCAGCTGAGTGATTAATTAGATTTTGGCTAGCTGAATTAGCATGAATTAAGGTTAATTTAGTGAAAGGACTAGATTGAATATAAAGTAAAAGTTGAATAATAGAATTAAGAAAAGTTGAAGGACTAAATTAGTAAATAAACCAAATTGAGACAAGTGTGTGGTAAAAATAAAATACATGTGTATTAAATAATATACATACATTTGTAATAAATACATGTATTTACTTATTATTTAAGTTAATAATAATTATTACTAAAATATAATATAATAATATAATAAAACATAATATAAAATAAAAGAAAGTAAAAGAAATAAAAAGAAAGAAAGAAAGAACAAAGAAGTGAAACGAAAAAGAGAGAAACAAAAAGGAAAGAAAAAGAAAGGGAAAATTAGGGTTTTAAGGATTCAAGGTTAATTTGGTAAGTTAATTTAGCCCTTTTTCTTGTAATTTTGATGTTTTTGGAATCTTAGAACAAAATATTACTTGATTGATGTGGAAATTTTGAAAGTTGGTTGATTTTTAGATATAGTTTATGTTGAATTAATTGAAGAATTTGCTTTAGAATTGATAGAATTTTAAGTTAGAATTTGGAAAAGGATTGAATTGTAAGTTAAATCATAAATTTTTATGTAGTAAGGACTAACTTGAAAGAATTTTGAAATTAGGGATTTATAATGAAATTGAGTATTGAAGTTAGTTTTAAGTGGAATTGAATGAAAATATGAAATAGTTTTGGAAAGAATAAAACTAGTATTGATTTAAGGACTAAATTGAAATTTAGACAAAAGTTGTGTATAAATTGAATTAATTAATATAAAATTGTATTGTATTGATAATTTTTAATTGTTTAAATTTCGTAGCTAATGTTGAGCCGGAAGTCTCGATTAGGAAAGGAAAAGAGAAAGTCAACGAGGATTAACTCGAAAAATACGGTTTGTATTTCTATAATCTGAAAACTAAAATTATTGGTTGTATTTTATGTATGGTAAGTGAAATTGAGGTGAGTTTGATATATTGATATTGAATTGAATTGCTTTGTGAACATATGTGTATGACTGAAAAGTGTATTGAATTGGAATTGATTGATATTGTATATTGATTTGAAATTGAATTATGAATTGAAACACCCTATTAACAATATCTGGTTAAGTCAGATATAGTTGGCATGCCATAGGATTAGAAGTGTTCAGAGATACTTCGACTTCAAGTTGATGAGGCACTATAAGTGTCGTTTTACTGTTATTACTTTGGATGAATCCGATGAGGTACTGCGTACCGTACTGTTTTACTTCGGCTTGGCCGATGAGGCACAAAGTGTCGTACTGATGTGTTGGTTGGATCCGTGTATCCGTCGAAGTCCGAGTCATGTTAATAGGGATAAATAAATGAATTGGTTAAGTTGATTGATACTGAATGATATTGAAATTGATTTGAGAATTTTACTGTGAATTGTTATCGAAAAGCAATTATGTGATTGAAATAGAAGATATGATAATTGATGTGGTATGAAATTTGATTATTTATTGAAAGATTTTTGTTATGTATGAATTTGTATTTAAATGTTATAAATATTTGTTTAATAAGTATTCGGATTATAGAAATATCACTGAGTTACATACTCAGTGTACGGTTTGTTTCCGTGCGCAGGTTAAGTCAAAGTCAGACTGTTGAATCAGCATCCATAGCCGATCCCGAACTCAAGCACGTGGTGAAGTATTTTCTCTTTTGAAAATGGCATGTACCTAAGTTGTCTTTTGATGACATTTTGAGGTGTGAATATTAATGGTATATAAGATGATAATGGTTTATCTATATATACAAGTATATGTTTTATAATATAGCCATTTACATGGTTATGGTTTGAATTGGTTGAATGAGACTTAAATCAATCAATTAGACAACTTATGTTAGATTTTTATAAACATGCATATCCTTATATTGTTAGTTTTGACATATTTTAGATGTATTTAATTATGTTTTGGACTGGTTCAAAGATTGGATTTTGAATTGCTTCTTGTTTAAGGTTTGCAGGGTTGGTAAACTTGTTGTATAAGGCCCATTTTGAGTCCACACGGGCGTGTGACCAGACCGTGTGAGACATACGGCTTATACATGGGCGTGTGGTTAGGCCGTGTGTCCCCTGTAATTTTAATTTCTCAAAACAGAATGCTTAGGTTTTGCCACACGGGCAGAGACATGGGCGTGTGTCTCAGCCGTGTGAGGTACACAGCCCAGCACACGGGCATGTGACCGGCCGTGTGAAAACTGCACCTAAAATTCGAAAAATAAATTGACCACATGACCTAGCACACGAGCATGTGGCTTGGCCGTGTGAGGTAAGTTCGAGAGCACACAATTTAAGACACGGCCTGTCACACGGGCATGTTTTAGGGTCACACGGGCGTGTCCCTAAACCACATGGGCGTGTGAGCTCTATATATAGGAAATTTTTTGAAATTTCGCGTAAAATCCTCAGAGTTTTCGATTAAGTCCCGAATTGTTTCTAACGTACATTTTGGGTCTCGAAGGCCCATAAAAGGGACAACATGATTAATTTATGATTTGAATGTTAATTATTTTTGTATTATTTGTATTAAAACTGTATTGACTGATAATACTCCGTAACCTTATGCCAGTGACGGATAAGGATTAGGGGGTGTTACACAATATTGCACCTCGGCACATAAGGTATTGTATCAACTATCTCAGTTTTAGCATCTTTTGTGATAGTGGCTATCAAACCGTCCTTGGCAACGAAAGCAAAACTTGCATATTCTAACTTCTTCTTTAAAGACTATTTCTTGGGCGAGGCTTGCCAGCATCTCATCACACTCCTGCTTGATTGCTGCTACTTCCGACATATAAGACTCTTGTACTCTCACTAACTCAGCAGCATGATCTCACCCTATTGACTCCACCTCTGGCACATGCTTGTCTATCTTTTCTTTGTACATGGCCTCAATTTGTAACCCAAGTTTCTCATTTTTCAAGGCTTCATTCTCAACCTGTAAATGTTCACACTCAAATTAAACCTTCCTCTTTCGTAGTTGCTGCCCTACTCAACTTCTTGTACAATTCAACATCTGCAACAAACTTCTTGAATCTCATTTTTAGCTTTAACCGCTCTTGGTTCAACTCAACTAACTGCTTATTAGTGAATGTTGACATCTTTATCAGTTGCAAAAAGTAAAAGTTTGTTCTGCTATAAGACTCCTTCAAGCCCCCATATCTTCTATTGGAACAGTAATAGAACCAACATCTCGTATCTCTTTAGGAATCACGGCTATTGCTCACATCATCACCTTATAAGAATTCAATGGAAAGTACATCTCTCCAAGGGAGAAGATGTAACATTTGGGTTATTCTTACTAGGAATACAACCTAACATGTTTTTCCCCTTTTCAACTCCCCCAACTATATCTGGAACACTAACACAGGTGGCGTAGGTAGCTTGAGGTGATGTGCTTGCATCATCATTACAACACATGTTGTAAATATTCATCAATTTAATAAATAAAAAATACTGAGTTGAATAGATTGAAGTATTTTGGATATTGTTCTTAAGGGTATTTTCTGTAGTTATTTTTAGCTTAGTTAAACATAGGTATCACTAGTTAAGTTCACTTTTTTGAAGTCCAAAAACTTTCAGTAAAAAAAAATTCCAAAACAAAAACATAAAAACTCAAATGTAAATTATACTAGCCTTTTGAACTCAATGCACGAGTGTACTTTCTCAATTTAATTTTACTAGTCCAATTACTTTTTCAACTTAATTTTACTAGTCCAAGGCTTATAAACATATGTCTCAATCTTTTTTAAGAAAGTGGATTTTGAGTCTTGAAATATCTCAATTTTGCAACAGTGCATACTTCATTGAGATAATATCCACATTAGATAGACTAACCTATTGCGGAGGTAAAGGCTGATGAAGAGCTGATAGGAACAGCCCCATGCACAACTGGTTTTGAGACCACAATTGTTAATGGAGGAATACTTCGCAGAGGGTCAACAATAATTGGATCCAAAGTGTTAGGAATTAAAGAACTTAATGAACCAACGGTAAAACTGGGAATCAAAGCACAACAACCCAATAAAGGAGGTAGAAGAGAACGTAGAAGAGAAAGCCCTAGAAGAACTTTCTACCTCCACAAATAAAGAATTTGTACTCTTTTTTTCTTTCGTTAAGGACAAAAAATTGAAACAAAATTGCGTTTTCTTCGCTTGGAAACGGAGAGATCCCAATTCCTTGCGCCTAACCTTTTTTTTTTCTTTCTATTTTTCAATAGAATTTTTGGGTATATCATTTTCTTAGGATCTCGATTCTATTTCATGATTCATTTGAATGGTTACTACCACAGGAAAGCAAAGCACCATTACACCAACGACCAATGCATTTAAAGAAAACTATCCAAGCATTTCAACATCTCTACATTCCTAAAGGTTAATAATGGTCAAACATTTTTACACGAGGCATCCTACATCCACCAGTAACAGACACCTCTTGATCTGAAAAAAACAAAAAGCTGACTAGCCTGATCCAGACATGTAGGACATGGCTCGCCGGAATTCTAGAGATTTTAGAGCGGCATCTGGGAAATGTTTTCCATCTGGTACCCATAATCCACCTGCATGAGGCAGTATAATCTGAGGTTGACTGCCCCCTTGGCCTTCTTCCCCAGCTTTAGCAGTTGAGATTTCTTTCTTTTTCTTCACAAATTCAAAGAACTCTGCAACTTGGCGTGCATACCTTCACCAGAGCCAGTTCAGGAATCAGTTAATATCTAAAGACTAATATGACGAAAAACTAAAGGTCATGTTATCTTACTGTCTCTTTGCTTCAATATCTCTGCTGAAATCTATGTTGGGTTCACAGTCAAGCACCAAAGCAGGAACCTGTTCATAGAAAAAGATAACAATTCAAATGAGGAAAGCAATCTAATCTAAATTCCACAGAGAAAGGAAACCATCATACCTTCTGAATGCTAGAATGCATATGATTACCCTCTAAAAAGAACACTCGATCTCTGATATCAGGGTGCAAAGAGCTATCCACATGAATGGGTAACTTACTAACAGACAGTACTCCATGATTTCCACTTTCAAAAGGTAAAAGCCAGCTCTCGTGCTTTTCATGCAAGTCACGCAGATAATCTAGGCTCACTCCACCCTCTTCAGCTCTTTTTCGCAGCATCATCCTCTTATGGCATGTATCAGGACTTGCCCTTAGATAGATAAAACCATCAGGAATAAGCCCCGGCAAGCATGATACAACTGGATCAAACCATGAGTCATAAATGCTGATCTCCATCTCATTCATCCAATTTGCTTCATGAACAGCTCGTACAAACACCTTAATAAGTAAAAATGAGATAAAGTTATCAGCCTTGAAACTCTTAGGTCAGCTTTCTTCCTCTTGATTGGTATAAACCAAAGGAGAAAAGAGAAAACTGCAAGGATTAAAATCCAATGACTTTGGTCATTGTTGAACAGAAAATTCATTAAAAAAAAACTTCTAATATTTCGCTTTCCTACATCAAGATAAAAACATAGACTACAGAAAACTTCTTGAAAAGCAGAACATGACAATACAGAGAAACTCTATCATTATATCATAATAACACACAGGAACAAAAGTAATAAGACGAAGAAACTACTTCATGCTTACCATTCTGTCACTGAAAACGCTCCTTTCCATTAACCTGAGTGGCTTAAGACCCCCAGATGACTCTCTCTCCTGCATAACCCTTGTAACAAAGACATAATTTTGAAAGGTATAGGCATACCTCTGTGGTTCAGTATAAAACGCATCTAATATATTGAAATGGTCAGGTCCAACATTCTGCCACTTATCAATGGGTTCTGGAACAATCTCAACAAGATCGCGCAGCTCCAGTGTTTCATTAGCTATTCTTTGAAGGAACGTTGTCTTTCCAACACTGATATTCCCTTCAACACAGAATGTTAACCGTTTCTTTGAAGCTGGCTTTGTATCTGAGTTCGAATCCTTCAGTTCTTCATCCACACTCTCCTTAATAAAAGTAGTTATACTCTCGGCATGATTTCTGTGGATAATCCCAACAGAACTTTGTAAATACTCAACCATCTTCTGACTAGCCTTTCCAAGAAACTGCCAAGGAGAAGATAAAGTTCAATTCGACAAACAATCTAACCAAATAATCATACAAAAAAATGGATTCTTCCATGCCAATAAAAAACACAAGTTTTTACAATCAATTAAATAAAAAATTCCGGTCCTCGCGTTTAGGGAGTCAACAACCATTTGAACCATTTTAGATACAGATTGAGCTTCATTTAGTTCTCTATCCCTTGCTTTCTAATACACCCATAACTACCATTCACAGAAGTAGAAACCACCAATGAATTGTGGAAGCCATGCCTGTGTATTATGATGAAAAAGGAACTGGAAAGTAATGGAACGGAGTTGGACTCTCATGAAAAAAATGGGGAAAAACTCACATCGTAAACACTAAAAACTTCAACCAAATAGACTTCAATGAAACAAAAACCACTGTTTAAATCAATTTTCGACATCATCAGCATGAAAAACTAACCAAAGCATACACATTAAAACCAGTATAAAATAAAAATAAAAACCCCAACTCCATTTAAACAGTTCGGTACCAAATAAACTTCCCATAGATAATAGCAGGAAAAAAAGAAAGAGAAAACCTTGTCCTTGTACAACTGCTTGAGCTCAGCAACACCTTGAATCCCATTCTCAACAAGCTTCCTCAAATTCCTAGGTCCAACGCCCGGAATCGTCAACAAATCCGGACTCCCTGCCAAAACCCCAGAGCCCTTTTGCCTTCTATTCAACCTTATCGGCTTATCTTCCTCTTCAATTTCATTCAAATCCTTGGAAGTTTCAATTGGACTCAACTGCTCCTCTATCCCACTGGAATGGCACCAAGCCGGCCGGATACCAACTCTCCCAGGCCAAGCCCGTAGAGAGGTTCTTGTATTTAAACGGGGCTGATAGAGATAACTAGCAGTGGTGTAGAAGCGCCGGGAAAGAGAGGAAGTTTTGTTGGTAAGAGCAGCGGCGGCGGCGAGAGAAAAGCCACAACCTGGGAGAGTGGCAGTGGGCATTGAGAAAGAAATAGTAGAAGAAGAAGCAGGGATGGAGAAAGGGAGAGGAATAGAAAGAGAGAGAGAGAGAAAAGGGAGAGAGGGATTAAGGGAAGAAGTGGAAAGCAGGGGAGAAGCAGAAGGGGTTCTTCTTATCAGTTTCTGCATCCCTCAAACGCATTTCACTATCTTTTTGTCTGATGTTAGGGTATCTATTCAATTCAAAAAATGTAGAACCGAAGAAGATAAGACGACAGAAAATAGAAAGGAAACCCTCAAAGAGAAGAGGCGGGAAGGAGAGGGAAAGAAAAACCAAGGGCTTTGCTGTTGGTAATGATGGTGGTGCCAGCCAGCTCTTTTTTCCTTTTTGTTAAGAATAGGGTTTTTGAGTTAGTGGGTGGATTTATTTATTATTATTTCACAACATTTTGTCTTGAGAATCGGGAATGGTTGTTTTAGGGTTTTCTTTTTGCTCTTACCTACATACAAACAACATAGGTAGAGATACTCGTTAATCAGCTTAATTATTAAATTATAAAATTTTAAAAAAAGTCATTTTTTACAAAGTAAGTGATTCATTTAAATTATCCACATAATATTCATGTGAGTAAGATCTTTAGAATACAAATATTCACATTGGAATCCGCATCCAGCAAATTAGAAAATTACCATTTCAAAGATTTAAAAAAAAATCAAAAGAAAATAAATAAATCTTACAAGCACAAGGAGAAACAGCACCCAGTTGAGAGAGAAGAAGGGATGCTCTCTACTCTGTATATAACAAGGTCTTGTAAATTGGGATGGGATTAGTCAAACATCTATTGAAGATATGGACTGAGTAAGAGAATTCATTTTACATTATCACTATCAGCTGTTAAGAACACGACGTAAAAGAAATGCTTCACCCTGTTCCCCATTTGCCGACCTTCTCTCCAAACAGCAAGCTGTTAGCTGCCTCAGTAATCTCTCAAGATAAGACTGTAAGCACCCTTCCATATCTTGCGTGTTCGGATTTGTTGACAATATCATTGCATTAACTGTGTCTGCCACAAGATCACGTTGTGACTCTTCTAGAAGGTATCCCACACAGGACTCCTGTGGATGTTCATATGCCAGCAGAGCAACACAGTCCTAATTGAAAAACCAACTCATATATTAGCTTTGGGAAGCCTTTTGATTCTACATTCCTCCTTCTTCACATGCACTACGTAGAAATAGATGTTAACCTTGTCTAAAAGTACATACGAGAAATGACGAGCTTTTGTAAATTTTAATTTTCTTAAAATATACACAAAAAGGGAAAACAAAATTATATCAGCTCATATGCATGTCAAAGTGAATTAATATAAACTAAAAATAAAAGGAAATTACCAAGCTAGGCACATCCCTAACATAATGTTTGTCATCTCACATATTCAAAATGCAACTCTCAATATAGACCAAAGGGAAAGTATAAGAAAAAGAATTATCTACCTGCACTAAATCATCAAATCCAGCCAACCGAAAAAATTTTGCCAATTCAATTCTTCCATACTTAACAGCCTCTTCAAGTGCTCCTACCTACACATAGGAAGTATCTCCCAATATATCAGAACCGAGAATTTAGGTTAGAAGTCTCAAGAAGTGAAAAAGAGAACAAGGTACATCCAGTAAGATATTTTCCATCAGATTTCAAAACATGATGGATAAGAAGTTTTCTGTAATTAGTGCCGTTTTCATAAAAAAACTAAAGATGCTAATCACTAGATAAGCTAATATATAGGAAAGAAAATGTACCCGAACCAATTCGATAAATTTTTGGCAGTGCAGCAGAAAGCAAGTAGCAGATTTGTCATCCTGCATGTAGAATGACATAACAGAAAGGTTTGTGTATAAATCCAAAACACTAAAGCTATTTAAAGTGTACATGGAATAATGAACAAGGGGACTGCCACAACACTTTCTTCACCACTTACAATTTATGTGCGGCTGAAATTTGTAGCTAATTGAACATACATTAGTAGCAAACAATCAGAAGACAAGGAAAATCATAAATGTTGTGACTAATATCCAAGGCAAACCCTAAGGTTTGAGGAGAGCAATCATGAGTTTTAATCTAATTGCTTGCTTTGAAAGTAGAATAATATACAATTCTTCCCTCTTTCTCTTCCAAGGATGAAATGACAAGAATATTAGCATATTCTGTTGTATCACTGGCTAACCTGACCCAGTTTAAACATCTCTATCCTAGCCTTAATATAGGGACAGAGGAAAAGGGAAAGAAGGAATGACGAGAATTATTGAAGTAAAAGGCAAGAATGCAAGTTAAATTTGATATTTATAAATGCAGGGCACTCCTTGAGATCCCAATGGCCAAAACAACAATAATGGAACCGGAAAAGAAAGAATCAAGAGACAAAAAAGGTTAAAATATGCCATTAATCCTTGTGAAGTACAAGGACTAACTGCATATTTTAACTGACAAAAAATATATATAAATGCTTTAACAGAACAAAGAAATAAAGTTCTAGAATGACATTAAAGGAGCCACATACAAGTCCCATTCACATGCATTGACAACATAACTTAATCCTCTTATGACAGTCAATATATGTTTTCACAACCGTAGACCAAATCGATTAGTGTACAAACCTGAACAATTTGGGGATACCAATCACGAAGTTTGCTAATTGCTGCATCAATGTCACCATTGCTGATGAGCTTCATTGCAACGAAAACACAATAATCACTAATTTAACCAGAACAGCAGAAGAAAGTGATCAAAGGAAGCATAGTAGATTACAGGTAACAAATATTCAAAAAAGAAAAGATAGTCTTATATATATAACATTGAAGGTGCTAACAGAAGAATAAATATTCATTAGTTGACTCTTGCTACTTCTTTTTCTTTTTTTTGGTGGGGCTTGGAGCAACAAAAAATGTTTTGAGCTCATGAATATGGTATTTACACAATGGGAACACCCATCCTTACAAAACAGTTAGCTTACACCCAAGTTACTGGAGATTTAAAACTAACAGCAAAATGAGACCCTCGTAACCTAGGAAAAAATGAGTGAAGGATGTGACTACACCAAAGGCAAACTTAACTATTAATGCTCAAAACAACTGGCTTTAGCCAACTTCATTGGCCACATGTCTAAATTTTCTGTTCAATTATTAGAAAAGTTAAGGGAACAACTCCTACAGAAAACACATAACTAAATTACAACTATAATACAGCACTGTGAATTGTCAAACAATTACAAACCTGTCGTAGAATCTTTCTCTGATTTAGTGCATATCCAATATCCTGCTCGTCAAAGCCATTTTCTTGAGCTATATAGACAGGGGGGATAGTGCTTTTACTAGCCAAATCAAATGAATTGAGTGTATCTTCATAGCCATAATGTAGCAAGTAAGAGCGAACAAGTCTGTTCAATAATAATAGAAAGGTATATATTAAAATATACACTACGCCATACTAATAATTAAGCTTAATATGATAAAGAGTAATAAGTTTTCTCAAGTTGACTTTTACACCCACCCAAAGCGAGGCAAATAGCCCCAACTTAAGGCTCTACAACTAAAAAACTATTTTCTAAGAACTTTAAGCTATGGCCAAAGAGTAAATCCAATTACATATAACTTCTATGCATATACTTATATTTTATCTGATTTAACAGTATGACACTTTATCCTCCAAGGGCTAAAAATTTAACTTGTACTCAATATTTTTGGTGCTTCAAACCTTTTTAGAGTCCTCTAAGCTGCTCTTAACTCATGAGGTAGCACAAGGATGAAGACAAACAGAACTATTTTCAGCAAGCAACAGTGTGCAATTAGCATTTTTGTTGCAGACGCATTTTTCGGAAAAACATTTGTGTCGTAAGATGCACAAAAGAGGAACAGCAGCAGATAGCGTTGGTAATTTTATTTATTAGGAATCAATTTTATGATTATCTTATTAGGGAAGTATTAAAGATTGTAATTATGAGTACTTCTTGCTTTCTTTAGGTCTTTCCTTAGTAGGATTACTTCCTTAGTAAGTCCTTAAATTGAAGTATGTAACCGCTATTTAAGAGGTGATTTGACAAGTGAATGATATATATATATATATATATATCGAATTAAACAATTACAAGATTTAAGATTCTCTCTAACGAGTCTAAGGTCTAAAATTCCCTTCAACAAGTTCCACTTGTTCATCATTGGTCATTTGCGATATAGAAATAGAAATTAGGGAAAGAGCCCTGCTAAGATTGACGGTTTGCCTGTGGATCCTGTGACAAGATCCACCAGTCGGGACCATAACAATTTTCATCATCGTGTAGCCCACAAGCTTCTGTTTTATAGAATTATTACATTATAAAACCAGTACCTCAAATTTAAAGATGTCACACTTCTTTAACCACAAACATCAAAGCATCCAATAGTAATCAGACAAGCATGAGGCAGAAAATACTCTTAGCAGCAAAAGAAAAACTTACCCATAACTAATATTTGGTGGAAGAGATATCTTTTCAATAGTCATCTGCCGCTTCAACCTCTCTTGAGCTTCATATTCCTGATGCAAGGCATCAAACATATAAATTTGAAGATAAAAAATAAATAAAATAAAAAAACAAACAAACCAACCTTAAGAAATCCCTTAAGGTGAAAGACGGAGAGGACCAAGATATACTAAAATCCAAGTTACCATACATTCATAAAAAAATAAAGCATGCTGCAAAATAAGGAAGCATAACTTGCCTTCAAATCAAAAGCAAATTGCTTTTGCCCAAAGTTGACATGAACCCTGCACATTTTGAAATAAGAATGTCATACGAATAATCAAGGTTAAAAACACTATGACAATATCTATTTGCATTGTGATGAACAGTGAAACGATATTAGCCAATGGACAAGGAAAATTAAACAAGTAAATAAGATGCATCATAACTGCATTTTAGGAGTTCATAACAATCAAGGAACCGGTAGCCCATGATCAAAATGGACAATCTACTAGCAGACATAGAACAAGAAGAGTGCACTTAATTTTTAGAACTAACAGAATTATGACAGATTATTTTCAACATTTAAAGATAAAAATCATAAACATGTACTTCTAGCACAATACCATGAAATTGCCCCTTCATGATATTCCTAATTATAACATTCCCCGCCGTCAAAATATATATATCTAACATTCCCCAAGTTCTGAAAATATACATGTCTCTCACGGACATCACATCTGGTAGCAATCAACTTCTTAATATTTAGTAGGTATCAAGGGGAGTCCTCATTATAGCAAACTTCAAATGGAATTATCTGTATGCAGGGCTTGTAGCAATTTACACTATCAATTCATATTCCAACCATCTTTTTTGGGGCTTTATACAAATCCAATAACCAACTAGGAATTAGTAAATCCAACCCAATGGCTACCAGATCAAGGAAATATCTGGTATATTGATGTATCAAAAGAAAATGCACTACTGGTCCAAGGATACAGCTACAAACAAGATGAGCAAACAAGTATCAAGCAACTGCTCAATTTCAGTTTGACAATTTATTTTCGGGCTCAAGCAACACTCAAGCTCAATTTGAGGTCTGGAATTTTTATTTCCACTTAATGCCATATAGTTTGTATCTCACTATTGTACCCCCACTATTAAGAAATAAGCTTGTACAATCTCCAGCAAGAAACTAGCTACATTCGTGTATCTAAAAAGAATCAATTATCTACTCCCAACCTAAGAGGAAGTTTAAGCCAAATTTAACCCTCAAAATAGCTTTACTAGACCATGGACAACGCCAGAAATAGAAGTGTAATCACTAGCACATTACCACTCATTTATTGAAAGAAACCTCAATGTGTCAATAAGCAAAATAGCAACACGGTCAATTAACTAAATGAGAGGAAAGAAGAGAGTAAAATGATATCTCCATTATTCTTATTCCACACTCAAAACAAATATGGGTGTCTTATCACAACATATAAAACAGAATTCATTTAAGTAAACTAAAAAGAAGGTATGCATACTCCTCATTTTGGCTGTGAACTGCAATTGTAGGAAATAAGCGACCCTTCATTTCCTTTTCCTTGCAAACTGTTCCAACTAACACCCCATTTTTACTGGCATCAACATAATGAGCTTAGGAAATCGTGAGAATCTTCAGGAATGAATATACCTTAAAAATCAAGCAAATAGAAGCCCAATGACAATTGTGTCTTACGTGAAAAAGAATTCCTGTGAAGCATAGTTAATGCCACCACCAACAGTATCTCCTGTTGTATATGTTGGACCAAAAGCATCTCCCTTTCCTTGTCCACGATATAGCAATCCATCATCCCCATGATACCCACAACTGTTTACTTCCCATCTGCCATAGTCAAGAAGAATACTTTGATATTACATATAAGAAGTGAAGACAAATATTTTTTTCCTTAGTTTCAGAAAATTGACAAACCCAGTCAAGAACACCTACACAAGAGCTGTCTTAATAAATTTCTTTCTCTGATAAAAAACCTTTTGTTGCTGACAGGGTCAAAAAATAGAATCTAAAACTGTAAAAAGGTATTTATAAAGACAAAGCTCATTCTCTGTTTGTTCCTACCTACACATTCTCAAGCAATAAAAAGACATCCTCTCACCTAGGAGGCGTTTACTCTTCCTTCCTCATTTCTCTCGATATCCTGAACCTCTCTTCAAAACCAGACAAAAATGCAACTTAACTGAATTAACAACAGAAAAGCCTCCATACAAGATCATTTCCTTTTCTTCCTGCAGTAAATTGCAGCACTTCCACGTCAAATAATTTATGTTTTCCTTTTTTCCATACAATTATTTTATGTTCACTTACTAAGAGCTTCATCCTATCTTCCTTCTCTTTCTTTCCCTCTTTTTCCAGACTCAGAAAACACCCGTTGAAACAAAAAGGAAAGAAACAAGAGAGTACCCAGGATTAAATATCTTTATGTTTTTCTTCCATTCTCAAGCAATACACAATCATACATACTGCGAAACTACAAACACACACACACACACAGAGAATAATTTAACGTTTTTTCTATGTTACACAGTATAAATACAAATATAAAGTAGTAAAAACATTTTCTTGCCCCACATTTCTTCGCTTTTACAACAACTAATCAGACATTAATTTAAAAAATAAATAAAACTAGTAAAACTATAAAGAAGCAGTAAAAGAAAACAAAATATCACCCTATCCTATTCCTTGCTTTTCTTCTCCCCTACTGCGTCATAATCAACGAATTGATCCCCTACCCCCCTTTTTCTCTTCTTCTTTTTTCAACAACTAAAAGAAAACGATTTAAAACAACAGAACTCTTAACTTTGAACTATAATAATCACCAACACTTCAATTAAAACTCCTTCCTTCAGTATAAAAACCGTAGCTTACCCGGGCTGCCTCCGCATCTTGAAGCCTTCATTGGTGAATCCAATGGCAATTTGTCCCTTAGCCCCAGCGTCCTTCACATAAATCTCGAAGTAATAAAGCAGACGGTTCACTGGAGCCGGCTTATTAGCTTGAACCACACCGACGTCGTGACCATGGAGGTTAACAGTCGTATACTTCACCGACAACTTATCAGGCGCCACCACCAGGAACCCTCCCGAGCTATTGATCGTGTTGAGCTCTTTCGGAGCCTCCTCCTCATCCTCCTCCATCTCCGTCGGAGCCGCAGACGAACGTAGCCGAGCTAGCTCCAAGAAGTATAAGCCTAGATCTCGGTTTATGCCATCAAGTCTGCTGCTCTTCCCGTTGTTGCTTTGGCCATTGTTTGTATTACTGGAGTTCATTTCTATGGAAGCCCAACAAAGGAAACCTAAATTTATTTTCAAGCAATCATCTGATTTTGAGCTGTTCCTTTTTCGTTCCTTATTTTCTAAACGAGTCTTAATTGAAAAGAAGATTTTCAGATGGAAATGGATTTTATTTCCTTCGATTCTACTTTGGGGAGAGAACTGACTTAAGAAGCAACCAAAACTTTGGGGAAATTACAAAACGGCCTCTTTTAACTACAATTTACTGTCGCTAGATGTCATCTTGGCCGGATCGAGTCCAAGTAAAATTTTATGCCCATTTGTTAGATTCAACTCGAAATATGCTTGCTTGTTAAGTTTAATTTGAAAAATAGGTTTAAAAATGTTAAAGTTTGGATCCGGCTGGTATTAATTTTTATATATTTTTCATTAAAAATATTAAAAATATTAAAATAAATATTTTTCAACTAATTAAAAATAAATTTAATATATATATTTAAATAACACTAAAATATATGTAACTTTAACAAGTAAATACATCTAATATAAGAATAAAATTAATAATAAAACAAGAGTTATACAATAAAATAGTAGCAATATAATAGTGAAATAGTAGCTAAATAGTTTAAAAAATAGCAGAACAACAGCAAAAAAAGACTACGAGCTTGGGCCAAAAAAGTCTTACCCGTGGCTCGGCCCATTTTTTAAATGGACCTTATTTTTTTTTATTTAAATCTATTTTTCAGACTTATATTTTTACCCAAACCCTTCCACTTTTCCGGCGGGCCCATGAGAAGTCTAATTTCCGCTAACTGAGTTTATATATAATGAATTAATCCAATATTGTTAACTATGTGACAAATGTCCCTATTTTAATTCATATATTTTATCTTTCAACAATTATTTTTAAATTTTAAAATACCACACCAATCAATTTATTTGGTTAATAATTATATCCAAAATTTAAAATCTGAGATTAAATTCTAAAAATAAAAATAAAAATTTTAAATTTCAAAGTTATGAAAAATATAAAACTTATAACATATTTTAATATTTTTAGAAACAAATATTATTGTAAAATTTAAACATCTATATTTATAATTTATTTCTATAATTTATATAATATATATACAAGCAAAAATTTGGAAAATTTTTGAAGTGGTAGAATGTTTTTTACTATTTATTATTGACTTATTAGTAAAACAGCCTACAATGAAAAAAATTTAACCTTTCCAGAAAAATTAGCACCCAATTGAACCTTTAAAGATGATAAATTAATCAATCAAGTATTTTTGTTAATGTTGACCAAGTTTGATTGTTAACTTTGTTGGCATAGGTCAATCAAATGACACTATATAATTTTGGTTGAATTTCCTAAAAATGTCGAATTTTTAAAAAAATTACTAGATTAGGCTATTTTTAAAAAAATTACAGGGCAAGGTCGATTTTACGAAAATGCTTCTAGTTGGAAGTATTTTTCGTGTCCATTTTTTAAGGTTAGGGTTTAGTTTTTTTAAAGTAGGGTTAGGAAAAACTTACTCTCAAAATATAGGATAAGGGTTTGGGCTAATCCTAAGGTCCTGATAAACACTACGAATCACGCATACCAACAGTGACTCCGAACATTCACCAATCACGCTTCTGCTTACTAGTAGAAAGCTCAAATAAGTTTTTCCTTGCTTTTAGACTTGCTCAGAGTGGCTCTTGATTGATTCGGTACTTTACATACATAACAAACACATTCCAAACTCATTAAAAACAGCCTTAAACATAACCAAACAATAAGGAAAACATAAATCAAGTCTCTCATTTCTTACTACCGAAAACTAGCTAGTTTTGCCAGAACTGAAGTTTCAACATTATAATCTCGTTTCTAATCCTCAATTTTGATTTCAAACACCCTAAATATCATTTAATTTCAGCTCTAAACCACTAATTTTACCTAAATTCATAGTTCTAAAATTTTCGAAAAATTGAAGTTCCCAGTAACATGTAAAAGATGGAAAATGCTTGATTCTTAAAAATTTGGTAAGGACCTATCAAATTGAGATGGAATGCCTTCTAATTAGGTTAGAATGAATCAAAAATCACTTTGAAAACATAGGTTTACTCAAGATTTCAAGATTTGTCATTTTTTAATCAAATCTTGCTTTAAAAACATTAAATCTAAATAAATCTTCATACATTCGTTTAAAACTCAATTTGATTAACAATACTCTTTATTTAATCCTCAAAAGTCAGAATATTACCCTAATTCGTTGAAAACGACGATCTACAACTCTAATTTGGGATTTGAACACAAAAGAACAATGACAAAATTGGCGAAGAAAACATGATTTTCCTTTGATATTGAGGGTTATTTTGGTGATTGGGAGGTTAATAAATGTAAAATGGATAACTTTTTTATTGTGGTTTTGAGAAAAATTTGAATGGGTTTAGGTTTAAGAGAGAATAAGACTTGAATGACTTAAAAGGAGAAGACTAATTTTCCAAAAATGGGCAATTTTCCCTTTTGGTCACTTCCTATTTTTTCCATTTTCCAATTAGGTCCTAACTCAATTAAAACACACAGTTTTCAAATTAAACCTCATAATTAAGTTTCATTTAGATTAATTAATAAAATAAAACCTGATTATTTTATTTTAATGCTTTAATTAATTATTTATGACCCTAATTTTAGTATCTGTCTCAAACTCTCGATTTAACAACCCGATTTTTAGTATGTGACATCAATAAAAAAAGTTTCAGCAACATCTAGCAATGCATCCTCCCCCTCAACTAGTAGAAATGAATTTATCAATCTTTCAAGCACATCTTTTGTAATGCTTATCGGATACACTAAGGTTTAGTCCACTGGTTGCAAAGACACATAATATGCTTACTGTAACACCTTCAACCCGTATCCGTCGTTGTAACAGGGTTACGAGGCATTACTAACTAGTACAAAACACTTACAGATAATTTGAAATCATTATCATTCAAATACTGATACTAATTATAAACGCTCCTTTAAAGGACCTTCGAGGTCCAAATCATGCATTAAGATCAGGTCGAGACTAAACCGGATTCTCATGAAAATTTTCGCGACTTTTAAATTTTTTCTCGCATACAAGGGTCACACACCCGTGTGTCTAGGGACACACAGTCAAACCATACGCTCATGGGGTAGACCGCTTGTCACACACGCCCGTGTCTACCCGTGTGGACGAAAATTAGGATATTTTCCAAGCCATATTTTTCACTCACTAACATTTTAATACAGTCAAGAGCTAATTTAAGATATTCACCTAAGCCTTATACTTATCACCATTTATTAATCGTACACTTCATATAAATAACAAGAAATGTATATAGGCTCAATTCTTATTAAATTCCTCTTATACTTATACTTCTTCACATTATGTATTCATATCACATATAATAATCATACCTCTGTATTTCATATACATTTTCATAATAATTTGTCTTGGTTTCTAACTACTACATATTTGAGTTCTTCATCATCAAATCATTTGAACATCATCTTTACATAAATAATACACTTTAGGTGTACAGTTCTATAATTATGAATAAACACATTTATCAAACATATTCCATGTTTTTATATATCACAGTCTCATATTTTCCATGTATCAAATACCATCATTTCCTCATATTTCTGACAAATACATGTAACAATTCATAAACATACAACTCACTAACTCTTCCTGCCAATCACAATTTAAATTGTCAAATCACTTATTGAGTCTAATTTCAATGTTCAGTGAATTTATCATATAAATTTGGATGTACGTATCCACCAATAGATCCCATGTACAAATATCATCACCTCAAATTTCCACATACGTTTACTTTCCACATTATGAACTGAAATAACATATACAAGATATATCAATATATTTCAAGTACATTTTCATAATATTTCATTTCGAATTCAAATTATTTCATATTAGAACTTTTTTCATTAACTCATTTGGAATACCAATTCATACGAATAATACACTCAAGGGTGTACAAATATATAATCACAAATGAACTCATTCATCAACCAAATTCCATGTTCATGTCTCATCAACTCGTATTTCCTTATATCACATAATTCTATGTAACACTTACCAAACATTGTCAAATTAGTGAACGTCTTACGGAATTGGTCTGCACCAGTATGCACTGAATTTCATTGATAATCACTGATGCCATAATATAGCTATGGTCTTTTCACTAGAATATCATAGCTCAGCGATGGTCTTACATCTTCACTATCATTGTGCCATGGTGAAACCATGGACTTATCCGTCAATTCATCACTTTTCATTAGAATGCCATAGCCCAGCTATGGTCTGGCATCTTAAACATGTATCACACAGATGCCATATCCTAGATATGGTCTTACACGGAAATCACTTGTCACTTGTAGCCGAAGCAACCACTATTCACTGATCAGGTAGCCGGAGCTACCACTTTTCACTGATCAGGTAGCCGAAGCTACCACTTTTCACTTGATCAGGTAGCCGAAGCTACCACTTTTCACTGATCAGATAGCCGGAGCTACCACTTTTAACTTGATCAGGTAGCTGGAGCTACCACTTTTCATTTTTACTTGTCCTTAATCAGATAAGTATAGCCGAAGCTATCACTTATCACTTTCAGTTTGTCCTTGATCAGATAAGTGTAGCCGAAGCTATCACTTATCACTTGTTGCAATGATTCAACCATGGTATTTTCTGTCAATTCATCTTGTCACTAAACTGAAGTGCTCAATTTGATCATTTATTCAATTTTCATGCTTTTACATTATTTTTATCATCAATACATATGAAATAACACATCATGAAGTTCATAAAATTAACAAATGATCACTAAAATTTAGCCATATAAACTCATAAGTTTAATTTTTGTATTATAACGATAATCATAATTTCATAATAAATATTCCAAATAAAACATTATATCATTTCTAATTCAACATTTATCAATTATAATCGGGCATGTGATCAATTTATACACAAGTCGTTCATATATTCTTCCTCCTCCCCCTCTCCATCCACAACCTTAGTAAAAATAACACATTTGTAAGTAACATTATCTATAATTTTTCACTATTTATTTATGTGAATATTCAAGCTTTTTATCCGTGTCATAGTCACTAAATTATTTTTATCTTGAGATAAAAAACTCAAAATTAAGATTCGATAATTTTCCTTGAAACTAGACTCACATATCTTCTTACCATGAAATTTTTAGAATTTTTAGTGTAGCTAATAAGTACAATTTATTCTTTAAAGTCACCCCTGTTCTGCTGTCTGACAGTTCCGACCCTTCTTCACTAAAAATTAATTATCTCCTCATACGGGATTTGGATGATGTTCCCATTTATTTCTATTGAAAATAGACTCATTCAGGATTTTAAAAATATAAATTTAAGCCCCTAATTATTTTTCTCCAATTTTTGATGATTTTCCAAAGTCAGAACAGGGAAACCCGAAATCATTCTGACCTTGTCTCACAAAACCTATTATATCTCATGATTTACAATTTCATTGCTTACACCGTTTCTTCTATAAGAAACTATACTCAATAAGTTTTAATTCCATATTTTATTCATCCTCTAATTAGATTTATAAAATTTTTGGTGATTTTTCAAAGTTAGACTACTACTTCTGTCCAAAACTGTTTTAGTGCAATGTGTTGATTTCCATTTTGCCCCAAATTTCACAGTTCATACAATTCAGTCCTTATCCAATTAACCCTTCAATTGGGATAATTTTTCTCAATTAATACTTTATTATATCATTTTAGACTACTTCATAACTCTTGAAAATAAAAATTTAGCATTAGACCTTAATTTCAAATTCTTTTACAATTAGGTCCTAAAACCAATTTCTATCAATTTTAAAATCATCATATATCAAAATTAAAGCTTCAATTATATGTTTATTCATCATATTCTTCCATAAATTATCCATAGAAACTTTAAAAATTAGCCATAGAATCAAAAACTAATGAAATAGTAAGTTGGACCCAATTGTAAAAGTCCAAAAAAACATAGAAATTTCAAGGAGAAAGCAATAATTAAACTTACATGAAGCTAGAGTATGAAAACCAGCTTCAACCCTCTTCCATGGCTGTTTTTCAGCTGATGAAAATGAAGAGAAATGAAGAGAACTCTAAATATTCCAGTTGATCCCATTTTTATTTAGCTAATTTTGGCAATTTTTCAATTTTACCCTTATTTCACCCATTACCTGATTTTTCTCAGCTATTGCCGCCCAAAATATCTCCTTATGGCTTATTTTCACTTTAGGTCCTTCCTCATTTGATAATTTCACTATTTAATCCTCTTAGCAACTTTTACATCTTTTTCAATTTAGTCCTTTTTATTTAATTAACCACCCGGACGTCAAAATTTTCTAATGAAATTTTAATACTATCTTATTGACACTTCGTAAATATTCATAAAAATATTTATGGCTTGGTTTATAACACTGAGATCTCGATACCTCTTTTTCTCAATTTTTTGACCAAATAAATCTTTATAAAACACAATTTACTATTTCAAAAATATTTTAAAAGCTACATTTGGCTCGTAAATATTAAATAATATAATCTAAGAATTTATTTTTAGGATTTGGTGGTCTCAAACTACTATTTCTGACATCACTGAAATTTGGACTATTACACTTAAAAATTTTCTAACCCAAGTTTTCTACAAGCAGATGGATGAATCAAATTAACACTAGCTCTTACTACATGCATTCCTCCTATTATGATTGACAATGTGACATTGAAAAACTAACTAGGTCTTTTAACTGAGGAGGGATCCTATGAGAAATTAAGGCACTACACTCCTTACTAACGATAATCCCTCTATTTAAGAAAGCTTCTTTTTTTTTTCTCAAACATTATCTTCCAAAAGAATTTTATATACCAAGACATTGTTTTAAACACTTCAAATAGAGGTGCATTAATTATGAAGCATTTGAAAACTTCTAATAATTTAAGAAATTTTGATTTTCACATTTCTTAACCTCTAACCATTAAGGAAAATGTGGTTAAGGGTTTTCTAATAGTTCACCTATTAGTTTAGGCTTAATAATTTTTTATCACCATACTCAGACTTTAGTGGTGGCTTGATTTTGCTCTAACTATTGTTTATTTCGGTAGGTTTAAATTTGTCTAAAGGCTCAACTTTACTCGTTTCTTCTTTATCTTCATTTCTAATTTCCTTAGAATTCTCTAAGTTCTTTCCAAATCTAAGAGTGATGAGTTTAGCTTGCTCTGCTTCTCCTTTATTATTGTAATTGGTATTACTAAGGAAAACTCCTATAGGTCTAATAGATAATGCTTGGTTTATTATGGGTAATAAAGTCCTTATATTGTTGAAAACCAATTGGGTATACAATGAAATTTAAAGGTTAATTTTTTTATTAAATCCAAGATCTTAATTTTTTATTAAATCCAAGATCATCTCGATTATTTAATAATAAATCTTAAATGATTTTGTACATGAATGTGTCTCGATATAAAATAAAAAAATACTCACACAAAGAAAGAAAATAGGGTGAGAATAAAACAAATCCTCATTATTAACTTTCAAAAGAAAATTTGATAACCTACGCACTCAAAAAAAGAGCAAGACTTCGTAACTTATTAAGTTCTTAACGAAATCTCAATTATTTGGAACTAATTAGAGATGAGTTCACTATCAAAGATACCCTAAGCTCTAGAATGTCAAGAAAGGGCTCTAAATAAATAAGTAAGTTGTATGAAGGAAGGGATGTGCAACTTCTTTAAATCATGCTAACATTAGGAGGAGAATGTGAGTTAATGTATGAGAATCGATAAAAACAAGTATTCAATGAATCCTAAATGAAACAAATAAGAAATAATGGTGAAAGCCTAGAAAAACAACTATTCAACTTTGAATGATTAGTTTTGTGTTCTAAGTGTCCAAAAATTATGAAAGTTTAAGATAAAATCAACAAATATATAAAATGTATTATCCAAAAATTTCAACTCAAATCCAATTAGATTAACAAAATAATATTTTTTTAAATTTATCTTCTTTTTTATTTATTCAATCCAAATAGTAACTAATTGAAATAAATTTTGAAAAAGTTAAAAAGTTCAAATTAGATATACAAAATTAAAGAAAAGGGTTATGAAGTGAATCTTGTCTTCTTCTTCTTCTTTTTTTTTTTTTTCAATTTGTGTTTGTAACAAAGCTTCAAGGGCTTTTCTTAGATAACATGGTATAGAATCAAGGATTAAGATGGAACAGTAGAACATGGGCTTTGATACCAAATGATGCGGAAGCTCAAGATTGAATTTTGAAGGCCGAACAATCAATTCAAAGTAACTAGACTCTTTCTTGCTTCCTAGGGAACTTGTGACAAAGGTTCAATGCACTAAGGATATTCTTCAATTCAATTATGGAATTTCAATAAGAATAGTATTAGAAATCAATGAATAAAACTTAGAATTGAATTGAACAAGAATTAAGAAGATAGAATAGAGAATTTAAAGAATGAAAGAGCTTTCATGGGCTGCAAGGTAGATTGTGGCAAAAGGGATTAGATACTCTTTCAACAACAGGAGAATTCAATAAAACTAAGTCAGTTTAGTTGGAAGATGGACGGTGAAAAGGTAGAAAGATAGATGGTTAAGCCTTCTTTGATGTCGAGACACTAAAAAAGAACTTTAGTGACCTTTAATTGACCCTCTAAGTTAATAAAATTAGGTAAGCTAAATTGAAAAACTCCCTCAACAACTCTTAATAAACAAGAGTAAAACTTACTATCAAGAACACAGTAAGAATTTATTATTGAAGATAAGAGAAAATTCCTTAATGCATCGTTTCACAACTTGTTGAATTTTAATTATTATTTAAATGGTAAGAATGAAGTAGTCGAACTCATTGGAATTCAATCTAACATATATTAGAAAAGTATAAAAACATGGATTTGTTAAATCCAAATTTTTTAGTTAGCATTTGTTATTGAAATTTGGATTTGGATTTTAAAATTTTAGCTTTGAATTTTATGATTTATGAATTCATTATTTTCAAATTATGGTTTGAAATTAACATATTTGAAATTCAAAATTTTGAATTAATCTAAATTCATTATTTAGATAATTCAAATTTAGATTTGGATTTCATTTAATTATAAGCATTAAAACTTTTTTAAAATTTAATTATTTAGGAGAATTTTGAACATTGTTGTTTGAATAGGATTGGACCGACCAGTTGAACCGGGAATCGACTAGGATATCGATATGGAGAAAGGTATTAGATTGGTTGACCCGATAACTGGTACAAACTGGTTGATTGGACGGTTGGACCAATTGAATAAGAATTTTTTAAATATTTTTATTAAAAATCTATTTTTAGATATTTTACAACTAAATTGATATAATTTTTTTATAGATATGGGTTTTATAGTATAAATAATAACAACAATGTTATCTTTCAAAATTAAAAAGAAACCTAAAACATTAACTTTTTTGAAATAATATGAAGAAATCTGAATAATATTTGAGACCAAAATTGAAAAAACCTTATGACCTAAATAAGAAAAAAATTGGACTGGTCGGTCAAATTGATTGGATCGAGAATCAACTAGGGTACAAGTTTGAAATAAGAGATCAAATTAGTTGACTCGTATTATTATCGGGACAATGAATACTTGCACATAGGTCACACAAAGCTAGTCCTAAATTAACACCTCTTATTATTATCGGGACATCAAGGCTTCTTCATTCTTTAAGCATAGCTATAATTCTTTTCAACATAAGCATACTACGCTCAACGTTTAACTCAATTCTTTCTCAACCTCTTATCTTCTAATTTTTGGATATAATTTCCTTGAAAAACTTAATGTATCTACGTATTATCTCTAACACTTCTGGCAACAACAAATTAATGTTTAATGCTTTGAACATGTAACACCCCAAATCTGACCTGGACGTTATGGCCATATCTGGCGATGTCACATTGAAGTGTTTTTCGTAAAATATGTTGTCGTTGAAATCCTCATTTCTATTTAATCACTTTGTGTTATTCAATGATGAGTCTAAAAACGGGTCGTTCATTTTCAAGCATAAATCATTGAAAATTTATTCACTTTTAAAAACGTTATTAATTTTCAAAGCGTCATTTATTGCGGAAGCTTTTAAACCGATTGCGTATTTGAGGAAATTTTGATAAAACATTTATTTTTCTGAAAACTCGTAGCTTTTCCTACTACTAGCAGTTATAAACCAAAACAAAAATAAAAACCCAAATTAAAAATATAAATCCAAAGGCCCTTATTACTATAAAATACCCCAAAAATTAAGTTGAAATCATAAAATACTAAATCGAATTAGATAGGTTATGTGGCCACCGCTGAGTCCTTCGTTGCACTGATCCGCCTATGACTAGGGATTACCTGTACAGTTAAAATAGATGGGTGAGTTTACGAAAACTCAGTGTGTAATCCCATAATAGCAAACAGACAGAGAACAAACATAGTCTGGGCCTAAGCTCCTTTTCAGTATAAGTAACATTTTCAGTTTGGGCTTTAGCCCATCTCAGTACAGAACAGTCATGTCCTTGGGCCTTGGCCCATTATAGTAACATTAATCAGTGCAGTAACAGATTAAGCAATATATATGTCCTACCCATCCAACCTCTACACTCCATCTCCGTCCAACCCTACACTCCATGTGGGGATATAATCAACCCACCCATCCCTACACTCTAGAGAGTACCGAATGCGGTACTATACAATGAGATGCAGCTGGGCTGCCAGTAATTTAGGCTCGAAGCCTTTCAGTACACTTCCTCCGATCAATAACAACCCATCCCCATGCGATGCATCATGAAATCATGTCATGTCATATCACAGTATCGTGTATATATTCAGTACAGTCTACATAGCATGCTAAAACATAACCTTACATGTACATATATATAAATATATCACATAGGGGGCATAACAATCATTTAGTCAATTAGGGGTCTAAGTAAACTTACCGACCCAACAGTAGGTCCATAGTCGACTCGGGCGACCCGTGCAACCTTAGCAGTCAAATAGTAAAAATGGGCCTATGAGCCTATGTTGCTAACCTACGTGGGCCTACACGGTCCATAATGGCTTTAGCCGTATGAAATACACGATCTGGCCCAACAATTTCCACACGCCTGTGTGGTTTACTCGTGTGGGGCTCACACGCCCTAGTTTGGCTGGTCCATGAAATCGTACATGGTCGGCCTCGTTGATCACACGGCCATGTTTAGTCACACGGCCTACCACACGAGCGAGTGCACGCTTGTGTGGCGTCGACGTTTACTTATTCCAGCTTTTACCGGTTTCCATAGTCGAGATTGTGTTTACACACCTTATTTCGTTGAAGCTAACCCGCACTCCAAGATAACTCGCACTTAAAATTAACCAGTTAGCTAGCCAATTAATCAGTTGAAATGGTATGCAACTTATACCAACAAAAGGGCCATTCTAAAAAAGACCAACGACACGCTTACCTTAGAGCAAAAACACGATTCTGCAGTATGAGAACACCGATTGGCTGGCCTCAGATTCTTAGACTTCACTTAATACAGAAACGAGCCCCCATCAAATTGATGTTTGCAAATAAACCAAAATCAAATGATTTCAAACTTACCAACACAAACGCGAGTCACCGAGACGATAAAGGTAAGGCTTGGTTTATCAAAAAGGGGGCGTGAAAAGGGGAGAAAAATACAACGGAGAGGACAACAACACTTTGGTAGAACAGAAAGGATCAATAGAGGTTCGGCCAAGGAGATAAGAGAGAAAAAAAAATCAACAACCTAGGGAAAAAAAGGGACACTAGCGTCACAAGTCTTGGAAAATAAGAAAAGAAATATCAAACTTTGGTTGAAAAAGACCCCAAAGAACAAAATAGTAGAGATAGGAGGTAGGAAAGAAGAAATCAGCAGCAGAGGAAAAGTTAGAGAAACCTTCTTCAGCAGAAAAACAAAAACAGAGAAAAAGAAAGCAAAACACCAACCAAATGACCCCTGCTGAAATTTTGAGTACCAAAGGTAATTCGAATTTTGTTCCAACACTAAACAATCCTTAAAACTCTCTACAATATCCTCCCAAAATTCAGCCATAACACCCCACACTCTTCAAACACTCCAACCGCCCACTAGCATTAGAATTTTACTGGTACTCAAATACTTATACGGCACCAAGCAAAATAAAACACTCCCCTACATCGTCAAGCCTCAAACTCAAGACCTTCAGCACACTTAACACTCCACTTAACCATTAGACCAGTAGGCCCATTTTGTCATGTTCTTCTGATTATTTAATCACAAGCCTACTGTATAAAGATAAGGGTTTATTCAAATAAAAATAAAATTTTGCCCAAGTTAAAGCTTAAACCCAAGACTTCTCAGACACTCTCAGAACACATAACCACTGAAGCAGATACACATTTGTGTCACAAACACACAAAAATAAATATTAAAGATTTTTGAGGCGTTACAACTTACCCCCTTAAAGAAAATTTCGGCCTCAAAATTTTTACCTGATCAGAAAAGATGAGGATATTGTTGTCGCATCACATCCTCAGGCTCCCACTTGGCCTCCTCAAAACTATGATTACGCCAAAGAACTTTAACCAGTGGGATGGACTTTCTTCTCAGAACTTTAACATCGCAGTCCAATATCTCTACCGGCTCCTCCTCGAAGGTCAGATCTGGCCTAACCGCGATTTCCTCAATTGGAACAACATGCATGGGATCAGAGCGATATCGTCTCAGTATGGAGACATGGAATACATTATGAATCCACTCTAACTCTAGAGGTAGCTCCAACTGTAGGTAACTGGTTTCACACGTCTCAGTATGCGATAAGGTCCAATGAATGTAGGGATCAACTTGCCCTTACGACCAAACCTCAGTATCTTTCTCCATTGTGAGACCTTGAGGAACACGCAGTCCCCCACAGAACACTCTATCTCTCGACGCTTCAGAGCTACATATGAATTTTGCCTATCAACCTGACATTATCCTCAGCATCAGAAACCAGTTCAGGACCCACAGTACGGTGCTCACCCAACTCAGTCCAACATAAAGGAGTATGACACTTACGACCATAGAGCGCCTCGTAAGGTGCCATCTGTATGCTAGACTGGTAACTGTTGTTGTAAGCAAACTCTGCCAACCGCAAAAACTCCTCCTAGCTGCCTCGAAATTCAATTACACAACCCCTTAACATATCCTCCAGTATCTGAATCACCTTCTCAGATTGACCATCTGTCTGAGGATGGAACATAGTACTGAAGTCCAATATTGTACCTAGAGCTTCATGTAGATCTT
Organism: Gossypium rotundifolium; assembly: GCA_025506655.1. Taxonomy (NCBI): domain Eukaryota; kingdom Viridiplantae; phylum Streptophyta; class Magnoliopsida; order Malvales; family Malvaceae; genus Gossypium; species Gossypium rotundifolium. The sequence goes on from CP106730.1 coordinate 112,135,594, forward strand.
CTAGAACCGAAACGTGAAGTGAGGATCCTTATCAGATATTATCGAAACCGGTACCCCATGCAGTTTCATTATCTTAGACACATACAGTTTAGCCAGCTTCTGTAGAGAGTAATCAGTACGAACCGGTATGAAATGGGCAGACTTGGTCAACCGATCTATGATGACCCACACTAAATCTTTCTTAGTAGGCATTAAGGGTAACCCACTTACAAAATCTATAGTAACTTTTTCCCACTTCCAAAGCAGTATTTTAACTGGCTGCAGTAAAACTGAGGGTAGTTGATGCTTAGCCTTAACCTGCTAGCATGTTAGACATTTACTCACAAAATTGGTAACATCTCGCTTAAGACCTGGCCACCAGTATAGCTCACGAAGGTCTCTGTGCATCTTGTTCCAGCCAGGATGCATAGCATAAGGGCTACTATGCGCCTCTCACAATATAAACTGCCTCAACGCGGCATCATTCGGTATACAGACTCTTCTACGAAAATAGAGAACCCTTTCATTATTCAATCCAAAATCTGATGTATTACCACTCTCAACCTGTCGAATCGAAAACCCAGTAACTCATCCTCTAACTGTTTACCCTTAATATGTTCGATCTACATCGGTTTAACCTGGAGTTCAGCCAACAGACTACCATCATCAAATAAACTAAGACGGGCAAACATCGCTCTCAAATCAGCCATAACCTTTCGGCTTAGTACGTCAGCCACCATATTGGCCTTACTAGGATGGTATTCAATTGTACAGTCGTAATCCTTTAGCAGCTCAATCCATCTACGCTGTCTAAAGTTTAATTTATTTTGAGTGAGGAGATATTTAAGACTCTTGTGATCAGTATAAATAATACACTTCTCACTATACAAGTAATGTCTCTAGATTTTTAGTGCGACTACCATTGCTGCCAACTCCAAGTCATGTGTCGGATAATTTACCTCATGAGTCTTAAGCTGCCGAAACCCGTACGCAACCACCTTACCCTATTGTATGAACACACATCCTAAATTAATATGTGATGCATCACTATACACAGTAAACTCTATTCCAGGCACTGGCTGCATCTGAACAAGGGCTTCAGTCAGTACGGTCTTGAGTTTCTTAAAGCTCTTTTTCTATGAATCCGTTTAGTTAAATGGCACACCCTTACGTAGCAGCTTAGTCAAGGGTGCTGCAATAACAGAAAAGCCCTCTACAAATTATCGATAGTACCCATCCAGTCCCAAAAAACTACGAATATCTGATACAGTCCTAGGCTACTTCCAATCCAAGATGGCCTCAATCTTTCGAGGATCGACCCTAATTCCCTCAGCAGATACCATATGGCCCAAAAATGTTACTTCTTTTAACCAAAACTCACACTTACTGAGCTTGGCGTACAATTGCTTCTCCCTCAAAACCTGCAAAACCACTTAGAGATGTTCATTATGTTCATCATCAGTCTTCGAATACACTAGAATGTCGTCAATAAATACTACCACGAACTGATCCAGATAGGATTAGAACACTCGGTTCATCAGATCCATAAAGGTTGCTGGTGCATTCGTCAATCCAAATGGTATTACTAAGAACTCGTAATGCCCATAGCGAGTCCTAAACGCAGTCTTGTGTACATCAGCCTCATTAACTCTCAATTGATAGTACCCAGATCAGAGGTTAATTTTAGAAAAAACTAAAGCTCATCGAAACTAATCGAACAAGTCGTCTATCCTCGGCAGGGGGTACTTATTCTTGATAGTCAACTTGTTCAGTTGTCGATAATCAACGCACATACGCATGGATCCAACCTTCTTTTTTACGAACAGAACTGGTACTCCCCACTGAGACATACTAGGGCGGATGAACCCATGATCTAGTAACTCTTGGATTTGAGATTTATGCTCCATAAGCTCATTCGGTGCCATTTTATAAGGGGCGATAGACATCAGAGATGTACTAGGAAGGAGCTCAATCCCAAACTCAACTTCACGGTTTAGAGGTAACTAGATAGCTCTTTAGGAAAGACGTTTGAAAAGTCTTTTACTGTTCTAATATCTTTAACAGTAGAATCTTCAGAATCTGAAACACTGATGTAGGCCAGATACACCTCACATCCCTTACGAACCAACTTTTTGGTCCTCAATATAGAAATTACATTCGACAAGTAGTTTCGACGTTTCCTAACTACAACTACTTCGTTGTCCTCCTCAGTTCTCAATACCATCTGTTTAGTGGCACAATCCAAGTTCACTCGGTGTTTAACAAGCCAATCTATACCCAGTATCAAATTGAATTCTCCAAAAGGAAGTTTCATTAAATCAGCCAGAAAAATAACTTCTTGTACCTCTAAAAAAATGTCTCTAAATAACTTATTAACCCGAACAGACTTCCCCAATAGACTTAATATCGTAATTTTACTCGGAGTACTCTCAACCAGAATTCCCAAGTTTCAGTAACAGAATAGGCAACATAAGAATAAGTGAATCCTATATCTATCAATGTATATAAGGTATATTAAAAATTAAGAATATACCCGTGATGACATCTGGAGCATCTCCCTCCTTTCGATGACTTGCAGTATATACCAGAGCCGACTGTCTCGCCTCAATCTGATTAGCACCTTGGCTCGATGCTCTCTGTCCATGGCCCAACCAATTACCACCTCGAGCCTGACTACGGCCTCTTAGTGGTTGTTAAACACCCCTCGACGACTGTGCAGTACCCAAACCAGGAGCTTGCATCTGATTAGGCCTCCGTGGACACTCTCTAATGCGGTGCTCCAATGAACCACATCTCAAACATGCCCAAGTTCTTTTCCAGCACTTGTTTTGATAGCGTCTCCCAGAATCGGTACAAGGTTGTTGACCAGTAGCAACCATAGAGGCCTCAACTCTAATCGGTCCATCCACTCTGGTGTTTTTCGTAGGCATCTGAATAGAACTCGAGGACTCTGAATCCCTCATGTTCCTACTTTTCTCTTTCTCACGGTTCTGGTGCTCAGTGCGCTTTACCTTTTAAGCGATTTTCACCTTATCCACTAGTGCAGCAAAGTTTCGCTCCCTCTGTGGAGCTATCAAAACTCTTAAGCTATCTCTGAGGTCACTCTTGAAACGAACACATCGCTCGTACTCAGTTGCCACCATACCTCTCGCATAGCGGCTCAGCCTTAAGAACTCGACCTCATATTTGGCCACTGATCTGTCCCCTTGAGTCAGATTTAAAAACTTTCTCCTCCGGGCATCCACATAACTGGCACCCACGTATTTTCCCTGGAAGGCAGATTTGAAGAATTTCCAGGTCAGTCATTCGGGTTGAGTGCCCTCCTTTATAGTGAGCCACAACTAATATGCTTCATATCGTAGCAGCGATACAACACCTTTTAATTTTTGCTCAAGGGTGCAGTCCAGGTCGTCCATAATTCTCTTCGTAGCCTCTATCTAGTACTTAGCCACATTAGGGGCAACTCTAGCAATACCTCTAAAAATTTTAACTTTATTGGACAGGAGTCGTTCCGTAACCGACCCTCGGCCCCCAGTACCAGTATTGATCCCAGCGACCCTCTCAAGAATTTTAACATAGCTTGGGACAATGTGTTGTCCCCAGCCATTCGATCATGAGACCCAGTCTCAGTCACAGGTGAAGCCGGTGTCTCACTGGTTTCTAAATTAGGTATGTGGCCAGATGACGATGACCCAACTCGAGCACCTCTACGGCCTTTACCACGGCCTCTTGTACCCCGTCTGCGAGTACCTCTAGTGCTCATTGTCTAATCTCGTGTTATCTGTATTAATAGTTTCATGCAGATCAGTTTATAGTTTCAATATTTCTTAATCAAAGTTTTATGAAAAATTCAGTATCTATTTTCATAAATCGGCCTAATAGTTTTGCTACAGTCTCAGTATACACTATCTTAAGTGTTTATAGTACAGCCCATCTATAGTAGTTGTAGGACATACTACCTATAGTAGTTTTAATTTATAATATATAACAGGCTCAGTCACAATCATAATGCAATTTTTAGAGGGAACTTACAGGATCGGTGTCGAAGACTCGATGTGCCACACATTCAGTAAAACATTTCAAAACACTTCAAATCATTTGAAAATAGTTCTTTAGAATTTTAATTTTTAAAACCCAATCCACAACCGAGTTTTGTAACCTGGCTCTGATACCACTAAATGTAACATCCCAAACTCGGCATGGACGTTATGGTCGTATCTGGTGATGTCACATTGAAGTTTTTTCATAAAATATGTTGTTGTTGAAATCCACATTTCTATTTAATCACTTTGTGTTATTTAATGATGAGTCTAAAAACGGGTCGTTCATTTTCTAGCATGAATCATTGAAAAGTTATTCACTTTTAAAAACATTATTAATTTTTAAAGCGTCATTTATTGCGGAAGCTTTTAAACCAATTGTGTATTTGAGGAAATTTTGGTAAAACATTTATCTTTCTGAAAACTCGTAACTTTTTCTACTGCTAGTAGTTATAATCCAAAACAACAATAAAAACCCAAATTAAAAATATAAATTCAAATGCCCTTATTACAATAAAATACCTCAAAAATTAAGTTAAAATCATAAAATACTAAATCGAATTAGTTAGGTCGTGTGGCCACCGCTGAGTCCTCTTGTAACACCCCAAACCCGGCCCATGCGTCATGACCAGATCCGGTATGTTGCAGGTTAAATCTTGAAAACTTTACTCTGAAGGGTTTTGGAAAAACTTAGTTTATTATAGCCGAATAATCAATTAAATGTGAAATTTTGGAAATAACTTTAACATTTGCGTTGATTGAGTTTGAAAAGCCCATTTATCATTTCATTTTATATTTAAGACTTTGAAAAGAAAACATAAGTTTGTAAAAAACCAACATAACAAAAAAAAATAAATCGAAACCTAAGTTATGGAGGCCTTATTACAAAAATATTCCCAAAAATGAAAACTTAAATGAAAAAAAAATCGAAAATAGTCTATGTAGATTATAGTCTTACTGGCCCCTCGAGTCCGCCTCGGCTCCCATGTCTACGAACTACTGCTCATCTGAAAAGTGGGAAAAAAAAGGGTGAGTCACAAAGACTCAGTGTGCAAATCTCGAAATTATATGAAAGCGTTGGGCCCACAAACACATTATGGGCCTTGGCCCATACACAATGGTAACAAAATATTTCATGCAACATGGCCCATCCCAAACCTAAGAGTCCATCCTCTACACACCCCCGTACCAACCATCACACCGTGGGGATTTCTACAATCGACCCTCCATCCGCTACACACCACGTCAATAGCTGTGCTGCCTGTCATAAAGACCGATCACCATATGACCAATGTGGCAAAGCCACCGATCGCTTATGCGAACCTCAGAAAATACATTATAGTATCTCGACAGCTATGCTGCCTGTCAAAAAGACCGATCACTATGTGACCTATATGGCAAAGCCACCGACCGCCTCGCGACCTGCTCCCCTTTCATAAAACAATCAATCCCATCCCATGCATACATTCATGCAAGAATCAAAACATTAAGCCATTTAAACAGATCTCAGACTTTCATATACATCGATACACATAGAGAAGTTTCTATGATTACGTACCTAGGATCCCTTGCCTACCCTTTTTGGGTATTACGACTGTTCATACAGCCTTTCTTTCCGACTTTTAGCCCATATCATACACATATATTACAACAATCCTTATGTGTTAAGGATCTATACACCTGATTATGGTTATGACGACGCCCTTAATTTTGACACTATTAGAAGCCGATACAACTGTTATCTGCCTAAGATGCTATTCAGAAACTGGTCCACAACCCGGTGGCTAATCTCGAACAGCGGACACTGCTCGTTTCTTAAACTTAGGGATTGGGTTTACGGACCCAATCCTCTCCTTTGCCTGATCAATATTCGATTCCATCAAAAGTCCTTGTCAGAACTACTATAACGAAGTAGGGTTATTAAACCATATTATATAATTTAAGATCTCAAATATGATAGCGAATCTAATAGGAATCTAAGAAAACCCCTTACCTTAAAATCTCGAAATAGATAGGATACTTAGAGATTAACGATTTTTAGTTTTTGAGATCTAGATATTCGATCTACTCCAATTTCCCGAAGTGCCGCCCAAAAGAACATGAGATTAGTGGAAAAGTCAAACTAAAGATGGCCTATCAACCAACTAGCCATTCGACTATGGTCTCTAAAAATTGAAAGAGAAGGGAAAAAGAACAGAAGAAATTGACACTCACCTTAACACAGGGAATTCGGTAACTCCTAAAAATTTTGACTTTTTGAGAAGATCAAAAAGAAAGGATGATCTCAAGAGATCTATGAAGATTCGGCTTTGATGAAGGAATCAACAGAAGAGAATAGGAGGTGTTCAGCTATGGAGATGAGAAGAAAGTTTAGAGTTTTGGCTTTTGAATGAAAGTAAAGCTTTAGAGAATAGGCTTAGAGATTTCGACTTTATGGAGAAATCGACACAAGAGAAAAAGAATAGAAAAAGAAAGTGAAGTGAGAGGTTTCAGCTTTTGAAGAAATCAAAAGAAAAGAAATCACAGAGAATGACTGAGAGTTTCGGCACAGAGAATGAGAAAAAGAATAGGGTTCAAATGCCGGAATTGAAGTGATACCACCCCTATTTATAGAGAATTTTCGGCATACTTATCAAAACTCGAAAGTGCCCTTCCTAATAACTAACAATTAATCAAATAATAGGGGAAATTTCGGCACCCCTTTCCCATAAGAAACCAATTTCTTTCCCCCTCTAGAAGATGGAATTTCGGCCAACATTGCACTCAGCAGATAACTCCTATCTTTTCTTCTTTATCTTAATCTATTCATATATTTAGAAGAGGCCTAAATAACACCACCTCTCCCTACTATTATCAACACAATATCTACATTATCCAAGCAGATAAATCTTCATATTTTAAAGCATCCTAGCCGCCCCACTCTCCTCTCCTTTGACGCCAAAACAATTAAAAAAATAAGTAGGTAATATGACTCGAACCTTGGATCCCCTTACTGCTTTTCACGTCACTGTCCACTGGGCCACTAGCCCATTTTTTGTGTTTTAATTCGCAGATAATATCTTTTAAGCCCAGACCTATCTAGCTTTACACTAAAGTGCCCAAAACACAAAATTTGATTAAGGCCTCAGCCCAAACCTGAGCCCAATCCGAACCCCTTAAACACTCTAATTATCATATTGAACGTAACACACATCAAATGCAAAGGCCCATTAATTCAGGATGTTACATCTCCGTTGCACCGATCCGCCTATAACTGGGGATTACCTGTACAGTTAAAATAGATGGGTGAGTTTACGAAAACTCAGTGTGTAATCCTATAATAGTAAATAGACAGAGAACAAACACAGTCTGGGCCTAAGCCCCTTTTCAGTATCAGTGACAGTTTTAGTTTAGGCTTTAGCCCATCTTCGTACAGAATAGTCATGTACTTGGGCCTTAGCCCATTACAGTAACATTAATCAATACAGTAACAAATTGAGTAGTATATATATCCTACCCATCCAGTCTTTACCCTAAACCCTACACACCAAAAAGTACCGAATGCGGCACTATACAGTGATATGCAACTGGGCTGCAGTAATTTAGGCTCGAAGCCTTTCAGTACACTTCCTCTGATCAATAACAACCCATCCCCATACAATGCATCATGCAATCATGTCATGTCATATCACAGTATCGTGTATGTATTCAGTACAGTCTACATAGCATGCTAAAATATAGCCTTACATGTACATATATATAAATATATCACATAGGGGCAAAATAATTATTTAGTCAATTAGGAGTCTAAGTAAACTTACCGACCCAACAGTAGGTCCACAGTCGACTCGGGTGACCCATGCAACCTTAGCAGTTAAATAGTAAAAATAGGCCCATGAGCCCATGTTGCTAGCTCATGTGGGCCCACACAGCCCATAATGGTCTTAGCCATGTGAAATGCACGGTTTGGCCTAACAATTTCCACATGTCTGTGTGGTTTACCCATGTAGGACCCATGCGGGCCAGTTTGACCCGACTCATAAAATCGTACATGGCCGGCCTCGTCGATCGCATGCCCATATTTAGTCACATGACTTACTACACGAATGAGCGCACGCCTGTGTGGCATCGACGTTCACTTATTCTAGCTTTTGTCAATTTTCATAGTCGAGATTGTGTTTATACACCTTATTTCGTTGAAGTTAACCCGCACTCTGAGATAACCCGCACCTAAATTTAACCAGTTAGCTACCCAATTAATTAGTTAAAATAGTACACAACTTATACCAACAAAAGGGTCATTCTCAAAAAGACCAATAGCACGCTTACCTTAGAGTGAAAACACGATTCTGCAGTATGAGAACGCCGATTGGCTGACCTCAGATTCTTAGACTTCACCTAATACAGAAACGAGCCCCATCAAATGGATGTTTGCAAATAAACCAGAATCAAACGATTTCAAACTTACCAACACGAACGCGAGTCACCGAGACGATGAGAGTAAGGCTTGGTTTATCAAAAAATGGGAGTGAAAATGGGAGAAAAATGCAACGGAGAGGACAACAGCACTTTGGCAGAACAGAAAGGATCAATAGAGGTTCGGCCAAAGAAATAAGAGAGAAAAAGAAATTAGTAACCTAGGGAAAAAGAGGGACACTAACGTCACAAGTCTTAGAAAAGAAGAAAAAGAAGGACTGAACTTTGGTTGAAAAGACTTTAAAGAACAAAATAATAGAGATAGGGGGTAGAAAAGAAGAAATCGACAGCAGAGAAAAAGTTGAAGAAACTTTCTTCGGCAAAAAAAACAAAAACAGAGAAAAAGAAAGTAAAACACCAACCAAATGACCCCTGCCGAAATTTTGAGTACCAAGGGTAATTCGAATTTGGTTCCAACACTAAACAATCCTTAAAACTCTCCACAATATCCTTCCAAAATTCGGCCATAACACCCCACACCCTTCAAACACTCCAACCGCCCACTAGCATCAGAATTTTACTGGCACTCAAATACTTACACGACACCTAGTGTAATATCCTGATTTTATGGGTCTGTGCATTTGGTATGTTGCATGGCTAAGTTGGTAATTTGAGGCTTTGAGGTGTGTATTGGGCTCGAGCTCAAGTGAAACCTAGGTTAAATTCTTGATAAATAATGTTAGTTTATAATTTAATTTAAATAGTTATATTAGTAGTATGTTGGGCTGGTGGCCCAAAGTTTGGAGGTGCTAATGGGGCATTTAGGTGGCATCACTTAGGAGGGTGAATTGGGCCTAGTATGGCCGCTTGGGGCCCAAGGTTGTTGGGTTAAAATTCGGCACATAGGAGGGAAGGGGATGGACGGCACAATGGCTAAAATTTATGAGCTTTATTTCTTTGTATTTAAGTGATAAAATGTTGATAATTAAGAAGGAAGAGTTGGTTTTAAGGTAGCCTCTTCTAAAGGTGAGATGAAGATTGGGTTATCATACAGGATAAGAGCAAACAGGAGGGAAGGAGTTGGCCGAAATTCCAACTGTGTGTGTGTGGGTGTGTCGAATTTAGTAGGAAGTTATGATCTTTTCTGCCATTTTTTTCTTTATTTTACACTTGTTCTCATCTAGCCGAAACTTTTTTCTCCCAATTATTTTAGTTTCTCCCTTCTAGCCGAAACTCCTATCATATTTCACCTCTCCATTATACTTCCAAAAGTCGAATTCTCCCTGTGCATATCCCTTTCTCCCATAACTGAACCATCTAGTGAGATCTCTTTTTCCGAAGGTGCATCATAAGCCGAGTACTCCTCTTTAATCTGTGAGTTTTAGGATTTTGTTTCTCTGCGATTTCACTATTTTTAATCAATTTTCTAATCTGAATCATTTGTTTAAAGGCCCTGTCGATTTCACTCTCTGCCCCTAGAAGCCGAATCCTGTCTTGCTTTAGTCAGAAGTGCCAATTTGGTGGAAAAACCGAAGGTAAGTAGTGGTAGGTTTGGCCGAATGGTCTTTCTTATTCTTTCCCCTTTGGCCGAATGTGTTATGGTACTCAATTGGTTGGGGTTAAGGGATTGATTTAATATATGGGTGTTGGCCAAATGTAGGTGGGTTGGTGGTGACGTTTTCGTAAAGACTTTCGGGATCCGAAAGCTAGGTCAAGGTTTCGTTTAAACACTATGGTTAATTATTAGATCTCATCGATTTGATTGGTTTAGTTACCAAGGAATTATCATGGACAATATTAACGATCAAGCGATGAGGTTGGATCTGTAAACCCAGCGCCAAAGTACAAAAAACGATCGATGTCGAGGTGAGAGATTGGCCTTTAGATGCGAGCCGACATCGGAGTTAGATCGTAGGCCAATAGTGGTAGTCTCGGTGATGATGCATAAAAGCGATAAAAGCGTTATCTGAAAACCGGATGTGTAACTCTTACACACTTTCTTTACATAATATGTTAAGCTGTTATGTGTTGATAAAAGTTTGGAGTGGCTATGATTACCAAATTACCCTTGTGGGTAAAAGCGAGAATGTGGGGTAAGTTGTTATGATTTCTCGTGTTGATTATGATCTATGAGAGCATGATATCTTGTATGCGTAATTATGTATGTTAAGCATGGTTATCTTGATATTGTTTGCATAAATATGTTATATGGGTGATGAGAGGAGGGAAATCGATCTATCGGTGTCACTAGTGATTTAGTATCACACGATTGGGTTGGCCCACATATATTATAAAATTGTGACTAAGTCTCGGTGGTTTAGCACCACGGTGGTTTGGTACCACATATGTTATTTTGTAACTACTGTTACGGTGGTTTGGCACCACCGGTGGTTTGATACCACAAGGGGTAGATTTGGGAGACATGGATGGATACCTAGGTTGATGGGTTGCATGACATGCATATTTGTATTTGAATCGTGTAGAGCATATTTTCTTTTGGGATAGGGACTTACACTTTGAGTCTAGGTGACTCACCTCTTGAATTACATTTCTGGATCGGACTTAGATCGTGGATATGGAGCAGTGGACTCGAGGTGGCCATGCACGATATTTAGTTTATTATAAAGTTTTCCATTCGGGCTTAGCTATTTTATTAAATTTTGGTTTCCAGTTCTGTAATAAGGCCGCTTAAGTTTTATTTGGGTTCTTTTATTTAGTTGATTTTAAAGTTTCTATTTAATATGTTGTTTAAGCTATGAAATGGATGTTTTCAAAAACTAAATAAATACTTGTTTTTTTTTTTGTATACAATGACTAAGTAATTAATATGAAGTATCAATAAGGCAACTAAGTTTTTCTAAACCGAGTTTCAACATGTTTTATACATTACCAAAACACAACGACGTTTTCTTTAAAATTTTACAACAACTTTCTCTTTAAACAAATCAACAAATCGGTTTCCAAAAATGTTTTCTTTCCCATGGCACGCCAGATCTGGTTGTAGCATTTTGACCGGGTTTGGGGTGTTACATTTTGGTATCAGAGCTCGGTTCAAAAGCTCAGTTGTGGGCTTAGGGCCCAAAATATGTTTTAAAAGTTTGTGAAATGATTATTTTTTTCCGGAAAGCATGGCACCTGAGTCTCCGACGCTGATCCACCCAGGTAAGTACCCTACCTTTTGATGTGATGTTTATATGTTGGGCTTTGTGGGCTTTAGACGTAGTTAAGCATGATAGTACTGATGGACCCTAGGGCTAGCTTGCACAACTTCTAAAATAACATAAGACTTAAGTCCAATCAAACAAACCTGTAGGTAAGTCGCCGAGTTAGGGTGTGGCAACAGCTATGCGCATGTCTAGGATTGGATTCAAAGAGAACTTGGTATCTAAGCAGTCCTAGTGACTCACCTCCTCTTCGCTCGAATCCTACCTGGTGCGTAGTGATTGTTCACCCTAACCATGAGAACTTGTTCACAGGTTAAATCCGACAATTAAAACCCGAAGGGACCAGCCACACTATTTTGTAAAAACCCTAATTTTAAAATTACCAAATTACCCCTGAATTTGTAAAAACTACCTTAGATTTGAAAAATGACCAAAGTACCCCTATTTGTAAAATTACCAAATTACCCCTAACTTACAAATTACCGAAATACCCCCGAGTTGTAAAATTACCAAATACCCCTGCTTCATAAAATTACCAAAATACCCTTAGTTTGAAAAATACCCTAAACTTTATTTTGGAAAATTACAAAAATACCCCTGTAGGTTAAAATTACGAAAATATCTCGAGTAGTGAAATGACGAAAATACCCCTACACGTTGAAAGTGGTTTGTGGATGTTGTTTGTATGATGAATGTACTTCGAACTAGGAGATAAACCTGTGACTAAAACTTTAGATAGATTCGAATTCGAAAGAATCACTCTTAAAACTATTTTTCATAAAATTGTTCGTGGATAAATAGTGAAAATAGATAATAATTCATAAAATTCCTAATCAGATAAACGCGAATGAGGAGATGAGTACAAGAGGTTGAGGACGTCCGTCGCGTGGCCTGGGTAAGGGTAGGATGGCCTTGTCGAAACCAGCAAGGTCTGGCCATGGGTTCGAAAATGTGATGCTGGATCTGCCGGCGGTGGAAGCTGAGTTTCAAGATCAGACGAGTGGTAACGATGTTGTATCTCGAGCGATGTGAGTTTTAGAAAGAGTTCTTTGGGGTAGCGGGTGCGAGGCAGAAAATCGTAATTTGACGACTCGAGCAAAAGGAGCAGAAGTATTTAGGAAAGTTTCTAGTGTGGCTTCCAATACAGCTGAGTACTGGTTAGAAGCAACAGAGCAAATACTGGATGAATTAGACTTCTCGGCTGAGGAGAAGTTGAAGGGGATAGTATCTCTTCTCTAGGATGAGTCGTACCAGTGGTGACTCACGGTCAGGGATGGTATAGTGGCCGGTGATATCACCTGGGATTATTTTAGGGCAGCCTATCAGAGAAAGTATGTGGGGGCTGGTTATACTGATAGGCAACATAGGACATTCTAAAATTTGGTGCAAGGGAATAAGTCAGTACCCGAGTACGAGGCTAAATTTTTTAGGTTGAGTAGGTATGCTCGGGGTATAGTGGCTACGAAACATGAGTACTGTGTTAGGTTCGAGGGCGAAATTTAAAGAGATGAGTCATGGTGTTGATTGCACCTCAGCGTGAAAGGGAATTTGCCATTCTCGTGGAAAAGACCAAAATAGCTGAGGAGGTGAAGCGGATCGAGAAACGAAATCAGGATAGGGGCAAGGATAAAAGGAGTTTTGAGCCATCGAGTGCGGTGGAAGTCTTTCGGAAAAATTAGATTTGGTGGGCGGATCAAGGTGCAAAGCTTCTTTGCTACTCGTTAGCCACCTCGGTGTGCTCGATGTGGAAAGTCTCATTCGGAGAATGTTAGGCTGGTAATAGGGGATGTTTTGAGTGCTGGTCATTGGAGCACCGGTAAGGGATTGTCCGCGAAGTTAGCTAGGACTCAAGTGAGGTCGAGGGCGTGGTCAATTCGGGAGAGATGGCCAACAACCACGGAGGGTCAAGGTGCGGCTAGGGGTAATGGTAATGGTAATGGGCGAGGCCGTAGAGCACTGGTGAGTCTCTTGGAGGTGTCAATGCTAGACAGCCTGGGTTGGTCTACGCAGCCAAGCGTCGAGAGGAGGGCTACGCACCAGACGTTATAACCGATACTTTTATAATTTTTGGGTTGCCTTACATTACTTTAGTTGATGTTGGTTCGGCACACTCTTATGTTGCTAGTAGTGTAGTGAGAACTTTGAACTTAGCCTATGAGATATCTGCTAGGAAGATGTGATGAGTTAGCCTACAGGACACTCGTGGTGGTAGACAAAGCGTATAGGGATGTACCTGGAACTTCAAAGGGTCGTGTTTCAAGCGGATTTGATGGAACTACCCTTTGGAGAGTTTGATTTAATCTTAGGAATGGATTGGTTGGTTAAGTACCAGGCAGAACTGGACTGTGCAACTAAGTGTATGGTGCTGAAATCGGTCGAGGGTGTAGAGGTGGTAATGATAGGTGAGAGAAAAAATTACCTATCTAATGTGGTGTCCGCGCTGAAGGCAGAAAAGATGGTAAGAAAAGGATGTGAGGTGTTTATGGTTTATGTTTGTGCTTTGGAAGGTAAGGAACCGGCTATAGGAAGTGTTCGAATAGTGAATGAGTTTATTGATGTTTTTCTGGAAGAGCTTCCGGGTTTGCCTCCGGATCGCGAAGTGGAGTTTGGTATAGACCTTCTACCGGGAACTGCGCCAGTGTCTATTGCTCCGTATAGGATGGTGCCAAAAGAATTGGTGGAGTTGAAAGCACAGATCCAGGAGTTGCTGGATCGGGGTTTCATTCAGCCAAGTGTTTCACCTTGGGGAGCGCCTGTACTTTTTGTTAAGAAAAAGGATGGGTCGATGCAAATGTGCATAGACTACCGTCAGTTGAATAAATTGACGATTAAGAACAAGTATCCTTTGCCTAGGATAGATGACCTGTTCGACCAGCTTAAAGGAGCATCGGTCTTTTCCAAGATAGATTTGAGGTCGGGGTATTAGCAACTTAAGGTAAAGGAGGCGGATATCCATAAGACGGCGTTTCTACTCGATACGGGTACTGTGAATTCTTGGTAATATCGTTCGGGTTGACGAACACACCAGCAGCATTTATAAATATGATGAATCGGGTGTTCTAGCCGTACTTGGATCGATTTGTCATAGTATTTATCGATGATATGCTGGTGTACTCGAAATCAGAGGAGGAACATGACGCGCATTTGCGAGTGGTGTTGCAGATTCTTAGGGAAAAGCGTTTATACGCGAAGTTTAGTAAGTGTGAGTTTTGGTTGAAGGAAGTTACCTTTTTGGGTCATGTGGTGTCAGCTGAGGGGATTAGAGTGGACCCTCGAAAGATTGAGGCTGTATTGGACTGGAAGCCACTGAAGTCTGTGGCAGAGATTCAAAGTTTTCTGGGTTTATCAGGATATTACAGAAGGTTTGTAGAAGGGTTTTCTTTGATTGCGGCACCATTAACCAAGTTGCTAAGGAAAGGGGTTCCGTTTGTATGGTCAGATAAGCAACAGGAAAGTTTTGAGAAGTTAAAGAGGATTTTGACGGAAGCTCCGATGTTGATTCAACCGGAAGCTGGGAAGGAATTTACGGTTTACTGTGATGCGTCCCATACTGGATTGGGATGTGTGCTGATGCAAGAGGGGAAAGTAATAGCGTATGCTTCTCGACAGTTGAGACCTCACGAAGTGAACTACCCGACACATGATCTGGAGTTGGCTGCAGTGATTTTTGCCATAAAAATCTGGAGACATTATTTGTAACATCCTAGATTAGGGGTTATGCGTTCGTGCGTAATTCATGAGATAGTGGGATCAGTGGGTGTGTTGGATGTGTTCTGAAGAGTTTCAAGAACCCTAAGATGTAAGGAAATGTAAGGAAATGTAAGGAAATGTAGGGAAATGTAAGGAAATGTAGGGAAATGTAAGGAAATGTAAGGAAATGAAAGGAAATGAAAGGAAATGTATGGAAATGTAAGGAAATGTATGGAAATGTATGGAAATGTATAGAGATGTAAGGAAATGAATGGAAATGTATGGAAATGTATGAAAATGTAAGGAAATGTATGGAACGATTAGTTAAAATAGGAAAATGACCATTTTTAGAAACCTAAGCAAATTAGGAAAGTGAACATTTTGGAAACCTAGGAAATGTCAAGTTACAGAGCCGCGCGAAAATTTTTGGAAACTTAGACATTTTTGGAAACTTAGACATTTTTGGAAACTTAGACATTTTGGAAACCTAAACATTTTGGAAATGATCCAAAAATGGAAACTTGAACATTTTAGGAAACTTGGATATGTAAGAGAAATAAAGGAGTTTTATTCACATAAATATGTGAATAATAAGAGATAAATAAAGGAGTTTTATTCACATAAATATGTGAATAATAAGAGATAAATAAAGGAGTTTTATTCACATAAATATGTGAATAATAAGAGAGAAATAAAGGAGTTTTATTCACATAAATATGTGAATAATAAGAGATAAATAAAGGAGTTTTATTCACATAAATATGTGAATAATAAGAGATAAATAAAGGAGTTTCATTCACATAAATATGTGAATAATAAGAGATAAATAAAGGAGTTTTATTCACATAAATATGTGAATAATAAGAGATAAATAAAGGAGTTTTATTCACACAAATATGTGAATAATAAGAGATAAATAAAGGATTATTTTCTAAGGAGATAATTGAGGAGATAATGGATGAATTAAAGGCTTTTATCTTTTAAATAAAAGAGATAATATTATCAAAAGAGGAGGTGGACAAGTAAGAGACTCTAGGCTGATAACTTTGGCTATAAAAGGAGGCGGGAGGGCTACTCAATCACTTTTGCTTCCTCTTTCTTAGAAATTTTCCTAGCTCTGTCCCCTCTCTTGAATTTTTCTTCAAGCAAAATCCATCTTTTCTTCTTCTATTTTTCTTCTCTCTCTCTCTTGTCAAAGCCGAATCTTTGTTGATTCTAAGTAAAGGAGCAATCAACTACAACATCAAAAGGGTTTCTTCAAGCTGTCGAATACAACGATCAAGGATCTAAGGTAAGATAAATTTATTTGATTAAAGGTTATGATGTATATGTTAGATTAGATCTAACATGAAGATTTCGACAGACATATAGGGCAAGGAATCCTCTTGATTTGGAATTTGTATGGTAAGTGATATTGACAAAGGCTTAATTTTGGTATTTGGAATTATTTTTCATATTTCAAAAGCGAAAACTCACATGGTTACATGAATTAGTGTTAGCCGATTTCAAGGAAAAGGATACTAGCAATTGTGGGATTCGATTTACAATCATCCAATTCGACAACAAGGTAAATAATACAAATCCTACTAGGATTTGGTTTTAAGCAAATAGGTTTGTTAATATGTTTTAATAATTGGCGAATATAGGAGATAAAGATCTAGATCGATAGATCGTTCTTGGATTTCAAGGAATCTATTAAGCCAATCGGTGTGTCGCACACTAACTTTCGATATTTCATATGGCAATTATTTTTATTATATGATTATATGAATATGGCTAAGTACCCTAATGTGGTACAAAAGTACTCGTGCGTTTCCTACTTACGATAGGATTATGAAATATGTTATTTTATAACATGTGAATATTTGAATGTTAAGCATGATATATATATATTTGGGGCATTGGGATTTATGTGAAAGGGAAGAAGGTGTTGACTTTGGTCTCACCAGCGTTATATTTGAAGGTGTTGACTTGGTCTCACCAACGTTATATTTGAAGGTGTTGACTTGGTCTCACCAGCGTTATATTTGAAGGTGTTGACTTTGGTCTCACCAACGTTATATTTGAAGGTGTTGACTTGGTCTCACCAACGTTATATTTGAAGGTGTTGACTTGGTCTCACCAATGTTATATGGTGACTACGGTCACAAATATTTGAATATGGTGTGTAGCGGATGGAGGTTGACTTAGTAGTCCCCACGGTGTGAATGGCGTGTCTGGTGGTGTGTAGCGGATGGACCATTAGGATTGGGTTTGGGTTGCATCATAATTTCATTTTATATGGATCCGATGATTTGAACATGAATGCTGGTTTGTTGAATGTTAGTATTGTGTTTACATTGAGTCATTGACTCACCCGTTGTGGGAACTATTTTCGGTGATGAGCAGTGTGAATGGGGCGGTGAGCGTTGAGGTGGCCATGCTACATTCGAGATTTTATTTAGTTTGGACTTTTTACTTTTATTTTATTTTGGGTTTTACTTGATGTAATAAGGCCATAAGGCCCGATGGATTTCTCTTTATTTTTGCTTTACTATTAAGTTTTATGCTAAGAACTATTTTGGATGTATTTAATTAAATGGGTTTACAAGTATAAATAAATGGGTTTACAACCTAAGCCCAACTCAAAACAATAGTTTTTCTAAAATTTACAAATTTTCTCTAAATAACGAAAATGTTTGAAACCGGTTTACTTTAAGAACATACCAGATCAGGTCCATTCTCGTGGGCGGGTGTGAAATGTTTCAATTTGGTATCGAGCCGGGTTAAACTCTCGGCACGTGGGCTAAGGCCCAAAACGTTTTCAAAGCGAGCCAAATGATTATCTTTGAGAAATAGCGGGTTTTACGGCATGGCCCCTAAGTCTCCAGACCATGATCCACCGTAAGTACCCCTAACTATATGTGTGATTACATGATTTATATAAGGGTAGAAAAAGGCATGGAGCGTAGAATAGAATGATAGGAATTTGAACCTAGGATTAGACTACTCAAACACAAACACATAAGACTTAATGTACTAAACCAACCTATGGCTAAGTCATTTGAGCTAAGGTGTGGTAACCCTTATGCATGTGTCTAGGATTGGATCCGGAAGAGCTTGGTATTTAAGCGGTCAAGTGACTCACCTCCTCTTGCAGAATCCTACAGTGCGTAGCTTCTTCACCCTAACTCGGAGGCTCGGTGGTGTGGCAACCTCATGCGCATGTCTAGGAACAGTTTGGTGGGAGCTTGGTATTTAAGCGATCCGCGTGACTCACCTCCTCTCCACACGAATCCTGCACAGTGCGTAGCTTTAGTTCACCACGACCAAGAGGGCTCGGTCATAGGTGAACATAATGACTAAAACCCGAAAGGGAACTAGCCATGTTTTAAAAAAAGAGAGAACAAAACAACAAACTCTAGTTTTTCAAATTTTCAAAACTCTATTTTAAATCTGAGAAAAATTATTTTTACAACATTATCGGAAAAACTCCTGATTTGCAAAAATTACAAAAATGCCCTTAGGGTGAAATTACCAAAAGCATACTTAGTTTATAAAATGTTCAACTACTCAACAACTTTACCGAAATTTCATGATTTCATAAACATTCAAAAACCCCAACTTGTAAAATGTCAAAATACCTTGATTTTGGGAAAAAAAATAACAAAATTGCCCCTAACTTACAAAATTACCAAAATGACCCTGATTTCCAAAACTTTTGCAACATTCCCATTTTTTTTTAAAAGGAACATTTTCCGAAAGGAACCCTCAAAGTTTTACAACTTTTGAAATACCCCAAATTTATTAAACTTTTACAAATTTACCCCGATTTGTGAAAAATTACCAAAATACCCCTAAGGTCAAAATTTACCAAAATACCCCCGGATTTCAAAATTTTTCAAATCACCCCTAGACTTCAAAATTTTCAAAAAAAAATATATAACTTTTGACAAAAACTCCAAGAAATGTTTTTCTTCTGAAAAATTACGAAAATGCCCTGTAGGACAAAATTACGAAAATACCCCGGTAGTGGAAAAACAACAACAACAACAAAAACTACAACGTTTCTCCGAATGAGCGGAAGTTCATACTTGTTTGATGAATGAATGGATGAATGGAAAAGGCGTGTGCATGTATGAATACGAAAGAACCACTCCTAAACTCTTTTTCATAAAATTTCTTCGCGAGTAATAAAGTGAAACAAACGTACTAATTTATAAAATACATAAAACTTCTTAATCAGATTAAATCGCGACGTTAGAAATGAGTTCTAAGGGACGTGAACTTAGAGATTGTGCCTGAAAAGTATGATGGTTCTATTAAGATCAGTCTTGTGACGTAAGTATAGTCTTGATGAGATTATACGATTGTTAGTAAGTAATTTCGAGGACGAAATTATTTTAAGGGGTAGAAGCGTAACATCCTAGATTAGGGGTTATGCGTTAGATGCGTAATTCATGAGATAGTGGGATCGATGGGTGTGTTGGATGTGTTACGAAGAGTTTCAAGAACCCTAAGATGTAAGAAAATGTAAGGAAATGTAAGGAAATATAGGGAAATGTAAGGAAATGTAGGGAAATGTAAGGAAATGTAAGGAAATGCATGGAAATGTAAGGAAATGTATGCAAATGTATGGAAATGTATGGAAATGTATAGAGATGTAAGGAAATGAATGGAAATGTATGGAAATGTATGAAAATGTAAGGAAATGTATGGAGCGATTAGTTAAAATAGGAAAATGACCATTTTAGAAACCTAAGCAAATTAGGAAAGTGAACATTTTGGAAACCTAGGAAATGTCAAGTTCTGAGCATGCGAAAATTTTTGGAAACTTAGACATTTTGGAAACTTAGACATTTTGGAAACCTAAACATTTTGGAAATGATCCAAAATGGAAACTTGAACATTTTAGGAAACTTGGATATGTAAGAGAAATAAAGGAGTTTTATTCACATAAATATGTGAATAATAAGAGATAAATAAAGGAGTTTTATTCACATAAATATGTGAATAATAAGAGATAAATAAAGGAGTTTTATTCACATAAATATGTGAATAATAAGAGAGAAATAAAGGAGTTTTATTCACATAAATATGTGAATAATAAGAGATAAATAAAGGAGTTTTATTCACATAAATATGTGAATAATAAGAGATAAATAAAGGAGTTTTATTCACACAAATATGTGAATAATAAGAGATAAATAAATGATTATTTTCTAAGGAGATAATTGAGGAGATAATGGATGAATTAAAGGCTTTTATCTTTTAAATAAAAGAGATAATATTATCAAAAGAGGAGTGGTGGACAAGTAAGGGACTCTAGGTGATAACTTTGGCTATAAAAGGAGGCGGGAGGGCTACTCAATCACTTTTGCTTCCTCTTTGCCAAATTTTCCTAGCTCGTCCCCTTCTCTAGAATTTTTCTTCAAGCAAAATCCATCTTTTCTTCTTCTATTTTTCTTCTCTGTCTCTCTTGTCAAAGCCTAATCTTTGTTGATTCTAAGTAAAGGAGCAATCAACTACAACATCAAAAGGGTTTCTTCAATCTGTCGAATACAACGATCAAGGATCTAAGGTAAGATAAATTTATTTGATTAAAGGTTATGATGTATATGTTAGATTAGATCTAACATGAAGATTTCGACAGACATATAGGGCAAGGAATCCTCTTGATTTGGAATTTGTATGGTAAGTGATATTCGGCAAAGGCTTAATTTTGGTATTTGGAATTATTTTTCATATTTCAAAAGCGAAAACTCACATGGTTACATGAATTAGTGTTAGCGATTTCAAGGAAAAGGATACTAGCAATTGTGGGATTCGATTTACAATCATCCAATTCGGCAACAAGGTAAATAATACAAATCCTACTAGGATTTGGTTTTAAAGCAAATAGGTTTGTTAATATGTTTTAATAATTGGTAGAATATAGGAGATAAAGATCTAGATCGGTAGATCGTTCTTGAGGATTTCAAGGAATCTATTAAGCCAATCAGGTGTGTACGCACACTAACTTTCGATATTTCATATGGCAATTATTTTTATTATATGATTATATGAATATGGCTAAGTACCCTAATGTGGTACAAAAGTACTCGAGTCGTTTCCTACTTGATAGGATTATGAAATATGTTATTTTATAACATGTGAATATTTGAATGTTAAGCATGATATATATATATTTGGGGCATTCGGGATTTATGTGAAAGGGAAGAAGGTGTTGACTTGGTCTCACCAACGTTATATTTGAAGGTGTTGACTTGGTCTCACCAGCGTTATATTTGAAGGTGTTGACTTGGTCTCACCAGCGTTATATTTGAAGGTGTTGACTTGGTCTCACTAGCGTTATATGGTGACTACGGTCACAAATATTTGAATATGGTGTGTAGCGGATGGAGGGTTGACTTAGTAGTCCCACGGTGTGAATGGCGAATGCGGGTGGTGTGTAGCGGATGGACCATTAGGATTGGGTTTGGGTTGCATCATAATTTCATTTTATATGGATCCGATGATTTGAACATGAATGCCTCGATTTGTTGAATGTTAGTATTGTGTGCACATTGAGTCTGTTGACTCACCCGTTGTGGGAACTATTTTCGGTGATGAGCGGTGACGGGAATGACCGGCGTGAGCGTTGAGGTGGCCATGCTACATTCGGAGATTTTATTTAGTTTGGACTTTTACTTTTATTTTATTTTGGGTTTTACTTGATGTAATAAGGCCATAAGGCCCGATGGATTTCTCTTTATTTTTGCTTTACTATTAAGTTTTATGCTAAGAACTATTTTGGATGTATTTAATTAAATGGGTTTACAAGTATAAATAAATGGGTTTACAACCTAAGCCCAACTCAAAACAATAGTTTTTCTAAAATTTACAAATTTTCTCTAAATGTGAAAATGTTTGAAACCGGTTTACTTTAAGAACATACCAGATCCGGTCCATTCTCGTGGTAGGGTGTGGGGGTGTTTCAATTTAATATCGAGCCGAGTTAAACTCTCGGCACGTGGGCTAAGGCCCAAAACGTTTTCAAAGCGAGCCAAATGATTATCTTTGAGAAATAAGCGGGTTTTCGGCATGGCCCTAAGTCTCCGACCATGATCCACCGGTAAGTACCCCAACTATATGTGTGATTCGTGATTTATATAAGGGTAGAAAAAGGCATGGAGCGTAGAATAGAATGATAGGAATTTGAACCCAGGATTAGACTACTCAAACACAAACACATAAGACTTAATGTACTAAACCAACCTATGGCTAAGTCAATGAGCTAAGGTGTGGTAACCCTTATACGCATGTCTAGGATTGGATCCGGAAGAGCTTGGTATTTAAGCAGGTCAAGTGACTCACCTCCTCTTGCAGAATCCTACAGTGCGTAGCTTGGCTCACCCTAACTCGGAGGCTCAGTGGTGTGGCAACCTCATGCGCATGTCTAGGAGGCAGTTTGGTGGGAGCTTGGTATTTAAGCGATCCGCGTGACTCACCTCCTCTCCACACGAATCACTGCACAGTGCGTAGCTTTATTCACCACGACCAAGAGGGCTCGGTCATAAATTTGAACATAATGACTAAAACCCGAAAGGGAACTAGCCATGTTTTAAAAAAAGAGAGAACAAAACAACAAACTCTAGTTTTTCAAATTTTCAAAACTCTATTTTAAATCTGAGAAAAATTATTTTTACAACATTATCGGAAAAACTCCTGATTTGCAAAAATTACAAAAATGCCCTTAGGGGTGAAATTACCAAAACGCCCTTAGTTTATAAAATGTTCAACTACTCAACAACTTTACCGAAATTTCATGATTTCATAAACATTCAAAAACCCCAACTTGTAAAATGTCAAAATACCTTGATTTTGGGAAAAAAAATAACAAAATTGCCCCTAACTTACAAAATTACCAAAATGACCCTGATTTCCAAAACTTTTGCAACATTCCCATTTTTTTTTAAAAGGAACATTTTCCGAAAGGAACCCTCAAAGTTTTACAACTTTTGAAATACCCCAAATTTATTAAACTTTTACAAATTTACCCCGATTTGTGAAAAATTACCAAAATACCCCTAAGGTCAAAATTTACCAAAATACCCCCGGATTTCAAAATTTTTCAAATCACCCCTAGACTTCAAAATTTTCAAAAAAAAATATATAAGTTTTGACAAAAACTCCAAGAAATGTTTTTCTTCTAAAAATTACGAAAATGCCCTGTAGGACAAAATTACGAAAATACCCCCGGGTAGTGGAAAAACAACAACAACAACAAAAACTACAACGTTTCTCTGAATGAACGGAAGTTCATACTTGTTTGATGAATGAATGGATGAATGGAAAAGACTGTGTGCATGTATGAATACGAAAGAACCACTCCTAAACTCTTTTTCATAAAATTTCTTCGCGAGTAATAAAGTGAAACAAACGTACTAATTTATAAAATACATAAAACTTCTTAATCGATTAAATCGCGACGTTAGAAATGAGTTCTAAGGGCGTGAACTTAGAGATTGTGCTGAAAAGTATGATGGTTACATTAAGATCGAGTCTTGTGACGTAAGTATAGTCTTGGTGAGATTATACATTGTTAGTAAGTAATTTAGGACGAAATTATTTTAAGGGGTAGAACTGTAACATCCTAGATTAGGGGTTATGCGTTAAATGCGTAATTCATGAGATAGTGGGATCGATGGGTGTGTTGGATGTGTTACAAGAGTTTCAAGAACCCTAAGATGTAAGAAATGTAAGAAATGTAAGGAAATGTAGGAAATGTAAGGAAATGTAGGGAAATGTAAGGAAATGTAAGGAAATGTATGGAAATGTAAGGAAATGTATGGAAATGTATGGAAATGTATGGAAATGTATAGAGATGTAAGGAAATGAATGGAAATGTATGGAAATGTATGAAAATGTAAGAAATGTATGGAGCGATTAGTTAAAATAGGAAAATGACCATTTTAGAAACCTAAGCAAATTAGGAAAGTGAACATTTTGGAAACCTAGGAAATGTCAAGTTCTGAGCACACTTGAAAATTTTTGGAAACTTAGACATTTTGGAAACTTAGACATTTTGGAAACCTAAACATTTTGGAAATGATCCAAAATGGAAACTTGAACATTTTAGGAAACTTGGATATGTAAGAGAAATAAAGGAGTTTTATTCACATAAATATGTGAATAATAAGAGATAAATAAAGGAGTTTTATTCACATAAATATGTGAATAATAAGAGATAAATAAAGGAGTTTTATTCACATAAATATGTGAATAATAAGAGAGAAATAAAGGAGTTTTATTCACATAAATATGTGAATAATAAGAGATAAATAAAGGAGTTTCATTCACATAAATATGTGAATAATAAGAGATAAATAAAGGAGTTTTATTCACATAAATATGTGAATAATAAGAGATAAATAAAGGAGTTTTATTCACACAAATATGTGAATAATAAGAGATAAATAAAGGATTATTTTCTAAGGAGATAATTGAGGAGATAATGGATGAATTAAAGGCTTTTATCTTTTAAATAAAAGAGATAATATTATCAAAAAGAGGAGTGGTGGACAAGTAAGGGACTCCTAGGCTGATAACTTTGGCTATAAAAGGAGGGCAGGAGGGCTACTCAATCACTTTTGCTTCCTCTTTGCCGAAATTTTCCTAGCTCGTCCCCTCTCTCTTGAATTTTTCTTCAAGCAAAATCCATCTTTTCTTCTTCTATTTTTCTTCTCTGTCTCTCTTGTCAAAGCCGAATCTTTGTTGATTCTAAGTAAAGGAGCAATCAACTACAACATCAAAGGGTTTCTTCAATCATCGAATACAACGATCAAGGATCTAAGGTAAGATAAATTTATTTGATTAAAGGTTATGATGTATATGTTAGATTAGATCTAACATGAAGATTTCGACAGACATATAGGGCAAGGAATCCTCTTGATTTGGAATTTGTATGGTAAGTGATATTCGACAAAGGCTTAATTTTGGTATTTGGAATTATTTTCAATATTTCAAAAGCGAAAACTCACATGGTTACATGAATTAGTGTTAGCCGATTTCAAGGAAAAGGATACTAGCAATTGTGGGATTCGATTTACAATCATCCAATTCGGCAACAAGGTAAATAATACAAATCCTACTAGGATTTGGTTTTTAAGCCAAATAGGTTTGTTAATATGTTTTAATAATTGGCCGAATATAGGAGATAAAGATCTAGATCGGTAGATCATTCTTCGGGATTTCAAGGAATCTATTAAGCCAATCAGGTGTGTACGCACACTAACTTTCGATATTTCATATGGCAATTATTTTTATTATATGATTATATGAATATGGCTAAGTACCCTAATGTGGTACAAAAGTACTCAGGTACGTTTCCTACTTCTGATAGGATTATGAAATATGTTATTTTATAACATGTGAATATTTGAATGTTAAGCATGATATATATATTTGGGGCATTCGGGATTTATGTGAAAGGGAAGAAGGTGTTGACTTGGTCTCACCAGCGTTATATTTGAAGGTGTTGACTTGGTCTCACCAGCGTTATATTTGAAGGTGTTGACTTGGTCTCACTAACGTTATATGGTGACTACGGTCACAAATATTTGAATATGGTGTGTAGCGGATGGAGGTTGACTTAGTAGTCCCACGGTGTGAATGGCGAATACGGGTGGTGTGTAGCGGATGGACCATTAGGATTGGGTTTGGGTTGCATCATAATTTCATTTTATATGGATCCGATGATTTGAACATGAATGCCTGATTTGTTGAATGTTAGTATTGTGTGCACATTGAGTGCATTAACTCACCCGTTGTGGGAACTATTTTCGGTGATGAACGGTGTGGAATGGGCGGTGAGCGTTGAGGTGGCCATGCTACATTCGGAGATTTTATTTAGTTTGGACTTTTTACTTTTATTTTATTTTGGGTTTTACTTGATGTAATAAGGCCATAAGGCCCATGGATTTCTCTTTATTTTGCTTTACTATTATGTTTTATGCTAAGAACTATTTTGGATGTATTTAATTAAATGGGTTTACAAGTATAAATAAATGGGTTTACAACCTAAGCCCAACTCAAAACAATAGTTTTTCTAAAAATTTACAAATTTTCTCTAAGTAACGAAAATGTTTGAACCCGGTTTACTTTAGGAACATACCAGATCCGGTCCATTCTCGTGGGCCGGGTGTGGGGTGTTTCATTATTTGTATGGGGAAAAGTTTGTTGTGTATACCTATCACAAGAGTTTGAAGTACCTCCTTACGCAAAAGGAGTTAAATTTAAGGCAGAGGAGGTGGATCGAGTTGTTGAAGGACTATGACTGCTCGATTGAGTACCACCAGGAAAAAGCTAATGTGGTAGCAGATGCCTTGAGTCGTAAGGTGGTGGCAGAGTTAAGAGCCATGTTTGCTCACCTTAGTCTGTATGATGACGGAAGCCTGTTAGCGGAGTTGAAGTGAGGCATCATGGGTAGATCAGGTTAATGAGAAACAATTGGTAGATGAAGTTTTGGGTGCACGAAGGTTGCAAGTGCAGACTGATGGATTGGAAGGGTATAGCTTGAGCAGCGATGGAGTGTTATGTTTTCAGGGAAAAGTGTGCATACCTAAGGATGTGGAGTTAAGGCAGAAGATTTTGCAGGAGGCACATAGCAGTCCATATGCTATGCATCCAGGAGGTAGTAAGATGTATCGGGATTTACGGGAGCAACTTTGGTGGCCAGGCCTTAAGCGGGAGGTAACAGAATTTGTGGGTAAGTGTCTGACATGTCAGCAAGTCAAGGCTGAACATCAGTTGCCGTCAGGTTTGTTGCAACCGATTAAGATTCCACAATGGAAGTGGGAAAGGATTACAATGGATTTTGTGAGTGGGCTACCCCTTACGCCTACCAAGAAGGATTCAATTTGGGTAATTGTGGACCGTCTAATGAAGTCTGCTCATTTCATACCTGTACTGTAACACCCCTTACCCGAGACCGTTGCTGGAGTCGAGCACGAGGCATTATTAGACTTAACTTACTACTTCGGAGCATAAAAATTGAAACTGTCCATCTGCGTCATGTTCACTAAATTAACTATAACTCGAGTTACGAAACTAAAAATTTAGATCCGTAAATTTTCCTTGAAATTAGACTCATATATATTCTTACTATAATTTTTCCAGAATTTTTGGTGTGGCCAATTAGTACAGTTTATTAGTTAAAGTCTCCCCTGTTACATAGTTTGACAGTTCTGACCTCTCTTCACTAAAAATCAATTATCTCATAATATACAACTATTTTTCCTACAACGTTTTTTTTATATAAAAATAGACTCAATAAGATTTAATTCTATATCTCATGCACAACCTAATTCCATTTATACTATTTTTGGTGATTTTTCAAAATCACATCACTACTGCTGTACAAACTGTTCCCCTGCATATACTTACATAATTTCTTTCTAATAATTACCAACTAGGCATTTCATAATGTCCAAAACATGCTCTTAATTAGCCATTTTAATAGCTAATCATTACCAAACATTTACAAGCCAATCTTAAGCCATATCATAAGGTTTACACACAAGATAGCTAAGTCCCTATACATTCCTAAGGTTCAACCAGAACTTCCTGGGATAGCTTTTCCGTCAATTCATACTTGAGTCTTTAAATAAAACATTTACGGAATAAATATGTAAATGCTGGAATTTAACAGTATTAAATATAAAATAATAGAATATTGCATTTATTTACTGCAAACTTACCTCGAAACAAAATACGATCAACTATATCGATTTAGTCCTCTATCTTTTTCTTTCCTCGATCTAACTCTGGATTTCGTTCTTCTTGATCTATAATAGCAAATTTAGCTTATTTAATACTCACATTAATCAAAACAGTCCTTAACTCTTAACTTTGGCAAAATTACAATTTTGCCCCTAAACTTTTACATATTTACACATTTGCCCCAAAGCTCGGAAATTTAACTTTATCCCTTATTCTTATGTTTTATGACATGCTGATCATTTTTACCTTCTATGGCAACATCAAATTCTCACTCTAACTTGTACTTATGAACATTAGGTATTTTTACCGATTAAGCCGTTTTACTTGTTTTCACTTAAAATCACTTAGCAAAAGTTGTTTAACATAATTTCAGACTTCATATTCTATCATAAAACATCAAAATAAGCACATTTCACCTATGGGTTTTTTTCCAAATATGAACCCTAGCATGAATTATTGATAGAATAAGCTAAATCGAGCTACCGGGGCTTCAAAGATGTAAAAAACATTAAAAACGGGGCTTGGAATCACTTACTATGGAGCTTGGAAGCTTGAAACAAACCCTAGCTATGGAGAACCCTTGTAATTTCGTCCTAATGAAGAAGATGAGCATATTTTCTCATATTTTTCCCTTTTTAATTCATTTTTATTACCAAATGACTAAATTACCCTTCATTAAAAACTTTGGTTCTTTCTACCTATATGTGTCCATTTTTGTCTATGAAAATATAATGGTCTAATTACCATTTAAGGACTCCTACTTCAAACCCCCATTTCAATCAAGTACTCTATAAATTAGAACACCTATTTAGCAACTTTTGCAAACAAGTCCTAATAGGCAATTTAAGCATGAAATTAATAAAATTTCTTATCAATACTCTAACACATGTATTTAATCACTCAATAAATCATAATAATTAATCATAATAAACTTTTATAGCTTGGATTCATGGTTTCGCAACCACTAGTCTATTTAGGCCCTATTTCGGGATGTTACATGTACGTATGGATTATTCTCTTCAGAAGTTAGCAAGACTATATATAGCAGAGATTGTGAGGTTGCACGTGGTGCCAATGTCAATTATTTCGGACAGAGACCCTAGATTTACGTCAAGGTTCTAGAAGGCTTTGCACCTGGCATTGGGCACAAGGTTGGACTTCAGTACGGCGTTCCATCCCCAGTCAGACGGACAGTCGGAGAGGGTGATTCAAGTCTTAGAAGATATGCTAAGGGGTTGTGTCTTGGAGTTCAAAGGCAGTTGGGAAAAATTTTTACCGTTGGCGGAATTCGCGTATAACAATAGTTATCAGGTGAGTATTCAGATGGCACCATACGAAGTGTTATATGGTCAGAAGTGTCGTACCCTTACGTGTTGGACGGAGTTAGGGGAGCGGCAGTTGTTGAGTCCAGAGTTGGTTGCTGAGACAGAAGATAAAGTGAAGGTGATTAGAGCTCGTTTGAAAGAAGCTTCGGATAGGCAAAAGTCTTATGCTGATCTTAAATGGAAGGATATAGAGTTTGCAGAAGGTGACAGGGTTTTCTTGAAGGTGTCGCCGTGGAAGAAGGTTCTGAGATTTGGTAGAAAAGGCAAGTTGAACCCTAGATTTATCGGGCCTTATCGGAGGAAGCGACATGGGAGCCGGAGGATATTATGCGACAGCAATACGCTCAGCTCTTCTGACCAGGTAAATTTCGAGGTTGAAATTTATTTTAAGGAGGGTAGAACTGTAATATCCTGATTTTGTGGGTCTGTGCATTTGGTATGTAGCATGGCTAAGTTGGTAATTTGAGGCTTTGAGGTGTGTATTGGGCTCAAGCTCGGGCTGAAACCTAGGTTAAATTACTGATAAATAGTGTTAGTTTATAATTTAATTTAAATAGTTATATTAGTAGTATGTTGGGCTGGTGGCCCAAAGTTTGGAGGTGCTATAATGGGGCATTTAGGTGGCGTCACTTAGGAGGGTGAATTGGGCCTAGTATGGCCGCTTGGGGCCCAAGGTTGTTGGGTCAAAATTCGGCACATAGGAGGGAAGGGGATGGACGGCACAATGGCTAAAATTTAGGAGCTTTATTTCTTTGTATTTAAGTGATAAAATGTTGATAATTAAGAAAGAAGAGTTGGTTTTAAGTTGGCCTCTTCTAAAGGTGAGATGAGGATTGGGTTATCATGCAGGATAAGAGCTATCAGGAGGGAGGGAGTTGGCCGAAATTCCAACTGTGTGTGTGTGTGTGTGGGTGTGCCAAATTTAGTAGGAAGTTATCATCTTTTCTGCCGTTTTTTTTCTTTATTTCACACTTGTTCTCATCTAGTAAAACTTTTCCTCCCAATTGCTTTAGTTTCTCCTTCTAGCAAAACTCCTATCACTTTTCTCCTCTCCATTATACTTCTAAAAGAAATTCTCTCTGTGCATATCCTTTTCTCCCATAGCCGAACCATCTGGTGAGATCTCTTTTTCAGAAGGTGCACCATAAGCAAGTACTCTCTTTAATCTGGTGAGTTTGGGATTTTGTTTCTCTCGCGATTTCACTATTTTTAATCAATTTTCTAATCCGAATCATTTGTTTAAAGGCCACATCGATTTCACTCTCTGCCTACAAGTTTAATCCTATCTTGCTTTAGTCAAAAGTGCCGATTTGGTGGAAAAGCCGAAGGTAGGTGGTGGTAGGTTTGGCCGAATGATCTTTCTTGTTCTTTCCCCTTTGGCCGAATGTGTTATGGTACTCAATTGGTTGCGGTTAAAGGATTGATTTAATATATGGGTGTTGGCCGAATGTAGGTGAGTTGGTGGTGACATTTACGTAAAGACTTTCGGGATCCGAAAGCTAGGTAAGGGTTTCGTTTAAACACTATGTTTAATTATTAGATCTCATCGGTTTGATTGGTTTAGTGACCAAGAAGTTATCATGGACAATATTAATCAATCAAGTAGGGGTTGGATCTGTAAACCCAACGCCAAAGTACAAGAAACGATCGATGTCGGAGTGCGAGATTGGCCTTTGGAGTCGGGTAGACATCGGAGTTAGATCGTGGGCCAATAGTGGTAGTCTCGAGTGATGGCGTAGAAGCGATAAAAGCGTTAATCTGAAAACCGGTGTGTAACTCTTACACTTTCTTTACATAATATGTTAAGCTGTTATGTGTTGATAAAAGCCGGAGTGATTATGATTACCAAATTACCCTTGTGGGTAAGCGAGGATCTTAGGGTAAGTTGTTATGATTTCTCGTGTTAATTGTGATCTATGAGAGCATGATATCCTGTGTACATAATTATGTATGTTAAGCATGGTTATCTTGATATTGTTTGCATAAATATGTTATATGGGTGATGAGAGGAGGAGAAATACGATCTATCGATTTGTCACTAGTGATTTGGTATCATACGATGGGTTGGCCCATATATTATAAAAATTGTGACTAAGTCTCGGTGGTTTGGCACCACCGTGGTTTGGTACCACATATGTTATTTTGTAACTACTGTTACAGTGGTTTGGCACCACCAAAGGTTTGGTACCACAAGGGTAAATTTGGGAGACATGGATGGATACCTAGGTTGATGGGTTGCATGACATGCATATTTGTATTTGAATCTGTGTAAGAGCATATTTTCTTTTGGGATGGGGACTTACACACTGAGTCTAGGTGACTCACCCCTTCCGTTACATTTTGCAGATCAGACCTAGATCGTGGATATGGAGCCGGAGTGGACTCGAGGTGGTCATGCACGGCATTTGGTTTATTACAACGTTTTCCATTCTGACTTAGCTATTTTATTAAATTTTGGTTTCCAGTTCTGTAATAAGGCCGCTTAAGTTTTATTTGGGTTCTTTTATTTAGTTGATTTTAAAGTTTCTATTTAATATGTTGATTAAGCTATGAAATGGATGTTTTCAAAAACTAAATAAATACTTGTTTTTTTTTGTATATAATGACTAAGTAATTAATACGAAGTATCAATAAGGCAACTAAGTTTTTCTAAACCGAGTTTCAACATGTTTTATACATTACCAAAACACAACGACGTTTTCTTTAAAATTTTACAACAACTTTCTCTTTAAACAAATCAACAAATCGGTTTCCAAAAACGTTTTCTTTCCCGTGGCACGCCAGATCCGGTTGTAGCGTTTTGACCGGGTTTGGGGTGTTACACCTAGCAAAATAAAACACTCTTTTACATCGCCAAGCCTCGAATTCAAGACCTTCAACACACTTAACCACTAGACCAGCAAGTTCATTCTATCATGTTATTCCAATTATTTAATCATAAGCTTACTGGCTAAAGATAAGGGTTTATTCAAATAAACAAAATTTTGCCCAAGCTAAAACTTGAACCCAAGACTTCTCAAATACTCTCAAAACACATAACCACTAAAATAGATACACATTTGTGTCACAAACATACAAAAATAAATATTAAAGATTTTTGAGACATTACAGAACATGTCCAAAAATTTATAGAGTTTCTTATTTTCCCTCATTTTCTTATGTTTTGGTTGTTGAAGGAATGGAGGTGGAGGTCTCACTATCAAAAGTTGGTAAATTACTCTCTTTTTTCACTTTTTCTTCTTAAAAATATAATCTTAACTTCAGCAAATATTTAAAAACAACACGTATGCTCTCACCATTGGACAATATCACTTTATCCAAAAATAAAAGTAACTAGTTACATGTGTATATAAGTTATTGGGCAAAAGTCGCTTTGCCAAGTACATTACAACCCAATTGAGGAACTCTCTAGCCTCCCAAATGGGCACATCAGGCTCATATAGGTTACATCAAACCCATATAACCAACGTATCTTCATTCATTGGGTTTTAATATGTGGTTAGCGAGAGTAGAGGGTGGAATTGAGTTTCAGTTAGGTTTAAATATGATACTAGTATATTTTATAATTGTTTAAATTTAGTTAGATATAAAATATTGGTTTAAAAATTTTTCAAGTTCGCTTATATTTATAAATAATTAACTTAAACCCATTGTAAGTTCACTCATATTAATTTTAAAATTTTGTTAAAAATTATATTCTTTTATTATTTTGAAAAGAAGAAAAATTTATTATTTTACTTTAATATATTTTTTCATTTATTAAAATAGTATATTATCATCTTAACATTTTTTAATGTTTACATTATAATATTATATATTAGTATGATTTAATTTTTTATGTTATAAATTACTTAATATAATATTTTAGCAAATCAGAAAATAAGCTGGGTTGAAACACTTGACTCACAATTTAAACAGAGTATTATTTTTTTGCACAAATCAATTTTCTGATTTTAATATTTTTGTCCAAACCTTCCAAATTTTGGGCTTTGGACAAGTATTATGACTAATGAACAGCTGTAAGCGAGAGTACGCCCAGGCAAAGAGAACCTTTATCCCAACTGTAGCTAGCTCTTCAAAAGACTGCAAATTCTTCCTCCAAACAGTGATTTTAGCATGGGAGTGCCTTTGAGCATCCCTTTAGGCTTGTTCTTCCGTGTTCTTCACTTTCTAAACATGAACAATAATCAATTTAATGAATTTATGGACTGAATTCATTTTTATCGCTTCCTGGCACCAACTCAATCTTCTGTTTTTAAATATTAGTACTATATTGTTTTTCTTTTTAGATGTAAAGTGTTAATAACTAGAATTATTATGTCAAGTGTATGCACAGATTTTACAGTTACTTTATAGGGTTATTGTGAGTTGGCCCGGGGTCATCCGATTTTCCATGGTGGGGTGCGACTAGTATCTTTTGCCTGTCAATAATTTTCTTGATATTAATAATTGAGTATTTGAGACGCGGCTTAGTCATATTCTTTTACCACACCCTTCTCTGTGAAACATGAAATCTGGGAAATGGGTAGGCTTTGTTACTCTTCTTCTGCATGTTTGTTTCTCCAGAGCTGATAAAATAGTAGCTTTGCCTGGCCAACCCAAAGTCAGTTTCCAACACTTCTCTGGCTACGTTACGGTCCATGATGAGAAGCCGCACAGGCAGAGAGCTCTGTTTTACTACTTTGTTGAAGCAGAAACCATGCCTGCTTCTAAACCACTTGTCCTTTGGCTAAACGGAGGTAAACTTTTAGATGCAGTGTTACCTGTTTGAGTTTTAAATCATTCATTTATTAACCCACTTTCACTTTTCTCTGCACCCTTTCCATAATTCATTCATTGATGTGCATGCCAGTTTTTCTCTTTTTGAGTAAAAGAATATATTTTGGGAAGATTGATGTATAGTTTTGTTTGCTTCTTCAAGGCCCTGGTTGTTCATCTGTTGGAGCAGGAGCTTTTATTGAACATGGACCGTTTAAGCCAAATGGAAAGACTTTAACCAAAAACGCCCACAGTTGGAATAAAGGTCTTGCTACAGCATTACTAGCTAGCTATTACTTTCTTACTTCATTCAATTAATCTTTGACAGTATTTTGTTGCAGAAGCTAATATGCTGTACCTCGAGTCACCGGCAGGAGTTGGCTTCTCTTATTCGGCTAATAACTCATTTTACACCGATTTAAACGATGAAGTAGTAGGTATATATATAAACTGGCTTAAAGGATGCTAGAAATTGATTGTATTCATCAGACATCTAACACGGAAATGGATTTCATGTTGTGGTCTAATTTTCAAGCAAGAGACAATTTTGTTTTCCTGGAGAGGTGGTTACTGATGTTCCCTCAATACAAGAATAGAGATTTCTATATCACAGGAGAAAGTTATGCAGGTATGTTCATCTCAGATTAATGCAACTACTTAAAAATTTGATTAGCTTATGAGTTATATGCCGCTTTCCCAAACTGGACAGACATTAATGACTTGTACCATAACAGGGCACTATGTTCCACAACTTACACTGCACATCATTCACTCCAATGTGAAGCTGAATCTGAAAGGGATAGCAGTAAGCACATGGAAATTTGCATTTTATCCCACTTTACTGAATTTGAATTTTGCCTAAATAAAACTTTCTGTTTAATCTTCATGAATGCAGATAGGGAATCCCCTTCTAGAATTCGTTACAGATATGAACTCTGCAGATCAATATTATTGGTCTCATGGCCTAATATCAGATTCAGCTTATGAGCTGCTCCTTTCGTCTTGCAACTCTTCTCGACTCATGAGGGAGGCTTTGACACAGTCGTTTTCATCTGATTGTCTATCTGTTTACGGTGAAGTTGCAAAGGAACTTGGTAAATCTGTTGACAAATACGATGTGATCGCCGATGTTTGTCTATCATCTGGTCAGTCACCGATGGCAATATTCAGTAATCCCATGTTTTTAGGACCTCAGTTTTCATCATCTCTTCATTCTCAACTGGATGGGTTCAGTCAACAGGTGAAATTAAGGCTTATTTTGCAATAGCCAACATGCAAGCCATTTTACATAACCTTTCCTTATTTATCAATTTACTGATATTTCACGGTGATTAGCAAGTTAAAGTGGAAGCAGACCCTTGTATTGAAGACAAAACAACCAAATACTTGAACAGGAAAGATGTGCAGAAAGCTTTACATGCAAAACTTGTTGGAATCACCAGCTGGAACTTATGTAACAAGTAATCATTTCTCAATATTCGTAGTGAAGACCGGTATTAGTTGGTACTGACTTGATGTCCTAATTCCAGGATTGTGCAATACATGGACGACCTAGAGACACCAACAATTTATACTGTTGGTAAAATAGTGAAGTCCGGTATTCCCGTCATGGTTTACAGGTATTATATGCTTGTTTATAAATGGCTGTAGCTTTTACCTTATACAGTAATTGGACTTAAATCATTATCAACATGCTATGACAGTGGAGATCAGGATTCTGTTATCCCATTTACTGGTACCAGAAACTTAGTGTATAAACTAGCCAAAGCATTGGGACTTAAAACAACGGTGCCTTACCGACCTTGGTTCGAAGGGAAACAAGTAAGCCAAGTCACAATATGAGCTATACCAGTAAACCAATGGAAACCAAATATTATTAATTACATTCTTCAACCGTTTTTGTTTCCCCAGGTTGGTGGGTGGACACAAGTTTATGGTGATATCTTGTCCTTTGCCACCATCAGAGGAGCTTCACACACCGCTCCAGCTTCACAGCCAGAGCGATCAATGGCACTGTTTAAGGCAGTTCTTAGTGGGAAACCCTTGCCAGAAGCTTGAGCGTTCCCATGGATCCATATGCCTTTTTTATTTCAGCATTATGTATTCTCCAAACTAAGTGTCAGTATCCATTGTACTGCTATTGG
This sequence comes from Gossypium rotundifolium, assembly GCA_025506655.1. Taxonomy (NCBI): domain Eukaryota; kingdom Viridiplantae; phylum Streptophyta; class Magnoliopsida; order Malvales; family Malvaceae; genus Gossypium; species Gossypium rotundifolium. The sequence continues at coordinate 112,171,830 of CP106730.1, forward strand.
CAATCTTTAATAATTAAATAATAAAAGTTTTCATACACGGATGTACTTTCCAATCAAAAAACAAATATCCACGGGTTAACAATACTACCCTTTTCTTTAGTTTTAATTTCCATTTGCATTTGCATTTCAGATTCCTTCCATGGCGTCTTATTGAATTGTTGCTAGCTTTTTCACACTTCTTTTTTGGCATGGCCTTGAAAGCAATTACTTTTGCAACATTCGAAAAAGGATGTTGGGGGTCAGCCTGACAAATTGGAAAATGGTTTCACACTTTATACATAGCTCAACATTGGATTCCATGTTTTATCTTCTAAATTTTGTTGTTTACTTTCATGGTCTATTCCATGGTCCCGTCTATTAAGGCTTTTATTTTCTTCTGACCTTAAGACTTTGAGTGCTGCAAATAACGATTAGTACATGTAGAAACTGTTTTTGTAAGGGATAAAAGGAGCTGTTTTATAACAATTGAAGACAATCAATTAAGCAGTTGGGTAATTATTTGCGTTTATTAATTAATCCCCTATCTTCAATCGCGTACAAAGAATGATTAAAGTCTTATTACTTACTCTGTAGTAATGTCACATTTGTAGTTATTAAGTTTTTCTTTTGAAAACTCAACTATAAAACCAAGTGACTCAATTATTTTTCTTACACAAATGCACTTACTAAACAAATTCTTTATGAATAGAATAAGGTGCTAAAACCCTCACGCCTCTAGCCTATACAAGTCTTGCATTTATAAGCATTCTTGACTTGCTAACATACATATCCATCACAATTATTGATCGCTGCAAAACAGTCTAGTTTTAATATTTATAAAAGAGTGATCGAACCTGTAGACTGACTGCGACAACGATAGAGGCAAGCGTACCTATCGAGCAGTAGTATAGCTCATGCAAGAATATCTTATCGAACCCAAGGAACCTAAAAGTACTACTAATCACTTTCTTTCTATTATTTAGCCTAAAATATGGAGTAATTGGTTTATTAATCTAAAACTAATGAAATATTTTAAACTAAAATGCAAAGACAAAAGAATGAAACTTTGAGAAAAGACTTTGAAGAAAACTCAATTGATAAAGACGATACCTTCGGGAAGAATCCACCTATGACTTTACTTATTATCTACCTTTTCAATTCATATGATTTCTTTACTTAGCTTGATCCTTGAGACTTCCTAACCTATATTAAACCTTCTCTCAAAGCGAATAACGTCTAACCTTAGGTTAATTAGTGGAACTCGTTTCTTATAATAACCCCTAAGGAAGCGATAAATCGATCAATGGACTCCCATATTAGGTTTCACCCTAATTCGACAAAATCTCGTAACCCTATCTCTAGGCGCTCGATCAACTCCGCTTAATTATGCTAGATCTACTCTTGGCGAGGTCTATTCCTCCTCCACCTAAGCACATCGATAAATTTAAGCAACATAATTAAGAACAAACTAAGTATTTATCATATAAACCAAAGAATTAAATAACAAAATCCATCATAGGTTTCATCCCTTGGTATCCGAGGGTTTAGTTCATAACTAAACAAGAAAACATCTCAAGAGAAAAGATAAAACAAAACATAGAAATCCCTAAAACCCCTCAAGGAATTGAAGAGAGATCCTCCGTCTTGAGTAGAACTCAGACTCTTGAGATGGATCAATTGGCTATCTTGAGACAATTCACGAAAGAGAAAGGCTTGGCGAAAAACTCTATTCAATGATCGACCCTTGAATAGCCACCTTGGGTGTTTTATAGACTTTGGGATGTTTTACTTGTCTCCTAAGTACTCATAATTCAGGTATAATTCATCCTAGGTGTTTGAGTAGACTTAGGATTGCGTTTCTTGGGCTCCAAACATCCTATTCCGAGTGAAATTACTCTTTCTCACAGCGGGGCACGGCTAAAACACGTCCGTGTAAATTGAGGCTCACCGTGTCTCTATTCTGTTGATTTAGGCACAGTAGTATGCACGCCTGCAAGTCGAGGTTCGGTAGTGCTTGAATCTCATCAATTGGGGCACGACCATGCAGATCGGAGATAGGTCGTGTTGGGCTTTTGTCGACGAGACACGGTACTGTAAATTGGTGACGGTAGTGTTCTAGGTGGATAGCAAAACGCACTAGTGTGGAATAAAGCCAGTAGTGTCGACTTCTTGAGTTGGCCCAATTTGGTCCGTAATAAGTCCGCTTTATGTTCTTTTTATCATTAGGTGTTCTCCGAGTATAAGACATGAAAAGAAAGGATTAAGAGCACCTTTTACATAAATCGAGGATAAATTCATCCAAAAGCATACTTAATGTGAGATTAAAATATGTTACTTTTACGATTTATCAAATACCCCCACACTTAAGCTTTTGCTTGTCCTCAAGCAAAATTCTCAACTTACAATTAAAACGAACTTCCCACAATTCATAGTTCCTATTAATAATGCCTCATCATAATTCATAGGTAATTTATACATGGATAATTTAATTCAAAGAGCCCTAAAGATTCAAACGAGATAAGTCATGATTTTGTAGCATGAAAACATAGGTGTCTCCCTTTATCTAAATAATTACCTTTGATTCAAAACCGACAAGGACCGACATCCTCACTAAAGATTCACTCAAATCACTCAAAAGTGTTTAAGGTTCAAGAATGAGCACTCTAAGTCGAACCTGAAAAGTTAATCCCATAAGCTTGCCTGAAAATCAAATCTCCACCACTGTATATGAGATGATACACAGATCAAAAGGTCTTTAATCAGGGTTGTAACGGGGCTAGGGTTAAAATGTGTGGATAAATTTTAAATTACAGGTTATAATCGAGATTGTATTGACAAATTGCCTAACTAGAAATTCTGAACTTAAATATGAATATTGACTTTGAATGAAAACTACGATATTACTATTCTATAATAAGGAGTATTTTTATAATATTTTAATCTGAGCTTTTTCTTCAACAATTGGAGTTTTAAATACTCTAAGCTCTTTTATTTACTACTAATATTGAATATACTTGGATTATATATATATATTTTAAGAACTAACTAAAATAAACATAATAGAAGGAACTTTGAAATAACCTAATTCGGCAATTGATCAAATCAATTCTCGATAAAGGGGTAGTCAAAGGAATGTTGATAACAAATACAAAGGGATTTTGGTTTAATATTAGTGGGTGAGTCAATAAAAGGTTGTTAGGATTCAACGGGGTTCACTAGGGGTTAATTTGTATGGATAGGCTTTTTAGCGGAGTGAACGGGTTAAAACCTAGGTGCCTTTATCATCTTAGTATATCAAATCATTAATGTGGTTTCGACATGTATAAACGAGGAAAGTTCTAGAATAACAATTCAAAGTTGACACACTCATAATCAATTAAAGTGAGCACGAAAAAGAATATATGCTCTATAAGGCTCAAAATCTCACAAAAAAAATTATGGGTGTTTTGACATCAATCCTTATAAATTTTGAACTTTAAGGTGATACTCAAATTCGGTTCAACAATCCATCAATTTTAATTTTTAGAAAGTAGACTTATCATGCTTGATTCTCTAGTATCCTTCAAATTTAATCATCAATATTAACTAAGATTTATTCTAAAACATATCAATAAAAATCATAAATCATTAGAAATTTCATCCTAATTAATAATTTGAGAAAAATACTTAAGATCAAGACTAAATTCAGGGTTTTGAGAATTATGCAAAAAGTTAGGCACTATTACCCCAACACTTAAGATGTACATTGCCCTCAATGTACAAAGATAGATAATGATATTTATGTGCCAAATCAAAAAGATAAGTGGGGAAAGTAATACTCCCTAAAATCTGGATGATCCTTGGTGTCTTTGGTGGCTGGATTTGAAGAAGTGGGGAGGGTAGAATCTAATTTTAGGGTTTGGGTTTGGGAAAGAGGACGGTTATTCTTACAAATAAGGTCTGAGGCACGGTCTCTCAACACGCCCGTGTCATTTTATACTAACCTGTGCTTATCGTTTTTGGGTTTTAGGCGCGTTTTAGATGGGTTTGCCTTGACCGTGTCGATGTTTGCCACGCCCGTGTTGTGATTCACACGGTTAGGTCGAATGGGCGTGTGTAGCCTGTGCTTAATAAGTCAGTATATTCGTACGATCGTGGGTACGGCCGTGCTCTAGCAGTGCTTAATAAGTCAATAGCTTCACACGGTCGGGGGCCACGACCGTGCAAAGCCCGTGCTGAATAAGTCAGTAACCTCGTACGGTTGAACGACACGGGCGTGTCTTATATCACAGCCCGTGTTTGTTTGAAATAAATTTTTCCCTGTTTGTGCACGGATTCTGCCACGCCCGTAGTGTGTCTCCTGCTTTATCCACGGATGTTAGCACGCCCGTATTCAAGGTGGTGTTAAAATACTTGCATTTTTGTTAGATCATTTTAGAAAGATTGTAGAAATACCAAGTCAATATTAGTGTGTTAGCACTCGGGTTGCCTCCCGAGAAGCGCTTGTTTATTGTCTTAAGCTAGACTCTCCCAATTTTTAGTTCTAAAGGAAAGCTCATGGAGCATAACTCCTCTCTCGTATCTCCAAAAGCTGCACCATTATAAATTTTAAGTCGATGACCATTTACCTTGAACGTGCCTTTAGTGGGATGAGTTACCTCAATGGTGCCATATGAAAATATTGTTTTGATCATGAATGGTCCTGACCATCTGGATTTTAGCTTCCCAGGGAATAGTTTAAGCCTTGAATTGTATAGTAGGACTAGGTCCCCTACTTTGAAATGTTTTGGTCGCTTGAGGCGAGCATCGTGACGTCGCTTTGTTGCTTCCTTGTATAGCTTTGAGTTTTCATAGGCTTATGTTCTCCATTCATCTAGCTCATTTATCTGCATCATTCTTTTCTTTCCTGCAAGTTCGTGGTCAGTATTTAAAAATTTATTGCCCAGAAAGCTTTGTGTTCTAACTCAAATGGTAGATGACAGTTTTTCCCGTATGTGAGCTTGTATGGGGATGTCCTTAGAGGTGTTTTGAATGCTGTTCTGTAAGCCCATAAAGCATCATCTATTTTAACCGCCCAATCTTTTCTATTTGATTCAACCGTTTTTTCTAGAATGCGCTTAAGCTCTCGGTTTGCTACCTCAACTTGCTCACTAGTTTGAGGATGATATGGGGTGGTTGTTTTGTGGTATACTCCATATTTTTTTAGAACTTTTTCAAATTGTGTATTACAGAAATGAGTACCCCTATCACTAATGATGACTCTGGGTGTCCCGAATTGGGAAAACAGTTTCTTGAGAAATTTAACTACTACCCTAGCATCAGTGGTAGGTAATGCTTCCGCTTCTACCCATTTTGACATGTAATCAACTGCTACTAGGATGTATTTATGTCCAAAGGAACTAGGGAATGGTCCCATAAAATCTATACCATATACATCAAATATTTCACATGACAACATATATGTTTGAGGCATTTCATCACGTTTAGAGATATTATCTATTCTTTGGCATTTGTCACACGAGGTAACATACCTGTTGGCGTCTTTAAATAGAGTGGGCCAGTAAAAACCTGATTCGAGTATTTTGTGTGCTGTATTAATACCACTATAGTGTCCTTGATGGTCCCGAGTGACAATGTTCCAAGATTTTGCTCTTCTCTGTCTTTGTAATGTATCTTGAATTACGATCGCATATATGCGAAGAAAGGGATCTTCCCAAAAATAATTTTTCACATCAGCAAAGAATCGTTTATTTTGGTGATGTTTTAATTTTCTTGGTAAGATATTAGCTGCTAAATAATTCGCAATATTTGCAAACCAGGGTACTTCAGAATGTGTTATAGAGAAGAGCTGTTCTTCGGGAAACGAATCATTTATTTCATGTTCCCCAAGCTCTTGGGTGTGTGAATTTTTGAGTCTTGAAAGGTGATCTGCCGCGCGATTCTCGGCTCCCTTCTTATCCTGTATTTTCAAGTCAAATTCCTGTAAAAGTAAGATCCATCGTATAAGTCTAGGTTTTGCATCAGGTTTATTTAAAAGATAACGAAGAGCCGAATGGTTAGTGTAAACGACAACTTTAGATAGTATTAGATATTGTCTAAATTTGTCAAAAGTAAAAACTATAGCTAGTAAGTCTTTCTCAGTCGTGGTGTAATTTTTTTGCGCAAGTGTTAATATTCTGCTAGCGTAGTAGATTCGCTGAAAATGATTGTTTCTTCGTTGTCCCAAGACTGCACCTACTGCAAAGTCACTTGCATCACACATTAATTCAAAGGGTAAGTTCCAATCAGGTGCAATTATGATCGGTGCATTTACTAATTTATCTTTAAGGACATTGAATGCATCTAAACATTCTTGATTGAAATTAAAAGGAACATCTTTTTCTAGTAATTTTGTCAAAGGCTTAGCTATTTTAGAAAAGTCTTTAATAAATCTTCTATAAAAACCTGTATGTCCTAAAAAGCTTCTATAGCCTTGACTGAGCTAGGGGGTAGTTTTTCTATGGTTTCAATTTTTGCTTTATCTACCTCAATTCCTTTACTAGAAATCTTATGTCCTAATACAATTCCTTCTCTAACCATAAAGTGACATTTCTCCCAATTCAAAACAAGGTTTGTTTCTTCACATCTCGTTAGAACTCGCTTTAAATTTTTAAGGCACAGATGGAAAGAATTACCGAATACTGAGAAATCATCCATAAATACCTCCATGATGTCCTCAACGAGTTTGTCAAAAATTGCCAACATGCAACGCTGAAAAGTAGCAAGAGCATTACATAATCCAAAAGGCATTCTACGATAAGCAAACGTACTGTATGGGCATGTAAATGTTGTCTTCTCTTGGTCTTTAAGGGCTATGGGGATTTGAAAGTAGCCGGAGAGTCCATCCAGGAAGTAGTAGTACATATGTTCGGATAATCTTTTTAGCATTTGATCTATGAAAGGTAAAAGAAAATGATCTTTTTTGGTGGCATTATTCAACTTTCTATAGTCTATGCAGACTCTCCATCCTATAACTGTTCTCGTGGAAATTAACTTATTTTTTTCATTGGGTACTATTGTCATTCCTCCTTTCTTTGGAACTACCTGCACAGGACTTACCCAAGTGCTGTCAGAAATAGGATAAATTATTCCTGCATCTAGAAGTTTAATTACCTTGGCTTTGACGACCTCTTTCATGTTGGGGTTTAATCGTCTTTGAGGTTGCACACATTGTTTATATTCTTCTTCCATTAAAATTTTGTGGGTGCAGAATGTGGGGCTTATTCCCTTAATATTAGAAATTTTCCAGGCTATGGCTTTTTTGTGTTCTCTTAGTACTTTATCAGCTCCTCCTTTTTCTTGGATTCTAATTCTGAAGAGATGATTACTAGTAGCGTAAAATTGTCCCTAAGGAATGCATATTCTAAGTGTTTTGGTAACTGTTTGAGTTCCAATTTGGGTGGCTCTTCTATAGAGGGTTTTTGTTTTATTTCATTATCATTCTCAATGCTTTCTTCTTTCCTTTGGTTAAATGATGACGTATTCAGTTTCAACTCATTGTCTTCATCTTCTTCCCCCTCATCTTGAGCCGGACACAGTTTCAGTGTGTCATTCTGTATAATTTCCTGTAATAAATTTTTAATAATATGATCAATAGTGTCGACAAAATAACAGAATCATCTTGTTCTTTAGAATATCGCATGGCATCACACAGTTGAAACATAATTTCTTCATCACCTATTCTCAGTGCTAATTTACCATCACCTACATCAATAATAGCTCTAGCAGTGGCTAAAAAGGGACGCCCTAAGATTACAGGAACATTAATGTCTTCATCCATGTCTAATACAACGAAATCAATAGGAAAAATAAATTTATCAATTTTTACCAAGACGTCTTCAATAATTACTCTAGGATATTTAATAGATCTATCAGCTAACTGAATACTCATCCTAGTGGGATTTGGTTCCCCAAGATCTAGCCGTTTAAACAATTTGTAAGGCATTAAGTTGATACTAGCGCCTAAGTCTGCTAATGCTTTCTTGATGTTTAAACTACCAATTAACCAAGGAATAGTGAAACTCCCTGGACCTTTTAACTTCCGTGGTAGTCTATTTTGGAGAAGGGTTGAGCACTCTTCATTAAGCTCCACCATTGATACTTCCTCAAGCTTCCTTTTGTTCGTGAGAAGTTCCTTTAAGAATTTTGCATATTTCGGCATCTGTGAAATAGCTTCAACAAGAGGTAAGTTAATATGTATTTGTTTAAAGAGTTCGAGAACTTACCGTATTGAGCATCCAATTGTTCTTTCTTCAATTTTGCTGGATATGGAATTTGTGTTTTATTCTTTGTAGGAAATGGATTATCGTTCTCATCTTCTACACTTTTTTTCTTGGTAACTTCATGTGGTGTCTTTCTTTGTGGTTCAATTAGCTCTTTGCCACTCCTTTGTGTAACTGCCTTTACATGCTATGCGCCTTTGGAGAAAATTACTGTCCGTATTTCACAGAATATCTCAATAAGTAGTCTGATCGACGTGATGATTTCTCCTACCTGAGTCTTTATTCCCTCGATTGATCTTTGTTGTTCATCAATTATTTCTTCAGCCTTTTGATGACGAGAGTCTGTAGCTACCACAAATTTTGTCAGCATCTCTTCAAGGTTTAATTCTCTTTCCTGTGGATATGGCTGATTTTGATAATTTGGAGAAAGTTGCTGCCTTTGATTTCCTTGTCCTCCCCACGAAAAATTTGGGTGATTTTTCCAACTTGGATTGTAAGTGTTACTATAAGGATTATTATTAGATCTGAAATTGTTACCTATATAGTTTGTCTGCTCGTTTTCTGCTCCTGGTTGGTAAGGTAGGTACTCAGAATTTGCCACATTCCCGCTTGCTTCGCATTGCATGATTGGATGTACCTGTGAAGAACATAAATTATCAAGCTTTTTATTCATTAACTCCATTTGTGTTGACACAATTGTCACTGCGTCTATGTTAAAAACTCCGGCTGATTTGGTCGGTTTAGCCCTTGTAATTTATATTGATAGGTGTTCAACGACATCTCCTCAATAAAATCGTAAGCCGCTTCAAGATTTTTATTATTCAGAGTTCCACCGGCTGATGAATCAATCATTTGCCTTGTTGGAGAATTCACACCATTGTAAAAAGTTTGGACTTGAAGCCACATAGGTAATCCGTGGTGTGGGCATCTCCTTAGAGATCCTTGTATCTTTCCCATGCATCATATAATGTTTCGCGTCATTACGCACAAAAGAAGATATATCATTCCTAAATTTGGCCGTTTGGCTGTGGGAAAATATTTTAAAAGAAATTTTTATGTCATTTGATCCCATGTGGTGATTGACCCTCGTGTAACGAGTTCAACCATCGCTTTGCTTTATTCCTTAATGAAAAGGAAATAATCAAGACGTATGGCATCGTCAGAAACGCCATTTATTTTGAAGGTATCACAGAATTCTAAAAAATTAGATATATGAGTGTTTGGATTTTCATCTTGCAAACCATCAAATTAAATAAATCGTTGAATCATTTGTATTGTGTTAGGCTTTAATTCAAAATTATTAGCAGCTATAGCAGGCCTAACAATACTAGATTCTGCTCCTGTTAAATTAGGTTTAGCATAATCATACATAGTACGCGGAGCGTTCTGTTCTTGCATATTTGGCGGTGGATTATTTTCGTCCATCCCTTCAGTAGGATTGGATCCTTGCTGCTCTCCTCTTTGATAGTCTAGGGCTCGTCTAATTTCTCTGCGATTTCTGCGGCGGTAGCTTCAATGTCACTTTCGTATTCTAATGGTCCTCTCGGTTTCTTCTAGTCATAAACTAGATGTACCGCTATGAAAAGAAAGAAAGAAATTTAGAAAAAAATATATGTATAAAAATAAGAGAAATAAAAAATAAAACTTCAAGAGTTTTATTATTCGAGTTCCACCGTGATGAATCAATCATTTGCCTTGTTGGAAAATTCACCCCATTGTAAAAAGTTTGGACTTGAAGCCACATAGGTAATCCGTGGTGTGGGCATCTCCTTCAGAGATCCTTGTATCTTTCCCATGCATCATATAATGTTTCGCCATTTTGCACAAAAGAAGATATATCATTCCTAAATTTGGCCGTTTTGGCCTGTGGAAAATATTTTAAAAGAAATTTTTCATCATTTGATCCCATGTGGTGATTGACCCTGTGTAACGAAGTTTAACCATCGCTTTGCTTTATTCCTTAATGAAAAGGAAATAATCAAGACGTATGGCATCGTCCGAAACGCCATTTATTTTGAAGGTATCACAGAATTCTAAAAAATTAGATATATGAGTGTTTGGATTTTCATCTTGCAAACCATCAAATTGAACAAATTGTTGAATCATTTGTATTGTGTTAGGCTTTAATTCAAAATTATTAGCAGCTATAGCGGGCCTAACAATACTAGATTCTGCTCCTGTTAAATTAGGTTTAGCATAATTATACATAGTACGCGGAGCATTCTGTTCTTGCATATTTGGTGGTGGATTGTTTTCGTCCATCCCTTCAGTAGGATTGGATCCTTGCTGTTCTCCTCTTTGATAGTCTAGGGCTCGCCTAATTTCTCTCGTGATTTCATGCGAGCGTAGCTTCAATGTCACTTTCAGATTCTAATGGTCCTCTCGGTTTCTTCTAGTCATAAACTAGATGTACCGCTATGAAAAGAAAGAAAGAAATTTAGAAAAAAAATATATGTATAAAAATAAGGGAAATAAAAAAATAAAAAATAATGGCTAAAGTAATAAAAATAGAGTTTTCTTAATATTTTAGGAGTTCCCTGGCAACGGCGCCAAAAACTTGATCGCTGCAAAACAGTCTAGTTTTAATATTTATAAAAGAGTGATCGAACCTGTAGATTGACTGCGACAACGATAGAGGCAAGCGCACCTATCGAATAGTAGTATAGCTCAAGCAAGAATATCTTATCGAACCCAAGGAACCTAAAAGTACTACTACTCACTTTCTTTCTATTGTTTAGCCTAAAATATGGAGTGGTGGTTTATGTAACGCCCCAAACCCGGCCCACAAGCCCTGACTGGATCTGGTATGTCACTGCGAAAGAACGGTTGAAAATCTTTTTGACTTTAGAATAAAACATGTAAATTTGTTAACTTTTGAAAACCATGTCCATTTAAAATTATAAGTAAAACTTTGTTATTATAAAATGTCCAAATTAAAACTTTTATGTATATACTTTGAATAAATAGGTGGATAAAAATAAAATCATCTTCACATAGCAATTTAATTAAATTAAGCCCATAATAAAATAATACCAAAAATAATAACAAGGCCCTTATTACAACCCAATATTTAAACAAAATACTTAATTTCAAAATGCGTAAAATAATCAAAATCTCTTTTCTGATGGCCACCTCAGATCCACTCCAACCCGGCCCAAGCTCATGAATCACCGAAATGGTTAAGAAAATTTGGGTGAGTCCACGGACTCGATGCATAATCATTACACATGTTTCCACACGTATGGGCTTAACCCATACCCACACCCATGCAACCAACCATGCCAAATGTATCCCACCAACCTAAGTCCATCCATTACACCAACCTTAGCAGACTCCCGCCAAGGCCGTGGCTAATCCACCGATCACAACCGAGTGATCCCACATATCCTACCTCGGCAGACCATTGCAGACAAGGTGTGGTCGAGCCACCGATCACATCGTGATCCTCAAATCCTACCTTGGCAGACTTGTCGCTCAAGGTCGTGGCGAGCCACCGATCACATAAGTGATCCCAACATTAATCCGCCTACGGTGATGCACTCGACTATCAACCGCCGAGATGGGCACCTAGCCAACATCTCCTTGATGAAGCACATGACTAATCATCAAGCGCTAATGTAGCACGAGGCTAACATTAGACCATGCACATAATATGTACACCCCGTCCTTCCTTGATCAAAACCAATCCCCATGCAAATATGCAAATGTATCATGTCAAATCATCATATCGAATGAGTATACCTCACATGCTCACTATTATATCACACAGGCACCATAAATAATTTAATATCACAATTTACTAACCTGTTAACCGATTACCCCACACATGGGTATCCATCACTTTAGCCTTTATTGTCGGCTATCACACATCATACTCAAGTATACACATTAATAAACAATTAATCGAGAAACAAGATGCGATGATTACGCTTTTGATTAGCATGATGACTAAACCTCAAATCACACGTGGCTCCTAAAAGTTTCAAGTCTCCAAATCTCAAGAGATCACTACTGCAAATGCGACTATAAGCCTCCTAAAAGGTTCGCCTTCCTACAATCGGCCAAAACTAAACAACATAATCATGCTAATCAACCTCTAAGGGTATAACAGTAATTTTACCTACCAAGGTCATTTTCGTAATTTACCCACCAAGGGTATTTTCATAAATTCACAATCAGAATGGCCTTTCCAGAGGCCTAATGTCACCACTAGCGACTCACTACCATTTCCGGTCAGACTTAGACGATTGAGCCTAAAATCGATTTTGGCCCATTCGCCCACATACTCGTGTGGCCCACCTAGCACAAATCTAGCCACGTATATAAGTTCCACCTAGTCTAGTTCAACATATACTAACCAATCATACAATTTACTCATATGGGCCCACGGCCCATCGAGGCCCAAGCACTGAACCCACGAGAATACTACCGATGGCCTCAACTATCGCGTCAAGCCCACACACATGCTGCCAAGACGTCGTGTAGCTACTAATGTCGTGTAATCCGACATTTCGGCATTTTGTCATCTACAACTAGAGTAGAGAGTTACACACCGATAGGACTGGGGCTAATCCGCATCCGATCACTATTGTGCCCAAACGCCTCAAGATGTGTTTACTCTCCTCCTAGGATGCTCTTTATATAGCTAGCTCTTCACCATCCTTCTTTGTATCTTTCCGATGTGGGATCCTTCGTCAAGAGAGTTTAAATCCAACTGAAACTCTTGCAGTCAAACCGCAAAATAAATACTCCTCGCTTCTCATGAGATTCAACCTAGGCTCCTTGCAACATAATCCACGCCGCTAACCACTTGGCCATAAGCTCCTCTTGTGTCTTAAACCATGTGCAACTAAATATAAACTATGGGCCAAATTCTAAGGTCCAAGCAAAAAGAAACCAAAATGCAAAAGCCAAGACTTGAACCTTGGACTTCCTTCCTTCCTTGTATGTCCTCCTTGTCTCTATGTGGCGTCACTTTGCCACTACACCACACACTCTACTTGTGTCATTTTCCTCCATATTTTATTCTTAAGGCCTATCTGCCAACTTCCATGGTTTTTTTTCACCTAAAACTAAAATTTTCCCAAAGCCAATATTTGATCCCAGGACTTCATAGAGGCCCTCTAACCTTCCAAAATCACTTATCCAATAGGCCTAACTTGCATTTAAGCCGATCTTTTATTCTCCAAAAATTTAAACGCTACTACGCCTAAGGCCCATTGGGCTCAATTCTCCTAGGCCCAATTTTGGGATGTTACAAATCTACCCTCCTTAAAGAAATTTCGTCCTCAAAATTACTTAGCTGCCTAACCGTCGTATATCTTAATTCACCACACCACGCTATAGCTGCGCACTCTGATTTTAATAAAACTAACCACATTCTCTAGGCACGCTTTCTAAGTCCACATTCAAGGTTCTAGATATCGCCATCCCGCTTCTACCACGTCCACAGTATTGCGACCACGCCCCTAGAACTCATATCTAGTGTCACGACTTAACTGCTTAGAAAGTTTTATGCATTAGAAATTTTTGTTCCACTGTTTATCCACGAGCAAATTTTATGAATAACGAGCTTTCGTAGTAGTTCTTCGATCAATCAAAGTTTCATCTAAAGTTCTTTATTCTAATACAAACATTCACATCCTTCACTAAAGATACATACATTCATCCATGTCACTTCTTGAGCCTTCCCAACCCAGGGGTAATTTCGCTTTTTCCTATAGGGGTATATCGGTAATAACTCATAGTTCCCAACTTAAAGATATTTCAAAATTTACAAAATCTCGGGGTCATCTTGAAAATTTTGTTTTCATACAAAATGTGTTTCAAAAATTTGAGAAAGTAGGGTTATTTTAGTAATTTTAGAAATCATAAGCGCTTTAAATAAATTCTCAAAATTGGAATATCACAATGTTTCACAAAATAGGATTTTTGATATTTGGTAAAATAGGAATATTTCAATAAAAGTCGAGAAAATCAAAATTTATAAACTAGGGTATTTTGGTAATTTTATCAACGAGGTGTTTTCAGTAAATTCTCACAAACCAGGTATCTTAATATTTTGAAAACTCGAGATTTTGGTATTTTGCAAAGTAAAATCATTTTATCAAAAGTTGAGGTAATCTGGTAATTTTACAACACAGGGCATTTTGGTAATTTTGCCACTAGGGCATTTTGGTAATTTTGTAAATCGAGAAAACATCTTCCAAAATTAGATTTAGGGTTTACAAACTAAAGGGTAAATTTGAAAAAATTCAAAACCAAGGATCTTTGAAAAGATAAGGCTAAATCCTTTCGGGTTTTAGTAATTGGTTTAGCCCATGAACAAGTCCTCTTGGTTAGGTGAACCAGTAGCTACGCACTGTAGGATTCGAGTAAAGAGGAGGTGAGTCGCTAGGACTGCTTAAATACCAAGCTCTTCTTGAATACCAATCCTCGACATGCGTCATGCTGGTTGCCACACCTTAACTCCTGAGACTTACTTCACGTGTTTGTTTAATAGCCTTAAGTCTTATGCATATGTTTGAGTAGACTAGTCCTAAGGTTTAATAGTCCTAATATTCTAATCTACGAGCCCAATTAAACCCATAACAATTCATATAACAAATCACTTCAAAAGTTCAAGTACTTACAGTGGACTTCTAGTCAAGGTACAAATGCCATGCCGAATAACTCAAAAATTTTATGAAAGCCAAATTCTTGAAAAGCCCAAAGAAAAACATTTTGGGCCCAAAACCCCAAAGGCGAGTTTTGAACCGGCTCGATACCAATTTGTAACGCCTCAAACCCGCCCACAAGCCCTCGAATGGATCCGGTATGTCACTGCTGGAAGAACGGTTGAAAATCTTTTGACTTTAGAATAAAACATGTAAATTTGTTAACTTTTGAAAACCATGTCCATTTAAAATTATAAGTAAAACTTTGTTATTATAAAATGTCCAAATTAAAACTTTTATGTATAAACTTTGAATAAATAGGTGGATAAAATAAAATCATCTTCACATAGCAATTTAATTAAATTAAGCCCATAATAAAATAATACCAAAAATAATAACAAGGCCCTTATTACAACCCAATATTTAAACAAAATACTTAATTTCAAAATGCGTAAAATAATCAAAATCTCTTTTCAGATGGCCACCTCGTATCCACTCCAACCCGGTCCAAGCTCATGAATCACCTGAAATGGTTAAGAAAAATTTGGGTGAGTCCACAGACTTAGTGCATAATCATTACACATGTTTCCACACGTATGGGCTTAACCCATACCCACACAGTCCATGCAACCAGTCATGCCAAATGTATCCCAGCCCAACCTAAGTCCATCCATTACACCAACCTTAGCAGACTCCACCCAAGGCCGTAGCTAATCCACCGATCACAACCAAAGTGATCCCACATATCCTACCTCGGCAGACACAGCACAAGGCCGTGGTCGAGCCACCGATCACATCGTGATCCTCAAATCCTACCTTGGCGGACTTTTGCTCAAGGTCGTGGCGAGCCACCGATCATATAAGTGATCCCAACATTAATCCGTCTATGGTGATGCACTCACTATCGATCGCCGAGATGGGCACCTAGCCAACATCTCCTTGATGAAGCACGACTAATCATCAAGCGCTAATGTAGCACGAGGCTAACATTAGACCACGTACATAATATGTACACCCCGTCCTTCCTTGATCAAAACCAATCCCCATGCAAATATGCAAATGTATCATGTCAAATCATCATATCGAATGAGTATACCTCACATGCTCACTATTATATCACACAGGCACCATAAATAATTTAATATCACAATTTACTAACCTGTTAACCGATTACCCCACACATGGGTATCCATCACTTTAGCCTTTATTGTCGGCTATCACACATTATACTCAAGTATACACATTAATAAACAATTAATCGGAGAAACAGTGCGATGATTACGCACCTGATTAGCACAGTTGACTAAACCTCGAAATCACACGTGGCTCCTAAAAGTTTCAAGTCTCCAAATCTCGGTAGATCACTCACGCAAATGTCGACTATACGCCTCCTAAAAGGTTCGCCTTCCCTACAATCGGCCAAAACTAAACAACATAATCATGCTAATCAACCTCTATGGTATAACCGTAATTTTACCTACCAAGGTCATTTTCGTAATTTACCCACCAAGGGTATTTTCATAAATTCACAACTGTAATGGCCTTTCCGAAGGCCTAATGTCACCACTAGCGACTCATCTACCATTTTCGGTCGTACCGGACGATTGGGCCTAAAACCCGATTTTGGCCCATCCGCCCACATACTGTGTGGCCCACCTAGCACAAATCTAGCCACGATATAAGTTCCACCTAGTCTAGTTCAACATATACTAACCAATCATACAATTTACTCATATGGGCCCACGGGCCCATCGAGGCCCAAGCATTTCAACCCACGAGAATACTACCGATGGCCTCAACTATCGCGTCGAAGCCCTACACATACGCCGCACGCGTGTGGCTACTAATGTCGTGTAACCGACATTTCGCATTTTGTCATTCTACAACTAGAGTAGAGAGTTACACACCGATAGGACTCTGGGCTAATCCGCTCCGATCACTATTGTGCCCAAACGCCTCCAAGATGTGTTTACTCTCCTCCTAGGATGCTCTTTATATAGCTAGCTCTTCACCATCCTTCTTTGTATCTTTTCGATGTGGGATCCCTTCGTGAGAGTTTAAATCCAATCGAAACTCTTGCAGTCAAACCGCAAAATAAATACTCCTTGCTTCTCATGGGATTCGAACCTAGGCTCCTTGCAACATAATCCACGCCGCTAACCACTTGACCATAAGCTTCTCTTGTGTCTTAAACCATGTGCAACTAAATATAAACTATGGGCCAAATTCTAAGGTCCAAGCAAAAAGAAACCAAAATGCAAAAGCCAAGACTTGAACCTTGGACCTCCTTCCTTCCTTGTGGCGTCACTCCCTTGTCTCTATGTGGCGTCACTTTGCCACTACACCACACACTCTACTTGTGTCATTTTCCTCTATATTTTATTCTTAAGGCCTATCTGCCAACTTCCATGGTTTTTTTTCACCTAAAATCAAAATTTCCCCAAAGCCAATATTTGATCCCAGGACTTCATAGAGGCCCTCTAACCTTCCAAAATCACTTATCCAATAGGCCTAACTTGCATTTAAGTCGATCTCTTATTCTCCAAAAATTTAAACGCTACTACGCCTAAGGCCCATTGGGCTCAATTCTCCTAGGCCCAATTTTGGGATGTTACAGTTTATTAATCTAAAACTAATGAAATACTTTAAACTAAAATGCAAAGACAAAAGAATGAAACTTTAAGAAAAGACTTTGAAGAAAACTCAATTGATAAAGATGATACCTTCAGGAAGAATCCACCTATGACTTCACTTATTATCTACCTTTTCAATTCATATAATTTCTTTACTTAGCTTGACCCGTGAGACTCCCTAACCTATATTAAACCTTCTCTTGAAGTGAATAACGTCTAACCTTAGGTTAATTAGTGGAACTCTTGTTCTCTTATAATAAGCCCCTAAGGAAGAAGTAAATCGATCAATGTACTCCCATATTAGGTTTCACCCTAATCCGGTAAAATCTCGTAACCCTATCTCTAGGCGCCCGATCAACTCCGCTTAATTATGCTAGATCTACTCTTGGCGGGTCTATTCCTCCTCCACCTAAGCACATCGGATAAATTTAAGCAACATAATTAAGAACAAACTAAGTATTTATCATATAAACCAGAAAGAATTAAATAACAAAATCAATCATAGGTTTCATCCCTTCAGTATCGAGGGGTTTAGTTCATAACTAAACAAGAAAACATCTCAAGAAAAAAGATAAAACAAAACATAAGAAATCCCTAAAACCTTCTAAAGGAATTGAAGAGGAGATCCTCCGTCTTGAGTAGAACTCCGACTCTTCGAGATGGATCAATTGGCTATCTTGAGACAATCCACGAACGAGAAAGGCTTGTAAAACTCGCTCAATGATCGACCCTTGAATAGCCGCATTGGGGTGTTTTATAGACTTTGGGATGTTTTACTTGTCTCCTAAGTACTCATAATTCGGTATAATTCGTCCTAGGTGTTTGAGTAGACTTAGGATTGCATTTCTGGGCTCCAAGCATCCTATTCCAAGTAAAATTGCTCTTTCCATAGCGGGGCACGGCTAAGGCACGCCCGTGTAAATTGAGGCTCAGCCCGTGTCTCTATTGTGTTGATTTAGGCACGGCCGTGGAACGCCCATACAAGTCGAGGGTCAGGCCGTGCTTCGGGTCTGTCAATTGGGGCACAGTCATGCAGATTAAGGATAGGCCATGTTGGGCTTTTTGTCGACGAGACACGGCCGTGTTCTAGGTGGATAGCAAGGCACGGTCGTGTGGAATAAAGTCCAGGCTGTGTCGACTTCTTGGGTTGGCCCAATTTGGTCCGTATTAAGTCCGTTTTACCTTCTTTTTATCCTTAGGTGTTCTCCTCAGTATAAGACACGAAAAGAAAGGATTAAGAGTACCTTTTTACATAAATTGAGGATAAATTTATCCAAAAGCATACTAAATGTGGGACTAAAATATATTACTTTTACGGTTTATCAATTATAATCCCCACTAAAATAGCCAAACAAAATATCTTCAAGTCACTCGTTCCAATCTCTATAAAATAAGAGATCTGATTTGTATGATCTGGATCAATCCAACCTTTAATGATTTATTTATATGTTAGATTGATAAACATAGATGTGCCAATATACTTCCATAAAATCACTTTTAACCGTTGCTCAAATGTTTTACTTCAAAAGATTACTAATAATAAAGACACTTGAACAGTTATGGGCACAATTATAACTGTTACTATAACTACAATCATAACAGCTCCAACAATCTCTCCATTTAGTAATTTTTTTTTTGAATCAAGAGAGAACTGATATATATTATGATCTGACAAAAGTCTAACGAAATACAAAGAAAACCTAACAAAGCCCACTGTAAAAGAAAGAAACAAAAAAAAAAGATAAAACCTGAAAAAACAAGCAATAAATGTCAGACGCTTATTGTTCCAAGAAAACATATCAGCCTTAACAATCCGCCCCTCGGATACTCCAAATCAAATCGCGGTGAAGGCCTTGTTCCAAAGACTTGAAAAAGTGCTGGCGAATCCACGATTCAGATTCCACTTAGAACAAGGCTAAGCACAATCCTCTCATCTTCCAACCACACGATCCCTCGCTCTGCAAGACGCAGTAATGTGTAGTTCCCACCCAAATCCACGAGTGGTTTCAGCTCACCTTCCAACGCCAGAAAGTGTGAGCCACCCGTTAAGCTAAATGCCGTACATGCCAGTAGGTAATCTCCTCAAAGCTCGATCCTAGATGTCCGATATCTTTGTGTGATCGATCGCAGACCGATCTGTCGTTGCTTTTCTTCTCAATGCTCTTTATAATACCAAAGAGTCACCCTCCACCTCCGGCGTGTAAAACCCGGAGATAAGACGAAGGATAAGGCTCGTTCACATGCCCTAGCTTCGCACAAAAGGATCAACTATCTGCGTGAATGATAAGTTTCAGCTCCTTGAATAATTCCGAGGCATCTCTAGCGACATCTTCTTGTAAAGGCCATTTTCCATCGATCTGTAGAACTCGCGTCAAAATTAACCTTTATTTTACCTTCCTCTGGTGGTCTCCATAGTTCCTTAGGCCTGGTCCGATAGATGGTTGAACCGACCTTTGGAGTGTGTTTAACTTCGTTTATGTAACCGAATAAAACCAATAACTTCCTGCAGATTAAATCGGGTCCCTTCATGAATCATTTATTTCTCCTATACCATAAGCTCCAAGAAAATTGCAACAATACTTCTATGTTGCTCCTCAATATTAACAAACATGTGTGCTAATCTTTTGTGATGATCCTGTGTCTCTTCAATTACGGGAATCGAACAAGGAGATGAGTCCACACACTCAGTAAGACGCCATGCAGACCACATCAAGTGGTTCAATCTTCCAACTCCACTCGACACAGGGGACATGCAGTCTCAGTGATTACCATCCTTCTAGCCAAATTACTAGCATGAGGGAGCAAATTATTAAAAAGTCTCCAAACGTGTATTTTAACTTTTCCTGGTAGTTTTAGAGCCCATAATAACTTGTAAAAGGAATTGTAAGTCCCCTCAATAGCACAATTAGGCATAGGGGAAATTGCTGTAGTCATCAGAGCACGGTAGCCACTTTTAACAGAATATTCACCAGACCCATCATACTTCCAGACCAAAGCATCCTCCATCCGACTGCTAGCTAACTAATTGAAAGTATTCTATCCGCAGAGCCTTATCAACTAATCAGAGATCAACTCACTCTTCCGGTGAAGAACTCTCATCTATAAGTTGGCTAACCTTTGTCCGCTTCGGGTTAATCTCTTGACCGAAGTGACTCTGTTGTTGTCCTTCCCAGAAGCCATGGATCATCCCAAATATTAACACCGCTTCGTCCAATCCTCTACAAAGATACCATCCGCAATCAAATCCCGGGAATTACAGATACTTCACCAGGTAAAATAGGGGTAAGATCCGACCTTAGCTGAAAGAATATCAGTATGCGGAAAATAACGGGCTTTTAAAATTCGGGCTAATAAACAATTGGGCTGAACTAAAATGCGCCAAACCTGCTTTGCTAATAGAGCTTTGTTAAATAAAATTAAGCTTTTGAAACCCATCCCTCCGTCTGACTTAGGCTTGCATAGCGTGTCCCAACAGCTCCAATGAATACCTTTTAACGTCTTATTATTTCTCCACCAGAACTTATTCATAATGGTCTCCAATTTTCGACAAAGCATCTTAGGAAATAGAAAACACTGCATAGCATACAAAGGAGTGGCCTGTAATACAGATTTTATAAAGACATCTTTACCTCCCATAGAGAGACATCGATAACTCCACCATCAACGCTTCCTAAATCATCAATAAACTCAAAGAAAAGCCCATGTTTTTCGCCTCCCCACCATCATGGGAAGTCCAAGATATTTCTCAGGATTAGAAGCCACTCGAATGCCTAAGAAATTAGTGATATCCTCCCTGGCCTCGTCAGATACGTTAGCCCCATAGTAAACTAATGATTTATCATAGTTCACTTTCGCCTCACACACGCCTCATATTCTGTAGAACTTCTCTAACACCATCGCCTTTCTCTTGTAGCATCCCCAAACAAAATGCAATCATCTGCAAAAACAAATGATTAATGTAAATTTTCTCCTTCCAATTGGGGCTCCTTTGATACTACCCTCCACTGGCTTCCTCTAAAAGAACCGAAAACCTTCAAAGACATATTAAAAAGAGATAAGGACTCAAAGGATCTCCTTGACGCAAGCCTCTCGATGGCCAAATAGATTCGCTTTCCTCCATTTAGACAAACCGAATAAGAAACGGAACTAATACACCTCGGACCAACACTATCCAATCCTCATGAAACCCCAAAGCCTTCATCATACCTCCTATAAAGTCCCACTCCACTCGGTGCGTAGCGTTGCTCATATCCACTTTAAGTGCAAAATGCCCTTTCCTCCTCCTTCTTCATCTTCAACGAATGTAAAACCTCGTAAGCTATCAAAACATTGTCCGATATGCATCTTCCAGGAATGAAAGCTCCTTGAGCTTCATTAATACAATCTCCCAAAAAGATACTCATCCGATTAACCAGCATCTTCGAGATGATTTTGTAGATTACATTGCAGAGACTTATAGGCCGAAACTGAGATATCAATTTTGGCTTATCAACCTTAGGAATAAGGACAATTCTCGTTCTATTAATAGCGCCCAACTCCTCCCGACCCCCCAATACATCAAGACAAAATTTTGAAACTTCAGATCCCACAATGTGCCAGAATCGTTGAAAAAAGATTGTTGGGAATCCGTCCTCTCCAGGGGCTTTTAGAGGTGGCATTGAACTAACAGCAGACCAGACTTCCTCCTCCGTAAATGGCCTTAACAAAGAATCATTCATAGCGTTCGAAACCTTTTTAACAACTAGATTAAAAAGGTGCTCATCAGGACCCTCCTCAGATGCCGTATTTAGTAATTTTTTAACAAAACCAAATCAAGTAATCAAAACATTAGACAGAAAAACAACTACCCTTAATCCAGCAAACTTAACTATAAATATAATAAAGTAATTTAACCATTAATGAGTCATTAATAATAATAAAACACTAAAATCATATCACAACAAGCGAATTTAGAGGTTGGTAGAGCCACACTTTTAAAATGAATTTTTTTATTTTGATCATTTAAAATTACATTTTATCCTTTTAAAATGATAAAATTTTAATTTTATCTTTTAAAATTACATTTTATTATAGTAAAATTATAATTTAATATCCGTCAACTCTAACATAATTTTTTGACTTCACCCCTAATATAACAAGATATTCCAAAAATCAACAACAACCCCCAAATAAACAATAATTTCAAAGTCTAAAGAAAAACAACAATAAATCAAAGTATGAAGAACATCCAAACCAAAATAACAAGAAAGCCACTATCCCCTTTTGTTCATAAATTTACCAAAGACTTTTTAACTGTTGCACAAATATATCCAGCTTGAATCTCACGGCACGGGTCTTCAACTTTTCCACTACTTTTTGCTGATTTTTCAAATAAGCGATGGTCCCGTCATGTTTGACAATCTCACATCCAAATGCTCAATCAATCTTATCTCAAAAGCTGAACTTTGACCAACAATGACAATAGCAGTTCTGTACGAGCTGCCACAACTAACTCTTGAGCTTGCTCCTCATCACTATCTGCAACCTCAAGATTAGCTGCAACATGCTTTCCTTCGTGCAGAGGTGTATTTAGGGGTTCGCAGGCTGACACTTTTAAAATTATTTTTTTATTTAGATTTTTTAAAATTTTAAAATTTTAAATTAATAAAAGTAAAATTATATTTTAGTCCCTTAAAAATGATAAAATTTTAATTAAATCCTTTAGAAATTATAAAAAATATAGACTATTCAAATGATAAAATTATATTTTAACTATCACAAAAATTATAATTAAATTTCAGTCCCTAAATTTTTGCCGCTGCCTTCATGCCACCTTTGAGAGTACTTTAACTCAAGTGACATTCTTCTATAAACTTTAGTGACAAAAACAATTATGGGTTCTAAATGTAACATCTTGTACTTGATCCAGTAAACCCAACTTGGATATGAAGCCGCACATTGGTCATTGAGCAACCCAAACAATAATTGCATAGAACCTTTACATGTTCTAAACATTTATCAAATATTTATTGTCGCATAAAATCGAGCATAGATCATTCATTGATAATTACAAGGCACAATGACCTTATAAATTCATTTGAGTCTCGAGTAATCTACACATGACATGCAAATTAAAAAACAATAGCTCAAGTTGCGAGGTACCGGTACAACAAATCACAAGTATCAGTACATGCGAGGTCAAAAGTACTGATATCTTTAAGAATGGATTCTGATACTTGTGACCCTTAATTATGTGAGAGCATTTAGTTTTTCGGTTGATTTTTTTATTGAATTGACTTAATCAATCATAATTAACAAAAATTGACTTTAGGTCAATCTGTTCATCAGTTAACCAGCTTTAGTTATTGGGCTTGAATAATATTATTTTATAAATTATAAATTATAAATATATTGAATTAAATCATTCTTTCGATTGGGTCAATATGAAAATTTTAAAATCGATAACTAATTAAAATAATCAACAAAGTCAAACTCATAATAGAAAAAATCGAACAAACTGCCCAAATCGAAACTGATTAAATCAATTGAGTTGGTTTAATTGATTTCATCAATTTTAAACAAAATTTGCTCTCCGTTACTTAGTTACTAACTTCTAATATATCGAAATCATGGTAACTCACCCAATGAGATTTTGTTACCTAAGTTTGAAGTATCGATACCCAAATCCAAAACTACAAAAATAAAACAAAAAAGTGTGGCAAGCTAAGTCTCAACATCCAACCTAACGTGTCTAAAATGCAGTAAGACCATATTCAACATATTTGATACATAAAAGCTTAGTTAAAGATCATGTCCAACGTATAAAAAATCTCCAGCAACGCAAAATCTACCTACCTCAGCAAAATTCATCATGGCGTAGGCTTAATCTACTATACAATATCATTATAACAGCCAGCTTGAGTCCTGAATACCACCTTCATGTCTCCAACACATTTTTCAATAATCATTGTGGCCTTATAACAATATTCACTCAAGCATGTAAGGCACTTGATAAAAAAATTGACATGTTAAGTAAATGCGAGTACATTATAAAAATCATTATCCAAAAATCAAATAGACGGTGACAAAGCAAGGAAATAAACAATAAATATCACCATCATGCAATAATGATAAAGTTAAGGATTGAAGTGGGCCAACAAAAACTTTAGGGGCAAAGTAAAATAAGTAGTAAACTTCAAGGACTAAAGTGTGCATTAAGTATTAACCAAATGTGAATGCAAGCATGGATAAACGAATGAAACCCTAACACTCCTCATGGTGCATACAAGTGTCAATTTATGCTTTGATACATGTAAACATGTTCCCTAACACTCCATAATGATGCACACAAGTGCAAAATGTATTTACATGCACAAGCGCCCAATGATATGCACATAAGTGACAAATACTTCATCTAATACTAAACAAATTCTATAACATGTCAAATATACTCGGATCATATTTGACATTGTTTAATAAGGCATTTTAAAATTAGAACACATTAAAACATAAAGTATTATCCATAATTAATATAATTCATCCAACATCATTTCGAAACATATATAGCATCAATTTCATTTTACACCACAATCAAGCATTTTCTTTTAATCACACTATAAATATTCAAGGCATAGTCATGGCACACCCAAATCAAGTTAGATAACAATATATCAACAACATCTTATGATAAGATTCTTCAACCGCTTTGATCTTGTTGTTGGAATTCTTCCTCTTCTTTAGTAACCTAACTCAAGTTCTAGTTACATAAATTTCCCCCACTAATTTGAAAATTGCTTTAAAATGGAAATAAATGGAGATAAATTCAATAATCATGTTCCAAAGATTAAAGATCATTGATTAATGTTAGAGAAACCTTTACTTTACTGAAAAAATTCAAAATTCAACAAAGAAATCAAAAATCAATTTCTCTTCTTCTTGCACCAAGCTAATGTGAAACAAAGAAAAGAGAAAAAAGAGAGTTTCCCAAAATTATTTTATAAAAATTATTGTTTTAACAAAAGAAATAAATAAAATGTGTAATTACAAATTTTACTTTTAATGTTTACTTGTTTTTCAATTTCGTCTTATTTTTTTTTTATTTCACCCTTCTTGTTGCATATTAATTCAAATAAATCATTTTTTGAATAGGAATGTTGACGTGATTGTTAGTTGACAAACGGTCAACGCCAAACGCTAGTTGGTACCCCAAGTGTGCTTAGTTGATGATGTGACACTATTTTTTTTTATATATCAAACCAACAATTCATTAAAATTATAAAAAAAATGACATTAATAAAATTTCAAAAACTTATATGTATATATAAATATAAAATTTAGTTTTTTAAATATGAATATTTTATAAAATTGAAAAATTACAAAAGTTATATTTTAAAAGATAAAAATATTTTTATGAAAAATTAAAATATATATTAATGAAAGATATTACAATTTCATGAAAATTAAAAATATCTTTCAAATTAAATATATATATATTTCAAAAATATTTTAAGAGATAAACAAGCTTAAATTTTTTTTTTGAAATTGGGTGAATTTTAATTTAATTTTCATAAAAAGAATTTTACTTGCCACATCATCATTTTATTGACGTGACATCCTAGTCAGTGACAATTGTCACGCACAGTCAGCAAATATTGTTAACCGTTAATGATTTAACGATTTCCATAAAAAAAAAGACCTATTTGAATAAAATTGCAACAATAAGGGTGCAATTGAAAAAAAAAGAATTAGGGAAAATGAAAAATTAGCAAACATTGAGGGTGATTTGCAATTAAGCCTAAGTGAAAATATAACTGGCCTTGGATCTGAATAAATTGAAATCAATGAGTTAAGCTGAAAAAGCAAATTGGAATGAAGATAATTTGAGAGTTCTTTTGGAAAGTTTTGAGACCCGAAAACTGTTCCCTCTTGCAAATTCCAAATGGGGACTTTGCTACGAGGGTTTGGGAAAATTACTACTTAAATACCCCGGCCTAACTCTAACTCATACTTTTTAATATTCACGCATTAAATAAACCACTCACTAGTTCTAATTTTGTTAATCTTACAATTTAGTGCATAAGTCTTAATTATTCTACACTCTAAATAGACCCCTCACTAATTCTAATTAATGTCTAATTACCAAATAATTACTGTCTAATCCACTACCATACCCATTTCCGGAAACCTCTCAATTTGATTTCTCAAAATAGCTTAGTTTAAGAAATTTAGTGCAAGATTAAATTTTCCAACACATGCTATGAATGGAATTTGAAAGTGCTCTCTTTTTGCATCTTTTGTTACAAGTCTTTTTTATCAAGGGTACAGATTGAACTTGAAAATGACCTTTGTTATGATATACTAGAATATACTCTTCGTTATGCTTTGCAAAATTGGATTAAGACTTTAAACAATATTTATAACGATATTAATAAATAAAAATGTAATATGTAGATTAATAGTTAAATCATTATGACAAATTTATATGAAACATAATTAGACACGACATTAAAATAGCTTAAGCACAATATAAATATATCAACATGTTAAAATCCATATTAAATAAAGGGTTAGTATTTGATATATTCGCAGTGTATTTTTTTATTTCACAAGCATTTTAAAATGGTCATGTATCCCTTTTAAATATTTTTTAAAATATTTTACTATATTTCTATAAGATACTTGTTAACTTCGATTCTACTTGTGGAGTCTAAAAACTCCACTACAATATTAAATATTTTCCCATTAAATAAATTATTAGCATGTAATGCTTTTATATACAAATTTATAGTATTTTAAACACAAATTATAACACAAAAGGGATGGGCTATAAAATATTTATAAATGATATGCCTAATGTACCGGAACAAAATAGTTCGTATCATAACTTAGTTCAACTTAACATTGCAAGAAAGAAATCATATTTCATTAATTAAACAATAATTTTGGATTCAATCAATGTTAATTATAGAGGTAAGTATCAATTTTACACTATTCCTCATATTTAATGTGCGTATGATACATAAGTTTTAATTTGTTTCAATTGCACGTATAAAACTTTGATTTAATTTAATTATAAACATTTAAAAATAAATAAATTGAATAGTTTTCATCTTAGGTAAATAAATTTTTTTCATATGCAAAAATAAGTCTAAAATGATACTACATCAAATACGGTGTTAATGATTTAAGAAAATTAAACCAAAATTCATAATTCATGTATAATTTTAATATATATAAAATAAATTTTTATATTTTAATTTATACAAATAATCTTCCAAATTTAACCCCAACCTTTAATTTAATGGCATTGCAATATTGTCAAATAACTAAATCCTTTATTTTTATTTTTTTTCTAGTATGGCATTTTAACCCTTTAAATTATATTTTATATGTATGCTTAGGTGTCATTAAAACAAAACCTTTCAATTCTAAATCACATCATTCTAAAGCAATAGATAAATTTTAAAGGTAGTTATAGATTTTTTTAATGACATTTGAAATTATAAAATGTAGTTTATATTTTGTGTAATGATAAACAGTTTTATGTAAAATAATTGATTATATATTAATGAGAAGTATTAATTTTTTATTTATATTAAGTATTTTAACATTATAAAAATATTTTTTATTACAATATTGTATTCTTATTTTTTTTAAAAAATTTATTGTGTCAATCATATTTATATCGTGTCGTACTCATATTGTATATCCATATCTATGCTTCATAGGGTGTGAATGAGCTCAATAGTATTGCTACCACAAAGTCCCTCCTCCTCCTCGCTACCTTGATCTTGCGATGCGCTGAGCAAAAATTGCTCAATAATATTTCAAAGCATAATAGAATTTACTAAGTGCAAGTATATGGTTGCAAAGCTTTCAATAACAATACAACGGTAATAAATCTATTTCAATCAATTCATTCCATCAAAGACAGTTTGATTAATTAATTTACTCAGTTAATTTGTCCAAGTAGTACAAGAAAGAAAAATGTTCAGACACATGACTGAATTACCAATGTCGATCAATGAATAACGGTGTAAGTGTCACAATGACAATATTTCATTGTGCATATACGCAATTTAAATAATGTCAACTGAACTCTGAATACACAATGCTCGAAGCAATCCATACAATAACCAATAAACATCAATAGGAATCCCTACATTCTACAACTCAACTATATCCGCATATTTTAACTAATTTTACTGACCACTTAATCATTTTAAACAATATAACCACATATCAAAATTTACAGAATTAAGGATTAAATCAATTGAATTAAAACTCATTCCACCTATAACTCATTCTTGTATTTAAAGTAATGGGTTCACATGATTGATCTTATTGGTGGATGGATTTAAAATCCGTATTTAACCTAAAACACGGTTATTAATTAAATTAATATTTAAAAGAATTAGTCAGAAAATTTACTTGATTTAATATAAAGGTGTTGGCCCAATGACACGTGTGCACTTCACACCTTTGAATATATAAATAAAGGGCATGGTAGAGTTGAGAAAAGGCCAGCTATTTGTGGAAGTAGGCAAACATCAATCATTACAATTCATATCTTTGTGAAGAAGCAATGGCGTTCAACGGTGGCCTTAGATCGGTTTCTAAGATTCTGAATTCTTCGTCTCAATCTCTTTTCTCCAAGTCAAGTTAGTGATCAGTAGCGATTTTGGTTTTTTTAGTTTAATTAGGTTTTGTTTTTGGCTATGAAAATATAAGTAAAGAATGGAAGATAATCATCTGGATGTTTGGAATTCTTTTTTATTGTGTGTTTATCAATGTGGTAACCTAATGCGTCAAGAACTGATTGAAGCTATTCGAATTAATTTCACTTTATTGCCGAGAAATGTTGTGATAAATTGAAATGTCAAAAAGTTTTAAGAGATGAAAAACAATATTTATTTTATTCAAAACCTAGCTTCTAAACCACAAAGCTGTTATTTTCTTGGCTTTTACCTGTTTGGCATTGTGGTTGCAGTGAAATGCAACTTTTAACCTTAAGTTTTGTGTCAACAACAATGCTAGATGGGGCTTTAGATGTCAATTGTGAACTCTATGGTCATTCATTATATGTTGGTTTCAAGCATCCATTATTGATGCATTTGCTTATAGGTTTAACCAGTGATTATGACTATTATCTTATTGTTTTTTTATTTAAATAATGTTGCTTTTGCAACTTCTGTGCTATGTCAAAATTTCTGGGCCTTAGTAGCTTTTTTTTGTTGTTACTCTTAACTTTTAACTGGCAAACCCTTTCATCTGATTATTGTGGCCACTGGTGGCTTTCAGTGCTCTCTAGTTGAATTGACTACTTTCTCTCTCTTCTTCAACAAATGAATGTCAGCCTGACATTCTCAGGCACGATATTTGCTAGAAAATGCAATGATTCCATTGATTTTGGAGAATGATTGGATGCTAAATCTGCCGACTTTGGGTTTGAATGAGACTCATAAAGAACCCCTGCCTGGATTGGTAGTGTAATGGCTATGAGCTGAAAGTTGAACGCAACTTGCAACATTCTTGTCTGCTTCGCTATTTATTGCTTGGCAAATATAAAAGGAAACTTATTTGCAATTTCGTTATGTAGGTTTTGGAAGTTGTCTAAGGTGGTTAATTGGCTTTCAGAATGCAATGCATAATGTTTCTTCTTGTGAAAATAACTTCTCTCTACTCTTGATGATACCATATCAAGTCTAAAATGAATAGTCATATCCTAGATGGAGTCTATAATTTAGCTAAATAGGAACCATTCAAAGGCACGCCAATGGTTCTCTTCTAGCTCCCATTTGGAGCCTGTCTTTCTTTGTTGAGCTTATGGGCATGTATTCCAGAATTTTCAGATGCTGAAAGAAACTGTTCAGGAACTTGGTTTTTAAGATGTTATTCTTTTATGTTAAAACCTCCAATGGGTATATATTTTTGTTGTGTTTGTAGCAGCCAATAGGGGGATTCATGTTCGGATGTGGCCCTCCATGCAGCCCATGCAACGTCCAGAAGCAGCTCGTGCAGCCTAGCAGTTCTGGAACCATTATTTCATGTGAACTAGGATCTTTTTGTAATCCAATGCCAATGTAACTTAGTCTAGTTCATTTTGAATTATGTTAGGTTAATATTTTATGTGATGTGATGGTGATTGAGCTGATTATATCAGCAAACTAATGTGTGCAAGCTAAGTTTTTTAAGTTTCTATGCAAATTAGTGGGATTAGGTTGACATTAGGTAGAAACTTGCTCTAATCTCTTTTGTCATCATCCATTATATGTAATGGCAGTATGCCAATGATGTCTGTGAATGAAAAACACTTAGTTTCATTCAAATTTTATGCTCCACTCTTGCTTCTTGTTCCTCTTCATACAAAATTCTGTTCTTTCTTTCTTTCTTCAAACGCAAGCCTCGAGCCTTGCTGCTCAAGCCATAAGTTGCTTGCTGCTGTTAATTGTTGTCTAAACACCAACAATTCATTCAACTGCAATTAAACGGATGGGGGGAGACCATGCACATGGGCATGATGAACCATATTACCTTCATGCTAAGCATATGTACAACTTGGATAGGATTAAAAATCAGAAACTGAAGATGTCTCTTGGTGTTTTCACAGCTTTTAGCATTGGTGTTATTATTCCCATCTATGCTGTCATTTTTCAGCAGAAAAAGACTGCATCGGGTTGATTTATGGTGCTTACCTTTCATTAGGGGTGTTCAATCGGTTAACTGACCCGAAATAACATTAACCGAATTAATCGACCTTTCAAAATTTTTAACCGTTAACCGAACCGAAATTTTTCAAAAAAATTAACCGAACCAAAATTTTTTCTGTTAATTTGGTCGGTTAACCGAAAATTATATATTTTTTATTTTTGGTTAAGAATTAACCGAATTAACCGAATTGACTGAATTAACCGAATTACCCGAATAAACCGAATTACCCGAAATAAATCACTACATAATTAAAAAGATTACATAATTTTAGTTTTAGAATTTTATTTTTATTTATTAAATTATTTGTAATTTTATGATTGGGTTGGATTGGGTAATTGGGTTAGGTTGGATATTTGAGTTTGGATTGGGTTTAGGTGAATAGTGGGCCTATTTATATATTATAATTTTTTTTTGAAACAGATTCTGATTGGACTTTATTATAAAAACAGGCTTACAAAAGAAAAAGGACCATGTTAAGAAAGTCCAAAACCCTAAGCAACGGCAAAACAATAAACAGACTGGAACAAAAAGAGAAGGCCCTAAAAGAATAAAATTAAAAAACAGACAGAAAAACAACTCACAACCCAGAAAATTCAAAAAATAACTAATAAAAATAGATTTCTCTAGAGCCATATTAATGGCTTTTCCTAACATCTGCCCAATCTGAAAAAAGGGAACACCGATTGGTCCCATCAGCCTCTATCTTCCCAATGCCCTTTCGGTTCCCCAGGTAGGCCATTTCTCTACCACATAAACACTTTCTTTCAGCCTTTCCATATCATTTCCCCTCCAACACTCCATCAGAAAATCAAACAAAATCTATCCGTATCACCGCACGCAGACAACCCTCATAATACTTAACTACAGCAAAACAGACTTTTAGCGGCGTTTTTTTGGACATTTAGCGGCGTTTATAAGCGCCACAAAAAGTATTTGCGGCGCTTTTCCAAGCGCCACAAAAACGCCGCTAATACTACCATTAAAATTTTTATGCATTTATGCATAAAAATGCCGCTAAAGATCGTTTGTTATAAAAGCGCCGCTAAAAGTCAGGGCATTAGCGCTAACTTTCAAAAACGCCGCTAAAAGTCAGGGCCTTTAGCGGCTTTACCATAAAACGCCGCTAAAAGTCGGGGCCTTTAGCGGCGCTTAAAAACGCTAAAAGTCAGGGCCTTTAGCGCTTTCCAAAAACGCCAGTAAAAGTCATGGGCTTTAGCGCGCTTTAACCCAAAAACGCCGCTAAAAGTCGGGCTTTAGCGCGCTTTCTAAAAACGCCGCAAAAATTTCTTGAGATTTAGCGCTTTTCTCAAACGCCGCTAATTTGTCTGATTTAAAAAATAAAATTTTTCAATATTATACCCTCCCGCACTAAAACCAACCAATAACGATATATAATTTCAACGCAAAACAAAGAATTTAGCATAAAATCACACTAATTACATTAATTCTAAATGATACTTGAAATTTAATAAATTAAATGAATGATAACTGGAAATATTGTTTAAATGTAATAATGTCAAAACTTCTTACAACGAAAAACTAAATGTCTAAGATGGCGGTTTATGATCTTTGAAACATCTCGCATCATATCTTTGGTAGTCTTGGAGCTCTTCGTATTTTCTTTTGCTCGCTAGCATCGATCTTGCCTCTGCCTCCCTCAAGGCAGTGCTTGCCTCTCTCATTCTTTGCCTCCTGCCTCCTTGCTTGTGCCGCTCAGATCTCGCTTCTAAGCTGTTGCTAGAGTTCTTCATATTTTCTTTGAACATCGGCAATTTGCTGCCTCTGCTCAACCGTGCTCTCTTGCATCTGAGCTATCTGGTTTTGTAGCCTATGAACTTCAGCACGAGATTGCCCCCCGGAAGGCATGTACTGCTGGGAGGCGGATCCAAAATATTGGGTCGGGGTAACTCCAGATCCTTTAATTCGAACCCGACCATACCTTTCAAGACCAAAAACATCAGTGATAATTCTATTAATAATACACTAAAGATTAGCAGAACTATCAGTTGAAGCAGTCGTACCTTTCAGGACCCAAAACATCTGTAATAATTCTGTTATCAATCTCCTCAAGATTAACAGAACTATCAGTCGAAGCAGCCGCTTCATACTCCGCCTTCTTCTCCTTTAGTTTATCCTAATAAATCAATGAAAGAGTTAGAAACGAAATATATAAATAAGAAAGAATGCAACATAATTTAACATTATAAATTTAAAACTATAAACGATGAATTAAACTATTATAATTAAACGGTAGAAATATTTATAAAAAATAAAATTTTATTAAGTAAATATACCAAAATTTCTGCGACTTGGATGTCATCGAGATCCATCCTTCTTTCTATAGCGTAATGTCAAAAAGTGAACGCGTCCAACTTTTTGACCAAATAAGTTTCCTACATTTTAGCGAAAAAATATAATTTAATAGTATAAAGTAATTAATATTTGATGAAATTAATAAATTATATTACCTCGGCGTCACTACACAAGCAAAACTTCTAGAACCTACCGTAATGTGAATTTTTGTTTCTGTCTGCGCTTATCCCAACTCGCTCACGGTCCTACATAATGCAATTTGAATTATATATATAGTAAATACTATAAACCAAATAATTTATACGATTTTAGATGTACGTAATACCTCTCCTTTTTTGAATTCCAAAATCTAACTTGATCTTCCCATTGGTACCTCAACATTCCGTTGGAACATTCTTAAGTTTTCGCGAGGCTTATCTCTTTCTTGAAATATTGTTTTTGAGGTGCTTTTATTGTCTCTCCATTTTTACCCAATGTCTTCTTAACATAGTCATCAGAGACCTCTAAATTAAATCTACCACAAGAAAAAAAGTATAAAAGTTAATATAAATGAAAATTAAATTAAAGTATTATAAATTACATTCACGTTTTATTACCTTAATATTTTCGAGGGCTCGATTTTTGTTGGCATCGGGCATGTGATGCCATGATTCGTAGTTAATGGGCAACATATTGAATTTCGTGCTAAAATGCCCAAATAGCCTCCTAACAATGAGCTTGGATCCAACAGTGGCCATCATTGTTTCTCCTTACTTTAACACGATCGTTAGGCTCTAAGTCGTATAAATCTTGAAGTAATGTACGTCCCCGACCTTTGCGCGTCCCACCACCTTCAGCTGAAAAATAATATATTATTATATTAAAATTAAAAAATGAATCAATAATAAAATTCAACATGCATGTAAAATAAACTTAACATTACTTTGAAATTCTCCAGGCTCGTCATCTATGTCCGGCAGAGTAGAAGATCCAACAACTGTTTGCTGTTCACTACTATTAGGTTCTTCTGGATTTGGAGTTTCGCGGACAATATTTAAATCTCGTAATCGTCTTCTAGGCATTTTTCCTGCAGTACACATGAAAATTATATAACATGACCAACATAAAAATTATATTATTACATATAAATAATAAATCGTTAAATCTTACTACATCATATTTCGTAAATATCTTCGCCCACATCCTGACGAACCCATTGAAATTGTTGACTAGTACTAGGATATTTTCGCTTAAGTCTTGTTCGGAAAAGGCAAAGTTTCGATCTTTCGACTATGTCATCTCTACTTCCACCGCCAACGTCGAAGAAGTCTCTAGGGTGTTTCAAGTACAACGTACCAACCCTTATCGCTTGGATCTTCCGAGTAAAAACTTGTTTAACTTGAGAAGAAAACACATACGGCTCGTCCATCGGTTGTTCTCGGTGTGAATTAATAGAGAAATTCACCATTGTAAAACCATATTGATCGCTTTTTAATTCCGCGAGCCGTATTCACATCAGCCCAATCACCTCGAAATAGGACAACTTTGCATTTACCGTAATAATCCAACTCCATGATGTCGTAATAAGTCCGAAATATTCCAAATTCCCTCGACCGGATTCATGTCCTAGCACTAGCATAACTTGTAATCAAGAATTAACAACAATTCCGCAATTTGAGTTCTCCTCAATCTCTCGCGATACCTTGTATGAAATCAGATCCGTTGATGAGAAGGCACTATATCTTTTAACTATTCTGTTTGGACCTTGTGAAAGCCATTTAACGTCATTATTTACTTCATTCCGACTCCAAACCTATTGAGTCGAAAGTAAATCGAGTAATTATGAATATTATGAGAAAATATTGTTACTTGTCAATGAAAATTTAAATTGCATACCATTTGGCTTAACCATTCATGGAATGATTCGTGAACAACTTATTAATTTCTCGTTGATTTAATCTTCGAGATCGTGAACGAGCTCTCAATATTTGTTTGTATCGACTACGGAAAAAAAGGTTTGACTTTGTTAGAAGACAAACAAATCATAATTGATGAGTATTTATCAAATTGTAGAACGATTCAAATGGTTCCATTGAATCGTGATGAAAAGAACGATCGATGTGCTTGGACCCACGATCTATCGTCTAATTCTATAATTTCGATTGTCTTGATCGGTTCTCCAAACTTTGAAATAAATAAGTTTCACCAAATTATGATCTGTGAGCCCAAGATTTCTACTTGGTCTGCTTCATTCTTGTTTCAACATCTTCCAAATACCTCGAGCAGAAGTCATACATTCCTCCGCCAAGTATCCCTGGCAATTGATCCTTCCGGATAACGCTTATTGCGGCGAAGATGACTTCAATTTGGAAAGGAACCTAAACACGATATACAACATTATCAAAATTTGGAAATAAAGGCATTTAATGAATGAAGGAATATTTTGCAAATAAAGTAAGACCTTTCAATGGGATACATCCATCGATAGAAAACAGGTCCACCAAGAATTGCTTCACGGGAGATGAATTAACAAGTGCACCATGATAGTGAAGAAGGAAGGCGGAAATATCTTCTCCAGATTGCATAAAGTTAATGCGGCTCGATCTTGCGCTCTCAAGTTCTTGAACATTCAAAACTTTACCACAAATGACTTTCATTATATTTGATACTAATTACAGGGTGCCGTCACCTTTTTCGACATACAACACCGCAAAGCAACTGGCGATAAGTCTTGCATCAATATGTGATAGTCATGCGATTTTAAGCCATATAATCTTCGATCCTTAAGACTCACACATCACGATATATTTGATGCATACGCATCCGGACCTTTTATCCCTCAACACCGTCTGAATACTTCTTTCTCCATCTTCGACATTGAAAAAATAGCGGTGACAATCGATATTTCATATTCGAAGTGCTCGGGGATGAAGCTCACGCCTAATTCCCATGTGGACTAAATCAAGTCTACTCAAGATTATCTTCGATTTTCCATCGACATTCAAAATAGTCCCAATGATGTTCTCGCAGACATTTTCTCTATATGCATGACATCAAGGTTATGGCGTAAAAGTCGATGCTCCCAATAAGGCAACTCGAAAAAATACTTCTTTTTTCCACAAGTCACCTCATTAGGATCATCCTCTTCATCGATTCATCATCGATTCATCCCTAGATCCTCTTTTTCTATGCGGGTTTGCTTGGTTGATTCATCTTCCCATAAATAAAATTCATATCTTTCAACATTAACAATATTTCGGATCCACCGGTCTGCGAAGGAGTCGATCTAAACTCTTCAAGACCATCAAATTGAGCACTCAAATCTAAATGTATGATTTTTGGTAACCACCGACGATGCCCCATGTAAGAAAACTTCTTCCCATTATATAACCATTACGAACATGTCTCACGCAAAGACAACACGGACAAGCATAACGTCCCTTGGTACTCCAACCGGATAAATTAGCATAAGCCGTAAAGTCGTTAATAGTCCACATTAATGCCGCGACGTAAATTAAAGTTCTCTTTCTCATTGCATCGAATGTCCGAACACCAGCCCATAGTTGTTTTAACTCGTCAACAAGTGGTCGCAAATAGACGTCAATATCATTCCCCGCCCTTTCTCTCGGTATAATCATAGACAAGATAAAGAAGATTGTTTCATGCAAACCCATGGAGGCAAATTGTAGGAACAAGCACCACGGTGCCAAGCATCAGACGTTGTGCTCATAAGTTTGTAAGGTTAAATCCATCGAATGCTAGCCCAAGCCTCACACTCAGGATCGCTTGCAAAGCTTGAAAATTTGAGTCAAAATATTTCAAGCTAAAGAATCTGCAGGATGCCTTAACAACCCATCATCGATTCGTCCATCACGGTGCCACGTCATTGATTTGGCTGTCTTGGGCGACATGAAAAGCCGTTAAGCCTCGGTATTAGGGGAAAATATCACAAAATCTTAACTGGTCGCTTTTTGACTGTGTA
Organism: Gossypium rotundifolium; assembly: GCA_025506655.1. Lineage (NCBI taxonomy): Eukaryota > Viridiplantae > Streptophyta > Magnoliopsida > Malvales > Malvaceae > Gossypium > Gossypium rotundifolium. Next base: position 112,209,301 of record CP106730.1, read on the forward strand.
CCATGTTCGTCCTCGTTCTCATCCCTCTGTATTTCTATGAATCCAACGGATTGGCCGCATACATGATAAAGATTGTTGGTTTATACGATCGCCTAATACAACATGCGATCATTTGGGCAATCTGTGAATTTTATTGTATCCAAGGCCCAAATCCTTTATCAATTTCTTCATGTCTTTGGAAGATCGAGGATTTTTGCAAGCGGAACATTTCTTGCGAGAACTCTAACAAAGATTGTGAACGAGTTTCCGGTCCACCCCCAAACATTTCAAGTGAAAAGACGAATCTGTAATGACGCTTTGGAAAATTTTGATCCTTCATACGATTCTTCATTCATTTCACCAAGTAACGCGTAGAACCTCGCAGACTTCTTCATTTGGCTATTCATCCGGTACACTTCTTTCCCTTCTGGTGAAAGTATTTCCTCCAAAATTGTAATCATCGGTTGCACCCAAGTCGTGGAAATGACCAAACCATCATCACAAGATATTAAAAGCATCCCGCAACATGTTTTCCATGTTATCGCCACTAACATTCGGTTGAAAGCGGTGATGAGAATACCTCGATTCATCGATGAAGATGCTCCCTAGATGTAGACTCGCCATGAAAAACCATATTTTGTACCCTCGGACAAAACCATCAACAACTAGATGTTCGTAGACCACTTCACGATAATGCCGTTAATATTGCAACACTTTTTACACGGCAAAGAATCATATTCTCTTGGCTTGCATTTTGAAATCTGAAATTCGAAAAGTTTCTACTCCATTTCGATAGCCGTTGCTTACCCTTGACAATTTCATCCAACTCCTATCCATTTCAGTAGTTGTTGAAGTCTAAAGTTGACAATAAATTATACTACTAAATTGTTAATTAATAATTTATATAAGTAATTTATGAAATTTGATATTAAAATTAGGTAAGTTATGTATTCTTTAAGATCCATCGATGCGTGGCATTGTTACACCTAGGGAGGATCCGTTATATCTCGACAGGTGAGATATAAGGCAACCCGTCGGGTTTCCAACCTATATACTTTGAATCTTTTCTTAAGTTTTATGTAAGTTATGAAGTTTGATATTAAGGAAAAATTATGTAAGTTATTAAATTTAATCGTCAACTTATGTATTTTATGCAATTTGATATTAAAAATAGGTAAGTTATGTATTCTTTAAGATCCATCGACGTGGCATTGTTACACCTAGGGAGGATCCGTTATATCTCGACAATGAGATATAAGGCAACCCGTCGTGTTTCAACCTATATACTTTGAATCTTTTCTTAAGTTTTATGTAAGTTATGAAGTTTGATATTAAGGAAAAATTATGTAAGTTATTAAATTTAATCGTCAACTTATGTATTTTATGCAATTTGATATTAAAATTAGGTAAGTTATGTATTCTTTAAGATCCATCGATGCGTGGCATTGTTACACCTAGGGAGGATCCGTTATATCGACAAGGAGATATAAGGCAACCCGTCGAGTTTCCACCTATATACTTTGAATCTTTTCTTAAGTTTTATGTAAGTTATGAAGTTTGATATTAAGGAAAAATTATGTAAGTTATTAAATTTAATCGTCAACTTATGTATTTTATGCAATTTGATATTAAAATTAGGCAAGTTATGTATTCTTTAAGATCCATCGACGTGGCATTGTTACACCTAGGGAGGATCCGTTATATCTGATAAGTGAGATATAAGGCAACCCGTCGTGTTTCGAAATTATATACTTTGAATCTTTTCTTAAAATTATACAGATTTGATATTAACTTAAAATTTTAGTGGTTAAATGTTATAGGTTAGTGGTTAAGGGTTGGGGTTGGGGGTTTGGGGTTTAGGGTTAAAGATTTAAGTGTTAAGGGTTAAAGGTTTAGGTTAGGGTTTAGGGTTAAAGGTTAAGACTTAAGGGTTTAGGGTTTATGGGTTTAAAGTTAAGGGTTTAGGGTTTAGGGTTTAAGGGTTAAGGTTAAGGTTAAGGGTTTAGGGTTAAGGGTTTAAAGGTTAGGGGTTTAAGGGTTAAGGGTTAGGTGTTTAAGGGTTAAGGGTTAGGGTTTAGGGTTTAGGGTTTAAAGGTTAGGGGTTAAGTGTTAGGGGTTTGGGGTTTAAGGTTAAAGGTTTAAGGGTTAAGGGTTAAGACTTAGGGGTTTAGGGTTTAAGGGTTTAAGATTAGGGATTAAAGGTTTAGGGTTTAGAGTTTAGGGTTTAATGATTTAGTGTTTAAGGGTTAGGGTTTCAATGGTGTAAGGTTTCAGGGTTTAATAAATGTTACATTATTTCGATATTTAATTTGGTGTTTCGTTAAGATCCATCGTACGTGGCATTGTTACACCTAGGGAGGATCCGTTATATCTGACAGTGAGATATAAGGCAACCCGTCAGGTTTCCAGCCTATATACTTTGAATCTTTTTCTTAAAATTATACAGTTTGATATTAACTTAAAATTTTAGTGGTTAAATGTTATAGGTTAGTGGTTAAGGGTTAGGGGTTAAGGGTTTAAGGTTTAGGGTTAAAGGTTTAAGAGTTAAGGGTTAAAGGTTATGAGTTTGGGGTTTAGGGTTAAAGGTTAAGGGTTTAAGGGTTAAGGGTTAAGACTTAAGGGTTTAAGGTTTAAGGGTTTAGGGTTAAAGGTTAAAGGTTTAATATTTGGGTTTAAGGATTTAGTGTTTAAGGGTTAGGGTTTCAATGGTGTAGGGGTTTAGGGTTTATAGGTTATGGATTTAGGGTTTAAAGGTTTAAGGTTTCAATAGTGTAAGGTTTGGGGTTTAAGGTTTAAGATTTAGAGTTTAGGGTTTAAGGTTTAGGGTTTAGGGTTTAAGGTTAGGGTTTAGAGTTTAGGGTCTAGGGTTTAAGGTTTAAGGTTTAGGGTTTTAGGGTTTATGGTTTAGGGATTTAGGATTTATGGTTTAAGGATTTTAGGGGTTTAAGTTTTGGGTTTTGAATTTTAAGAAAAGCTTTATGTAATTACGTTTAATTAGTTCTTGTATTGACTTATTGGTTGTTTAATTCAAGATTTGTAATTTAAGTAGCTATGTCATGTTATATTTAATTTAACGGACATCGATTAATTTATTATTTGATGTTATATATATTCATTTCATTCACCATAGTGTAATTGATTATATTATTATTATTATTATTATCTTTATTATTATCTTTATTATTATCTTTATTATAATTATTATTATTATATTTATTATTATCTTTATCTTTATTATAATCTTTATTATTATTATTATTATTATTATTATTATTATTATTATTATCTTTATTATTATCTTTATCTTTATTATTATCTTTATCTTTATGTTTATTATTATTATCATTATTATTATTATCTTTATTATTATCTTTATCTTTATTATTATCTTTATTATTTTCTTTATTATTATTATTATTATTATTATAATTATTATTATTATCTTTATTATTATCTTTATCTTTATTATTATCTTTATTATTATCTTTATTATTATCTTTATTATTATCTTTATCTTTATTATTATCTTTATTATTATTATTATTATTATTATTATTATTATTATTATTATATATAACAAGAATTAAATTTAATATATAACAAATTTATAACATTTTTAACAATTAAATTTTATATTGTGTTTATGTTAATCTTTATATCATTCCATACCATTAACTTAGTTAAATTAGAACCAAGTTGTTAATGTACTTGATGTATTTTTGTTGACATTTGAGTGATAAATCAACTTAACCAAGTGTGCAAGTTTAGTTTAGTTTAGTTTCAATGTAAGTAGTGGTAATAGGTAGATGTTTAGGTGAAATTTGTTTGTTTTTATCACCCTATTATATGTAATGGCATTATGCCTCAATTTGAAGTTAATGAAAATACACATTTAATTTGATCAATTTGCAAAGAGAAAAGGGATATATATTCACAAAATTGTTTAACAACCTCCAAGAAGCAACAACATATAAATAATAATAATAATGATGTCATACCATTAAGTTATTACCACCAAATCCAATCCAACAGTTGCAGGACCGGTAGGAAGCAGTAACTGACATAGAAACAACATGAGATCAATTTACTTCATACAAATATATATTAAAAACGTATATTAAAGGAATAACTTAAGCATAAACAATTAGAAACAATAACTTACATGCAAACATATATATCATAATATATACATAGAAAAAAAGGGATCAATTTAAGTAACTTAAGCATTTAAATTGATAACTTAAGCATTTAAATAAAATGTAAAATTAGGTAAATAATAGAATTTACATCAACATATTTGCGATCATTACAGCTGCTACATTAAACAAACTGGCTATCATTAATATTGTTCTAGCTTTTACGATCGATTTACCAAGTCTTTAATAAAGAGGATGATATGTTATTCGGACTCAAAGCCTTGAATAAGTGGCGATGACTGGTCATAAATATACCTGGCAGAAAGCATTGCAACAACCTGATCTAGAAAGCAGTGCAATGCTTTAGCAGGTAAAACTTAATTCGTTTAGAACCTAGCCAATGTTACTCCAGCAAATTGATTTTATTTGCAAATATCTGCTGATGATGTTAGCACGTAAACAAGTGGATAGGTTGTAATTTTTTTTTTGAAAAGTCAAAATAGAAATTTTATTTCATCAGCAAAACTACAAATTCAAATGAAATAGACAAAGCTCGCCTTTGACTCACTGCAAAACCAGAACCAGAACAGAAGTAGGAGGAAACCAGATCCGAAAGACTATAAACTAGCCCCTAACCCAAGTCTCAGATCCACGCCTACCCACACCCAACTTAGCGACACAGTCCTCCTCACAATTAGCAGTTCTTGGCACAGCTCTAAGCACCCAAAACCCTTCAACTGGTATGAGATCAGCTATATTTTTGCAGACATTACCGGAATACTTCAAATTCTTTTCTAAAATAGAAGTATTAATGACTCATTTGGTTATTCATATAATAACATAGAAAAAAACTTATTTATTACAACAAAAAAAATTAGTGTAAGTTTAAAGTGAATTAGAAAGATAATAAAATTTTTGCAAAAAATAAAACCTCAAGCAAAAAAATTTCTTCCACTTTTCTCATAATAAACCATGTGAGTAACTAAAGATGGCTGATTGAAATTAGGTTTTTGCTAATTTATGTTTTAAAATATGACGAAAAATAATATTTCTGCTAAAAGTAATGTAAATACGTATTTGAACAATATATATATTATACCTAATTTAGTTTTCTTACCTTCTCGGATCAACTGATTCAAATCCATCTTCCATTTTCTTTAACAATATATATATTATTTAAATGTAAAATTTATATCAAAATAAAGCTGTTTAATTAGGTATCCAATTGAACATTGAAGTTAAATTCAAGTACTAAATTGGGATAATAAAAAAGAACTTAAGTACCAATTTGAACATTAGAACCAAACTCAGGTATTAAATGATATATTAACCCATAGAAGAAAATCAAAACTAGCTTATATAGGGATAGTGTGTTTTACATCTAACCAGCTTTGTATGCTATATTTTAATAATCTAACTATTAAATTTATCAATATTATAGCAATTTTCGAACACAAAGTAGCACTGATAGAGCAATCAGCGAATAGAGGAAAGGTAAAGCTTCTGACAATGGAAATGCAAACAAAAGGGGACTAAAAAGGGGAAACGATTTACCTTCCGACAATGGAAATGAACAAATTAGGCCTTCGGAAACGAATGCGATCCAAGTGACAACGCATTTAAATATCACCCTATTATTCAAGAATAATCAAAATAAAAAAGAGTTATAAACATAAAATCCATTACAACGAAGCTTCAATTTTCTCAATTTTCAATCATTAACAAATTAATCGAAATGCAAAATCACCAATCGCTTGTTCACTTGCATGTTACCTTTTGGGAATCTGAGATGTGCATGCTTGACAATCGGAGAAAGAGAGGTAAAGCTTGAAGGCGAAGGAGCGTTGGTGGCGACGAAGAGAGTGGAGCCGTGGAGGACGAAGAGCTTATTGATCGGATGAAGTAGGATGGTGTCGGACTAAAACGGCGAGGGATTTCAAAGACTTTAGGGAGAAATCAAGGAGAAATCAAAGAAACAAAACCTTTAGAACTTTAGGATTTCTGAAGGGGGAAATTTTTTTCAGAGAAATGATGGGGAAATTCATCAATCGGGTTTAAGGGTTGGGAAATGGATGAGAGCAAAAGCATGACGTTACACTAAAAAACAATACAAGCTTTATGCGTTTTCAAAATAAACGCCACTAAAAAATGGGAAACTACATCGTTTTGATTAAAATTACATACATATGCTTATGGCGTTTTGAAAGCGCTATATCCCATTTATTGCGCGTTTTCAAAATAAACGCCACTAAAAATGGGAAACTACATCGTTTTAATTAAAATTACATACATATATTTGCGGCGTTTTTAAAAGCTACCGCTATATCTAATCGCTATGCGGCGTTTATAAATAAACGCCACTAAAAAATGGAAAACTACGTCGTTTTAATTAATATTACATACACATACTTGCGGCACTTTGCAGAAGCGCCGCTATATACCAACTTATTGCGGCGTTTTCAAGATAAGCGCCACTAAAATATTGAAAACTACGTCGTTTTAAATAAAAATACATAAACATATTTGCGGCGTTTTTTCTGAAAACGCCACTATTCTCAATTTTCATTTTTTTATTTTCACTTATTTTTTAATTTCACATATTTTTTACTTATATTATCATTTTTTTTATTTTTTAATTTTTAAATATTAAACTTTTAAAAAAAATTTCGAAATTTTTTCAAGATTTTTATAATTTTTAAACTTTTTAACAAAACTATATTTATCTTATTATATATACATGTAATATCCTCTATCTGATTTCAACCTATATTTTGAGTAAGAAATATTACATTTAAATACAACCATCGTTTAATTTAAATATTTATTTAAACACTTCATTTTAACATATTAATTTAAGCTTATTTGAAGTTTTTCAAATCATTTCTATACTTTCTTTTACGCTTTACAAATATTGGTAGGGTTTTTAATTTGGATCAAAATAGAGTTTACAAATTCGAATTCAAGTCGCCAATGTTAGTGTAGTACAAAACATATATTTTAATATTAACCATAAATCCCTCGTGAGAGATTTGGTTTGGATTTTGGGCCTTAAACCCTAAACCCTAAATCCTAAACTCCTAAACTTGAACCATAAACCTCTAAAATCAAAAACCTAACACATCAACCATTTCCCTAAACCCATACACTATAATCTATAAACCTTAAACCTAAAACCCCAACCCATCAACCCAATACCGCTAAACACTAACATATATATTAACCACTATACAATAAACCCAAACACATTCACCATTCTTAAACCCTAAATTCTACTTATGAGAGATTTCGGTTTAGTGATTTTGGGTCTTATAGCTAATACCCTAAAACCCTACACCCTACACCCTAAACCCTAAAACCTAAACCCTAGACCCTAAACCCTTATAAACTTAAACCATAAACCTTAAACTCAAAAACCCAACACATTTACCATTCTTTCTAAACCCCTGACCCTAAACTTATAAACCCTAAACCCATAAACCTTAAACCCAAAACCCAAAACCCAAAACCATAACCCATTAACCATTTCCTCCTAAATCCTTAACCCTAGACCTTAACCCCTAACCATTAACACTTAAACCTTAATTAATACCGTAATTAAGCCTTAAACCTTAAATTATTTAGATAAGTTTTGAATATTATACAATATTTCTTTCAATATTGTAATAAATTTAAATAACATTTAAATATATATAAAGCTTATCTATTATCTTTTAAATAATGTAAAGTATAATTATAATTTGGTATAAGTACTCCTTATATTCACAAATTTGGAATTTGGTCAATATGCTTTTATTTTTAGGAGTTTAATCTGTTGCTTTTCTTATTTATCAATTTAGGTTCAATTATTTTAATATTGAAACCCTAACACATGCATCCCTAATAAACCTTACACTCTAAACTATATATATATCAATTTAATATTTTCAAATTAATATATATCTTTTACGATTATATAATAAATTATTTAATATATCAATTTAAAAATCCAAAAATTGGTAAAGAAAAGACTTATAGCGGCGTTTTTGAAAGCTAGCTAAAGGTCGGACTTATAATGCGTTTTTCGAAAGCGCCGCTAAAGGTCGGACTTATAGCGCGTTTGATAATAAACGCCGCTATATATCATTTTTCGCGTTTGTTAAATAAACGCGCTATTGCATTATTTTTAGCGGTTTCCTTAAACGCCGCTTATGTATAATAATTACGCTTTTATTTAAACGCCACTAAAAACGCCGCTAAAAGTCTGCTTTTGTCAGAGTGATTATCTCCACTCATCCCTCATTTCAAACTGTTTAGCCCTTCAAGAAACCCACCCACTACCTCTCCCTTTCGCCTCCCGCAAGAAACCCTCATTTCCCTCACTTTCACCATCACAACACGACCAGTTCCCAAAGTATTCAATAGCCTCAACCCTAGATTTACCATTCGGACTACCATTTCAACCTTCTACACTCCACAGCGCTCTACACTTTGCTTTTCCGTTAACCTCGACCTTCCCGTTCTCCCGTCTCCCCATTTCCGCTTTCGAGATTTGCTTCCCTCATCTCCAAGTTCTTCAAGCTCTCTGCATACTCCGGAACCGTTCCAATCAGGTACAATTCTCTCCTTCTGTTCAACATTTCCGTCGCCATTAGATGGGCTAATCCGTTCACTGTTCTTGGTACGTGTTTGAAACTACACTTTTCGATCTGTGACTGTAACTGCTGTATATCTCGAATATAAGCTCCTATCATTGATTTATCTTGTACCTTTGAACTGCTTTTCTTGATCACTGTTAATGCATCTCCTTCAATGATGAGATTCTCCCATTGCATGTCAACCCCGATTCTAGTGGCTAAACTGCAAGCAAGAGCTTCAGCCGCAAACGCAGAAGCTACTCGGTTCTGAATCACTGTACACGAAAGCAAAACAGATCCACTCCTATCCCTGGCCACAATACCCGATGCCGCTTGACCCATGGCTTCATCAAAAGCCACGTCAAAATTTATTTTAATCCACTGCCCAGGTGGGGGTTCCCATCGTCTGACTTCTAACTGCACTTTTGCTGTTATTTCCTGTGCACCATTTAATTCTCCAATATAACTTTTAACAAAATCTGCTATTTCGCCTCCGGATCTCGAACGCTTTCATGGATACATTTGTTCTGTCACCCCAGGATGGCCAAGAGGGCACAACAAAAACCCCTGATTATGAGACGGTGGCTTCGCAAAGACCCAGATAAGCCATTCTATGAAGTCCTTTCCTGATTCTTCTAGATAACTCGAGAGATCTAACATGTCCCATACTGTGATCGAAATAGGGCAAACTCGGAAAATGTGGTCCATGGATTCAGCTTCAAGTCCACAGCGGGGGCATAATAGAATATTAGACAGTGCATAATAGAATATTAGACAGTCTTCTAGAGTTCATGTTCACTCTCGTAGGTAGATAATTCCACGAAATTTTCCACACTGTAATTTTAACTTTAGAAGGTATCTCTAGGGACCAGAGTCTACTGTAGAACTTCCTGTAAACATTATGTAAGGCATAAGCCATAGGATCCGTTTCATTGTTCTGTAACAGTTTATAGGCACTCCGGATAGTAAACTCTCCCGTGGACTCTCCCCGCCAGGCCAACATATCATCGTGCGCTTCTTTTGCTAGCGGTATACATACTATCTTTTTATAGGCACCGAATTTTTTTGGTTTTACTCGAATTTTGCACACCCCTACCTTTCATGGCTGCAATGCAATAATAGAAGCATCCTTGGGAGTCAGGATGGCTTTTGAAATGGTTTCATTCAATGGTTTTGCACAGTTTTGGTGTTTTAGCATTTTTTACTCTTTCTATTCACCAATTGATTGTGGAAATTGGTGGTAGGATTGATATTCTTCCTCATTTTGATAATAATCTTTGATGTTTTCCAATTTGGATTCTGTGAGGAAGTGCATATATTTTGTACATTTGAACCCTCTTATCTCTCCACTTTCCAATTCGCTGGAATGTTAAGCGTGTCTTTTTCCTATTTTTATTCGTTAGTTTTTTTTTTTAATTATACTAATTAGAAAGAAAAAAAAAACAACTATCACATCACATGCTTGTAAGGGAAATAATGGAGGAAAATACTTGTGGTAGGGGTAATGGTGTTTTATACTATAAGCTCATAAACTAATCTAATCTAGAGGAGAAAATGCTTTATGCTTTGTAAAAGAAAAGGGATTATTATGTAAATTGGTTTCCCAGTTATATATGTTTTTGCCATCAATAAAAAAAAGTAGAGAAAGATCAAAGATGTTAAATAAAAGTGTTTTTATAATTCTAATTCTTCACTAACTAGGTATGTCATTAATATTTTTATTATTCTTTTCTTTTATTGAAATATATTGGGCTTTTGGCAATAAATATGTAGAAGGATTATACATTTCATAATTCAATCTATACATGAATTATATAAATAGAAGAGGACAATTTATTTTATAATAACATGTATCTTATTGGTATATGAATCTTATAAATCACACTAATGGTCTTTTATGCATCTAGACATCTACAATATGTAAAATGTATGTATTACAACACTTCCTTTTGGATGACTATTTACTATGATTATATTTCATTAAAACTTTGTGAAAAAAAACCCGATGAGATAAAAGCTATTGGTCTTTTATGTATCTAGCCATCTACAACATGCAAAATGCATGTAACAACACTTTCCCTTAGATGACTATTCTCTATGAACATGTCTTATTAAAACCTTGTCAAGAAAAATCCAATAAGATAAATACTTAGTAAAGGAAGGGAGAGATATGTTATTGATACCCATCTACATCCAATAAGATAAATACTTAGTAAAGGAAGGGAGAGATATGTTATTGATACCCATCTACATTGAACCGTAAAAAAGCAAATGAGAAAATATTATTTATTGGATCAAATAAAATTATTTTTTAATTGGACTAAAGATTACACTAATTTTATATGTATATGTAATTATTAAACATACACGTTTTAACCATCTATAATATGTTTCATATAAATAATTATTTATTTATTGTATCTTAAGGATTTTAATGTAAATTTGTATATGAGCAATAAGGATGATTGCATCTTATTTAATATGTATGCAATTTTTTTATTACAAATACCTTGGTCTTTCATCACCTCAATTTTGTTAGAAGACTACTTCGATCTCGTCAAATGTGAAAGTTCACTAGAAATAAAAATTCAAGAGAATATATGTAAGACACTGTTACTCTTTAAATCTGTCTAGTTAAAAATAAGTGTTAGGTTTTTCTTTACAAAATTCACATGTGAAATTTACTTAGTTTGTCTTCATTCCATTGTTGCTTACCTAGAAGGTATTATGCCTCCAAAGTGATGGATCATGATGAGATTTACACATTACACGTGGCAAGATCTCAAGTTAAGAGAAAGTCATCCTCACCTATAAATATTAAAAGATTTCATACAAGTGAATGGTAATCTCAAAATTCCCCTTCAAGACAAGACTTGGTCCCCAAACCCAATTGACAAGAGGCTGCTTAATTATAAGGGAACTAGAGCTCGAGACTGAAACCACAATAAAAGATACTATCCATGTCCAACACGCATCCGTCTTCTGCAATGGAGTTACTTAATTATAAGGGAACTGGAATTAATGAACTCGAGATTGAAGCCCCAATAAGAGATACTATCCAAGTTCAACACGCATCCGTCTTCTGCAATAGAGTTACTTCACTAGCTAGCTTCCTTCAAAGCAATGGGTTCTTTACCTTGGATCAATTGCTTAAATTCCAGAATTTCTCATACATAGCCTAACCAACCAACATGTATGCATGCATGTATATTGGCAAAAATTTGTTTGGTTCCCGTCTTCGACGACAAAATCTGTGTCGCCCTAGCAACCCATTGTACAGAACTAATGCACAAATGAGGAGTAAAAGATTGTTCAGTTTTCCATAAACAGCATTGGAAATTGAGATGTTTTGGCTACAAAATCAAATGAGAATATCCCTGTAATGATCCCACAAATCAAGGAGATCAGACATGGGTATCGGACCATAATCTTTCACAAAAAAAGAAAAAAAGAATATATACAATACCAATACCATTACAAATATAACAACAAACTGAAGATATAGCATGGAGAACAAAACCGCATATATTCAAACCCTCCTTATTTCTGGAACATAAATGTAAAAAATTTGGCGGGTGTTAGAAATTAGGAACTCTACAAGCTAAGCCTAAATTTGCAGCTACTACTTTGAATTGTGACGGCGTTGTTAGCAGATAAAGCATCTACCACTAACCCGCACCTAACCGAGAACTTCACTTTCATGAGCTTTAACTTCCCAAGCTTAACCCTCACAGGCTGACTCACCCGCAGTCTCAATGGGATGTTTCCCGTCAGCTGTTGCTGCTCTTGCACCGCCATGATCAAACCTGTACCGTTTTGGATTTGTCCTGACAAAGGCAAAACCAGCACAGTCGTGTTTCGGTGACCTTGGTAGAATTTTGGCAATGACCCTTGGCATAACTTGGTTTCAGTGTACCACGCGCTTAGATGGCTACCTCCTTCGTAATAGATTCCGATTCTTTCGTTGGGATTCCTGGCAGTAATGGTAACATTAAAGGTAGCGGATAAGCTAGAGTCCATAGAATTGAGATCGAACTGGCTTATCTGCAACCTGTCAATAGAATATTTAGGTAGCTTTGGTCGGAAAACAAGGAACAAAATGCCAACGGTAATGCCCAGAATAAGGATGAGCAGCAAGAGAAGAGACAGGGTCCAACACAAGCACTTGCAGCAACGGCTTCTCTTCTTGGGAGGTTTGGAGTTCATAGGTGGATAAGTACGATGGAAAGGTGGATATGATTGGTCATCGGATTTCGACATGCTCTGGGGCACCAAGGGAACTGTTGGGGAGGTTTGTGGCGGTGCTTCGACATCCGGGACGGGATGGATTCTCTGTTGATCCGCCATCGATGACATATTGGAAGTTTACAAGAAAGCTTGAGGAAATAGAAGTAGAAATAAATAGATAAGAGAGCAATGGATTTTGATAAAGTCATGCGATGGAAGTTTCCTTAATTTGACTTTCATTCGTTGGGTTGTGGTTGGTGGGTTAAGCAACTTTGGTTTCAAACATTCATTCACCTAACTTAATCGCGGGCGTTCAAATTGCGACGAAATTGCAGCACCTCATGCTGTTCACAACCATAGGGACTTTGTAATTTCTTAAGCTGCAGGTGTGGCAATGACGTTTGAAATTGTTTTCCCACTACCCTTTTTCTTGCACGCGTAAGCTTGTGTTGAAAAACCTTGAGCTACCACCCAATGAAATAACAAAATATTTCTGAATGCCAATGCCGCCCTATAAAACTATGATTTCATTTTCTTCAAACGCGATGGTAGTAAATATGAACCAAACCCTCTTTCTTTGAATCCTAACCTCTGGGCTCCTTCATTTGTTTCTTAAACCACGTCACCACCTCCCACATATAATATATATTTCTTTTTCTACATTCTTAATGATTGGTTATCAATTCTACAATAATTAAAAAATCGATTCAATCTCTTTATCACAAGTCCTCAACACCTGTTAGGGTCATCGCTTGCACTCTTACTACTTTTTTTAATCCAAATGGACCTTGAAGAATACATAAAATTATAGTTTCGGGTTGAATTCACCATATCATAATCCTCCACCTCCTCCTCCTCATCATCATAGTCCTTGAAAAATACATTAAAAAATGTACCCAAAACAGCAAAATGTATCTTTTATTTATTTCTTTTCTGAAGAGAAGGCAAGAGATTAAGTCTTAGCAACCTGCTACAGTACAGGAAAAAGCAAAAGTTTTTTTTTTATGAAACCCTAAATAGAGGAGCAGCGCCAAATAAAAAAGAATATTGTTATAATGAAAATTTTTAAAGCTCTTTTTCCCTGTTTTGTTTTTGTTTTGTTTAGCAATTCCAGGAAGATGATCTCTTTAGCAATGGCTTCATCTGTTTGTCCTCTTCCAATGAAATCATCCCCAAGTGTGATGGGTCCTCCAGCATCATTTTTGCCACTAAATATCCTGCTATTGACCATGTCTGGTACTTCCTAGCCTGTTTACCAATATATCTCCCGAGCTTCCCGTCATAATACTCCGGCCAGCTATCTTTCAACAAACGTGTCTCGGCAAGATCAATCGCACGTCTTGCAATCAGGGGCCTTCCCGTTTTGATGCAAGCAGCCGTTAGCAGCCACAACAGCACTGCATTGAAAGTAGTGGATAATTGCAAGATGGCAAACAGGGAAAGACATTAAACATTAGATGGTAAAATATAAATGCAGAACTCAGTTATGAATGTTAGGGTTTTAGGTTTACATCCTAACAGCCACTAATTCTAACAAGCAATGTGATAATACAATCATCAGTCTCATACAGTTGGACAAGTGAAGAAGAGCATGTACATTGCGTACTGTAGCCACACGGCACAGCATTAAGGATATAGCCATTGATTCCAGTAGCACGTGATTGCTTAACAGCTAAAAGAAATTTTAAAATCAGTAGTAGAAAATATTGTTTCATAAAACTAAGACATAGATTTCTTTGGCTAAAACACGATCCAACGAAGAGAGGAGGACCAGAGAAGACTATGGACAAAGATACAAAATCATCTTATTTTTACCTAGCTTACCGATGATATTGGTCTTAAATAGGGATTTCTACAATAATATGAAACTTAACTCATGAAGAGAATGAGATACATACATGTAAGAGGACACTAGCTTAGATACATACTGTATTAACCCAAGGACCCCAAAATTGCAAATAAAATGGTATTAACAGGGAGCAGGCACATGAACTTCACAAGTCTAAAAGGATACCCTATTATGTAGATACCAAGTCTATCACCATTATGAAATATGTTAAAGAAGTATTACAAGGGTTTCCTTATCGCTTCTGAAGCATAAGATTGGCATCTTAACTACCATTTCCCAAAGTATTATGTGAATATGTTTTCACCTGTCAAACAGAATATTACCACCTTGAAAGAAGGTGTGGTATTGAGGATGGCTTATGTGAGTATGGTCCAATCTCTTGCTGCTAACGATATTAACTTCAAGTTTCAATGTATATCAATTGTTATTTAATTGAGATGAAAGTTACACACTCAAGATGCTTAAAACCAACCAACAACTATAGTGTGAACAAGTCAATTCACTGATTTACTCCCAGTGAGCATTTTGGTTACTTTTCAAGTAGCCCAAGCAAGACACGCGATGGGTTTTGTTTTTCATGTCTTTGACATGCTAATCAATGATGGCAATTAGTATTTTGTAACATCTAATAAATTTCTAGTTAATAAGAAACCATAATCAATTATTTTCCAGAGTAAGATATGGAGTGATCCATGCAACAAATTAATTTCCTTTCTTATAAGAACAAAAGCGCTATAGTCAGGATAGATTAGAGAGTGATGGTCTTACCTGGCCATGATCCTCCGTTGTGATAACTCCATCTTGTATTCTTAGGGTCACAGCCAGTGACAATTCGCCATTCATGACTTTCTATTGCAGGATAAGCTATTTTTAGAGGCATTTCTCCAACAAGTTCATCCCAGCGGGCTTCAATAAGGTCCATAATAGCCATTGATTGCTCTGGAGTTGCAAGAGAAGATAGTATTGCTATACAGTTACCTAAACAAAACCATCGGAAATCCATCCTTGCAGGACTAACATTGCCAATAAAGTAGCCACCTCGTGTTGGCATAAAGTCAAATACCCAGTCTGGGATAGAATCAGGAATAACATTGAACTTATTTACTGCAGTGTGAGAATACTCCTCAGTTTTATATCTGTAGATATCATTTAGTTGTTGAAAGTCAAGCCAAAAGTAACTGCGCATGTGATAACTCAAGGCATGCAAGCGTTTCACGATTCTTTCAATGCATTCTTTTCCTTCCGCATCATGCTTCAGCATTGATAAAGCACACCTCAACGCCATAAAGAAAAGTGCTTGAATTTCAATAGGGTAACCATAAATACCCTGTAAAATAAGTTCGCACCATTATTCGAATATGCAGCTAAGAGTCCTGGTTTGGTCTCAAAGAGGGAGAAGGCACGGTGACAAAAGAATATTTGACTTAATTATTTGAGAAGGAAACTTAGAAATAAAGGTATTCATAAAATTTTAGACAATTATGTCATTAACTGCGGCTACAGGCCTTCAAGTTTGAAATTTTCATTAAGATCTATTTTTCAGTTCCAAAATTGGGCAGGAAAAGAAAAGAAAACCACCCTAGGGAGGCATGGAGACAACCAGCTTAATAAATACAATAACTAATGCAAGCATAAATTGATCACCAATAGGCAAATATGATTTCTAACTAAGAAATCGCTTCATAAATTTGTAAACCCCCAATCTCAGATTGGGAATTTGTGACATTCTATCGAATATATATAGACATAAGCCCACTAAACACTAAGTTTATCGCCCGTACTTGTGAGCTACCATTTGTGGATGAAAGTGTGAAACCCTTTAGGTCAAACAAGCAATATCTCATAGGTTGCATTTTCAATTGCAAAATGAACAGATTTTTCTCAGACATTACAAACCTGATGAGTATGAAGGATCCTTACTAATTATTCAAAAACAAAATATGGATCCACTAAACAAAAAGAACCATAAACTTTTACTGTATCACTACTCCCACCTAAATCCACATTGTTTTAGTGTACCCTTCCTTGACATAGCAGAGCAAAATGCTACACATTGTTTATTTTCCTCGCACCTATGCCTACCATGGATGGTACTTGCTTTTGAGATCTTGTAAGTTTTTTACTTGGAATATTAGCACTATATCATGCCAATGAAAGAGACAAACACAAAGTAACTAGATTCTACCAGGTTTTAGCAATAACAGAATATGGATATATTTGGTGGACATTAATAGTGGAGATGTGATGCAGACCATATTTGTCGCTATTTACAGTCCCATCAGATGGTAGATCATAATTTTGTGATGATTATATGGTCAAATTTGACCAGGGGCGAAGCCAAAAATTTTTTTTTTGGGGCACCATTTTAATAGCTTTTAAATTATTAAATCAACTTTTTATCATTTTTGAGGGGTCAAAGTGCAATTTTACCTTTATTATAAAATTTTAAAAGGGCATAAGTGGAAAACTTTCCATTTTAGGGGGGCCGGGCCCCTGCCAGCCCTCCCCCCTGGCTCCACCCCTGAGTACAGCTGGATTTGGCTCTTAGAATTATTAATTCAGATTGTATCTAACAAGATTCTCATCGAACTGTTTTATTTTTAGCAGATAACATTATTCCTCTACACCCAAGGCCAACAGAGCATTTGAGACAAAAAAATGTACCGTTGGTAAAGCATGACAGTTTCACTTTCGGACATAATATAATAATAGAAATGAAATAAAATTATAAATTCATCTGTATCAATGACTTCCCAAGAGACAAGAAGATTGATTACCAAATCAAAAGTATGTCGGTCTAAACAAACAAATAAATTATAGCAAGTTGGACAATCACAGGAACACACATCAACATGATTATAGAAGCAACATACAGATAACCAAAACCAAAGGAACGATATTTCTAAATATTATGCTGCTCCATTATCTCTGTTACTAAGCTATAACAACAAATAACTATCTGCTACACTTTATATTTTCCATTAATAATAATATTACATCCTGGTTCCATTTTTCATGAAGTTAGCAAATTTGAATTTCTCAGAAGCTTCGCATGTCTCGCATCTAATCAAAATAACTACAAGATTGGAAAGCAATGTCGCGTATATGAGGAGGCAAGCACATACACATGCACAAATGAGAGAGAAAAATTAAGGCTAGAAGGATAGGTTACCATTCTTCGATCAATCATAGAGCACCCATCAGCACAAAGTAGAGTTGGGAATGTATCAAATCCTTCTGACAGACACAAAGTGAGTATGAGCCTCATTCCTTTCTGACACTCAGGTGTCTCAGCTAGCGACAAGTCCCCAGTAGATTTTGTATATGCACGGAGCAGAATGATCCACCAGAATCCAGAGTCAACTGGTGCAACTCTTCCAATGGCACTCTCTCCAAAATCTGCAATAATTGTGTCTGATTTTCGTACAGGGTCATGAAGAACTTTGAAGCTAGCTGGCATGGCACCTTCTCCTAGTTTGAATCTATCTATTCTTTTCTCCCACCCTTGAAGTTGTAGAGTCTTCAAGAGAAAGTTCTTAACTATATCAGGCTCTCCGTTCATCAGAAACGCCAGAGCACTGGGTACAAAATCTCGAACAAAAACCTGAACAAAAAATCAAACATGAACTCAAAAAATTTCAATCATCACCAAAATGGTAATGAATCTCAAGTGTTAAAGTAACTACAAATATCATGAATTTTCCTTTAATAGTTATCCTAAACAAAAGGGTTAATGATATTTTGTCTTCCCATTTTTCCTAACCAAACCTATTTTGAGTAATCAGATTTCTCTTTTCATATTAAAGTTCCCATGATTGGCTCGATGTTTTTCATCTAATCAAAGTAACCCAACGTGGATCAAGGTGTTTACTATTAAATAATGTTTCCCATATTCAAGTAAGTTTAGAGTTTGCTATGACCATATCTTCAGGTTCAAGTTTTCCATTTGCAACAAATTAGTTTTAGGTTGGATGCCTAACTTATGATCATAATCAATACTAAATCAAAGTTTATAATTTTAAGCATATACATATGCAATAAGAATTGCAATATCACCAATAAACAATAGTATTTCAATTATCTGATAAGAACTTTACTTGATCATAGTTCAAAACTTCTTCGGAAGCATGGTCATATGCGGCAATGGTACCAACTGGTTGGTCTCTGAAATACACCAAAGACCTCCTGAGAGCTTCCCATGCTTCAGCCACCATGGGATGTGGCTCAAATGAGTTTCTAGTCGATGAACCCGGAGTATCGAAACCTGACCTTGACCTCCCACCAGGAGAGTATGTGGTCTCGTAATTGTCAAGACCTGCTCTGGTGAGACCAATAGAGAGCTCACTGAGTGACCTCTCATCAAATGATCTTTGCCTCTCTATGTTAAGCCTTGGCTTATCAAGAAGACGTGAGAGATCATAATCA
The DNA here is from genome assembly GCA_025506655.1 of Gossypium rotundifolium. NCBI lineage: Eukaryota > Viridiplantae > Streptophyta > Magnoliopsida > Malvales > Malvaceae > Gossypium > Gossypium rotundifolium. The sequence continues at coordinate 112,228,530 of CP106730.1, forward strand.
TCCATTTCGTTGATTGAGCACGTTGAGCTCACATTTCTAAGCCCCATCTCTTTAGTACCTTCCATTTCTTTGTCTTCAATCAACAAAACCGAAAGTCAAATCTCAAAAGAAGAGATCTACAGGTCCAAAAATATAAAAAGTTAAAAAGGATTAGAACCCCAATTATTGTGGATAAGAACAAAACAATAAAAAAAACCCTTAAGAATAGCAAAAAAGAACTCAATACAGAAACTAAAATGCTAAGAATATATTTATAAAGCTGATATAAAAAATAAGTAATGCCTTTCTATCCATTAAACACACCTTTCCTTGCTACAGTGCAGAAAACAAAAGAAAGGGTTTTCTTTTAAAACACCACTTTATTCCGAACGTAATTACGAGATGATTGGAGGGATAAGAAAGAATTTACAACAACCAACCCCACTATATATGGAGACTATGCACTTCAATTATATATGGAAATTTCTATTTAAAAAGTTTTTCCTTAATATTTATATAATATTCGTTTTTGCAAATTTTTAGAAAGTTACTGCAATACATTTGACTACAGGAAAAAATTTACCATGGAAAGTATTATTCAAGAAGAAAATAAAAAATAGAAAACACAGATCAAGATGCATACCAAGAAAAAGAACAAAAAAGGAGCATGATTTATTTTTTTGCAAAAAAAAATAATGCCAATTAAGCCACCTAAATAAGAAAATCCAGATCTGAAACTCAGCAACAACATCAAACTGAAAAATCAAAATAACTCTCACCCGAAAAAGAAAGAGCTTCACATAACTAAAGAGCAAACCTTTTAAGAAAGAAAAAATGTCGGAGAAAATGGACTCTCCGGCAACCTCGATTTAGAAAACTAAACGGCGACCCGGCCGGGAAACGGTCGGTAAGAAGAGAGAGAGGGAGGAAAAGGGAAGCTAGTTGTGAAGACGTGATATTTATAGAGTGAGAAGAAAAGATAAAGACTTGGAAAGAAGGAAAAAACATATTTGTAATAACAGCCGTGTCGTTTTCTTCTCTCCTTTTGTAATAACATACAAAAGGCACTTAATTTTACCGGAAATTGACGGTAAATGCATGTCTTAAATGGTACTAAACGACAGAGTTTAGACACGACTTTACTGTCTGATTTGGCAACTGATCTCTTACTTTCTTTTTTTGTCATTTATGTTGGTTTTTTCCTTCTTTATTTCCATTTTGATTAGGTAAAAGATAACTGAGTTCTTAAAAACTTAAAAAAAGGTAATTTTTTTTTTATAATTTTAATATTTTAGTAAAACTTTGGTTGAGTTGGATACCAATTAAATTGGAAAAATTTATTTTTTAAACAAATATTATAATATTTTTATTTTTAATGGTTTTATATAATCTTTAAATAAAACAATAATAATTCAACATGTGCTCAATAAAATTTATATACAAATATATTCTTTATCACTTCATCTATTATCATTATTAAAAGAAAATATTATTTTACACATATAGTTGAAAGTATCCTATAGGTTATTGAAAGTATCATGCTTTGATACAAATTGAAACAGTTTTATTCAATCTTCCCAACAAAGTAGAACAAGAAATAAATGAGAAAAATAACACATGATATTAGTTAGGGTTAATTTGGCGATACTTTTAAAAAGTGTTGTGAAAAAATGTTTTTAAGAAGTGCTTTTGAAAAGTTTACTTTAAAATTTAAATGTTTAGTATTACTTGTCAAAAATACTTTTGAGAAATAAAATGTCAATTTTAAACATGTTATTATCAAGTAACAAATATATATTTAAATAAAATTTAAATTAGTTAATATTAATATATTTTAGTAAGAATATAAAAATTACTATAACTTGTTAATATTTTAATATATGAAATATAAATTTTAATTTTAAATATTTTTAAGTAATAAATATTAATTACTTATAAAATTTAATTAGAATATATAAACTATATTTTAAATATTTAAATATAACCTAATTAATATTTTAAAAATATTTTTATTTTTAATTAATGATTTTAACATATTTGTAATTAAGCACCATGAAAAAAATAGAAAGTATTATGTTATTAGAGGTGAAAAGTAATTAAGACTTCGAAAAGCCAAAATTTCAAATTAAAAGAACTTTGTTTCGCATGTTTTTCTTCCGTAAATCTTTTGGAGCTAAAGTATTTTTGAAAAGAATGAAGAACTCCTTTAATATAGTTCGGATCAATAATCTTATGTCTATAGAACCTCACTCAATGAATGATTTTAATAAATAATTGTCCAAATCACCTATTAGATTAAGTTCAAATTACTCTTATCAATGGATAATTGGAACCCAATATTAAATAAATGCTAACATTTATTAATATAAAATAATTCTAAAGAAAATATTGTTTTATTTATGAATGATTTCTTTCTTGGTTTATTGTATTGAAAAACAGGTTAGGTGAAAGATGGTATACTTTTTTATTAATGGGCAGCAATTAAAAGCCAACATTATGGGAGATGAATAAAAAAAGTTTACCAATTTTATTAATGATTGATTTCTTCCTCGTTTATAGCCTGGAAATATGGGTAATGTGTAAAAGATTTTTTGATTAATTGACAGTATTTATGGAATATTTCTTTGGCTTTGGTAGTATTAATTTCACTGCAGATTTAGATAATGCTGTTGATGTAGGAGAAAGATATAAGAATAAAAGTGTTTGAAATTTATTGTATGATTTTATTTATTACACTTAATCAAGGGAGTTGTCTATTGGCAAACATTTTACTTTTTTTTAAAAAGTATTTATTGAAATTTAAATCCTTAAATAAGAAATTTTAAGTTCACATTTTAAATTAACGTTTTTTAGTTTAATGTATCATTTTTAATTTTTTAAAATACATTAAAATATTATTAATGAGTTACAATATTTTTTACATTTTATTAGAATATCCTAATATTAATGAATTTAAATATAATTCAAATAATTTTTTTTAACTTTAAAACGTTAAAATGAACATTTTATTTTCTCAAAAGTATTTTTATTTTATTTTTAATACTAAACACTTAAATCTTAAATCAAAATAAATTTTCATAATATTTTTAAAAATTATACTAAATTAGTGAGATAACAAAAAGAGTTTAAAAGTTTATGATTTAATTAATACAACTTCAAATATATATATAAAAGGAAACATGTATATTAACAAGATAGGCATGAATGAGTTGGTGTTAAAAATGAGGTTTGACTTAGGGTATGTGTGAGTTATGGAAGATGTGACATGAACCACCTCGAATTTATATGGTTAGGTTTTAAAATTAAATAAATGGTGGGTCAGATTTAGTTATCCATACCCAGCTTGCTCTTTTGCTCTATTTCTCTCTTCTAAATAAATTAATACGGTAAATATATATTTAGATACTTAAATGTAGTTTTAATATATTCTTTTATTTTATAACCCTTAAAATAGGATGATGTGGATCAATTAGTATATTATAATATGCCACACATGCCAGATGAATCAAAGCACTTTAGAAAATAAAGTAATATACATAAATAATTGAAAGTTTATAAATTTATAAAAATAATTTAAATTAGAAATTTTCAGAAAATTTATATAATTCAAGAAAGTCATTTAAAGTTTTATAAAGCTACGAAAATTTAAAAGATATATAAAATTGAAAAAAATTAGAAAATTTAAAAAACTAAAAAAAAAGTAGACATTTATTGAAACTTACAACATGTATATTAAAAAATTACGACTTTGATCAGCTTAAACCAAAATTGGCCAACATTTAATTAATGGCGTGATATACTTGCTATGTGCAACAACTTGATTAGTACATGTCATTCCATTTTAGTAATGTAACAAAGAAAATTACTAACGGCAGGAGATAAATTTAAATACCAATTTGAACTAAAAAAATCTAGATACAAATTTTAACATTGAAGTCAAAATTATGTACTCAACCTAATTAAATAATAAGGTTTTGTTATGTTTATACATTTCAATTTTAAGATCAACAATAACTGTCTTCATTTGTGAATGGTATTGTTGAAACAATTATATAACAAGAAGGGAGTACAAATGAGGTAGTGGTGGTTGCTACAAAGGTTGATTCACCTAGTTGGGGCAAAGATTTGGAGATTATGGAGAATGGAGGTGAAGGGAGTATAAAGGTTGAAAGTTGAAAGAGCGTTGACAGAGTAGAGGCTTAGTATTCTTGAAGAGTTGGTACTTTCTTCCTCATTCTTAGAGGTATTTATAGGTGAAGGTCTTGTGCAAGATGGTGTTAATGTGGTGGACTTGCCATCTGGCCACCATTACGGAGCACGTGGAGGGGATGTCTTTGATGGGATGAGGATGTTTGTGACAGGATAGATCCTATCATTTATTCTAACTTGATGGAATAAAGCAGTTGAGCCCACGTGATGTTTGGTGACCAACAACTTTATACTCCTAATGAAGACTAGACCATCTGCTTCTCGTGTGGTCATCCTGAAGGCGAGCTCGTAAGTGACCTCCCGAATTGCTAGTGGCAAGCTTACTGCTCAAGCGTCTTTTTGGCTTGCCACTTGTCCTGACAAGATGGGGGTATAACAATATTCCCCCTCTTTTAAGTCGAGAGGAGGGTTATAAAGTGACATTCCTTGAGACATTTTGATCTTATAACTTTCTCTCTTACATGTTGCTTTGAATGGTAACCTTATTTTATCATTATATTCAAACGTTTGAGATTCTGTCATAAATTTACCTCGAGGATTGTGTTTATGAGGAGTCATGATAATGATGAATGTTAGCCTTTTAGAATAGGTGGCGAGTTGCCATTAGACATCGATTGTTTTCCAAAACAATGCATTTTGGGAAACAGGTGTATATGTTCTTTGTGTTTTTTCCTTCGAAATTACTTTGCCTTCTTTTCTTTTTGAAATTTTTGCAGCTATTGTTGGCCATTTTCTTGCTTTTGTTGATTTTCTGCAACGATTTTTGCATTTTAAGGATTTATTTCCTTTAATTCGTCTTGTAGCATTTCTCTTTTGTTGTGGCCAAAGCTATTTCTTTTGTTTTGTTGGAAAAATGAATAAGGGAAATGAACAGACTGGCAAGTCTCACAGTAGAGGTAGTGGCCGTACTCCGCCAAGAGAGGCGGCAAATAGTAAAAAAATGGCCACAGAGAAGTTTGAAAAAGCTGTTGCAACAAGGTCTGAAAAAGGGAATGATGAACTTATTGTTTGTAATATCCGGAATAGAGGGGTTATGCATTTTAACTTAATTGTATGTAGTAGCATGCCTATGTGTGGTTTGAGTGTGCTTTGGGAGTTTTAGGAACTTCAGTATGTAGGAGAATGCCTTAGAAAAATATTAGATTTTTAAGTCTTAAGATGGAGCTAAGCAAGATAGGCCTTAAGAAAAATTGGTATGAGGTTTTAATCACAACAAGTCAATTGGCAAAGTGGTGTTGGCTCATGGGTGAATGCATGAGGGGAGAGGTTCGAATCCTTTGGTTAGCAATTTGAAGGATTTTTATTTTTGTTCTCTTTCCTATTGTGTCGGTCAAGCTCTATTTTTGGTATGGATGGATTTTCTTTCATTTTTGGATAGTAGACCAAAGGAAAAAGGCAAGTTATTAGTTAAGGTATGGAATCAAGGTGTTATAGAAGGATAAGGGGACATAAGGCTTGATGAATGGGTGATGTTTTGGAAATTTTTCATGGTCATTTTGACCATGAATGTCGACGGTTTGGGAGCCTAGGGGGGTGACCAAATTTTGATGAGGGTTTTGGTAAGTTAGTAGCTAATTGGTCATTTTTGCAATTGAGTTATTTTGTACTTTCTCTAAAGCAAATTTTCTTTCTCTCCACCTTTCCTCTCCTAGCCAATACATTCTTAGCAATAGGTAAACATCTTTTATTCTTTTCTCTTTTCTATTGGTCATTCCATTTTGACCATTTTGGTTTAATTTACCTATTCTCTCAAGTTTCTTTTCCCTATTGCCGAAAACACCAAAAGCCTTGAAGACATTTTCTTTTCTTTTCTTCCTCTCTAGTCAAAATCATCATAGCACTAAGGTCATTTTTATCTCTTTCTTTTCTTCTTCTTTCTCTTGTAATAGCCAAATCTTCCTTCCATTTTCACCATAGCCATAACACCTAAAACCTCCCATCTCTATTCTCTTTGAAAAGGTCAATCTTTTTCTTGTCATCAAGCCAAATCACATCACACCCCATTCTCTTCTCTTTCTTCTTCAAAGTCAATCATTCTCCTATATAGTCGAATCTCTTTGTAATATCAAGTAAGGGTGCAATCAATTTTAGCGTTAATGGTAAGGTTTAACTGTCTATTGCTTTTCTTCCTTTTTCTTCTTTTGGATTAGCCGATTTTAGGACTTTAATCCTTTTATCCTCTTTGGCCGAAACCTTAAAGGAGGATTTTGGAATTCTTTTTGTAGCCAACGATTAAGGAGAGATCCATCGGGATTTAAATATTCAAGGTAAAGGATTTTTATATTACTTGTTATATTGTTTTAAATAGACTACTAATCGATTTCGTTTTAGGGGACTCTATCGTTCGATTATTATTTTTTCGTGAACGTAAGATTTTGGGGCAAACAAAATAGGTTCGAAAAGAGCGGTAAGAAGTGTTTGGAAGAGGGGTGGTTCTGCTATACCTTCAAATTTCAAACGAAGGGCTGTATCGGGGATCCGAGACTTTCCACCGGGTTGTGGACCCTTTGCCAATGAAGATCGATTATTTGAAGTCGTGCGTACACCCGAGCCATTATTTGTTCGTGGTTTTTCATCGGGTTATGAACCACCTATCGGAGAGAAATCGTATATAATTGTTGTTCGAGATTCCGAGGGTAAGGATTTAGAATACTTATCAATTATATAGTTTTATAAGTATTAGTGTTCTAATCAAGCGTGATAAATATTTAGGTATCGACGAGCGGAAAGTATAGTTCTCACTGTTATAAGGTGTGTAACACTACGCTAAATTTCTAATAGATCGATAATATTAATGATTTGCATGTGTTAAGAAAATATGTATGATAATGGTTGCGGGTACCATTCAATGGTACATGATATTCAGGTATGTTTACCCCCTAATACTTTGTTAATAATGCTAAATGCATGAATATGAAATGTGTATGATTCCGTTATGATTTTGGGGGTATATGGCATAATATCGAAATAATATGTTTATTGCATGGGCATATGGGTGATTTTGATAAAGGGGAAGTGTTCCGGTGGTTTTTACCACATTATCCGGTGACTTCGGTCACAATATTATGAATCCGGTGACTTCGGTCACATATTATAAATCCGGTGACTCTGTCACAATTATCCGGTGGCTATGCCACAATTTATAAGGGCGATGTGTAGTTGACTGCAGCGACTGCCTTCGATGGTGTGTAGCGGATGGAGGGTCGATTTAGTAATCCCCACGGTGTGATTGGTAGGTACGATGGTGTGTAGCGGATGGATATTTAGGTGGGCTCGAGATTACATCTCATTTTATATGTACATGTGATTTAATCGATTATTATCTGATTTGCTATATAATGGGCTTATGGCTAAATGCTATTTAAATGGGCTTTATTGCTATGATCGATTGGGCTTTTAGCGTAATGTTTCACATTGAGTCTGTTGACTCACCCTTTATGGGATATATTTTCAGGTGACGCTTAATGTGATAGATCGGGTCAGCAAGGACTATGTGGTGGCCATTGCTCAACTCATTATTTCGGTTTCCTTTTAATTAAACTTACTACATTTTCCATTTAACATTTTCGGATTTATTTTTGGGCTATGTTTTTGTAATAAGGCCGCTATAAACTGTTTAAATTTTTACGTTTTAGATTTTTATTCTGCTACGATCAAATGTTTACTAAATAATTAAATGATTTCAAAAAAACAACTTAAATTGTTTTGACACCTAAATACCTATGGTTTTCACAATAATAATAAGTTTTAAATTTGGTTAACTTTTAACTTATAATCTTTCTCATAAAGATAACGTTTTAATGAAACATCAACTTAATTAAACACCATTTACAACGCGATCTCTAAATAGACTTATTTTCTACAGAGCCAACATATTATTTATTAAAAACAAGATTTATTTGAACTTTTTACTCGAGGAACATACCAGATCCGGTCAGGGCTTGTGGGCCGGGATGGGGGTGTTTCATTGTTAGTCTTAATTATCAGTGTTCCACGACCCATTGGAAGATGAAAAATGTGTTACTATGTCATGGTTTGTTCGCGTAACATTACAAATATGAGTTTAGTATCTTGAAAGGGTCGTGTAACACCCCTAACCCATATCCGTCGCCGAATTGGGGTTAAGAGGCATTACTACACAATACTCAATTTCGAAAAAGGACTTCAATTAGATTCAAGTATAAGCAATGCAACCATTTTCATAATGTATGACATAAAAAAAAAATAAATGTATAATGAGTTTTATTACCCGTACTTAAACACACAATGTCTGAATCACATAACTTAAATATTCATGACATATATATATATATATATTTGTATAAATCATATCTCAATTTACGCCAAATTATAGCTTATATCGAGTATCAACCAACATTCATGTAACATAAACTGAGTTTTCATTTCTAATACTATACTACAAGTGCATATATTAAAACAATTGAACCATTTCACCATTTAATAATCAATTATACATATAACAACATATTAGTATACCCTTGGCGAATATACTATAACTATAAATCAACTATTCTTATAATTATATATATATATATATACTAGACCAGACAAAACATTTCACAACATTTTATAGCCAATATCACATACGGTATTGAAAATGGATAATCTGAACAAATAACTTATTACAATAAATAAAGAATAAACCTACTTCTTTACCATTTATAAAACCATGCATGCAACAGTTCTAAACATTGTAATATATAAAAATAAATAAATAATAAATAGGACACTTATATATACATATATATACAATCCATAATGTAATTCTCATTTTTAATTTATTTAGCCAAAGCCAAATTGAACAATTTAATAATCACAAAGATTATTATAATTAGCCTACCATTTCCTCAATTTAATAAGACTAGATTTAATTCCATAATCTCAATTTCACCAGATTTTAGTGAAGAATGCATGTATAGCCCATGAACCAAATCATGCATACAATACAACAATCATAATTTAACTATGTCTATAATATACATTTATGCACATCACTTGACCATTTAAAGTAAGCCGAATATTCTACTTCAACTAACATCAAATATAAGCCACATTCGCATGGCTAATATATACATAGACAAAAGTTATCATCTTAACAAAATCACAGTCTTTTCTATACATGCCTTTAACCGAAAACCCAAAATAAAGAGTACCAAAGATAGATTGATAGTGTGGGTGACTTTCTTGACGATCCTCTCGAGCCCGTAACGTAACCAAAATCTATAAAACAGAGGAGAACATTTCACACAAATAAGCTTACTAGCTTAGTAAGTCCTAAGCTCATGATAATATAACATTTAAATATTTAAGCAATTAAAACATTCAACTTATAACATTTCACATAAACATTTAAGTACATTTATTTATACAAAGCCAATACTAATAATTCATTAACTTAAGTAATTGTACTTCATTTCCTTCAACCTACATATCCTTAAAGCTCGGATAGGTATATTACAAAAAATCACATGCTTCAACTCGTATAAATATAGCATTCATATCAACCATGTTATTGCACTAAAATCTCCTTTATTCTTAGTATTTCTACTTGAAGGCCGAATTTCCATAATAGTACCTTCAAACTCGAATTCAATCATATAATACTCATACACATCAATGTTAGCCTCAAACACATATATCACAATTCCCATAATATTAACTTGACTCAAGTAATATAAAACATAGCATACCTTACGTGCTTACCTGAACCGTTAGCTAGATACATTAGTAATGATTTGCCTTAAATAATATTCGGTCTCTCCTTTATAAAACACATCACCGGCATCAAGCCTGCTAGGGATAAAGCCCGATAAGTAATACCGACACGAGGCACCTGAAGCTCGGAGTCTGAAGTAGTCACTGGCACTAGGCCTGCTAGGCTTAAAGCCCGAATATGTCACTGGCACTAAGCCTGCTAGGCACGAAGCCCGAATTAAATCACCGGCACAAGGCCTGCTAGGCTATAAGCCCGAAATAATTCATAAACTAATCACATACTTCACATTTTCACAAATAATATATCAAAGACACATATTCATATCACATTATCAATTTATGCATTTAAACCAATTCAACCATATACATTCGGCTACTACCATAATTTACATTCAAATTTATCGAACATCATCATTTAATAGATTCATAAATAATTCTTTGACATATTTCACAGGACTTACCTCGGTTGTCGATAGACCAAGTAAATCGGCTATTTGAGAACCTTCGTCTTTCCCCGATCTAAATCTGTTTTCTTTGCTCTTGATCTAAAACACATTAAAATTTAGCTCATTCAAGTACATTTCATCTCAATTTGGTCCCTAAGCACATAAATAGGCACATTACCATTTTACTCCTAGGGTTTCACCTTTTTACAATTTAGTCCAAATTACATAAAATGCAAAATACACAAAATTTCCCTACAACACTCAAGGGCGAATGTTTATAGAGATTATACAAGTCTATATTTTCATTTATTTCATGTTTTAGTCCTTTAAGAATTTATTCTTCTCAAATTAGTCCCTAACATTTAATTTCACCAAAACTTCTAATTCAAAAATGATGATCTAACACATACAATTCATAATCTACTATCAAACATTACATGCCATGAATATACCACCATAGCTGAATCTTGATGTGCCAAAATCTCAAAAATTGATACATGGGTTATATAGTATTCAAAGTAACAATTTCAAAAATGTAAAATTATAAAATACTAAGCAAAGTACATACCTAATTGAAGCCCCCAAGTTGTCAAATTAAGCTCCAACAATGGAGTTTTTCACCTTCACATTCGCCAAGAGAAGAAGAACAAGGTATGTTCTCTTTCTTCCCACTTTCTTTCATTATTTTATGCCTTAAAATTAAAGGTAATATTATTTATTCATTACCTAAAATAAAACATATAATTATAAAACAAAATTTTGTTTTTATTTCTTATATATGCCGTCCACTATCTAAAGGAATGGGCTAATTGTCCTTTTAGGACATCCACTTTAAAAGCCACAATCAAAAAGGTACATTTCACTTTAGCATGCCACTTTTACTCTTTATGCGATTAAGTCCTTTTTATCAAATTGAGCACTTAAACAATAAAATTTTTCTACGAAACTTTCACATCTTTTAATTCACACATCATAAACACAAAATAAAATTTTAAAATGTTTTTGGACTCGGATTCGTGGTCCCGAAACCACCGTTCCGACTAGGGTCTAATTAAATCATTACAACTCTCCCCTTTAGGATTTTCGCCCTCGAAAATCTTACCGTTAAACAAAGTCGGATATTGTTGCCTCATTGAATCCTCGAGCTCCCACGTAGCCTCTTCAACTCCGTCTGATTCCACAGTACCTTCACTAATGGGATCCTTTTGTTTCTTAACTCTTTCATTTCCGAGCTAAAATACGGATCGGTTCTTCCTCATCGTCAAATCAGTCGATTTCAATTTCGACGGTGTGATTATGTGACGGATCGATCAGACTTACGAAGCATAGAAACATGAAATACATCATGTATCTTTTCTAACTCGTAGGCAACTTTAATCTATAAGCGGCGGGCTCAATACGTTCGATGATTTCATAAGGTCCGATGAATCTCGGACTAAGTTTGCCTTCCGACCAAATCGAATACTTTCTTCCACGGAGAAACTTTTAAGAATACACGATCTCGACCTAGAATTCAATGTTTTCGTTTCAAATCGGCATAGGACTTTTGACGATCCGATGCGACTTTCAAATTGCCTCTAATAATAGCTACCTTCGCATTTCTTTAATCAAATCAACCCTGTATCTTATTCTCACGAGCTCAATCCAGTATAATGGTGTTCAACACTTTCACCCGTACAAGGCTTCATAGGGCGCCATTTTGATACTAGATTGAAAACTGTTGTTATAAGCAAATTCAATCAGAGGTAAATATCTTTCCCACGCACCTTCAAACTTAAGAACGCAACATCTCAACATGTCCTCAAGTATCCGAATAGTTCGCCAGACCGGCCGTCATTCTGCGGATGAAAGGTCAGACTAAAATGTAGTTAAGACCTAAGGCATCTTGCAACTTCTTCCAAAACAAATATGTAAATCTCGGTCTCTGTTCGAAACAATGGAACTCAGTACACCATGCAATCTCACAACTGTGATACGTTACAATTCAGCAAGTTTATCGAGTGAAAAGTTTGTACGAATCGGCACAAAATGAATTTGATTTAGTCACCTATCAACTATAACCCGACAAAGATCTTTCTTACTCGATGTCATAGGAAGACCGGATACAAAATCCATTGTAATTCTATCCCATTTCCATTCGGTATCATGATTGGTCAAGTAGTCCGGATGGCACTTGATGTTCAAACTTTTACTCGCCGACAAATTAAGCATTTCAAACAAATTCGGATATATCCCGTTTCATGCCCGCCACCAATAGAACTGTTTCAAACCATTATACATCTTTGTGCTACCCGGATGTATTGATAATCGACCACTATGGGCCTCACTCAGAATCATCTGTATCAAATCTGAGTTCTTCGGAACACACATTCGGCTTTTAAAATTCAAATAGTCATTTGCATCAATCTGAAAATCTGATTCTGCACCTTTTTCACACTGGCTTTCTGTGCATCACAAATTTGCTGGATAAACATCGGTCTTGCTTGTAACTCGGCTATGATCAAACCATCACCAGAAATAGCTATTTGTGCGTTCATTGCACGAAGAGCAAACAATGATTTTCAACTTAACGCATCTGCAACAACATTAGCTTTTCCCGGATGATAGTCAATCACCAACTCATAATCTTTCAATAATTCTAACCATCTGCGTTGTCTCAAACTTAGATCTTTCTGAGTCATTAAATACTTTAGACTTTTATGATCTGAATAAATGTGACATTTCTCGCCAAATAAATAGTGACGCCAAATTTTTAATGCGAAAACAATGGCTGCAAGTTCTAAGTCATGCGTCGGGTAATTTCTTTCATGCTGCTTCAATTGTCTTGAAGCATAGGCTACAACTTTGCCTTCCTGCATCAAAACGCAGCCCAAACCATTTAAGAAGCATCAGAATAAACAACAAATTCTTTACCCGATTCAGTGAACTAACACCGAGCTTCATCAAAAGGGCTTTCGGTGATCAAAACTTTTCGACACTTTTCCGACCACTTAACCCGACATCTTTCTCGCAATAACTTTGTCAACGGGTAGCTATCATAGAAAAACCTTTCACAAATCATCGATAGTAACCCGTAAGTCCCAGAAAACTTCAATCTCGAAAATATTTTTCGGTGGCTTCGATCAAGTATAGCCGATATTTTGTTCGGATCAACTCGAATGCCCGTCTTTGAAACAACATGTCCCAAAAAGTCACCTCTTTCATCCGAACTCACACTTACTAAACTTCGCATACAACTGCTGATTTCGCAAAGTTTGTAGCACTAACCTCAAATGCTCAGCGTGTTCAATTTCATCTTTGGAGTAGATCAATATGTCATCAATAAACACTACCACAAATCGGTCTAAAAACTGTCTAAAAACCCGATTCATCAAATCCATAAAAATAGCAGGTGCATTAGTAAGCCCAAAAGGCATAACTAAAAACTCAAATGTCCGTACCTCGTCCAGGAATACGCCTTTGGCATATCTCGTATCTCGACTCAGAATCGATAATAACCCGATCTCAAATCTATCTTCGAAAATATCAAGCCCTTTTAACGATCAAACAAATCATCAATTCGAGGTAATGGGTACTTATTCTTTATAGTTACCTTATTCGGCTTTTCGATAATCAATACACATTCGCATCGCTCCATCTTTCTTTCTCACAAAAGAACGGGTGCACCCAAGGAGAGAAACTTGGTCGTGCAAAGCCCCTATCTGTTAACTCTTGCAACTGTGCTTTCAACTCTTTTAACTCAAGAGGTGCCATCCGATATGGAGTTATTGAGATCGGAGTCGCTCCCTGCTAATTCAATGCCAAACTTAATCTCTCGTCGAGAGGTAAACCCGTAGTTCTTCAAGGAACACATCCGGTATTCACATACAATCGGTATAGATTCAATCTGCTTTCAAACAATTTATTATCCGAAGACATAAGCCAAATAAGCTTCGCACCCTTTTTCACATACTTCCGCTAACGTCGAGGATATCACCAGAGGACACCCACTTAAATCAATGGATTCAATTCTAATGATCTCACCGCTCGATGTCTCAAATCAATAAGCTTTCTTTTGCAATTCACCATGCGTCATGCGAAGTTAACTATCCATTCCCAAAATTATATCAAACTCATCGAAGGCAACAAAGATTAAATCGATCGGGAAACAAAAATCCCGAATCATCAATGGGCAACCTTTACACTTTATTAACAAACACACATCTACCCAAAGGGTTGGATATAAATCACAAACTCAAGAGACTCAATCGCGTAGTCTTCTCGAATACCGAAGTTTCACATACATATGAATGGGTCGAACCGGGATCAATCAATGCAATTACGGAGTATCATAAAGGGTGAAAGTACCAGAATGACATCCGGAGAAGCAAGATCCTCTAGCTCGAGTAACATAAGCTCTAGTGGAGCTCTAGCCTCGATCGAATCGCCGTGTTCTTCGTCCCTCTCTGACAACCACCTACATTGCTAGAATGCCTAGGTGGTCCGCCTGTCTTGATGCCTTTGCTTCGGTCTAGAGTTCATGTAGCCGATTTCGCCAACACCTAACATCGGGCAATCTCGAATAAAATGGTCTGAGGATCCACATTTAAAGCAGGATCGGTCACGAACTCTACAACTCCCGGAATGCCATTTTCCACAATGTTTGCATTCAACTCGATTCTATGGAACGTTATCAACACTGGCCATCGAGGTAGCTCGGGAGCTCACTGGAGGTCGATCACGTCTAGGTGAATCCGAAGTGGCTTTATGTCGGCTGAAGTCATCTCTAAACTTCTTAGATGTGGAATGGAAATTCTTACCCGACGGTCTTTTACGAGTGTCTCTAGCTTCTGTCTCAGCCTTTCTTTTCTCCTTCCCAAGCTCTTCAGCTTTGCAAGCTCGTTCGACTAGTGTCACAAACTCTTTGATTTCAAGAATGCCAACAAGCAACTTTAAATCTTCATTCAAACCATCTTCAAACCTTTTGCACATAATGGCTTCAGTTGATACACACTCCCGAGCATATCGGCTCAATCTGACAAATTTTCGCTCATATTCACCACCGCATTTGCCCTGCTTTAGTTCAAGAAATTCTTTACGTTTCTGGTCGATGAACCTCTGGCTGATATATTTCTTGTGGAATTTATTCTGAAAGAAATCCCATGTCACTTTTTCTTTTGGAACCACTGATACTAGTGTATTCCACCAGTGGTAGGCAGTGTCCCGAAGTAAAGATATAGCACATTTCAAACATTCGTCTGGAGTGCAGGATAGCTCATCAAGTACCCGAATAGTGTTATCAAGCCACATTTCAGCTCTCTCTGCATCATCATCATCATTAGCCTTGAATTCCTCAGCCCTAAATTTCCTGATTTTATCAACAGGAGGCCTACTAGATCTCGTTGGATCTATCATCGAAGTCTTGAAGGTACCAGAGTTGGATTATTCGGGGTGGAGGTTGTTGTACACCGGATTATTCGAACAAACTGGTAAACCATTCATTCATCATTTGGTAGAAGGCTTGTTTAGCCTCTCCTCGTGGTTACCCGTGGCGGTTGAGAGTCTAATGGCATCGATCCATGCGAGAGACCGACACTACACTCTCCACATCATCACTACGGCTCTATCGGGATCGAATCCATTTACTATATAAAATACAATTGAAATTGTCGAAGTCACCACACTATCACATATAAAATTTAATGGCATGTATAGCTAGACTTTTACGTACTACGGTAGTCCTAGAATCGACTAAATCGTAGCTCTGATACCAATGAAATGTAACACCCTAACCCATATCCGTGCGGCTCGGGGTTAAAAGGCATTACTACACAATACTCAATTTCAAAAAGGACTTCAATTAGATTCAAGTATAAGCAATGCAACCATTTTCATAATGTATGACATAAAAAAAATAAATGTATAATGAGTTTTATTACCCGTATTTAAACACACAATGTCCGAATCACATAACTTAAATATTCATGACATATATATATATATATATATATATATATTTGTATAAATCATATCTCAATTTACGCCAAATTATAGCTTATATCGAGTATCAACCAACATTCATGTAACATAAATCGAGTTTTCATTTCTAATACTATACTACAAGTGCATATATTAAAACAATTGAACCATTTCACCATTTAATAATCAATTATACATATAACAACATATTAGTATACCCCTTGGCGAATATACTATAACTATAAATCAACTATTCTTATAATTATATATATATATATATATACTAGACCGCATAAAAATTTCACAACATTTTATAGCCAATATCACATACGGTATTGAAAATGGATAATACTGAACAAATAACTTATTACAATAAATAAAGAATAAACCTACTTCTTTACCATTTATAAAACCATGCATGCAATGATTCTAAACATTGTAATATATAAAAATAAATAAATAATAAATAGGACACTTATATATACATATATATACAATCCATAATGTAATTCTCATTTTTAATTTATTTAGCCAAAGCCAAATTGAACAATTTAATAATCACAAAGATTATTATAATTAGCCTACCATTTCCTCAATTTAATAAGACTAGACGAATTCCATAATCTCAATTTCACCAGATTTTAGTGAAGAATGCATGTATAGCCCATGAACCAAATCATGCATACAATACAACAATCATAATTTAACTATGTCTATAATATACATTTATGCACATCACTTGACCATTTAAAGTAAGCCGAATATTCTACTTCAACTAACATCAAATATAAGCCACATTCGCATGGCTAATATATACATAGACAAAAGTTATCATCTTAACAAAATCACAGTCTTTTCTATACATGCCTTTAACCGAAAACCCAAAATAAAGAGTACCAAAGATAGATTGATAGTGTGGGCGACTTTCTTGACGATCCTCTCGAGCCCGTAACGTAACCAAAATCTATAAAACAGAGGAGAACATTTCACACAAATAAGCTTACTAGCTTAGTAAGTCCTAAGCTCATGATAATATAACATTTAAATATTTAAGCAATTAAAACATTCAACTTATAACATTTCACATAAACATTTAAGTACATTTATTTATACAAAGCGAATACTAATAATTCATTAACTTAAGTAATTGTACTTCATTTCAGTCAACCTACATATCCTTGAAGCTCGATAGGTATATTACAAAAAATCACATGCTTCAACTCGTATAAATATAGCATTCATATCAACCATGTTATTGCACTAAAATCTCCTTTATTCTTAGTATTTCTACTTGAAGGTCAATTTCCATAATAGTACCTTCAAACTTGAATTCAATCATATAATACTCATACACATCAATGTTAGCCTCAAACATATATATCACAATTCCCATAATATTAACTTGACTCAAGTAATATAAAACATAGCATACCTTACGTGCTTACAGGAACATTAGCTAGATACATTAGTAATGATTTGCCTTAAATAATATTCGGTCTCTCCTTTATAAAACACATCACCCGCATCAAGCTGCTTAGGATAAAGCCCGATAAGTAACACCGACATTTAGGCTCGCTAGGCTCGGAGCAAGAAAGTAGTCATGGCACTAGGCATGCTAGGCTTAAAGCCCGAATATGTCACCTAAGACTAAGCACGCTAGCACGGCTTAGAATATATCACCTAAGACTAAGCACGCTAGGCACGAAGTCGAATTAAATCACCAAGCACAAGGCACGCTAGGCTATAAGCCGAAATAATTCATAAACTAATTACATACTTCACATTTTTCACAAATAATATATCAAAGACACATATTCATATCACATTATCAATTTATGCATTCAAACCAATTCAACCATATACATTCGGCTACTACCATAATTTACCTTCAAATTTATCGAACATCATCATTTAATAGATTCATAAATAATTCTTTGACATATTTTAGCTTAAGGACTTACCTCGGTTGTCGATTGACCGTGCAAATCGGCTATTCGAGAACCTTCGTCTTTCCCCGATCTAAACTGCTTTTTCTTTGCTCTTGATCTAAAACACATTAAAATTTAGCTCATTCAAGTACATTTCATCTCAATTTGGTCCCTAAGCACATAAATAGGCAAATTACCATTTTACCCCTAGGGTTTCACCTTTTACAATTTAGTCTAAATTACATAAAATGCAAAATACACAAAATTTCCCTACAACACTCAAGGGCGAATGTTTATAGAGATTATACAAATCTATATTTTCATTTATTTCATGTTTTAGTCCTTTAAGAATTTATTCTTCTCAAATTAGTCCCTAACATTTAATTTCGCAAAACTTCTAATTCAAAAATGATGATCTAACACATACAATTCATAATCTACTATCAAACATTACATGCCATGAATATACCACCATAGCTGAATCTTGATGTGCCAAAATCTCAAAAATTGATACATGGGTTATATAGTATTCAAAGTAACAATTTCAAAATGTAAAATTATAAAATACTAAGCAAAGTACATACCCTAATTGAAGCCCCCAAGTTGCCGAAATTAAGCTCCAACAATGGAGTTTTCACCTCCACATTCGCCAAGAGAAGAAGAACAAGGTATGTTCTCTTTCTTCCCACTTTCTTTCATTATTTTATGCCTTAAAATTAAAGGTAATATTATTTATTCATTACCTAAAATAAAACATATAATTATAAAACAAAATTTTGTTTTATTTCTCATATATGCCGTCCACTATCTAAAGGAATGGGCTAATTATCCTTTTAGGACATCCACTTTAAAAGCCACAATCAAAAGGTACATTTCACTTTAGCATGCCACTTTTACTCTTTATGCGATTAAGTCCTTTTTATCAAATTGAGCACTTAAACAATAAAATTTTCTACTGAAACTTTCACATCTTTTAATTCACACATCATAAACACAAAATAAAATTTTAAAATGTTTCTGGACTCGGATTCGTGGTCCCGAAACCACCGTTCCGACTAGGGTCTAATTCAGTCATTAAATCTAAGTGAGGTATTTAACCTTGATTCTACTGGTGGAAGACTCGAGTTATTCCTTTTGTTGTTTCTACTTGAAACGGGTGTTACTATTCCCCTCCCAAATTTCATTCGGGATATTCTGTATGACTTTAATGTGGCACCAGGTCAATTGATGGGTCTCTCCTAGTGGCTACTTGTCAGGTTTTTCATCATGTCCCATAAGAAAGAAATATATCCTTATGATAAGTTATTCTGGTATATGTATTTCTTGTGGGAGTTGAATGAGGACCTGATAAACTATAAAAGTAACATATTTTAATCCCATTATTAATGCATTTTTGGATGATTTATTATTTAATTTAGTGAATTTGATGCTCTTAATCTTTTAATTTCACGTTTCAATACTTTGATGAGCATAGGGGAACAAAAGCAGCAGAAAACGGGCCAAAACGGACAAAACGGGTTGATGTAAGGATCCACACGGCCAAGACCATTACCACACGGGCTGAGCACACGTCCCGTGTGAGCCACACGGGCTGGCCACATGCCCATGTGGCAGCCCGTGTCGATATCGCTCCTTCTTTCCGAAACACGCGAAAAAAGCCAATTTTTAAGGTTTCTGAGCATTCTAGAGTCTATAAATACATACTAGAAGAGGACCTAAAAGGGCACGCAGAGCTGAACGAAGAAAAGACTCGAAGAACGCCAACGGATTCAACTCAGAAGTAGAATCTCCTTCAAGACTGAAGATCTCCATTCAATTTCTCTCGAAGTTTTTGGGTTTCTTTATGTTTTGTTGTTTTCCTAATTTTGAGATGTTTTTCCCCAAAAGAATGAATTAAATTCCCAGATACCTAGAGAGGATGAAACCTAAGATGGATCTTATTATTTGATTTTACTGAATTACATGATAAATATTTGTTCTTGATCTCAATTATGAGTTCTTATTTCATGTTTTAATGTTTTCAGGATATTAATTCATGATTAATGTGCTTATTCAATGGAGTAAAAGTCCTGTTTAAGAGTAGATCTGGCATAATTGAGTGGAGTTGCTTGCAATCCTAGAAATAAGTCGACATAAATCTACCGGATTAGAGTCAAATCTAATAGGAGAATCCATAGATCGAGTTAATGCGACAATAGGGGTTTTAATTAGAAAGATATTTTAATTAATCAACCTAGAGTCAGTTGTTTTTATTCTCGAAAGAGATATTAACATAAGTTAGGAATTTCTACGGATCAAGACAAGTGAATAAATCGTTTAATTCATATTTAGAATAACAAGTGAAGTCTAGGTAGATTCTTTCTTGGGTATTGTCTCTCTCATCGGTTTTCTTCAAATATTTTTCTACTTTATTCTCTGTTTCTTCTTAGTAATTAGGTTAAAATAAATCCCTTCAATTTATTTGGCTAGATAATAAAAATATAGTAACTACTAGTACTTTTAGTCCTCGTGGATACGATATTCTCGACTCACCATAGCTATACTACCATTTGAAAAGGTGCGCTTGCCTTTTTCGTATTTTAGTTAGTTTGTGATGTCATCAGGACCAATTTCTTATGTTGTTTGAGTTCATGCCTCAAACATCCTCTCTCTGGGTAGAGAACTTATTCTACAGTGAAAAGGAGACAATGCCAAATGATTATGGTAAGTACATCCTCGTAGAGATGAAGTTCAAAAAAAGATTTGGTTTCCCTATTGAATGGATGCGCCCATCTATTGGGACTTGCTATTACTGTTAGCATTTACAAGATATTCTTTGGGGTTCTCATCATTTCAAGATGATGAACTAAAAGGAGATATTGGTGGCCCCTTTGAGATTATTTTAAGAAGTGTTTTCAAGTACCATCTTGGGGAGAGAGGTGCTAACGGACACACTACCCAAAATACAACGGATGGCTTTAAGAATGATAGAACTATGTGTAACACCCCTTACTCGAGACCGTTGTCGGAGTCGAATACGAGACATTACTAAACTTAACTTACTAGTTCGAGACATAATAATTAAAACTGTTCATCTGCGTCATATTCACTAAATCGATTATAACTTGAGTTACTAAACTTGAAATATAGATTCGTAAATTTTCATTGAAACTAGACTCATATATCTTCTTACTGTAATTTTTCCAAAATTTTTGATGTGGCCAATTAGTACAGTTTATTAGTTAAAGTGTCCCCTATTACACAGTTTGATAGTTCTGACCTCTCTTCACTAAAAATCAATTATCTCATAATATACAATTCTTTTTCCTACATAGTTTTTTTCTTATATAAAAATAGACTCAATAAGCTTTAATTCTATATCTCATACACAACCTAATTCAACTTATACTATTTTTGGTGATTTTTCAAAATCACATCACTGCTGCTGTCCAACTATTCCCCTGCATATAATATCACCAACTTAAGCATGATCAAGCCATATTTATGCATATAAGTATACCCATTTTCGCATGGCTTCCATACATTGTAAGTTTGTTTTATACAAAGCTCCAAGAAGTAAATTAGCTTATACATGCCATGGACCTTGGGTTCAAAAACGAAAAGGTACCAAAAAAAGATGATAATGTGACTGACTTCAAGACGATCCTCGAGCTTGAGCTTCAACTTCAAAATCTAATGAACAATACATAAAACACACCAAGTAAGATATTATAGCTTAGTAAGTTTAAGCAATTTAAATTCATTGAATAATATAGACAAAATTTCATTCAAAATTTGAAACCTAAACTCTTGGTAGCATCCATACAAATAATCCCAAACCATAATAAAAATTGAATTTATAATCACATCATATACTTCTAACAATTTCCATATATCAACACCACATGATAAATAACTAATATTTATATCATATACTTACCAAATTTTCTATTTGCATTTCAAGCTACTAAAAGTCTCAAATTAATAGGTATATTACATACCTTTAATTTACTTACCCTTTCAAACTAAATCGTTCATACATACCCTGTAATAATGCATTTCTTACATTTTCGTATGCATAATAACATTACTCATATAAATCATTTAACGAATCTTATACTTACACAATTGTTGATAAAATTTAGTAACGTATCGCTCACATAGAGCCGTTACTTGACATTTTCCGTAATGTATCTCTCACATAGAGCCGTTACTCAATATTCATCGTAACGTATCGGTCACATAGAGCCGTTACTCAATACTCTCGTAATGTATCGCTCACATAGAGCCGTTACACAATATTTCTCGTAACGTATCGCTCACATAGAGCCGTTACTAATTTATCCGCACACATAGTGCTAATTATAAAATTTTCTCCTCTTATATTTCATATATAAATATCCACACATTATAATTAGGACCGAACCCAAGTATGTATATTTCAAACCAAATTCTTTTTCCTATAATCTACCATTATATTCAGTCACACTCAATTAAACCCATAATTGCATATTCAATCACCTCCATCATCGATTTCATATTAGTCAAACATACATTCAGCCTATGCACTTATTAAATCTTAACTCTGTCACATTGGTAAAATTTACCTATCTTTATACACATCTCAACCATCTAATGTATGACCATATATATATATATATGTAGTTACTTATTCAATTACAACCTCCAACTACTTCAAAGTCCACATTTAACTACTTTTCAAATCATAAATATTCATCCATCCCAAGTATATTAAATTTATACATAAATCAACCACATAATTTGGCTAATATATATATATATATATTGCCCAATATCACATTCGGCCTTGACATTATTAAGCAACTAACAATTCCTTGAATTTATTCATATCCCAATTTAGTATTTCTCACATCTATTAGTATCATTATCATACAAACTCACATTTCATGCAAATAAATCTAAACCTCCAACAACCACACAATCGGCTACTTATACTAATTTTATAGATACATTCGGTAATGTGATATCAATACACTTACCACCATCTAACTTGGGCATATAACATGGTATAAAATTCAATTTAACCTAATTGCTTAAAACTTACCTCGATAGTTGTCAAATTAAGCTTTTCGGCTACTCGTTTAATTTAGACTTCCCCCGATTCGTTTCCAAATCTTTCCTTCCTTGATCTAAACAAAGTTCGAAAAGAGTCCATTCAAATAGATTTCATTCATTTCAATACGAACACATAATTGTACCATTTCTCTTTATTCATTCCAACAAGTAACAATTCATACTCTTTTGAGCTAAACCGAATACTCCTCAAGCTCAATTAAGTCCCCTTATAACATTTAAAATTAATCATAGCACATAATTTATCAATTTGCCAATTTACCAATTTACCCCTCTAGTTTCATTTTCTTGTAATTTAGTCCCCAAACATAAACTCACAAAATATTTAAAATTTGAACCTAATCCTTAATGGCCGAATATTACTCCCCCTTGTACGAATTCATATAACTCAATTATTATGCATTTTAGACCCTTCACTAATTATTTTTCACAATTTGAACGATCATGCCCTACTTCATTTACAACTTCCTTATCAAAATATGTTGATCTCAACCATTTATAAACTATTTTTCCATCAAGCAAAACAAATCAAGAACATTCAACAATAGCCGAATTCATAGCATGCTAAATCTCAAAAATTCCAACATGGGTTCAAGAATGCTCAAGACAAGGTACTCTAAAATGTAAGAATTCTCAATAATTATGCTTAAATACTAACCTTAGGATAGCATGCAAGTGCCGAAAATGAGAACTCAAGCTCCCCTTTTCTTCTAAAATTCGGCAATGAAAAAAAAAAAAAACCAAGATAGAAGATGAACATTTCCCCTAGTTGTTTTATGTTTCTTTATTTTAATTAAATTATAAAACTAATATAATACCCCTACTAAAATAAAATAATTGAATTTAATATATTAGCAATCATCATGCCGACCACTACCACATGAAATGGGTTATTTGACATGCAAGTCCATTCTTGCATGATACAATTCAATTAAATCATTCCACTTAATAATGACTACTTCTACTTCTTTAACTATTTAATCCTTTCATTTAAAAATAATCACCCAAGCACACAAATTTTGAAAGTAAAATATTTAACACATGCTTGACCACATAACATAGATATCAATTTAATCATAAATATATATATATTTAATTTGGATTCGTGGTTCCGAAACCACCATTTCGATTAAAGTCGAAATTGAGCTGTTACATTGTGCCCCTGGCGTCCTATGCTTTTCCCTTTATTGTCAAGTCCGAGATAGCTAGATGTCTTCGAGGGGTGACTTTGGAACCTATCTGCTACATTACCAAGTTGTGCCACCTACCTGATCATGAGTAGGATGTACCACTAGGTACTGGCCAAATTATTTTTCAGCTTCAAGATGACTGCCACATAGATGCTTCAAAGCCTTTTTCTTCGGGTGACAATGAGTCTAGCAATGATAATTTAGATAGTCGTTTTATTGTCATTATTGTTTGCTCCTTGAAGTTAATCTTTATAATGGCTACATTGTGCAGGTGACAACTCTTTGTTTATTTTAAAAAAACTAAGGGAAAGTGTTGATGACTCTAGGAGGTATTTATAGGCTTGTTATCAATGGTTTAAAAACACTAAGTATAAGCTTAGTATTCTTAAAGAGTTAATCTTTTCTTTATTGTTCCTAGAGGTATTTATAAGCAAAGGTCCCGTGCAAAATGGTGTTAACGTGTTGGACTTGTTATTTGACCATCATTGTGGAGTGCGTGGAAGGGATGTCTTTTATGGGACGAGGATGTCTATGACATGAAAGATCCTATCATTCATTCTGACTTGATGGGATAGACCAGTTGAGCTTACTTGTAACAGCCTGATTTTGACCCTAATCGAAACAGTGATTACGGAACCACAAATCCGAGTCTGAAAAATATTTTAATATTATTTTTGTGTTTATTATGTGTGAATTTGGTTGAGTGAAATTTTCGTGTTTTAATTTCGTCATTTAAGTGTCCGATTAAATAAAAATGCTTAATCGCGTAAAATAAAAATTTAGTGGTTATTTTTAAAACGGCCGAATAGTGATTGTTCTTTTAATATTGAGGCTTTATGTTGTAATTTAGCCATTAATAATATAGTGGACGGCAATGGACTAATATATCCTTATTGTACAAGTTTTATATATTAAATAATAAAGGTTAAATTAGTAATTGAATAATAATATATGTTATAATAAGACAAAACATTAAAGAAAAACACCATTTTATATCCATCTTCTTCACCTAATATAAAAAAGAAAAAGAAAGTTTGAAAGTTTGAAACATTCGGCTATATTGAAGCTTAATTCAAGGTTAGTTTTTGTTCGGTTTTTGATAATTTTTACGTTTTTGAGATCGTTGCTAAGTTATCTACAAAACCCATTGAATTTTTTATTTTGGTGAATATTTTGAATTATGCCATTGTTGAAAGCTTGTGATTTTTGTTGATTGATGATGAAATATGAAAGATATGTTTTAGATTAACATGTTTTGCATTGGAGTTTTTGATGATTTTGAGTAATTAGGACTAAATTGCAAAAATAATAATTTGAAGGACTAAAACGTGAAATAAATGAAATATGTGGATTTTTTTTACAGTGGGTAAAATTCGCTCAGCATGGGTATGCTAAAATTTTGTGTATTTTATGTTTTGTGCAATAGGTTGTAAAAAGTGTAAATGTCAGGGGTAAAATGGTATTTTACCTATTTATGTGTTCTTAGACTAAATTGAATGAAATTTGTAATAGCCCGATTACGACCCTAATCGGAACGGTGGTTTTGAGACCACGAATCCGAGTTAGAAAAATATTTTAATAATTTATGTGATATCTATGTTATGTGTTTGAGCATGTGCTAAAATATTGTAGATTAATTTGTTAGTTTGGGTGTTTAATTTGAAAAAAAAGGACTAAGTTGCATAAGTATAAAAAGTAGCTATCTTCTTAATTAAGTGGTTAAATTGATATGTTTATCTATGAGGGAGGACTTAAGTTATAAAATGTCCAATTGCTAAGCATAGTGGACGGCATCATGGCTTTGATTTTTATATTAATTTGTTTTTATAAGCATAAAATATGTGTTAAGTTATATATTATATTATAAGATAATAATAAAAAAATGACATGCAAAAAAGAGGCCATTATCTTCATCCTTGGCCAAAAGTAAGAAAAAAAGGAAGAAGCTTGAGCTCTCTCTAATATTCGGCTATTTGCAACTAAATTAGGTAAGTTTTAGTTTTGGATTTTTGATGATTTTTGCATATTTAAGATTGTTGTTCATTCTACTTTCAAACCCATGTATTAATTTTGTATATTAGTCATGTATGTGAGATATGCCATTGATGTGGAGTTAAGTTTTTGTGATGACTTTAGTATAAAATGAGATATTTGGGCTAGATGAACACATTTTATTCTTGAGTCTTTGGTGAACATAGATGATCAAGGATTTATTTGTGAAAATATTTCTTAGGAGGGTTAAATTTAGAAATTTATGTAATAAATGGACTTGTGTAGTCCTTATGAAGTTTCAGCTTAAAAGGGTGGAAGCCAAATTTTGTGTAATTAGTGAGTTATGTATAAGGGACTAAATTGTAGAAATTATAAATTTCAAGGGTAAAATAGTAATTTACACAATGATGTATTTACGGATTAAATTGAATGGAAATATTAATAAATGAGTTTAATTTGAACTAAATTAGATCAAGAACAAAAGGAGACAGGATTGGATCGGGGAAAAATAAAGTTAAACGAATAGTCGGGAAGCTTAATCCGTCAATTTTCGAGGTAAGTTTTAAGTAATTGGATTAAATTGAATTTTATTCTATATTATGCGCATATGTTAAATGATTTTAGGTATGCTAATTATCCTAGTGCCGAATGTGTGTTAATGAATTTAGCATGAGTTGGTCGAATGTAAGACTTGGTATTTGTATAAGTGAATTTTGATTAGTTGAGTTGTTTGAATATGTATGTATGAAATTTGAGATGGATATATGTAAGGATGATATGAGAGATGATTTTTTTTTTTAAATGGTGGATATATGTGTTTTTATGTTTGATAAGGGTGCCGAATGTAATAGTGAGTAACTGAATAAATGAGTTATTTGTAACCCTTTAATTATACGGGTATATGTGAATAAATATTAGAATATATGTGTGTTTTGTAATAAGGAGAAACTGGATTGATGACACTACGTGTGCGAGCTTATATACCGAGCACTGTGTGTGTGAAATCGATCGTAAGGCACTATGTGTGCGGGAAATAAATAACGACACTAAGTGTGCGATACGTTACAGAAACTAGGTATTAAATGTGCGAAAAGTCATAGTAACGGCACTATGTGTGCGATACGTTACCGAAATCTTGATAACAAGTATAAAAGTTTGATGTTTCTCTTTAAAGATTCCTATTATTAATGTTGATAAGGATAATAAAATGTTCAAATATAAAGCCACATGATATGAACAGGTAGTTATGGTTGGAAAGGAAAGTAACCTAGAGGTATGTATATTGTATATAACAACTTATGAATGATAGTAGCTTGTAATGTAAGATGAAATTTGGTGTATAAAAGATGCATATGCTGGTTTTATTTGTGAAAATGGTGTATGAATATATATATATACATAAATATATATATTACATGCGTATAAGGTTGTTATAAAATCTATTTTTGTATGTTTGATTTTTCAAGGAATTTATAAGTGAAATAATAATATATTTGAATCATGACAAAGCTTATATGTGAATAAATGCTTAAAACTTACTAAGCTATGAAAGCTTACTTTGTATTTGGTTGTGTTATGTATTGTAGATTTCTTTTGGACGCTCATATCGCTTTCGGGATCATCGTCGAAGCTTATCACACTATCGTCG
This sequence comes from Gossypium rotundifolium, assembly GCA_025506655.1. Taxonomy (NCBI): domain Eukaryota; kingdom Viridiplantae; phylum Streptophyta; class Magnoliopsida; order Malvales; family Malvaceae; genus Gossypium; species Gossypium rotundifolium. The sequence continues at coordinate 112,256,710 of CP106730.1, forward strand.
AAATTCTTGGTATCTCTTTTGTGTATAAGCTTAATGTCTATGGCATATATAGGCTAAACCGTTTTTGAATTGACTCAAATGATGTTTAAGTGAATGTATATAAATGCCATACGAAAATGGCTTAATATTTAGGTTTGAGTTGATTGAATATGCTTGCGTTGGTTGAATATATTTAAGTTGTTGGTTATGCATATGCATATTCGGACATGATATAATTTGGTTTTAGTATGTGTGACTTATGGGATTAAGTTATGGATATTATCAATTGGTTTAAGTAAATTTTGTATTTGACTTATAAGCTCAACTTTAAGGTTGCTCCATATTATGTTTTGTGCATTATTTGAGTATTGGTTTTGGTTAAATAAAGCCTATAATACATTGTGGAAAGTGGATAAACCTTGCTTATTTTTGCATGTATCTATATCGTAATTCATGAAAGAATAGGATTAATTTATAGGCATGGCATAAATAGGTTTGATGATCTAATGATCCAATGGAATTATATTTGGTTGTAAATATTCGATTAAGGAATTGTTTTTAATTGATATTTATATTTATCTTAGATTGTTATATATATATATATATATATTCATATTCGGTTATGAGACTTAACAAGAGTATAATATAGTTATAAATACTTAGTCATGCATGCGATAGAATGTGTGTGGTTTATTAATTGATAAAAGTTGAATAGAGTCTAACTTATATATATATATATATATATATATATATGCTACTCAAAAAGACCAAAGGAATAGTATTGAGTTATTTGTATGGAATTGTATCTCTAATGATGCACATGATATTGCATTGAAATTATTTTAGTTGTGACTTAATAAATTAATTATGCTTTTACCTTGTATTAAGACTTTATTGAATAAGTTGATGATGTAAAAGTATATTGACTTGTATTGAGTCAAGTAATGCCTCGTAACCCTAATCTGGCGATGGACACGGGTTAGGGGTGTTACAAAATTATATTGAATTAGTTTATTTTGAATACATTTAGATCAAAAACCAAAGAACTCGAATTTAGATCGAAGAAAAACTAAAATCGTCGATTAATCGTCCTGCTTCGATTACCGTTGTCCGAGGTAAGTTTATAAGCAAAAAGACGTACTAAATTTTATAAAATGTCAAGTATACATGTAGAAATAAATATATGAATTTTTATTTGACTTAGCCAAATGTATAAATGTTTATGAGATTTGGGAACAAGTTCGATTCAATTGAGATAGGATGTTTGAAAAGCTTCGTATGAACCTTAAGGATTAGTTAAGATTTCCGATATATGAATTATGTGTAAGATGACTTTGTATCAGTGATATCGGGCTTTATGCCTAGCAAGCTTTGTGCCGGTGTATAATATCAGGCTTTATGCCTTGCAGGCTTTGTGCTGGTGTATAATATCAGGCTCTATGCCTAGCAGGCTTTGTGCTGGTGAATTATATCAGGCTTATTTGCTAGCAGGCTCTATGCCTGTGTATTATATTATGCTTTATGCCTAGCAAATTTTACATGAGCAACGGTAAAAGTAATCAAATGTGTTAAATGAGTTAAAGTGAACAGGTATGTGACAATTTATTACCTTTTCAGAAATAATGTAAGTTGATTATTTGAAATGTGATACAAGTTATAAATGACGTTAATGGTAATGAATGTGTATATGAAAATCTATATGTGGATTAATGCATAAATATGTGATATTAATGTTTAATTTTTGAGCTTATATTCGCCTAATGTTACATGAGGAATAAATTGAAATGTGAAATTCATATTGATATTAAAGGATTTATGTGCATTCGATTAGTAGGTATTTGAAATGTGAACCTTAAACGTGTTTATAGGATATATATATATATATATATATATATATTCGCAAAATAAGGTCATGTTAATGAATCAATGTGTGTTTGGAAATGTTAATTTATGTGTAGATAAATGTTTGGTAATTAAATTTCATAAGTATGGCTTGGTTATACCTTAATAAATTATCAATGCCATTGAGATAATATTTGAATTAAAAATTAAGCTATGAATGAAGTGAATGAAACCATATGTTTAAGTATATGATTGGTCATATTCGGTTTAATGATATAAATATATGTATGATATGGAAATGTGAATTTCATACTCATGCCAAAGTTTATATGTGCATTTGTCTATATGGTAATTGAATGTGAAATTATGACTAAGGAAATGTGAATTGTATAAATGTATTATGATAGAATGTATTAGGTCAAATAAAATTTCTATTGATATCGAGTATGAAAGATGATTTTGGATAAAGAACAAATGCGTGTTTGGACAAAATTTATTTCATGTTTAGTTATATGTGGATATTTGAATTTACAAGTATGGTTTGGTTATGTTTTATTAAATTATTATTGTTATTGAGTTAATACTTGCTTATGACTTACTAAGCTATGATACCTTACTCTGTGTGTGTATTTTTACTTCTATTTATAGATTTTGGAGACTAGTTGTAGACTCGGGGATCGTCAGCGAAGTTTATCACACTATCAACTGCTTTCGGTATTTTTAAAAGTTGAATTAGAAATTTATGGCATGTATAGGCTATACTACTTTTCGAATATGGTTGAAGTTGTATATATATGTATAAGCCATGCGAAAATGGCTTGACCATCTTGTAAATCTTGGAATTTATATTTTGGCTTGATGATTATGTTTGGTTGTGGTTTTGGTATATATAAGTATGGTTATGTTTGATATTTTACTCATGAATTTATTGATTTGAATATGTCTTGTATTTGGTTTTATTGAGAAATGGGATTTTGTGCATATATGGCTAATACTTTGGTTTTATAATGATAGGTATAAAATTTGATTCATAGTGTACTTTTATTGAATAGCCGAATATAAAGTGACTTAATATGGTCTTGTGATTTGGAAAAGTATAATTCCTATATGTATTTTAAAGCATATGAATTTAACTTGTTTATATTCGCAATTGTATTTGGGTTTTGACCATTTGAATAGTAAATTTAGATGCTTTGTTATGTGTTTTCAAATTATGTTAGTTTATTAATAATTATTGTCGCTAAGAGATATATGTTTAAGACATGATGTTTATATATAATGGATGTGTTAGCTTATTAAAATTCTTTCATTAAATAAAGAAATGGATAAGAATTATGTTGGTAAATAAATCATGATTTGGAATTTATATATATATTTACATATAAGTATATGAAGTGATGGGTTGATTTATATATAATTGTATGTGCTCAATTGAATATGTATTTGTTGAATTGGTCTTGTATATGAAGTTTGTTATATTGCAAATACGTAGTTGTATTATTCTTAATGTGATATAAAAATTTTGGATAATGTTTGGAATTAGTTCTATGTAAGAATATACGCTTGTAAAGGGATTTAGTAAGTTAAAAGTGGACATTGAAATATGCATTACTATATTTTGTAAAGTTACTAAATGAATAGTACTTTAAGTTATAAGGAATTAAGTTTGTTATTTTCTAAATAGTGCCAAATGGAACTTGCCAAAAAAAAAAGGAGATGTGTTTGAATATCTTTATTTATTATATCTTATATATGTGTTTATAGATTGTAGTACTATATTATATTTATGGTATAAACAAATGCAATGTGATAAAATGATATGTTCTAAGCTTATTGCTTATGAATTATAAATCGATTATGTATTTAGAAAGTAATCATCGTATGATTTGCAAAGAGATTAATTTAGTTTTATTTATTTAATAATTATCTATTTTAAGAGTTTCAATAAAATTATGCATATGATTATATATTCGAAAGTTATGTTTCGTCTGGTAATATCTCGTAATCCCTTTCCGGCGACGGATAAGGGTTAGAGATGTTACATCACCTGATGTTTGGTGACCAACAACTTCATGCTTCTAATGAAGATTAGGCCATCTGTTGCCCATGTGGTCATCCTAGAAGGACGAGCTCGCAGGTGACCTCCTAACTTGTTTGTGGCATGCTTACTGCTTAGGCATCTTTTTGGCCTGCAATGTGTCCTGGCGTGGATAAAGGTATAACAAGTATGTAAATTACTAACGAAATATTTGTTAAAAAACATTAAGTTTCATTGAATTGTTTTAGAAGAAAAATAAGAAGTCCATAAAAAAAAGACATAATTCCAAAAAGCACTCTTTTTTTTTTTGAATTTTATAAATTTTTAAAATGCCACATTAGTGATGTTGTGACATACCATGTCAACAAAGTCATCTGATGGCGTGTCACGCCACGTCAGTGTAAAAATGTTGATCATTAGTTGAAAGATAGTTTTCAACTCTGGCCTCAACTTTGGCCTCATTTGAAAAATTTTGCAACATAGTGGATGAGAATAAAGAAAAGCTTAAGAGCTAAAGCGGAAAAACTCAAAATTATTAAGGGTGATTTTTGAAATTATTCCGAGAAAACTAATAATCTAAACTTTTTAGGGTAAGTGAAAATTTCTTTTTAAAAAGGAAGATAATTTCTTTTAAAAAAAGAAGATAATAAGTGAAATCTTATTAATTAATTAGATTAATTAGTATCCACAGAAAAATAAGGAAATTTTTGTCAAGTAAAATGACATTAGGAAAAAGAGATAAACAAAACCAGTGGTGAGTTTGGATGGACGATTGGGTACGGTGCATGGGCAATTGGGTACCGTGCAGTGTGCTTAGCTTACTTTTTGTTTCACGCTACAATATCTCTATAGTATTTAATTTCACCGCCATCACTATTTTTATACTAACCGCAGCTTAAATGCACTGTCCATTCAAACTCACCTTAGATCTAATTTATTGACAAGATTGCTTCTAATTAACTGAATTTAACCATTTTAGATAAAACTAGAGCCTCATTGGCATGAAAAACAGATCAGTGAATATATCATATAGTTTAAACCCATGGGTTTTCTTTTTATTTTAAAATAATAGTTTTTACCTATTTGTACCTTTTGTAAGATTAATATTTAATGATTTAATCTTTGAATTTATTTATATAATTATACTTATTATGCATATAAATTTTCCGAACCAATCCGATATCTCTATCTTATCCTTCAAAATGTCTATATGAATATATATTAATATTTATTAAAGGGTTGAATTTTTTTACATAAAATAAATAGTTAGAAAAAGTTTTATTTAGAGGACGAAATTTGACATGCATGATCTATATGAATAGAATATAAAATATAAATTTTTATCAGAGTTAAAACGTAGACTATTAAAATATTAATCATACAAAGAGATGTAAAAGTGGTGTAAAGTTAATAAGTTTTAATTATTCTGAATATTGAATTTATATATATTTAAAATTTTACCATTTATTATAAACTTAACCCTAAAAGATACATTTTATGCAACTCGGCACTCTTAAATCTCCAAGATTTTACCATTTGATTGCCGCTACGTAAGAGACACTGCACTAAACCCAAGACCCAAGAGTTAGATGTGTTTGGGAGAACTGTATGGAAGCTTTCTTTGTTATAGTATTTCCTCACAATTGCATTTTTGCACCACCCACCTTAATTTATGAATTGGTAGCATTTTTTTGGTTTCTGTTTCTTTGATGTGGTCGGTGGATCTCTTAAAATTTTTGATTTATTGGAATTAGAATGTAATTTTCAATTATTTAATCAAAGAGATACATTTATAATTTGTATAGATTTATTGAGTAGATAGAGACATTTATGCGGGTGGGTAGGATTGATAAAAGTATTTTCTTAAAAATTGATTACAATTAATAATAAAAATAATTATGGAAATATGTAGCGAAGGTACTCAACTTATGCATCTGCTCTCAATCTATGTTTTAGTAAAGGCTGTTTCTTAAGGAAACTGGGAAGATAAAAGAAAAAAACAGGGAAAAAAGAGAGAGAAAGAAACGAGGTCTCCAATTCCAAACATGCGTTTGCCCATGATCATATTGCTGTTGTTAACGATCTGGAAAGCAGGAAATGGTTCGAGAGCGAATGAGTTAAAGGCGGATGGGAAAGTGTTGGAGTTGGATGAATCCAACTTTGACTCCGCTATTTCATCATTCGATTACATCCTCGTCGACTTCTACGCTCCCTGGTGCGGTCACTGCAAACGCCTTTCCCCGCAGGTTATATATATATATATATATATATTCTTTATCCAATCTCTGCAAAACCCCCGCTCTATTTTATAGTTTTTAGATTCCCTTTCCCCCAATCCCCCCCTTTTGTTTTAGTCTAGTGGAATCGATTTTATTCTTGTCAAATTAAGTGGCTTTGTTTCCAGTTTTTGTGAATGTCCAAAATGACTACTTTTTCACTGACTCAAAATTACCAAGTTTTCCCTCTGGTTGCTTTGCAGTTAGATGAGGCAGCTCCTGTTCTTGCTGGATTGAATGAGCCAATAGTTTTAGCTAAAGTTAATGCTGACAAGTTTACCCGTCTTGCTAGTAAACATGATATCGAGTAAGCGTCTATGGCTTTTGTCTTATATCACCAATTATATATTAAATTTCTTGTGTTTTTTAACTAAAGCATTCAGTTTGTAGAAATGTTTTCTTTCTGGCAATCGAATGAAATATTAGTAAAATTTTCAGCATTTTTTTTTTTAAGTTTTGGGGGTAATACATAGGCTTGAATTAAACACCCTTGGTAAACAGTAATATGTTATTCATTTTATACATTTGTTTTGATTTGTGAAGTATATTTAGTTGATGCCTTTTATTCATGATCATATAACATGAATGATCCAGTTCCATATGTAAAGCATACCCCTTGAGCTAGGCCATTGTCATCCTTGTCATTTGTATTTATTATAATCGGAATTCAATTTTGCAGTGGCTATCCTACCCTCAAGTTCTTTATGCATGGAGTTCCTATGGAGTATAATGGACCAAGGAAAGCAGATTTACTTGTTCAATATCTGAAGAAATTCGTTGCTCCTGATGTGTCTATTCTTAGTTCAGATTCTGCCATTAATGATTTTGTTGAAGCAGCTGGTACTTTCTTTCCTATATACATAGGTTTTGGCTTGAATGAAACAGTGGTATCTAATTTAGCCGTTAAGTACAAGAAAAAGGCCTGGTTTTCGGTGGCAAAGGATTTCTCTGATGATGCCATGGTGTTGTATGACTTTGACAAAGTTCCTTCTTTGGTAGCTCTTCATCCAAGCTATAAGCAGCAAAGCGTCTTCTATGGCCCATTTGAAGGTTAGATTAGATTATTATCGCATTTCAAGTATCTTTAAAATATCATGCTACATCACTTATCCTTTTATCATGCATCATCCAGCTTGTTGTTGACTACTGCTTTAGCCATTTTCTTTGTGCTTTTGCATAAGAGTACTTGGAACACTGACCACAGGGATTTGTTTCTCTGGTGGATTTGTTGAGTTCTGATTCATCCCTTTGGGGTTTTATACAATATTATTTAAATGCAAAATTGTATTCGTTCAGTAATATCTGAGCAGACAACTTGATTTGGTTTTTCCTGAATAAGAATTAGGAACAGCCCCAAAAAAAAAGATAGTCACTGAAGGATTTGTTAGAGTTACCTGGTCCCATATCATTTAAATTAAACAGTCAGAAATACCTAAATGGAGTTTTCAACAAATGCATGTGGTTTTACCAAAATGAGGAGGGCAAACTATAACATGTACTGATAGTGATAGCCATGGAGTGAGACATGGAAATAAAAGCAACTGTGACAAAAAATCATGTGCAGTTCCATGTTAGCTCAGATAAGAAAATGTGGACTAAAAGGAAATATTTTCAGAAGAAGATGGAACTTGTACGGAGGAGTAGGCTAGGGATACTTGAGGCCTTTCATTGGCTTCTTACTTGTGACATTTTTGTATAGGTATGTTGATGTGGTGAAGGATCTGATCCACAAAAAATTTAAGAACAAGTTCACTGAAAAAGACATGATATTGATTGAAACAATGAAGAAGAATCTTATAGTGATTTATGGAGATTAGGACCTTTAGAATAGACGAATAAAGGGTATAAGAAAGAATATGCCAGCTGATTATGGTAAATCACAGTGTTATCAAGGTTGAAGGTGCACTCTAAGCTCTAGAACCATTATATTCCCCAAGATGCAAGGCACAAAAGAAAAAGCACTCGCCTAGTGAAGTAAGGCTTGATATTTATATTTGTGTTTTTGTATTTGTTCATGTATAAAATAAGCGTAAGATGTATAAATTTGATAATAAAATATAAAATATGGTTTAGTTTATCTTTCAAAACATGAATATTTCACCCCTTCCGTTAGCCAATAATAATGTTCTTCTTATAGTCTTGTTTGACATTAGGTACTCTAAATTGATTAGTTTAATATTGCCCTTTTTAGGGGCTATTAAAGGTATAATTATTGAAAAAAATAAATAAATAAAAATTAAAGAAATTAAGGAGAACTTCAGTCTTGAAATGTTCCTTGTCCGAAAGGGTCAAAGTCACAACATTTGGTCAACCACTAATTTAAGTTGGATTTCCGGTACCCATCCGGAATAAAGAAAGACTGGATGTGCACCTTGTGAAATGGTTACTGATTCATGGTTTGATAATTAGTTGAGCTTGATTTGTCCACTCTTGGACCTTGACTGTTGGTGATCTGTGTAAATAGTAGCCTAATCATCAAGTCATGCTTAGGTTGTGGCTTCATACTCTTCTTTTCATTTTCCCAACTGAATTGAGTATCAGAAGCTTTAACTTATTGTTGACAGGTCTTTCACTCAAAAACACATCCTATGAAATCAATATATTGCCCTTTTTGATGTTTTTCCCATATTTGACTACTAAATATATAATAGTCAAGCTCAAGAAACATGGAATCAATTCAATCACAAATGAGGTTTCAGTGGAATCTAGGCCATTTGCTTTTCAATCTTAGTCTTTTTTCTTTTTTTCCCGGGGTGTGACCTCAGACTTTAGCCAAGCTCGTTTTGAACTTTAGCATTATCTGAGCATTTGTTGCTCAATATAATCAATGACAAGCTTATCTTCTTGATTTTTTTAGGTGCTATAAACTTATTTTTTGAACTCAATGTCTTCACATGCTTACTTGCATATAATGTTCCTTTTTTTTTCCTGCTTAAAACTCCTCAAACAATTAATTTTGCTCAACTTTAATTTATTTCTCCTGACTGCATAGAGGAAAAGGAATCTTACCTTTCAGCTTCAATCATGCAGATTCATTTTTGGGGGATTTTGTAAAACAGAATTTGCTTCCTCTGGTGGTGCCCTTTAACTACGAGACATTGAAGCTATTGAAAGATGAGGAGAGGAAAATTGTCCTGACAATCTTAAATGATGAGAATGAAGACCAATCACAGAACTTGATCAAGTTATTGAAGGCTGCTGCATCTGCAAATCCTGATTTGGTATTTAGTTATGTTGGGGTTGAGCAATGGGAAGACTTTGCTGATAAATTTGACGCCAACCAGAAGACAAAGTTGCCAAAAATGATTGTTTGGAACGGAAATGAGGAGTACTTTTCGGTAAGTATTAATTCTGAAGTATTTTATCTTTAATTCTGTCGCAAAAATGGTGCCTCTAATGATAGTCGGTAGTTGTTTCTGTACTTGATTTTAGCATAATTTATCATCAGTGCACATGACAATATTAATGTTATTCCAGCGTATGATCATTTGTCATGCCCAACTTAATTATCATTAGCTGCAGGTAGTTATGTCAACTGGTCCAATTAGGTTGGTTTCATGTTGGGTCCAATTAATTTGATTGTAAAATTTTCGAATCATTTTGGGTTTGGGTCATTTCAAGCTTTGTTTATTATGGGATCAAATTAGTTTTGGGATAGCTTGATGTATCATTTGGTACCCAAGTTTGACACATTTTTCTAATTTGGTACCTGAGTTGTTTTTGGTCCAATGTGATACTTGTACTTGGTAAAAGTTATATATTTTGGTATACAAAGTATTGGTATTAATAAAAAATATGACTTTATAGTTAATAAAATTAAATTATATTTATACCAAGTCCATTTAATCCCTTGCACTTTATCTAGTTATAACGTTTTTGGTACTGGATCATGCATTTATGCTAGTATGTTTTTCCGATGGAGAAAGCAACTGCAACAGCACTCTAAGTTGATATATATGTTATTAAGTATTTTTATAATTCTTTGACATTATTAACCTCTTTTCTTCAACCTTTCTTTAGTATTGGATCTGTTAGCAAGTGTGAGGAAATGAAAGTGGGAGCAATAATTGAAGCAAGAGCATGCAAGTGTAAAAGATCAAAATCTAAAAATTCCTAGGTGTAATATGCATTTTTATGATATGCATGTTGCAATGAAATTTTAGTATTGAGAATGGACCTTGATCTTTCTCTTAACTTCATAAGCTAGGATTATTAATTCTTCGATTGCAGTGGCAAATGCACTTGAACACATAGACCTAGATGCATGTATGTGTATGTAGAAGCTAGGAGTAGTCCATATGATAACTATGTACTTGTCTTTAAAGGTTTTTCTTGTCATTGATGCCTCTGCTTCCAAACACTAATCACTGTTTCTTGAGTTCTTGTACATTATCCCTGTATCTTTGAACCCATGAAATTGTCTTGATGCTAATAAGAGCCGGAGATTATTTCATTATTTTTTTCTATGATGGTTGATCATGTTCATGCAGTAAAATCAATAAGGTTGCTGACCTTGGCGGTTTCTTCCTTGATATTACATGTATATATATATTGTATCATAAGACTAAAGGCATTTGCTGACCTAGATTTTGTTGGTATGAAAGGTTATTGGTGTTGAAAGCCTTGATGCTGAAGATCAGGGGACCCAAATCTCACGATTCCTAGAAGGATATAGAGAAGGAAGAACAGAAAGGAAAACAGTTAAAGGGCCATCATTTATGGACTTCATCCATTCATTAGTTGGTATCAGAACTGTGTACATACTCGTCTTTATCGTTGCTATGATGATGCTTATACAAAGCATTGGGAAAGAAGACGATATGCCCAGGGTTGGCAGCCAGGATGCAGTTGATCATGCTGGGAGCTCTGAGGCTGAAAGCAGTCGGTACGGACTTGAGAAGAAAGAAGATTAAGGCGAGGTATCTTCCTGGTTGAGATACAGCAACGAAAACACAGTGAGTTACAGAATAGAGGTGCAGAAGGGTGAATGAAATCTAATTAACAATTCTGTGTTGAAGCTGATGATCCCAGCTTTCTTGACGTGTATCTTTTCTATATGCTCAATGATGGCAATCTTGCTTTAAGAAATCAAAGTATTCTAGACTTGTACTTTGTTGTATTATGGAGATTCATTGTTTTTCTCTAACATTGTTATTATGTTCAATGGTGTTTTCCCTCCATGATTTCCCATACCTTGTAGTTTTTGTTCGCTAACGTACAATTCGTTTTTTTTTTTTTTTTTTAGTTTCAGTCTAGTTTTGGCACGGGAAGTGCACAAAGTATGCTTTTACGTGTTAGAATTTATTTATTTATTTTAAAATATGTTGGATGTGATTTTTTAAAGAGAAATTAGATAAAACACTTTATTTTTTTTGCAGTGATGTAAAAATCGGACGAGGTTCAATATATTATAAATTATTAAAAACTTGTAAAAGTATAATAATATAAAAGTTATATAAAATTTTAAAAATCATGTAATAGAAAGAATTCAAAATGTAAGTATAGAATGAGTTTGGACAAATGGATATCTAAATTTATTGGCATTTATAGAGAGTTTTTTTGGGTAAGGTGAGGAGATGTAACACTTTGATATCCAACATGTTGTCGGGCCCAAGTTACGGGATGTTATATTCGTTGCCAGAGCAACTACAAACAATTACATTCAATTTAGAATTATTAAATATCCAAATATGAGTAATACACGCGTTTAATATGATATATAGTTATTTCTGAGTGTTATATGAGCTTACAAAAGCTCTTTTGCTAACCCGAGATCGAATTAGAACTAAATTGTAAAGAATTTAAAATGTCGAGTTGGCGTTATGACTTTTGGGATTCCTTGTCGCGACGTAACATACTAACTTGGTCTCGTCGCGACGTGATCGTCTGTTTCTAAATGGTCAAAATTTGGCACCTTCTTGCAATCACCTAAACATTTCAAACACATTTGCAATTATAATTTTAGTTAAATACACACATCTAATGAGTTCAATTCTATGCCGAATTACCTTTTATACATATATACTTTATATCCATCTCAACAATTTCATCTAAGTACACTATCCAATTCATCATACTAACCTTTGGACTACTTAGCATATACGCACATGTATATAGATAAATTACCATATAAACTAATAGCTTACCACAATTTATACCTAACCAAATGTTGTGACAATCTCAATTTCATACATCTAAACATATGACTATTTCCAAAATACCAATTCCAACTCCAAAAGTTCACATGATCACATATTGTACCAAAAACTGGCTCAACTTAAGTACATGCCATATAACGAGCAAAAAGAGACTATACAAACATTGTTGAGTCAGAGATCGCTTCTTGGATGCTGAAATCACTTCTTGAGACCTTTACATGTACCTAAACCTGTGCATGGGAAAACAAACCGTACTCTAAGCAATAATGCTCATTGATATTTTCATGATTCAAGTTAATATAATACGAATTCAATCAATTGCACTCAGTGAATCTATAATTCTAATATCAATCCTTTCATATACAATTCATGCTAATCCTCATTTACATATCAACATATATATGTCATAAAGTGCACCACCTATGTCAAATGGATCAATTATACATTGTCTCATAAGAACTATATAAACATATCATACCAATGTCATTAGTGTTTATATTTCCTTTCAATATAACACACATTCAATCATATCCATTTTTCATTACCGAACCAAATCAATTCATTAGCTAACTTTCCAAATCGGCCCTCAGACTCGTTTAACCGGTTTGCATGATCTTTCACATATTGCTGATAATCATTTATCGTGCCTCATCGGAACGTCTGAAGTAAACAGATTGTGCCTATCACTCATCGAAAGTCCATAGGAAAATGCGCCCGGCGCTCATCGACATATAGTAGAAGTAACCCATACTCAATCTATCCTATGGCATGTCAACTATATCCAACTCTGCTTGAACAGATAATGGGGTAACCAATTTTCCAATTTTATTATATAGTTCCATTCACAGTCTCTCATTCTCAATTCATCATCAACTTCACTATTTCAACATTTAATATAACATATTTTAGCCCAATTCTATATCACATAACATGTATCAATTACTTCATGCAAATTTTTATTTTATTCAATTTAGTCCTCTATCTCGATATTTAATCTCAAACATGGCAATTCCCTTCAAATAATCATTATCAACTCATCTCAATATCATATTATGCAAAATATCACAATATTGCAATAATTAAATTGATCCCAAATCACATAAATACAAACTAAAAGCTTGTGTCACTTGTCGTTGGCTCTCACCTTTCCTTTCTCTCTCAACGGATTAGCATCACCTTTAGCTACGAATAATAATTCAACAATAACACAATATCAAATTTCATATCAAATCACATTCAAATACAAAGCCAAACATATTTTTTAATTTATTCAATTTAGTCCCTAAAATCGGTACAAATATAAATCTGATTTTACATATACTCATTAGGCTCATTAGGGACCCTATAATTTCTATTCCTACAGAAATTTCATAGTAATTTTGCATTTTATTCAATTTGGTCCCTAATGTAGGAAACTAACAATTAAGCTTTACAATTTAGTTGTTTTCATAATCTAAACTTAACTTCTATCAAATTCAAGTCAATATAATCTATTTCTCAATAATGAAAACTTTCAAAAACTTTAATAGTTTTACAAATTGGAACATGGGCTAACTAAATCAAGCTCCCATGACCTTAAATCTATAAAAATGGCAAGAAAAGGACCAAAATTACCTTAATAATAATTGGTAAAATACTTCAAGCTCCAAAAAGGAGTTTTCCCTATTCTTTCTCTTTTGGACGGGTGAAGAAGATGACAAGATCATCTTTCTTTCCACCCAAATGTTATTTATACTAAGATTATTATTTAATTAATGTTAGCTAATTAGGTTTAATTATAATAGTTTAATTATTAATCATTTATCATTGGGATAATTGCTATTTAGGCCCTCGAACCTTTTTATAATTAAAAATCTATAGTAATTGGACTTCTACAATTTTAGAATGCCAAGTTTACCAAAAGGTCCCAAATACAAACTTCTATTTATAGGACTTGAAAAAAGAAGTTAAAAAGGAAAATGATTAATGAAGATGCTAAATTGAAGGGTAGTGGTATTAAAAGGGGTTACCTGAGCATGGGAAAATGAGAAAATGGAGAGTAACTTTTATAGATAATGGTATAATGATGGTATTTTAACAAGAAAGACTTTAAGTGCAAATGCATTGTTTGTTCATTAAAGAAATAAAGAGGAAACACTTGTCTTCCAAAGTACATCTTTTATATCAGCCTCTAAGCCATGCTCTACATGACATCCCAAAAGTAGAACAACCCACGAATCCTGCTAACCTTCCAAAGCTGTTCCCCCCAAAAAAAAAAAAAAAGTCGTCCCCAATATGATGTTGTTCTCACCATAGAGTGCTCCTGCAGAGAAATATAATTTTGGAACTACTATTGATAGAACAGTTAGTTAGTAACAAAAAATAAGTATCTACTGCATCTAGAGAAGTATTTCTTCAAATTCATTCTAAATATTATTAAGAATAATATAAAAATAGTACAAAGGAGTAAAGATTATTAAAATTGTAAATATTAAAATATTAAAAATTAGAAATTTTAAAATTATATTAAAAAACAGTGTTTCTTTTTATCCATACACAAAATGATTTTATGATTATATTTTGTCAAACAATATTTTTATGATTTAATATTTAATATTTTTTATATTTACAGCTAGTTTGCTTTCTGGTGCAGGGTTGTTGTATGTATTAATTAAAATACAATTTATTGATTATAAATATGTTTTTAATATAATTATCCATCATTAATTTAAATATATTTTAAATAACTAATTGAAATTAATAAAGTTTAGGTATTAAATAGTTACAGTAAAACAATCATTATTTAAATTAAATAATATAATGTTAAGATAAATAATATATAATTTTTAAATTTAATTAAATAATTAGAAATAAATTTAAAATAGATACACATATATTAATGATATATGTTTAAATATATTAAATTTATCTATTTAAATACATGTACTGATTTTAAATTTAAGTTAGATAAATAAATTTATCTAGTTATCTTAAATTAACAGTAAATAATGTAAATATTAAGATAAATATTATTTATGTTTATGATAACGTTTACATTATGTTTTATTTTAAGTTTTGAACTATATTTTTAAGTATAAATAAAATAATAATTTAAATTAAATTTTGTACAAAATTTTTATACAAATATACGTTATAGTTATGATATCTTTTATAAAAATATATAAAAATATTAAATTATTACCCAGTCAGAAATAGCAAGTGCGGTGCAAAATCTGTAAAAAAGGGAAAAAATTGCACCATTATAACTAGGGGTGAGTATTCGATCGAGTCGAGTCGAATCGAGTCAAAAATTTTCGAGTTAGTTGAGTTAACAAATCCTATTTTAGCAACCCAACTCAATTTGAATTTTTTTCGAATCGAATCGAATCGAGTCAAAAAATTTCGAGTCAAATCGAGCCGAGTTAACGAATCCTATTATTTATACTTAATGTTGCAATTAGATGGACCGATTATTTAACTAGTAGACGAAGTACAAGATTATTTAACTACATGAACAATATAATGATTTTGTCTCTTAACTTAATAGGTAAACATTTATCAAAACGACGTAGTTTTGCCTTAACTTAATTATTTTGAATTTTAACTTTTAACATTTATCAAAACGACGTAGTTTTATCTTTTCTTATTCGGATTTTCGGATAACTCGAATTGTGTAATTCATATTCGAGTTAAACTGAAAAACTTAATTTTTATTCGAGTTGATCCGAATAACTTGATTAACTCAAATAACTCGAACTATTTAATTCAAAATTTGAAATTTTATCGAGTTTTTGAATCGAATCGGATTTTGCTCACCTAATTATAACAACATATAAATTTATTTTAAATAAAGGTAAAACTAATATTTTATTATATAATTTTAAATTTTAAGCATACAAAAAAATCTTGTGAAAGTCTTACCAAAAATCATAAAAATGTATATGAAAAAATTAATAAATTGAATATTTTTCCAAATGAAATATGAAAATTAATAAAATTACTAAATTGAAATTGAAAAAGAGAGTAGAAATTCATGAAAATTACCAATAAATTTTGGACTTACAATGCAATTAAATTATTCATGCATTTGGAATAAAAAACATGACTAAATAATAAAAAAAAAACCGATTTTTGGTCTCATGAGTTAGAAAATAATAAAAATCCATTCAAGAATCCAAACAATGCGAAGGTAATGGTCAGATTCAAGCCATAGAATGGGAAGTGGCTTTGATAATATATTTGGATATGTAAAGATATTTATAAGAGGCTAGAAGTTAATATAAATAGAATATTAATTTAAAAATTAATCATAGATAATATATAAATAAATAATTATCAATGTAAATTAAGTAGATAAATTAATTTTAATTTTTAATTTATCTAATTAACTATATATTTATTTTAAACATAAAATTCTAAAATAAATATTTTTCTTTATCAATGTTAAGTACGTTTGAGATGAATAGTTAGTTATATAAACAAAATTAATTTTAAAAAAATTTTGATAATTGCAGTCATAAAATTACTTTAAAATATTAATATTAAATGAATTATATTTTTAAAAAAACTACATTGTAAATATTAATTTTTTAATATTAAGAAAAAATACATTGTAACAATATTTACAATTAAAATTTGATAATTGCGGTCATAAAAATTGCTTAATTTTTTCTTTAAAACTTTGGGTAAAAATTAATATATTTAAAAGTATGTTTAAATTATCTTGAAAAATTAGTATTTAAAAATTTTATGTATCCTTAATAATAAAAATAATATTTAAAATATTTTTAAATTACAAGTTTCGAGTAAATTATCTTTAAAATACATAAAATTAAAAATATTTACAATATAATTTTTTCTTAAAATATGTTAATGTATTTAAAAATATTTAAACTACAATTTTTGAATTTTAATTTTTAAGATAATTAAAATATATTAATTTTACCCCAAATTTTTATAATTGTAATTTTTAACCAAATATTTAAATATTAATTTTCCAAGTTCTAAATATTAAATAAAATATCTTTAAAAAGAAAAAAAAAAAAATAAATTAGAAAAAGGGTGATTCATCACTTTTCGTAATATGAGTGCTTATGTAGATTGTTATATTATATATATGATTTTACTTAATTACTTTATTATTTATTTAATTTTTAATATTTATATTTTAAGAAGTTAAATATTTTTATTTCAATTAACGTGGGTTTGACAGCATAAAATGTTTTTATTTTTATTGTGTATTTTCTTAAATAAGTTAAAATAATAAAATTTTAAAATTTATATTAAAAAATATATTTTATATTAACTTTTAGCTATCAAAATTATCTTTAAAAACTATAAAATTAAATAAAAAACACAAATGCACCATTTGTCGCATATATAGCTTATGTACCTTGTTATATATATATATGAGAGTATTTGATACATTAACAATGTATTTTTTACTCCACGAACAGCCTTCAAAAATTGACATGTATCTCTATTTTTTAAAATATTTTATTATACTCCTATTAGACACTTGTCAAACCCCGAGGAGCTTAAAAATTTCACTTGCAATGTACTAAATAATTTCCATATATATATATTTAATAGTTTTCACAAATTATATATTATTCCTAACCTCATTTAGAATGAAGTTAAACAAATTGTTGTCCAAATTCATTCTGGACTTGCATTTTAATTAAATAAAATTCAGTTTTATAATTTTTAAAACTTGAAAAAATTTAAAAGATTTTTATAATATTATAGATAGCATCTAAAAGAATGTTTAGATTCAATTGAAGTCAAATATCTGATTAATCAGATTCATTTTAATCAAGTTTTACTAATCAATGTCAATCAACGATCATGTTGGTCAATCACCTACCTTTTTAACGAAGTAATAGTTTAAATATCAAAATAAGAAGAAAAAAGCACGTATGAAAGTAAAAAATCATATGTAGTTTGAGAGCGAAATCTAAAATAAAATTTTTTTCTTTCTAAAATACAGATAGTAGTAAGGGACCAGATGTTAAGAGCGGAAAACAAGGCAAGTAGTTCACCGGAAAAGTAAAACCAAATGGGCAGGATTAGGCTTTAAGCATTTAGTAGTAAGGGACTGCAGAAACACTGTACAAATAATCCCTCTATTCACGTTACACACATTAACCTCATTTATGTAAAAGCCACAATTTCATTTGGGGAATCAAAGTAACTCACACGAATCTTATGTTACAATGTACACATCTGGTGATAGCAGCAGCATGTTAACATTCTACACAATCACATCCGAAGGAACTCAATAATGCTATCACAACCTATGACTCCATGAAACTCACCTCGTTATCACTCATCTAATTAACAGTCTGGAAGAGATTGAGCAGATGCAAAAGGAGAAAAACTAGCAGCAGACTCGCTATAATGCAGCGGATGCAGTGGGTGACCCGAAGAACTCACTATACTTGGTGATGCGTTGCTTGGGCTTGGAAAATATGGGGAGATGTACCTTGCATTAACAGGCGATATAGAAGGGTAATTCAATGATGCCGGCGAAACCAGATGAGAAGCACAAGATCTTTGAGAAGATGCGTTCCTAAGGTCTACCGAGCTTCGGCTGAAGCTCATAGTATATTGACGATAGGACCTAAGTGATTGCTGAATATATGGATTGCTGGCAACAGAATGAGTATGAGCAACTGATGGAGACCGTGACACTGCTGGGGCAATTTGAATGGCTGATGATGATGCTAATGAAGATCGAACAGATGACAATGCAGAGGACGACATAGTGCTCAGGGTGGATGAAAGCAATGGTGTACTTTCTGATGCAGGTGGATCACCTGTGCTAGTTCTTGCATCACGCTTACAAACAGGGCAAAAAGTTCTCCAAGTTGTAAGCCAGGAATCAACACAAAAGCATGAAACTCTGAAAACAAATGCCAAGAATATTTCAGAGATACGCATATAGAAAATAAACTGCAATAAATTAAAATAAAAGAAAAAAAAATCTAGTAACATGTTGAAGTTTTATACGTAGGCAATAATTTATAGCAAGAGTCTACAATTTGCAACATAATTTGCTGTTCCAAATAAAACTAGGAAGTAAAAAACAAATTGACGTTTCCTTTAAATTTTTCCATGAGCTACAGTTGTTCCGGGGAGGGGCTAATGATGGTACAATTCAATAACCTGTAACTGCAATGTAGTATGTTCCATAAACCAGCTTAACAAGACAATTTTGGATGGAACTTAAAGCAATGTTTCATATTCTTGAAAACCACAACATAAAAGCAATCTAATGCAGAGAAGGTTGATTTTAAACCTCAAACAGTATAGAAAATTGAATGACAACAAGGAAGAAGTTAAGATCTGAGCTTGAAACCAAGGTTCACATAATTCACATGATCTAAAGGCTTTAACCTCAAGCTCCAATCCCAATTAAAGCATAAGAACGGCTAGAAATTCATAAACTTGATATTATTAATTCGAAGAATCTGAAACATATAGATAACTAAAACCTATGAAAGCACCCCATCATAGGGACAACTGAAGTCAGCTTTTAAGAAATCCTACATATAAACTTCCCAAATAATAACTACACACTCAGCAATTTCCAGAAAATCCGAAAACTGACAGGAGAATCTTGAGTCTTAAATTTAAAGAAAACAATCACAGTCAATAACATTTGCTACTTCCTAGCACAAAGGATTCATGAAATTAAAACTTAGATAGCTAGCTATGCCAGCTAGGTAAGAATCTATATTAGTTCAACATCTGGTAAAGTTCAAGATGTGAAGATTTTTTCAGTGCTGATATTGGTTCTTGTTCTTACCCCACCATCGATCACATCCCAAAACTTAACATCCATATCATTGCTCCCCTCCCACAGAAAGAGCTTGTCCTCAAGCTCCAAGTCAAGATAAACATCACAAAAGGTACCTTCCTCAAAGAGTGATTGACATTTGTCTTACACATCCATCAATCATCAATGTAGTCAAATTAAAGGCAACTTTATTAGTTAAACTGACCACTACCAGATAATTCTTCCTTCCCATCAGTAACAGGCAAAGCCGATAGGGGTTGTGGATCCTCACAAACTTTCTCATTTATCAGCACCACTGAGTAAATCTCTTTAAGTTTCTCACCAGCATTCACAATTTTCAATAATAACCCAGCTAAGCTTTCTCGACCAGCAACTCCTATAAACCCAAGCATGTCTTTAATAACAAAAAACTACACTTTTAAACAATAAAAGAACTGACAATTGAGTCTCTATCATCTCCGGTATCTATTTCACAAGGCAATCCGTCAAGTTTAAACACATTAAACTTTTTAGATATAGAGTTGGAGGTTTTTCGGATCGAGTTTGAAGAAAAGGCAAGTTGTTGGATATGAGTTTATAAGGTAAATAAGACAAGCAATGAAGTCAGTTGTGGCTACATGGTTTTTGTCAATATAAGTTTAGAAGGGTTTGATGCATGAGAAATGGAAGAGAGATAGGTAGAGGTTGCCATGGTTTGGTTTGAATCAAAAGGCAATTTTATTAGATAAACCAACCACCATCACACCATTCATCCTTTCCATTAGTAACAGGCGAAACTGATAGGAGCCATGGATCTTCACACACTTATTCTCATTTATCAACACCATTGAATAAATCTCTTTAAGTTTCTTACCAGCATTCACAAATTTCAAAAATAAACCAGCTAAGCTTTCTCGTCCAGCAACTCCCACAAACCCAAGCATGTTTTTAGTAACAAAAAACTACACTTCTTTAACAATAAAAGAACAAACAAATTGGTTTCCTTGATGAATAATCTATTCATTCAATAAAAAAGCTTCATGTTAAAAAATGTCGACAAAGAAGTGGTAGCTTGTGCACCTTGGTGTGATCTACTAGATTGTTTCCATTGAGGGGATCCAAAAGCTTATTGTAAAAACATTATTATCCAGCCCAGCTTTTTGAGACAATTGACATGCTTACAAATGTTATTCATGATGAAGGCTGTCAGATCCTGTCATACAAGAGCAGACCATTGCACAGACCATTAATGCAAATGTCTCTAAAGAAGAAAATATCAAATTGGGGGTGTTGAACCATGAGGAGAGAGCTTTGTCAAGGTATGACTATTGGGTTAAGTATTAGACTGAAATGTAAAACAGATTATCTCCGAACTAGTATAATGATTCAATGGTGAAGCACATTGCCTTGAAGCAGTCGGACCTTATTTCATGCAAAGCCTATGAAATGAGGGAGACTAATAACGTAGTTACTAAGAAGCCAACGAAGCAATGGAATTTTCGAGAGAGTTGGTTTGGTTGTCATCGATTTAGAGGCTTTTATTGTTTCAGCTTTTCAATAGATGCTACTGCTTTAGAAGGTTCTAAGAACTTCATGAAGAGTATATGAGACAGGTATGAGATTCCTATTCATGATCGTCAACCATTTTAGAATGCATTAGTTTTGCTCGACTTACAGTTAAAGAGAATGACAATTTGACCAAAGCAGGCATTGAAAAAGGTTGTCGAGGTTGATGATCCTATGGTTGAAGATGAAAACATTACCACTAGTTGTTGCAAACATCGTGAGTATTATATTATTATTAGTAGTAGTAGCAGTAGAAATTGCCCTATGGTCAACAATAGATGGGCTTAAAGATGTTGCCAATTCTTTACCAAAGGCATTGGCTAGACACGGACATAAGATTATGGTTGTGGCATCTGAATATTTTGATTCTCAAGATACATGAGTTCAAAAGAGTACTATGTGCAGCCATAAAGAAAATAATTCATATGGAGGAACCCAACTGGATATTTCAAAATGCACAATATTGCCTTACAAGGTAGTTATTAAGGTTCCGGGGCATGTTTTATATGGATTCTTTGTTATGAAGATGGAAATCTTGTTTTCATTACTAATGATTGCCGCACTACCTTGTTGCTAGTGTATTTGACAGCATATAAGCAGGACAATGGGTTGATGTCCTTCAATAGACTTGTTTTATCAATAATATTGTTCACCAAGGCAAGGAATCAAGGAAGTGATTCTACTATGTGGATCTACCAAAATACATTACAAACATTTTTTTATTGCTCCATTAGAACATTTCAGCCTTCAGTTTCAGCAATAAGCAAGGCAGTTTTGCTAAAGCTTTGAAGACCATAAACTGAGGAGAAGTGTGGGGAAAAAAATATTCTAGTTATTGGTCAAGGTGGGTTCATTGACAACCACACAATGTTGAAGCTTCTCAATGAAGGTTTTCAAGTATCAATTATAAACAATCTTCATAATTCTGTTACTTGTGTTGTTCTTTGGGTTAAGTTGGGTGCCGAGCTTTCTCAAAAGTTAGCAACGATTTGGTTGATGAGAGGACTAGGGATGACCTTGAGAAGCTTTTCTCTAAGATGAAGTTTGATACTGTCATACACTTTCCTAGCATTCAGGCTATTGTAGAAAGTGTGGGTAATCCTTGTCATTATTTTTTGATTAGCCCTATTGACCTATATGAAATCATGGCCAATATAATTGTGAAAAGATGGTACCATGAGTAGAGGAATTTGACCTGAAGGCCATAAATCTTATGGAAGGAAGAAGTGTTTTCTTGAAGAATTTACACAAGATCTTCAGAAGGTAGAACAGACTGAAGTATTATTTTACTGCAGTACTTCAATCCAGTAGGTTTCCTCGACAATCTCATGCCTCACATACAAGTAGCTCATACCAATGGCATTCTGTCAGGAGTTGCTGCAATAAACTTAGCCAAAAGGCTTGAGAAAGCAGGAAAACTTGTGGTTATGATTTCAAGCTTTGATGAGAGGTGCGTCATTGCTACGACACTTGAGGAATATATGGAACATGAAAAAAGGTGGCAGCAACAATTGATGAGACAAGAACAAGCAATTATGTAGATGCAAAGAAATTTAACTCTTTTAAGAAGGTTTGGTCCATGGATTATAGTGAAAAAGATACATCCATAGTATCCTTTCAGTCAGTCTATAAGGGGTTATTATAGAAAGTGTGGGAGAAGGGAAAGTTATGTGGAGGTAATCGATTCTAATGTTGATCTCATAGAGCAAATACATGAACTGGCATCTTGTTGGTCTACGACATCCCTGGTCATATTCTTACTAGTCTTCTGATGAGTCTACCTAAGGCTGGGCATGAATCCTATGAATCTTCAAGTGTTGTAAGAGACAAAAAGTTAGTGCAAAGTTTGTTTGATGCAGCTTCAAGTTGTCCCTCATCTAGGAAGCTTTCAACCTCCTTTTGTTGATAGCTTCAAGCTCTGACATGGCATGATATTAGTCCTCAAATGGTTCTCTGTTCTTGCAGGTGATTGTCACATTCTATGCCCAATCGGTTAATCCTTGAGGAAAAGATTGTTTTCAACAAGCAGTATTGATACAGGCATAATTGGGTTAGGATGGCAAAGTGCCATATGTTACCGTAACAGTGTGCTTAGGCTAGTTAGTTAATTATCATAGCTGCTCAGGACAAAGTTGTTCTTTTACTATAGTTGTTACTATCTACACATTGTTACAAAATTTTTGCTACTATGAATGCAGGAGGTTATGAAGGCAAAAAAAACTTAAAACTTCTCCTCCACTCAATTATTCTTCTCTCACTTTATTTTCTCTACTTTTGCTTCTTTTCTCTATTTCTTCTTTCTTGAATTCTATCCAGCTTGATTCATGTCAATTACCTCAAGTGTAATAACTACAACCAAAGAAGTCATAGGAAGAATGAAAATCTCAGATCAACTGATTTCCTGGAGCCTAATATCGCTACCTTGAAGAAGATGCTACTTAAGTCTCTAGGGAGGAAACAACAACCAGACAACAAGGGAAACAAGATTTTAGCAAATACTCACCATAAACAAAAGGTTTGTGTTACACTAAGCATGCACTATTATTTACTTAAAAATCTGACTACATTTTAAGGCAAAGATCATATAGTTACATTAGTAATTAACCAAAATGCACATTGTTTAGTACAATAATAGTAATATAAATCTGTTCCTTACATCCCAATTTATCAAAGAGCATATTTCCATCTTTAAATGAATGTAAAGCATATGTATCTCTAGACAGCAAACAAGTAATATAAGCATAAACGTACGTGAGAGCATGTATGCTCACAAATATTCTGTCATTTATAGGTAATTCAGATTTCTTTGAGTGAGATTCAATTTAGGATCTCTACATCCTACATGACGATCAAATTCCAACACTTGGGGAAACTATAAAAAGAACTATTTTCCACCCAAATCTAAATTGAATGGGAAAAAAAATACCCATTAATCACATTTGCAGTAATTAGTTAAGACATACTCTTGTATAAAAACAACAACACCTGAACATGATGATGGAAACTATTGTGAATTCACTGAGATGTAGTACAAGTCAACAATTATACTAAACAGTACATTTGAGCTTTAATTTGGAAATGAGATACTAGTCAGAAAATGTTATTTCATGCAGACTATTGAACTCATAAACAAGTAATTATGAGTATTAGAACGTTTCTAAACCAAATGAACCAAATAGTTTTCATATCCATTTAAAGCAAAAATAGGATATCACATTCAAGCAAATATAATTAGCACATAGAAATAGCAAGCTAAGTCATCCTCTGTGTTGTAAGAAGCTTACTGTGGCGACATGGAAGAATCCTGAGCTTCTCACCCACAGTATAATCTTCAAGACATATCGCACAGGTTATTGAAGTACAATTATCTTCCAAGACAGCAGTGAATATCAAACTAGGCATTGCTTTTACTAAACGCCGGCTCATTCCATGGAATTCACGAACTCGAGAAGACTGTGGGAGTTCTCGCCTAATGCGATGTCTGCGTACAAAGAAACAAGTTGCAAGCACTGCTGACATGGCAAGTAGAGAAATAAAGGAGATGGCCATGATCGACCATGCTGAGTTTTCAAAGCTAGGTATTAGCCACAGTTCCATATCATTAGACCCAGCAAACTTTTTGAGTATTTCACCAGAAGCTTTGGAAACAAAGACAGCATGTATCTTAATGCCAGCTGCATTCCCTGCCACTGTTAAGAAGAAAAGGTATGAGCCCAACTCAGAGGCACCATCTAGAAAATTATGTATTTTTGTTCAAGAATGATGCAGATGACTGAAACAAACAAACATCTTCCACCTAATGAAATATTAAAAATAAAAGGAGAATTTCGGAAAATGAACAGACATATATATAAATGAATAATGGCAGCATATTCATAAACACGGATGAAATAACTGCTGGTAAAGAATTGGTCATTGTCTCTCTTCCTGAAAGCATTCAGAGGCCAACAGAATACCCAACTGTCCTATATAAAACATATATTTAACGCTATTTCAGCACCCTCTCTGTATCATTTTTCAATCTACTCAAGAGAAACAGTATCTTCCAGACAGTTGATTCCAACATTCAAAATTTTACTAGTTGAAGATTGAGTTGACAGGTATAATAGCATTTACAGTTTGACAGATGTAACATGTTTACTCAGCCAGAAGTAAACTTAAACAACTGAAGATATGAGAGTGATGAATTATCCTGGTAAACTGTTTAAACATTATAATATGCATACTGCCTTAAAGAACCACGTGATATACAACTGAGTTTTACATGAATGTCAAAAGTGTAGGAATAAAATGGAAAAAAAGAAAGAATAATTGCAACAATTGTATCCTCAGATCTATAGATTCAAAATTATTCATGCAATTGTATGCATCAGAAACAAAACTAACAATAGAATTTTATATCAGAGATCAGATATTTTAGAGTAGAGTAAGATGAAAGCTCTATTTATATAAAAAGCGATATCTACTAGAGAGAATGGACTAAAGGGACTCTATGAATCTTATTTATCCAAGTACATCTTTATCAGACTTTGCACAACCGTGACTTCAACTATGTCCCTAATAAAGATGACAAACAGATTCTAAACTACTAAAGTTGAGGCCCACAAAGTTACCCATGTTTTTGCAAAGCACAAATATAGTTTAATGATTGCCAATTCACAGTAAATCATCATCCAGAAAATACATCAAATATGAATATGGGAGAATGCTTACGGTCAAAAAGTCTGAAAGGGTTAACAAAAGGTGAGTAATTCAACCAATTCAATCAAGATTTAGAGCCAAATACTGTCAAAAGGCAATTCAAAGGGTCCAAAGTTGATGATAGCTTTTTGTTATAAGTGATAATTCTATTTCTCTTAGTAAATCCTGTTAAAAGGTGTCAAAAAACTTTTTTTGACAACAAAAAAAGTTTAATTCATGCATTTTCATGGTGTTACAATCATAATCATTAGAAAGCCAAGTTCACCAAAATGTACACAAACATTCAATTGCAACAATTGATATGGAAAGGTGTTTTTCAAAGAAGTAGGGCAGTACTTGCAACCAAGACACCATCATCATCATTGTCATAGACAATAGCGGCTTCAAATCCTCCCTTTTGCACTCTCCTTACTTTCTCTTCAAAACTACACCCTCCTCTAATAACCAATGCAAATGGGGACGAACCATTTGAAAGTTCATCAACTTTAATACTCAAGTCTGAACAGGCATCAAGAGGATTTGCCAAATGTAATACTCCGCATTCCCCTGACCCTTTAATTGCCGGAGCTGCAAATTACCAACCAAAAGAAAAAACAGTTATATTTCAACACCAATATGCTTCTATTTCTCACTTCAATCAAACACTTTCAATTTCTCATTTTGTGCACAGTTTATAATTAGCAACAAAATAAATAACATATGCAACAAATTAAATATGCTGGCTCAAAGAGGGGAAAATCCAATTTTGACATCTCAGAAGACCTAAAAGATCAAAATTTCTTCAATTTTCCCACACTTGCTCAAGAACCAATAAAGAAAATTGCTGAGAATAAAGAGCTTACCAAAATTAGCTTCAATATCATCGAAAGAGAGGGTAACGTTGTTACCAATCAAAACCACACTGGCAGACGTCATCCAGAAAACACTCGAGAAACAGAGAAACCATAATAACAATAATAAAACAACAAGTCGATTCATCTTCATCCGAAAACTGAAAATTTAAAAACCCAAAAGAAATTCGATTGAAAAAGAAAACCCTAGCTCTCTGTGGAACGAAAGAGATTTGATTGCGATGAGGGCCTTAGAAGGAAATAGATACATCAGCTTCCATTACCGCGAAGAAAAGAAAGAGAAACAAATATCCGAATCTCTAGATACTGCTTTCAAAGTTGGATATAGTTTTAATCTGCTGATGATAGTGATTTCCTATTTCAACAGATATTTTTTAAAGCTTGTTCGCAATTTGTTTCAACACAATACGGTCTCAGAAATGAAATGAAAATCTCATTTTGTTCGTTCCAATCCAAATTCATACTTTATTTTTATTATTTTTAATTTTGCTGATAAAGCTGTTTAGGTCAATCAGTTTTGTATTTTTGTGTGGATAATTGATTGCTTTTAATTTTTTTTCTATTTTCTTTGACGGCCAAAGTAGAAACCTATATTACTCCAATTTTAACCAAGTATTTAATGTCACTCTATTCATGCCCACGTCATCAATTTTATTTTTATTTAAATATTCAAAATAATTAAACCTTTAAACATTGGTAAATAAAATTAATTAAACCTTTCACAAAAAAAAAAAAAAAATGTATGCTTTTAAAAGTTAAATTTAAAGGATAACTTTTGTGTTTCATTGTTAAAATATTGCCAGGATCATTAATAGCTGTTAAGCATATTGTTATGTTACTAATATGACGCTTCATGTTAGACTATCGTCAGTAGAAAAATAAAAGAAATATTTTAATTATTTTAAAATTTTAAGTTTAGTATGAATCTACACAATTTTATTGGCCAAGTTCATTCTTGATATAAATTTTAAATTATAAAAAATTAAAAAAAGTAAGACATTATTAAAATTATAAAACTTACATTTCGTTTCTACTAATATAACATTGCGAATCAAAATTTGTTGATGTGGACCACCGTATCAACAATCATTAATGGTGATATTAGTGGTTAAAGGGCTTAATTGAGTGTATTTTTTACGAATGAATTAATTAATTTTTAGTCAAAATTTTGGTACTTATCTATCCCTTAAACCTATAGTTAAAATGTATTAATATAACAAAATAGTATTCTTGATATTTTAAAATTTAATAATACATCATAATAGAAATCTAAGCAGAATACATAATTAAATAATAATTGTAGTGATTTAATCATTTTGGTATTATTATCTAATTAAATGGGTAAATGAATATTATTTATAATTATATGTTAAAAACAGATAACTACGTAACCTTTATATCAGTCAAAAATAAAGGTACGTTCTTATATTCATTATTGACTTTCACAATATATTCATTATTGACTTTCATAAGCAAAAATGGAATTTAAAATCTTAAATGTAAATTTACTAAAACATAAATGATAAATATAAATTTTAAAAAATTGTTCGAAAAGAATCTAATAAAATATGATTCAAATTAAAATGAAATTAGTTGAAAATAATAAAGAATTGATATTCTCATATTTTTGCTCTTGAACTTATATTTTTCATTTGAAGATTAAATAATTATATAATATTTTTGAATAATTAGATAATTTGTTCTGTAAGCAATCAAAAAAGCCTCTTGTATTGCACAACTAAGCTTTCGAGGGGGAAATTTAGTGGGAGAGTGATTTAGTTTTTATACAATTGTGAGTGTTAGACCAATGTTAATATTTACATTATTGGTTGTATTGTGAGAAATATAGTAGATATTTGCTCTAGGCAAGGTGTTGCAAACTTAGATAGAGGTCAATTTATGTAAATAATCTCGATGTTCTTTTTATTATTTTTGCACTTTTATTTTGTGGTTAAAATTATAGTCACAACTCCTAACACTGTTTTAAATACAGTTTAGGTTTGTCAAGTAAATATCTCTCGTTTTTACGTACTAATTTCTTGAATTGATGCCATATAAAAAAAAAATTGAAAGTAAAACATAGAATAAAATATGTTGGTGTGATCAAGCTGAGATGCTTGAACATATTCTTTTATATTGTCCGAATGTTAAGCCACTTTGGGATTCTATACATATTGGTGTGATCGGGCCGGGGCGATCCACGAATTTTTGGCCGAAGGCGGCCTGAAAAAATGGGCCCCTAACGCACTTCTTCTTTAAAATACCAATTCATATAAAAAGATATAACAATTCATTACATCCCATATAAATTTAAAAAATATATATGAAAGATGTCGTAACCATTTTTTTGAAAACGAAAAAGGGTTCGACGTTGGGTTTTAAAAATGAAAAAAAGCGGAGTCGCCACCGACCTTTAGTTGGTGTGATCGGATCACCTTTATTTTAATAAAACATTTTGTTTTACTAAAGCAGTGTTTTTGGTCTGCGAAGTTTTGAAAATCGGGTTCGGAGTCGATTACATGCGAGGAAGGTTAGCACCTCGTCGCCCAAAATTGGTACCAAAATGATTAATTAGTGTCTTAATGTCGGAAGTTTGAAAGGGTTTTAAAATACGGGTCTTTTAAAAGGTATTGGTATTTTGAGATATCTTTGTTCGAGAGAATCTGAACATCACATCCAAGACGTTAGGACATGATATTCTAAACCTTCGTAATCAAAACTATCTCATGATTTTATGAAGTTTACCAAAAGGATGTTCGATTATTTAGTCAAGCGAAAAATCGTAACCCAGCACGTTAGGGCACTACTCCCCGAGTCCCTAAATACAAAACATTGCCTTTATTTCAAAATCTTTAAGTGGAGTATAGTAATTTTACAAAACGCATCGTATAGGATTGAATTTAAGAAAAAGGCTTGAGTCAAAATTTGAGATTTCTTTCTCCCGAAAAGATATAAACGTCACATCCAGCACGTTAGGACACGATGTTTTAATCTCTCGTAATCAAAGCCATCTCGTGATTCATGAAACTTCGTAAAAAGGATGTTAAGTTATTTAGTTAAACGGAAAATCGCAACCCAGCACGTTAGGGCACCATTTTCCGAATTTCTAAATACAAAACATTGCCTTATTTTAAAATCTTTAAGTGGAAATACGATGATTTTACACAAGGTGTTTTGTTTAATAATATAGTGCAAAACGAATAAAACAAGTATAGATGTGGATGTAATAAAACAAATAATAATAATGTGGTAATAGTAATAATGATAATAATAGTAATGACAAAGTAGTAATGGAAATAGAAAAAATACATAACAAATAAATAATACAAGAAATAATAATAACAAAGTATAAGGATGATATTTGAAATGAAAATGAAATAATGATGACAATATGTAAAAAAAAAATGATTATTGCAATTAATACATGAAATAATATATATAAAATAAGAAATATATACGTAAAAAATAAAATAATATAATGATAGCAATAATATGGACAAAGTAATAGTAAAATAGATGGCCCTAATAATAAAAACAACAAATAATAGTAAATAAAATAATCGTCTCAACCCTAATAATAATAGATAAATAAAATAATAACACATGCAATCGTTATAATAAATAATAGTAATATAAACAAATAATAGTGAAAATAAAATTCAAATAACAAATAATAATGTGTTATAGTAAATAATAGTAATAGAATCAAATAATAATGAAAATATAATCAAAACAATAAACACTAATAATAATAATAGTAAAGTTAGTGAAATGCATTAATAATAAAATATAAAAATATAATAACGATAATAACAATAATGTAATAACAAAAGACTAAAAATATTGCAAAAGAATTAAAATAGGATTAAATTGCATTAAAATAAAAGTATTGGGGTTAATTGAAATAAAATAAAGGAGAATGGGACTATTTGAAGCAGCGTGAAAGGAGGGGGACCAAAATGGCAATTATTCCTTTCTCCTAAACGCACGCGTTCGGCGTGGACCAAAATGAAAATCGAATAAATTATTGGGCAAGATTTTAAAACATTAAAAATCGATTGTAGAACAATAAAAAAGCGGAAGGGCTAAAACGGCAATTAGCCCTTCAAAAACACGCGGATCCTAGGCGGGTCGGGTCGGTCGGATCGGGTCATGTTCAAAAGACGTCGTTTTGGGGTTAAAGCGACCCCAAAGCAGCGTCGTTTTGTGGGCTATATAAAGCCTAAAACCCCAAAATTTCATTTCTCTGCTGCTTAAAAAAAAATTCTCTTCTCTTTTTTTCTCTGCAGGGGAGGAGAGTCCGGCGGGTTTCCGGTCGTTGACGTCGTCGGTCTCAACCACCGCCCGATGGCGGGAAAAGGTAAAAATTTATTTTTTATTCTTTCCTAATATATGTATATATATATACAGATGTGTCGAAAACAAAAAAAATGACTTGAAAAATAAAAAGAAATCCCCTATTTGCCTCTGTTTTTTTTTATTTTTTGATTGATTGAAAAAAAAAGAGAAAAAAGAACTGATGAAAAACGAAACCTTTTCACTTCCGATTTGCTTGCTGGTTTTTGTTTCTGGTTTTGTTCGGATCTGAAATCTCTATTCCTTTTTTATTGATTTTGGAAAAAAAAAAGAGAGTCCTTACAACCGTTTGTTCTTGGTCTTTTATAACCAAGAAAAACATTACAAAAATCTTTTTCTGTTCATTTTCCTATTTTTCGCTATTTCTTGCCCTGTTGCGTGTTTCCTTCTGTTTTACAGGCTTTGGGCGGTGGAGCAAGTCGGGGATAGGACTGCCGGTCAGTGGCGGTGGTAGATGGCGTCAGAGGCAGGTGGGGGTAGGTGGTCGTGGTTAGGTCTTGTTAGGGTGATTAGGGTTCCCAGAACCCTAATTTTGGATTTTGGGCCATTGGGCCATTGAGTGTAATGGGCTAAGGGATTTTTTAATTTGGGTCTGGGTCTGTTGGGTTTTGGTTGGGTTTGGGCCGGGCAAATGGGTCTGTACAAAAGATACATATTATACTTATAAAAGCATTTCCTTGAGCATTTCTTGATGCAAAGTCATTTATGATCATATCTACATCAATTTTGTCTAACATATTTCTCTCAATAGATAACATTGCTAGACCATTTAATCTCTCTGCGACATTGTCGATCTCAAGTAATTTTTCAATAATTTCAACTTGAAAAACTTCTTTCCGGAAGCTCTTTATTCTGAGCATCGTCAATAGGATCCGATATGCAATGGAAGCGTTAGGATAACAATCGCATTTTGACAAATTCAAGAATATCAATTCTTTGTTATTGACTCATTTGGTAAAGTCATTTGTAACACTTTCATTTCGAATAAAGGTCATCGGCATCAACATCGACAAATTATTATGAGAAAATGTATCTTTGAAGTTATTGCAACAATCTTTTAATCTATTGCTTTCTAAAGACTTCAACCATCTTGAGTCAATTAAAAATCCAAAAACATTTTCAAAAATCTTTAATTGATCAAATCTTTCTTTCAAAGAAGTAATTGCCATATCCACAATCACCAAAAAGTAGTTAACTCTAAAAGATTCCTCAGGTGATTGCAAATCTTCATCATGACCATCCTCACCAAATTGTTTTTTTCTAAAAGTAGGACGTTTAGTTGAAAATTTTAGATCTATATCCATACTAAAAGCAAGATCTTTGGCAACACTAATGCTAGCTTCAAACCATTCTTTTCTATAATTTTCAAAATATAATATTATACCTTCCACTTCTTTCATCGTAGTATCAATGCACGTTGTCTTGGATTGTAACTTTTTACTCACCTTGTTAATTGAAAACAAGATATCATACCAAATAACAATTCCAAGTAAAATTCAAAATTTTGAAGTGCATTAGCCAAACTTTCGCTTCACTTTTCACCTTAGCATCATTACGAAGATTCAGTATAATTTTGACAAAGCTAATATTATCTTGGAAGCATGAAATCTAATAGTTTTAACACTTTTAATTCGACTTTCCCATCGAGTATTCGATAGAGATTTCATGATTTAAAACATTATCACATAAAATTGTCCACCTTTTGGTAGAACTTGCGAATAATGTATATATCGTTACACAATACCAAAAATGAAATAGCTTTTGTACAAGAATGTGCCATATCGAAAAGAGTGAGATTAAGACTATGACAAGCACCGACATATACAAAGCTCTTGGATTTAATTCAAGTAGTCTCTTTGAACACCTTGATGTTTTCCTTTCATATTAGAACCATTATCATATCCTTGGCCTCTCACATTATCAACATTAAGCTCAAGAGATTTTAACGCATTTAATAACTCATTATAAAGCCCCATCCCGGATGTATCATCTATTTTCAAGAACTCTAAAAGTATTCTTCTATTTTTACTTTGTCACTTGACATATTAACGCATCGTATTATTAAAGTCATCTTCTTGATGGCTCACATCGAGTACAATCAAGAATAATAGAAATATTTTGCCTCTTGAATGATTTTCAAAATAGAACTTCTAACACTATGGGCCAATATAGAAATTAGCTCATTTTGAATTTTGTGACCAAGATAATGATAATGCATTTCTTCATTTTTAATGAGTCTAATATGGTCTTGCATTGACAAATCAAATTCAGCAATCATTTCAATTAGGCTCAAAAAATTACCATTATTCTCCTCATAAAGTTTCTCATTTGATCCTCGAAAAGCTAAATTATTCTTACCAAGACATTTAACTACAGCAAGTATTCTCAAGAAAACATGTCTTAAACGTTCTTTCTCTTTTGAGATTCCTTGTTGCAAGTCTTTATCAAGAGTCTGATTAGTCTTCAATCTCACTCTTAATTCAGTCCAAACATTCATGTTAGTCATATGGTCAAAACTATTCTTATGTTCTTTGAGTTTTTCACTCAAGTGTTTCCAATCATTCATACCATCAGTGGCCAAGTAACTCTTTCTATTTATTTTTGTGAATAACTTACAACAAAAACAAAAAACTTTATCTACATGTTTAGAGTAAACTAACCATTTTCTATCGCTAGTCTCTCCATTAATCAACTTTCTAGAAAAATAAGCATCTGAGAAATGCCTAGAATTACCATCTAAGGGAAATTTAAGATTCAATTCCCTTAAAGGCCCTTTTCAACTAAAATATCTCTAGACTTGTTATTAAGGATACCCCAATTTCTAGGATCGTAAATGTCTAAAGGAGGAATAAAATGCGGATCATCCCTAACATCTTCAACATTTGACTCATTTTGTACATCATTAGGGTCATTCACGATGAGCAAATTCCTCATTGATATGATTTGGAGAATTATTATGTTCATTTGGATCAAGTTCAACCACATTGGCATGGTCATAGTCATAATTTAGATCATCCAAATTAATAGCATTATCATTTAAATTTTCATTAAATTGGTCCACCTTGTCTACTTCCACTTCTTGAAGTCTCTCCTATTTTTTCTTAAAAATCTATTAAGAGATCCCTTTGTGATTCTACTAACTCATCTCTTTGTTTTCGTTTCTTTCTTTTCTCACTTCGGACAAATATTTAGGCAACATTATTTAACAATATAACTAATACCTAATAAACTAATATAGGTTAGAACAATGGCTTTTTGTAGCATTTGTAGAATTGAACAAATAATCGACTTAATCCTTAGCGTTCTTAATTTGCAATGATGAGTCAAGGTTCACGCCAATAAAATTGACTAATTAACCAAAGCCAAAACAAATAATCACAATCAAACTACGAGAAAACTAGATCAAATCGTCAATTTTATAAGGAAAAATTCCCAATTCCCAATTAGATATTTTCAAACAAAACTCCTAATTTTTCCCATTCAAAAATCGAAATCTTCAAACCAAAAAATCGAAAATCGAAATTAATAATTCAAAATTAGTTTCGTTTTTCCCGATCCAATCCTTTTCCTTTTCTATTGATCTAATAATTCCAAATTGAACTTATTCAAATACATTTTCATTCAATTTAATCCAAAATATATAAGCGTGCAAATTTACCAATTTGCCCCAACATTACAATGTCTACAATTTAGTCCTTATAGCTCAAAACACAAAATATTAAGAATTTCACCACACCTATTAATGGCGAATATCCCTAGTCCCTATATCAACTCATTTCTTCCATTTTTCTTGCTATTTAGTCCTTTCAACTATTTATTTTAACATCATATTTTAATTCACTTAATTTCATCAAGGGTTCAAGAACAAAATATACTAATCTATCATCTATCATTAATATTTCATCCTTAATCAACAAGAACATCAAGTTTCCTTCAATGGCATCTCATGAAAAATATAACCAAATCACAAATTACAACATGGGCTAAATAAAGCTCACCACAACTATCTCAAAAATGCAAGAATTATCAAAAAATCAAGCTAAATTTTACCTTAATCAAGCTCAAATGTGGCTGAATGAAACTAAGCTTTCCTTTATTTTTTCCTTTGGCTGTGTTTCGAATGTCATTTGAGGAAAAGAATGAAAAGTTCTCATCTTTTTCTCATTTTATTATTATATCAATGATAATTAATTATAATACATAAATATTAAAATATAATAAAAACCTATCAATCACATAGGGAAGTTGGAAGCATGATGATGTCTTCCACGCATGCAATTAATCCTTACAATTTAATAAATTTTTTAAAAAAAATGAACCCCTAATTATTTTTTTTAATAAAACTTAATAAATTTTGTTGGGCCCTGAGCAGGGGCCCACCTGCCCTGCCCCATGGCCGACTCTGGATCAGGCTGAGATGCTTGACCATATTATTTTATATTGTCAGAATGTTAAGCCACTTTTGGGTTCTATACATATTGATGCTCTATTTACTATTCTTACATGTTTTAGCACTGACTATTGTATTGGTTCAGTTTGCTGCTGCAAAGACCAGCTCTTCCTTTGTTTCTGGGTTGTTTGTTACCGGAGGAACATGTTGGTTTGGAAACGTGTTAGACAAAATACGTTAGCAAATAAATACATAAATATAAATAAATATGTATATATAAAATAAAATAGATTAAATAATTTATATTTAAATTATCAGATACAAAAAATCAATAAATAACTTAACGAAAATTAGAAATCGAAAAAAGAATAAGTTTTATTAGATGTTGAGGCCTGTTTTACACAATTTTCTTAAGACAGATTCGGTTGCTCTTACGGTACTTAAAGAAACGTTGGTCGACTGTCTCCCATGATACAATAACACGATGATCAAAACAGTATCACTTCTGCAGTAATCAAAGAACAAACATTGCCTTTTTCTATCACCAAAACGTTAAAAAATATGGAGAGGAAAAAAAGAAGAATTTTGGAGAGCAAAATAAACTTGGTGTGGGGGAGTGTGATTGGCCAAAAAATTCTGAAGAATACTTAGGTTTTTATAGGCATTTAATATGGAGGAATTTTGAAAATATCTATGAATAAAGATACAAAATTTGTGTTAAAGGAATTAAATCAAATTGATTAGAATCAAATAAAATCAAGATAATTTAAATATATACATATAAAAATGTTAAATTGAAAATTTTAATAGAAACTATCAATGATTTTAAATTGAAAAAGTAAAACTTTTAATCTTTCACGAAAAGTTGATGATGGATAATATTAGTGGATTATCATATGTTATTCTCAACTATTTTGAGAACTCTTTGAGGCAACATTTTTTAGCACTCCAGAATTTGAGGCACAAACTAACTTTGTGATCTTTCGATTATAATAATTTTTATAAACTATACGTATAACCTTCCAACTCCTAAAACTCTCGTGAATTTATAAAGTATTTTGTAACTTATGGTGATTAAAACTTTATAAATAACGTAAACATATAAGTTTATAGCATCCGGCTGTCATTTTCATCTCTTGTTTTACTACAATATTCTCTAGTCTTATAAGTGAGAACTTATTTTGAACAACCAATAAACACTTGTCTGCCACAACGTTTACTTATTTTGAAAAGAGTAACAGTGGGCCTCCACGTTCATGTATGGTTTGAAACGATTCAAGCCTAATAGAGTTTAATAGTAAGATAAAGCCCAATAAGTCTTAAAACCTTATGAGTGGGACAAACAAAATTAGGTTAATAAAAACTGAGACATTTAAGAAGACGAAGTTAAATTTGGTTTTCAAAACAGCTAGGACTGCTCATCTGCCTAAATTCTTCAGTGGTACGTAACAAAGTAGCTGCACACCTCAACAACACTTAAAGTTGTCTTCAACACAATTATAAACACCAAATGACAAGTCACCTTAATTTTCTTCAACTAAGAAGTGTTAATGTTGCTGACTTTTTAATAGCCGAGAAATTTAACCTTACTCCAAAAAGGATTTCCACCCTTCAGTTCAGGCCCACATTTAACTTCATATGTTTTTCCCTTGAATCTTAGGCTAGCAAGGGGAAGGGGAAGGGGAAGGGGCCCCATGGCCATGATTTAATATTTGTAATATATCTCCGCGCACAGTTTCCTCATGATCTATTCCGTTAGTCCGTCGGCATGGTCGGTTCAGTGTGGCTGCTGCATGCCGGCCGGTCCCTATCACTCATTGTATCCCCCCACGTTTACTTTTTCATCATTATGACGAGAGTGGTATGATAATGTTGTTTCAATGGACGCACCCAACTATTAATAACTTGCAGCTCTCTAGCTTCTCCTGTGAGATTTATACTATAGAATGGGAAGTCAACATCCTTTTTAATGATTAATCCAACACTATCTTAAAGAGTTCTAAGAGTGCGAATTACCTATTCAAAATGTTATGCATTTAGAAGAAGAAGATCAAAATTTTGATATATTTATACTTAATTATTATTTTGTGAAGTCGATTACAAGTAAGGTGCAGGACCACGAAGGCGCCTCTAATTATCAACTTTTTCTTTTCTCTTTTGTACCATTAATTTTTGGGAATTATTGAAATCAATTTGCTCTCATGCTTTTCTTCTATTACTAGTTTTCAAAATCAGGTGTTTTTTTTTTACTACTATTTAATAAAGGGATAATATATATATATATATATATATATATATCTCTTCAACTCGGAAAATCGGTTTATTTTGGCCCATTTTAACACTTGAACTTGACAATTAAATCTACTTTGGTTCCTTAATTTTAAAAACATAAAAGTTTGATGATGTAACACACTTGAAAAATTATCAGGTGATGATATGGTTCAATATCCGAGTGTCACATTTAATTTTTTAATAACAAAATCGATGGTTGAATAGGCTAAACCACCAATTTTCCAATTCAGCCAATTCTATTAGTTGGACCTCTGGGCCAACAATAATTAAATAAATAATTAAAAAATCTAAAAATCTATAAAAGAGTAAAAAATAATATTAAACTGATCCAACCTATACAATTGATTTTTTTCTTGTTTTTATTTTTACTAATTTCAAATAATTATTTAGTCAATTGGTTCAACTTTTTTGTTTGGACCATTATATCAATCAGTTCTCAATCTATCCGATCTGGTCTAATTTCAATAACACTAGTCACATCATTAAATCTTGATAGAATTCAAGTTCAGGAACCAAAATGGATTTAGTTACCAAGTTGAGGGCTAAAAATATATAATCCCTTCAACCAAATATTCTTATTTAATGTAATAATAACCACTATTAAAGAGAATTAAAATATATATAATATTCTAAAAGTAAAGGAATTTTAAATTATATTTTAAATAATTATACAAAATTCAAAAATTATAGTTTTATTATATAATAGTTTCATTTAATAAGTGACAATTGCGATTGTATATTTTAAATATATTTTTATTTCAAAATAAAAAAATTATAAATTAAAAGGTATATTCGAATTACTTTAAAATTTTATGAATTTTATTCAAAATCTACTATGTGAATATCTTAAAATTTTCTAGTTTTCTAATATTTTCTTTTGAAAGTAAAACAAATTTATTTATTTAAAATAAAATTATATTTAGACCAAATTTTTTAAAAAATCGAACTTCCTGCAAACAATAAAATAAATACTAATAATATTTTTAAATATTTACATATTCTCAGTTATGATCCTTTTCTTTAATAGACCATCCTCTTCATCATATTCAATTAATGAAGGTTATTGTTTTTTTACTTATTTAACTTGTGAAGCAATTGATAGTAATTTGACTAATTTTAGATAATTTTACATTTGTATTATTAAATTAGACTAATTTTTTTATGTGTTCTTATCTAATGTAGGTTTGAAAAGGCAAAAGAAAGAATCGCTTGACATAAGGAGATTTTGGTTCCAATAGAAAATGTCCCCACCCCAACAAAGCAGGCAGACAACTCTTTGCTCCAGCAAAAGAATGTTTCACCCCAAGAAAAGCAAATAGACAACTTTTCGCTCCAACAAAAATATTTTCTATTGGAGTGGCGCTATACATTATAGTTTTTTAAAAGTTACAATTTTTAGGGATTATAAAGGAAAAAAAAAAAGAAAACAAAAAAGGGGAGAGAAAAGGAAAAAGTGGAATCGCACAAGCTTTCACGCATCATGAATAGACGGATTTTAATGAAATGACAAAGTTCCTCCATCGTTTTTTCTTCTTATTTCATTTTCTTATGTCTAGTTATTCTGTCAATTTTAAGATGTTTTTTAAATTCTTCATGAACTAAATTCTCTTTTCTGGGGTTACAATGGATTTTATGTTTAGTTAATTGAATGTTTTCTATTTCTATCTCTTTTAATTGTTGGTAGAGTCTTGTTCTTCTTTGATAATAGCCTGATCAACTATTAATCCAACAAAACCTAAAGAAATAGAAAGAGGACTTTTTATTTTAGGTCTAGAATGAATAACTAGATGGGTCAATCCGTAATTCATAATTAGGATATGAATATACTTGATTACCTTGGATAGCCATAATAGAGTTCATTCTTAATCAATTTGGTCTATTGGCATAGGAATATAGCTCAGTAGTTAGATTAAATTAGTTCTTTAATTGCTTGAAAAAGAAATAAGGGAATTTTAGTTGCCTAGGTTAATAATCAACTCTATTAGGAATAAATTGGGTGGAGATGGATCAATTAACTAACACATTGGATGAAATTGTAATCCTAAGGTTTTACTACTAATTGATTATTTGATTTAATTTGCATTGTTTATTTTTATTTTCTTTTAAATTAGTTAGAAAATTATATTATTGATTAATTAGGATAGATTTTAGAGTAATTTTTGATGATTGACATTTCGATTAGTAATAGCTCTCCGTGGAATTGATATTTTATACTACTTGTAACGATACATATACTTGTGTGTGCGCTTTTCGATCAATAAATTTTTAGCGCCATTGTCAGGGAGCCAATTGCTAATTTTGTTAACATCAATTTAATTAGTTTTCACCCAGCTCAAATTATTATTTTTTGTTTTCTTGCTACCACTTAATTTGGAAACCGAGAGAACTCTACAAAGACTCAGACGTTTAAGCATTAGTTCCGAGGTTGAATCTTAAGAGTCAATAATGGCTGATCCTAATGGGAATAACAATGGTAATGAGTAGAATAATGCAAAAGTTTCTCCTGCTCCTGGGTCTATTAGGGACTATGGCATACCACATGTCGAAGGGATTCGTAATAGTATTCACTTTCCGATGGTGGAAGCGAACAATTTTGAGATTAAACTAGCAGCCATTCAGATGGTTGAAGCTAATAAGCTTTTTGGTTTTTCTCATGAAGATCCCAACCAATATCTATGGAAGTTCATCAAACTATGAAGTATTTTCAGATTAATGGTGTTTCGGCAAAAATTGTAAAATTAAGGTTGTTTCCATTTATGCTGATTTTGCAAAAATGTTCATGCCTCATTAGAAGATTCACACATAGAAATTGCCTTGAATTGTTCTATGTCAACTCCACTCAATATTGTGTATAAGGCTTTAGAATTTCCATAAGCAACCCTTTTTTCCAAGAGTATATTTGCTTATTTCCTTAGGTCAAGTGGTAACATCAAGGCCAATAATAGAGGGTTGAGTTTGCCCACCTTCAATAGCTTGTCAAACTGCTTCATTGATTGACAAGATTAAATCCCTCATGCGAGCCTTCTAATATTCATAGTTTGATGAACTGATGAGCAACGGGGACTCTAGTAATTGAACTACTTTTTTTTATGGAATCCATAGTTTCAAACCGGACACAGGATATTAATTCTCCAAAAAAATGTTTAACACAAGCGTGCCAAAATATAAAGTAACGATAAGCAGCCGAAAGTTCTCATTAAAGCACTCAAGATGCACAATTCACAAATGCATTACAATAGCTTATTTATAAATTGAGACCGCCGCCTTCTTCAAGTAACTAAGGAGAGAAATCAACATTTAAAATAAAAAAAATTATCAACATAAAATTTCTCTTTTGATTTTCGAAACAAAACCTTCAAGTCTAAGCAAATCCAAATAAACTTTGGGTCTAAGTAAAACTAAGTCAAAGACTTTAAAAGATAAAGCATAAAGTTTGCTTCCCATCAAACACTCCTCCAAGAAAAATAAAAACAAGTGACAAATGCCAACAAAACTCATAACACTGCAACAATACTACCAGCTTAATTGTATGAATTAGATGTGTGGTTTTTTTAATGAGACATTCTGCTTCTTTAAAAAATGTAAAATGTGAATAAAAAGTTTATTATATATGAAAACATTAGTTGTAATAATTAATTAAATATTTTATATTTACCACATTGGTGATATGATGTTAGTTACTATTAATAATTAATTAATTTTGCAACAATACATTAAATCCAAAAATCAGAATCAAATTTTTTAATGTTAATTTAATAATATACTAAATTATAAAATTCTATTCCAACTTATGTTTTTATATTATAATAATTATAAATATAGATTATTGTTATATAAAATGCCTAACCTATGAATAAAGTCCTAAGCCTTAGCTAATAAAATAGAAGTAACATAATGCCAATGAAACCCGCAATTTGCAAGAAGACTAAACTAATAGGAGTCAATGTGATACGGAATTGGTCCGTAAATTTCAAACCCAATTTAATGCAGACTGCAAACAAATAATTTTCCCACCCAAAGAGGGCCTCTTTATGTTTTCTATAGAAACATGCAGGTTCTGTCCTTGAAACAGAAATAATAAAGATAGATTTAGGCCACCATTAAATGCTTGAAAAAGAAAAAGGGTCATAAGCAAGCCGATAATCTGCAGGGTTTAGAGACAAAGTAGATGCTTTTATATGTATTCTAATACACAAGTTAGGATAAAAAAGAGGAGAAGTTGGTGGATTTAATAATGGGCAAGAAAGGGGGCATCAACACACTCTATTCATCATCATTTGGTTTCTGCTTTCAGCACTCTCAAAGTGGCAAAGAGTTGTCAAAAGCCCAAGCTTCCACTTCCACCATCACTTTCATCATTATATATAAAGCTCAAGAAGAGAATATATTTTGACCATCACTACCTCATGTTTCCTGCACTTGGAAACCGTCCCACTTCCACAACCATATATATTCATTTATACACTTGTTTTCCTTTTTATGTAATTTCTTACTCTCTCTTATCCTAATTCTAACTTTAACATTTCATCACATATGAATGATTTATTTATTCATTTTTGATAAAAATATAATTTAATAATTATTAATTATTAAATAAACCCTATACCTTGAAAGCACTGTCTACTGATGTCCATAACCAGAGAAACTCTTTTTTGGGGGAGGTTAAACAGTGGTCCATCAATGGAGATAGTAGAATTTTCAATGATAATTAAGATTGGAAATGTGCATTTTCGGCGGCTTCCTCCAAACTCGGCCATAAAATTCTTCCAAGATCGGTGCTAGTTTCACACAAGGTAATCAATTTAATTAATTACACTCCTTCTAAATTTAAATTTTTTTTTTTTAAATTATTCTTCATAAAATCAATTCAAGAAATTGCATAATTAAAAATGAGTTATTTGAGTTAATTTTGTTAAGGATAATTTAGAAACATAAAATAAAATTTAAATTTTAGAAGAAAATTAATTAATTAATCAAATGGATTTTAATATTATAGTAATAAATCGGTTGGCATTATCAAAGGATTAAATTTTTCAACAATTTATTTAATTGATTTTGAATTTTGAAATATAAAATTTCTAATTGGAAAAAAAAATAGAATTTTTAGTAAGGGTAAACAAGTACATTTTGACAATTTTTCAATGCCTTGTTTTAGTTTTAGTGTTTTTTTATTTTATTTTGCCTATTTTAATGTTAAGTTTTTTTTACCTAGATCAAGACTTAAAAAAATATTTTGTTTTTGGTGGTCAAAATGAAAGAAACCTAAAAGTTAGGTGACTAAAACGAAAACTTGAAAATATTAAATCGTTGCTAGTGATTAAATAAAGTACTTGGAACGAGTGACAGAGAAGTGGGCGCTTCTTTGGCACCAAATCTGGAAATCGAAAACACAAAGAACACATGTATTGTTTTACGCAGTTATTTTCCTATATCTGCGAAGTCTAGCTCAATGAGAAATATTTACTCTCTTCAATAGTTACAACAAGTGAACCTAACCTATCACACATCCCATGATGATTCTCCTCACTTTTGAACCTTGAAGAACAATACTCTCACCACTAAGTTTACCCCTATGAACTTAGCAAGTAAAACCACAACAAAATCAGTTTTACTAACAAATTGCATTCTAAGAAAAGTTTCCTAACTTGAACAACA
Source organism: Gossypium rotundifolium (assembly GCA_025506655.1). Lineage (NCBI taxonomy): Eukaryota > Viridiplantae > Streptophyta > Magnoliopsida > Malvales > Malvaceae > Gossypium > Gossypium rotundifolium. The sequence goes on from CP106730.1 coordinate 112,300,573, forward strand.
TAAGTGCTAAAAACTCACAATACAAAAACCTATACAAGTCTCTCCTTTAAATAGATTTCGTTTCGAGACTTGCTAACATAGAAGATCTATAACAATTCCATTAAAACAATAATATGATAGATTGTTTACAATATAATAATAGAGAATAAAACAGCATGGACTCTTGGCAGCTAATCTCATAAAGTTTCAATCCAATTGAAATGCCCATGTTGCAAAGGATTGTCTCGAGCAATTTAATTCAATCCAATCTTCCATATGAGTTTCCCAAGTAATATGACATTCATTGTTGGGCTCAACATGCTCCAAATGATCAACACAACACATTAAAACCATCTAATAAATTGTCAATACTCAAATATAGAAACTATCACTAAACATGTGAAAAAAATAATGTCGGTAATGACAAATATATCGCAAAGAAAAGAGAAATAAAAAATAAAGAACACGCAGATTTTACGTGGAAACCCTTTCGGGAAAAAAACCAAGGGCAGAGGAGAAGAAAATTCACTATGTCAAATTCGAATCCATTACAAGAGGAATAGAATATGTCTATTTATAGGCTTGTGTAGTAAGATTGAAACTCCTTATTCTAATCAATATCAAATAGATGAAGTTTAATAAGGTTTAAAAAACCTTATTTAAAATAAAATAAAAGAAGTGTAGTTCTATAGGGATTCTTCTTTTATTTTATTTTACCATTGTATTTTATTTAATTAAGGATTCAGGTCACTTAATTCTAACAATCTCCACCTTGACACGAATTCTCAATAAACAAGTTCTTCATCGTGAACTCTCAACGAACAAGTTCTCCACCTCTTCCATAAAACCCCTTAAGGGTTTAACTTCAACAATGAACACCAACCAAGTCTAAGCAATGCTTAAACTTGGTTATAGGAAGTGACTTAGTCATCATATCTGCAGGATTTTCTTAAGTACTAATTTTGCTCACAACAATATCACCACGAGGAATAATATTACGAACAAAATGATACCGAACATCAATGTGTTTTGTTCTCTCATGAAACATTTGATCTTTTGTAAGGAAGATGTCACTCTGACTGTCACAAAATACTGTGCTGATTAAAAGGTCTTCATTGAGCTCACTAAAGAGTCCATTCAACCAAATAGCTTCTTTACAAGCCTCAATAATCGCCATGTACTCAGTTTCAGTGGTAGACAAAGCGACAGTAGTTTGCAAAGTAGCTTTCCAACTGATTGCACAACCTCCGATTGTAAAGACATAACCAGTGAGAGATCTTCTTCTATCAAGGTTTCTAGCAAAATCAGCATCAACATACCCAATGACTCCATCCCTAGTTCTTCCAAACTGTAAGCAAACATCAGTAGTACCTCGTAAGTATCTTAAAATCCACTGAACTGCTTTCCAATGTTCTTTACCGGGATTCGCCATGTATCTGCTAACTACACTAACTGCATATGATAAATTTGGAAGTGAACAAACTATAGCATACATGAGAGATCCCACTGCACTAGAGTATGGAACATGTGACATGTACTCAATCTCATCATCTGATTGTGGAGACAAAGCCGATGAAAGTCTGCAATGGGCTACTAAAGGAGTACTAACAGGCTTAGCACTCTGCATATTGAACCTACAAAAAATTTCTCAATGTACCCCTTCTGACTTAGGTACAAATTACTTGCTTTTCTATCTCTGAGAATCTCCATACCAAGCATCTTCTTTGCTGGTCCCAAATCTTTCATATCAAATTCTTCACTTAGTTGGGCTTTGACTTTTCTTATCTCTCATTTATCTTTTGCTACTATCAACATGTCATCAACATAAAGAACTAGATACACAAAAGAACTATCACTGTTTTTCTTAAAGTAAACACAACTGTCAAAACTGCTTCTTTTAAAATTATGAGAAGTCATAAAAGAATCAAATCTCTTGTACCACTGTCTTGGTGACTGTTTCAAATCGTAAAGGGACTTTTTCAGCAAGCAAACATAGTCCTCCTTTTCTGAGACTGTAAAACCCTCTGGTTGTTGCATGTAAATATCTTCCTCAAGTTCTCACAGTTTTTACATCTAACTGCTCAAGCTCCAAATTATGCATGGCCACAATACCAAGCAAAGCTCGAATCGAACTATGATTCACAACTAGGAGTACACATTTGTGAAGTCCACTCCTGGAATTTGACTGTAACCCTTTGCAACAAGCCTTACTTTATATCTAGGTTCTTCAACTCTTGGAGTCCCTTCTTTCTTTTTGAACACTCATTTACAGCGAACAACCTTTTAGCTTTAGGAAGTTTTACAAGATCCCATGTTCTATTTTTATGAAGTGATTTCATCTCCTCTTGCATAGCAAACATCCACTTTTTGAGTCTTCACAGTTAACCGCCTCAGAATAATTAGACGGCTTTTGGTTTGTATCTATATCTTCGGTCATATTTAAATCATAAGCAACTAGATCAACCTCGGCATACTTCTTTGGAGGTTTAATTTCTCTTCTAGTTCTATTTTTGGCGATAGAGTATTGTGGTGAAGAAGCAACTCTATTCTCAATTTTTGTACTTGCTTGAGGAGTTGACTTTATATTAATCTGATGCTCCACCTACTTTTGATTTTCTTTATTGGAAGAGTCTTTAAGAGATAAGTTAGGTAGCATAGCAGTTTCATCAAAAAAACAACATCTCTACTAATCACAACTTTTCTATTTTCAGGACACCATAACTTATACCCTTTTACACCAGCTTTATAACCAAGAAAAACACATTTAATGGATCTTGGTTCCAATTTTCCATTATCAACATGAGCATATGCAGGACACCCAAAGATCTTTAAATCAGAATAATTAGCAGGATTACCAGACCATACCTCTTGTGGAGTCTTTTTTTCAATGGCAATGGATAGAGATCGGTTGATCAAAAAACATGCAGTCAAAGGCTACTTCGGCCCAAAAAGACTTTGGTAAGTTGGCATTTGACAACATACATCGAACCTTCTCCATGATCGTTCTGTTTATTCGTTCTGCAACACTATTTTGCTGTGGAGTATGGCGAACTGTCAAGTGTCTCACGATCCCTTCTGACTTGCACAGTTTATTAAACTCATCAGAACAAAACTCTAAGCCATTGTCTATGCGGAGGTATTTTATTTATTTCCCCGTTTGTTTTTCAATCATAGTTTTTCAAGACTTAAATACGAAAAACACATCGCTTTTCTGCTTTAGGAAGAATGCCCAAACTTTTCTAGAAAAATCATCAATAAAAGTTAGCATATAATTAGCTCCACCTCTTGAAGGCACTCTTGATGGCCCCTACAGATCAGAATGAATATACTCCAATGTTCCCTTCGTGTTATGGATTCCTCTGGTGAATCGAACTCTCTTTTGCTTCCCAAAAATGCAGTGCTCACAAAACTTCAGTTTACAAATTCCTTGCCCATCAAGAAGTCCTCTTTTGCTCAATTCTGCCATGCCATTCTCATTCATATGCCTTAGGCGCATATGCCAAAGTTTAGTAATATCATCATCTGACAAGGAAGAGGAAGCGATAGCTGCATCACCAATAATAGTAGAACCCTATAAAACATATAACTTGGCAGTCTTTCTCTACCCTTTCATCACAACGAGAGAACCTTTGGAAATCTTCAAAATCCCACTTTCATCTATGTATTTGTACCCTTTTGAATCAAGAGTACTTAACGAAATTAAATTTCTCTTCAATTATGGAACATGTTGTATGTCACTAAGTATTCTAACAACTCCATCAAATATCTTAACTTTAATTGTTCTAACATCTGCGATTTTACACGAAACATTATTTCTCATCAAAACAACACCTTCAAACATTGTTTCGTAATTTGTAAACCAATCTCGATTAGGACACATGTGAAAGGTGCAACTCGAATCAAGTATCCACTCCTCGCTCACTTTAGAATTGTTGACAAAAGCGACTAGAAGTTAACAATCACTGTAGTCTTCTACAACATCAGCTTCACCAGAATTTTCTAGTTGTTTTCCCTTTTGATTCGCAGCCTCCCTTTTAATCTTGTTCTGTAGCTTATAGCACTTAGTTTTAATGTGCCCTTTCTTCTTGTAGAAGTTACAAGTTTTACCTCTGTTTGAAGACTTCAATTTACCCTTAGATTTATCGCGAGGATTCCGTTCCTATTATTAGCATTCCGATCTTGTCTCCCACGAACAATAAGACCCTCTCCCTGAGAGTCGGGTTTAACCACAAGATGCTTCATCTTATCATACGAGGTCAAAGAATCATAAACCTCATCAACTGTGAGAGACTCGCGGTTATATAAAATCGTGTCTCTGAAGGTTGAATAATGCGGGGCAACGAACAAAGTAGAATCAACCCTAGATCTTCCTTATCATACTGAACCTCCATAGCCTCCAAGTTTGAAAGAATTTTTTTGAACACTGTTAAGTGTTCGTGCACAGAAGCACCTTCCTCCAAACGATGAGCATAAAAATGTTGCTTCATATGCAACTTGCTAGTTAGAGTTTTCGACATACATATTTGTTCTAGCATTTTCCATAATGTCGCGGCGGTCTTCTCCTTCATCACATCTTGTAAAATTTCGTTTGACAAATACAGATGTAACTGTGTTAACGTCTTTCGATCCTTACGCTTTTTCTCTTCCTCCGTTAATGTCGAAGGCATCTTATCTACCCCTAGCAGGGCTTCCTCTAAATCCATCTATGTAAGAACTGCCACATCTTTATTTGCCATAACGCAAATCTGGTGTTGCGATCCAACAGCGAAATTTCATACTTTAAAGACGTCATTACCGTGATCGAGATGAAAAAAACCTAGTAGGTTAACTACTAGAGCCAGTTGTTTGTCAATGTTTACTCTGATTGCTTTGGCCTCTACTCATAGTTTGTCCACAAAGTCTTTGATTGAAGTCTATAGAGGCTTTGAGTTCAGTAATGGTTTTGGCTTTCATCCCTTAGGCATAGGAGTAATGCCTTCGCCAGTAGGCACTTCTTGGGTGGAATTTCTTTTTTAGCAGATTGTTTTTCTTTATGATCAGATGCTTCTTGTTTTTCTATCAGATAAGTATTATTTGTATTCTACTAATTCAATTAGGTCTCTTCTATCTCTCCCTATGAATAGATGGCACTGGTAGAACTATTCATACATAAGTTTTCAATATTGTTATTCTACCCGAAAATAGTCAAGCAACAAACGAAGAGGTATTAATGAATGGTTCTCAATTGTATTGATTATTGAAATTTGATGATATTGTGATACCATGAGCTCAATTATTGCATTTCTGAAATAAAATGGACGTATTTCTTATTTATCATGATTGTGTGTACATAATTTTTAAAATTATTTAATATAAAGAAATCTTTATAAGATATTATTATGATCATGATGTGATATGTATGTTACTTAAAATCCTATTATATTGAGTTGTAACGTTATATTATTTAGAAAGAAATATGTGAGTTAAATTATATACAATCGTCAAAACTCACATTGCAATACGCTATAATAAGATAATAATGATTAATGTTATTTTTGTTATGCACACTCAAAATTTATTCTATCGAAGCTTATGTTTTATCGGTCAAATGGGAGAATGTAAGATTTTAGCCAATTTTATGAACCCAATTAAGTCTAAAATCAAATAGCTTGATTTAAAAGGATTAAGTATTTTATTTTAATAGAAATTCAATCCTATTTGTTCATCCGATTACTTGATGGAAGTACAGAATGAAAGGTTGATTATTGTAATTGATCCTGCACAAAACATACACACAAATTGAAGCCTTCATGGTTTACGATTTATTTTATTAAGAGAAAAAGGTCAAGAGGAAGAAATTAATTTATCGCAGTGTTCTTTTTCGTCAAACCCAATGGTCAACTCCATTTCCACATTAGGGAATTCTTATACTTGTGAAATCATATTATTTTAAATATCTTAAAATTATATATTAAAGATATAATTTACATAATATAATATCATAAAGATGTTGCATGAAACATTAAATTTTTATAATAAATAAATATAGTATACTTTAATTAATAAATAAATCTAAACTTGGACATGGTAGGAAATAAAAACTAAGATATAGAAGCAAAAGACTACCTCTATTATTCCCATCCCATGATTTATTTATTGTTACAAACGAAGTTCTTCCAATTTGTTTCTATTGAGATCATTTTAGGAAAGTAATTTTTTTTTCATATCTAAGTCAATTAAATTTTAAAGAAAATAAATATAATTTATTGTATTAGATATTCAAAATTTAAGGAAAGAATCAATTCTAAATTAATTTCTTGTGATATTTGTAATTATTAAAGTTAATTTAGAAAATCATCATTTATGAAGTAATTTTGAGTTAATATATAGTTTGTCCTTTGAATTTGTCTAAAAGTAAGTCAAGATCTCTGATTTTTTTTTGTACCTAATTGGTACCTAAAATTATATTTCGTCACTTAAGTTAGTACCTTCACACTGAGTGCACCATTAGTTTGTGCTGATGTGGCACTGATGGCTAATCTTATTATAGTGACATGTGGCAGTCTCTTAGTATGATATGTATTACATAAATTAAAAATTATTTTAAAAAATATAAATTAATTTAAAAAGTATAATTTTTTTTTTGGATAAGTTTAAGTGGCAATTAGGTACTTTTTGACAAGTTTAAGGGGCAAACTACATGTTAATTCTTAAAAATTTATTATTGTTAACAAATTGGGGGAATGTGTGACGGAATATAAGCTTAGCTACTAGCTAGGTAAAAAAAATGTAGGTACCAATTAAGTATTTTTAGACAAATTTAAGAGATAAACTATATATTAACCCAATTTTTTTATAAAATATTTGAAAAAGATAAATTATTTAAAAGGTGAAAATATAATAGATTGGAAGAGAGTTAAAAGTGAAAATCACTTAAAATATATGAAATATTTTAAAAAGAAAATATATATTAAATGCATGGCACATTTCAAAATTTCAAACATTATTTTTATTTTTTAAAGGCTTTTTTACTAAATTAATATAGAAATAATATTTGTATTACTTTCAAAAAAAATATCAAAATGATATGAGTGGCAAACTATATGTTTTTCTTATAAAAAATTTATCAGAAAAAGTTTGTTTTTAAAAGGCATAAATCAACATAGTTGGTGGCGATTTGGGTAGGTTATGCGAATTTAAAACCTTTAAAAAACATGGTTTTTTTTTTTTTTTTTTTAACTGTAGGTAACAAAAATTCTTACCCAATTCGATATCATCTGCCCAAATCACCATTAACGGGATTGATTTAGGCAGAGATTCTTTGTCTCACAAGTTCTTACATGACCTTTTCCCACCCAACACTTCGACCCCCACTATAAAAAAAACCTACAAAACATTTAAAAAAAAAATCACAAAAAATCCAAAATTACTCCAAATATCGTAACCCACTCTCTAAACCCTAACCCTCTTTTAAATTCTAATTTAATCAAATAATCCTAAACCAATGGTGACAGCCCGAGGCTTGTGTGCCTGGGAGGGCCTTGACAACCCATTGCCCTCTTACCTCAATGGTTAAAACAATTTTTCATGCTCAAATAGCCTGTTCAAATGATTAACCGATAAATTAAGTTAGTATTAATTGAATTATTTGAACTTTTTAATTCTTTAATCGTTAATCGAATTAAAATTTTTTTCAAAAAAAATTAGCCGAACTAAAATATTTTAATTAATTTGGTCGGTTAACCGAATTAACCGAAATTTCTATGTTTTATTTTTTAGTTAAAACAAGTATAATACATAAAAAAAATAAATTTATAATGTTCATTTGATTGGATTAACCGAATTAATCGAACTAGTAATAGCCTAATACATATAATCTATAATATTATTTATTAAGTTTTATTAATTATCTAATTTCAAACCAAGTTAACCATTAACTGAAATTTCAAAAATCTTTAACTGACCTCCAATCGAATTAGACCGATTAACCAAATTATATCGATTTAGTCGGTTAATTTAATTTTAACTAAAGTTTAAACACCTCTACCCCCAACAAACCCGATTTGGGACATGGATTTCGAATTTCCGCTTTTCACCATACATTTAATATCATTTGGGCAAAAAACTCAATAATAAAACTTTTAAATTTTTTTATACAATATTTAAAATTATCTATAATCTCATCCTCAACCATTAAATAAAATAATAAACACGCTTCAAACCGTTCAAATCCACATCCTCCTACATTAATAATAATATCAATACCAATTGAACTAAAATCTAATAAAAAAAACCTTTAATTTTAAATATTATAAATAATATGTATATATATAAGATTAATTCTTTCTTATATAATAACATCGGTAATGATACAAATATGACAATTCTGTCCTTAATGAAAGGAAAGCAGAGAAAAGGGATGCAAAACAAACACAATTATTGAGGCTGCTTTAGCATTTGAGTCACTAAAAGACAATAACCTATACTACTATATATATACCGGCCTTAGGGCCTTTCTTCTTTGACACTGCTCTACGGTTTTTTTATTATTATTGTAAATTGCTCTCTTTATTTAGATTATATAAAAATATTTAAATTTTAACTTTGATTTCTATACCACATTAAAATTTAAGATTTAATCTTTATACTTTATTTATTTATTTTACATAATTTAGTATCTCAATGTTTATAATTTCAATAATTATTTATATAAAAAGTAGGTCCTAAATAATTTTATCACCATCACGTGTGTTCTTTTTCTCGCCTATAAAATAATGATAAAATTTTAGTATTAATCTATCTACTTTGCTAAAATTTAGGATTTAGTCTATATTAATTATTTTAATAAGTATTTGTTGATAATGACAATAGGAATGATCGTAAAGCAATAAGAAAGAAAAATAAAAATACGCAGATTTTACATTGAAAACTCTTATCAAAAAAAATTATGGGTAGAGAAAGAGAAATTCACTAATGTTGAAAAACAACAATACAAGAGGTTTTTGACTACACACATTTTAAGAATTAAACAACCGTGCTATAATTAATGTCAAATAGAAGAAGTATAGTCTTATATGTATTCAACTTGTGTGACATGATTTGTACCACATGGGCTCCGTCCCCGCACCCCGATGCCCGATCGCCCCCACAAATCTCCTATTTTACCTTTTTATTTTATTTCTTTAACAAGTAGGTTGCACCTTAAACTTTTCAAGCCGTATCAAATGGAATTTAAGTCACACTACTCTATAAATATTTAATAAAAAATTGAAGCCGAACAAAAGCGGACACAACATTCTAATATATTAAAATAAAATGGTGATAGAAGTAAGATGTGGATATATCCAAAATTCTAGTTATAATTATTTCAAATGATTATTAAATTTTATTGATTAATCTATTAATTATGTATCTTAAGATGATTTGTTAAAATATATAAATTTATACATATCGAATATAAATATTTTGATTTTCTTTTCCTTTTAACAAATAATAAAAAAGAAGAATGAACGACAATTATTGAGCTGGACATGCTCTGGAAGGACAGATGATGGGGTGAGTGACAAACGTGTAAGTACAACTCCATGGTTTGGACGTGGAAATAAATCATTGTTAATTAAACGTTTAAATATAACTACATGATTTGAATACGAGTTTGAACAACATTTATATATTTAAGTAAGAATTGAGGCGAGTTATAGATAGTTTTAATTATATTAAATAAAAATTTAAATTTAACTAAAAATTAAGAGAAAAAAAAAAAGAAAGAGAGAGATTTTGATTTACATTTTAGAACAAGGGTTTGTTTGTTTCGTGTACATTTTTTTTACAAAATAATATCTAGATGAAAAAATGATACTTTATGATGTTTGGATGATTTTATGTAAAATATTTTTGTTGTTTTGTAAATTTTCTTGAAATCATTTTTAAAAAGATGTTTTGAGTGAAAAAATACAATATTAACAGGATCTGTCATAATTAATTTGAGATCTAAAATTTTGAGAATATAAAACTAATAATATAAAAATGAAGAAAAAGAGAGAGAAGAAAATGACATGAAAAATATATATCAAATTACATAGAATAGATATATATATATAAAGGCATGTTAATGGCATGAAAATAAACTGATGGCATGAAAAATGAAAAAAAGAAGAAGAAAAGTGATCTGATTTTGTAAAAAAAGCAAAAGGGGGAAGAAGGTTAAAAAGGATGTAGCATTAGCATCCCACAACGTGCACCTAAAATGATGTATTGTAGTATCCTACCAAATGATATTTTATTCGTAGTTTATTAAATTTCATTATATTTGGTACATTGGGAAAAAAGAACCTTTATTTCTCACACCAAAAAAGGAGCTACATTTTCTTGGAAAAATATCCTCCAATGCCAAATTTTAACAGTGAAGGTAGCTCAACAACCTGATATGGCTCCATCTATCCCAATACAGAAAACACAGGTCAACATTGGCAAAGGTAAAAAATATTGACAGAAAAACACACAAGTGGTATGGAGAAGAGTCAAATTTGTTGAACATCAGTGTCATTTTCTGAGGTGGGAGTTTTGCTCTCTCACATGGACTAGTGTGATTCCTAAAATACATACATCACATGAAAATACAGCCAGCACAAGTAAATTATTATATCAATGTTTCTAGTAACTCATGATCAAACAGCCCAATTCCTTCATTCATTCATTAAAAAAGACAAAAGCCAGGGGCAACATTTCAGCTTTCTATTCATGTTATATATTACAGACATCATCCATCCTTGTCCTCATATGCAACATAAAACAGAGGAAAATTAAAGAAAGAGAAATTAAGAGCAGCAGAATGTGATCACTGGATCTGTTTAAGTTGAGCGACGAGTAGTAAGTATGCCGTAATTAGCTGTTCTGCTAGACCTTGGCAGATACACTACTGATTCCGAGACAGCACAGGTTCTTTTACAAGAAGAGTAGAGATTAATAAATCCCAACCTGTCACTGATACTCCTTGTTACTTTAACTCCACTCCATAAATTGCTTCCTGATTCTTCATCATTATCATCTTTGCAACATTCCACCATCGCCGCGAAAAATGGATCCTTCCCGCCTGCATTCGATGCTTTTTTCCGGGCTAAAATCTCTTCAAAATTGTTCCTTTTGGAGGTGGACGGAGTGGCCGGGGGAGGTAATGGCAGCAACTTTATGGACCCTTTTTGCTTCTCATCTTCTAGCTTCTTCTTAGGAACCCCTGGCAAATGCTCCCAAGAAAAGGGTACACCGGAAAATCGGAGTGGTGTAGCAGGACTCAGAGGTGAGTCCTCCAGAAAATACAAAGATCCGAGTGAAGATGACGACGAAGAAGAAGGTGTTCGTCGGGAGGAAGGGTATTTGGCTGCCGGAATGATGGTGTCACAATCTTTTGAAGCCATTTGGTCACGGCCACTTTGAGTAGATGAGGAATCCATAGTTTAAGAGAAAGAGAGAGAGGGGGGAGGAGACCAATTTGTGGAGTTATATGATGCCTTTTTATTTATTTATTTGATCTTGTTTGCATATATTTATATTGGTACCGTATTTGTTGCATATAAAAAGTTTCTTCTTTTCTTTAGGTTTATATATATATATATATATATATCAATTTTACTTTTTTTATTTTTAAAATTAAATTGGGTTTCAACCTTATGAAAAAGTCAATTTTGACCATAAGATTTTCAAAAAAATAAAAATAAAAATAAAAATAAAAATACTAACTAAAATGTATATTTTTAAACATTTCATTCCACATGTTAATGTATATATACTTAATGCTAATTTTTCTTAATTTTATGAACCTTATATATATTTTGAATTTTATAATAATTTTAAATTATTTATTAGTATGATATATAATAAAATAATATTATGTCGATATGAAATATGTAATTTTATTTTAAAAAGGGATTTAATTCTTCTTAAAAGATTAATAACTAAATTGAAGTAAAAATGAAATGAAATGAAGAGGTAATATCAAATAAAAAGAGACGGGAACGCAAGGAAATAAAAAAGGAGTAGGGAGAGAATGGTGGTGGTTTATGTAGCTGACCCGAAACATGGGACCCTAAACTGGTGGTAAATCAATATTGTGGTTATTATTGTTTTTTATTGAAAGATGAACCTATATATTTAAGAAATAGTCCCACATACTTAATATTTATTTTGGGAGGTGTCCTTATTATGGTTAGATTGAAATGTGGCCATGGAAATGCAAATGCAACATTAGACTACGTGACAGTCTCAGCCTCCTTACATCATATATGCACAAACCCCTTTTGACATGAAATCCTACCTTCCTTCATTCACACATTTCTTTAATCAAACCACCATACACTAACCATTTATTATCATAAAACATTAATCTAAATTAAAAATAATTTAATTGGATTTCAATATACGTTTATATTTTTTGTTAATTAATTTTTAATTATACAAAATTATATATTAAAATATAATTTTTTAAGTTATACATAAAAAGAATTATATTCTTTAAAATATTTGTTTGTTAATAAATTAAAAGACTGAAAATTTAGTTGTGAATCCAGATTTTGATAGTTCCAACGTGGAGGATTATGGGGTGTTGAATTAATGGAGCAAATTTAAATTCTAATGCGACAGAAAACCTGAAACGGTTGCTGACAATGTCTGCGATTGCTTTCCTTGATCTACTTTTGCAGTACAAATTATTGGTTTTGTTTTCATTGAAAAATAAAATCTAAAGGCATCAATTTACAAAGATGGTGTTTTAAGTCTGAAATGGTAATTTTATTTTAACTCTGCTTTGCATTTAACGATGTCAATCTATAGATTTTGCATCAACCACAAGTTTATTAGAATAAGTTGGATCTATTGGTCAATAATTCACCTTTGGTTTCTATTTTTTAAGTTTCTCATTCATCCACATAATTTTCTTAACTTCATTAATTACATGAGAGCAACATTTGATACATTCATTTTTTTTTTAATTTCGAGTTAATTGAATCGAATTATTTAATTTTTAAATTAAATTTAATAAATAATTTAGTTTTTCAAGTATAAATTGAATTGCATTTTCCAATTCAAATTTTTTTTATGCAAAAACCTCTTGAGTTCCTGACAATTTTAAAAATATGTAAATCTATCTCTCTCAAAATATTTAAAAATTTCAAAATAATCTTCTAAAATTCAAAATATTTATAAAATTTTTTAAAAAATCCAAGATGATAAATTTGAGACCTTAAACAAATAATTATCAAACCAAATTTATCATACTAATCATCTTTATTTTTCTCTTATTTTATTTTTAAAAAATTCAAATATACAAAATGATATTTATATTATTTAATTCGAGTTTCAAAAATTTATTAACTCGACTCAATTTAATTTTAACATGACAAGAAATAAAATTAAACAATACAATATTTAATATGATTTAATAGCTATAGTTTACATCCATGATCTAAAGATATAAAGATTGGTCCATTAAACTTTTACATGAAAAAAATCGACCTACCTTCTTCACAAATATTACTATTCATCACACACACACAAAAAATACAGTTTATACAACTTCACTTCAGTATATTGACTTTCTCTCAGCAATGACAAAATTCCTAAGGACTAAGGTTTCTATTTTAGGCTAGGCAAATTAAAGGGGCACAATTAGGGGCAAAGCCAGAAGAATTTTTTAGGGGGGCCGGATAAAATTTTAATTTTTATAGTTTATATTTTTATAATTTGTAAATGATTAATCAATTTTATAATTTTAGGAGGGCCAAAGTGTAATTTTACCTTTACTAATTTAAAATTTTTAAAAAATTCTAAAGGCCAAAATTATAATTTTACATTTTAGGGGGGCCGGGACCCATGCAAGCCTCCCCTAGCTACGCCCCTGAGCACAATGTATTTTAAAATTTATAAAATTATAAATTAATATATTAATAAAATTATATTTTATTCTCTAAAAAATTCATATTTCAACTTTGTTTTCCTAAAATGATTATTCAGCACACCTTTGGCTTTGCTTAGTTATCCAATGAGGGGCTTGTGCTCATTAAACTCAAAGTCTTTCCTTTGAGTTCAAAAATTCAAAGTCTTTCAAGTTTTTAATCGAATGATTTTTTCTAATATTTTCAAATTCAAGGATTCTTAGAGATTGAATTTTAACTTAAAGAATTAAACACAATATAAAAGTTGAGACTTTTCAACGGGTAGAAATCGAAATCCTATGTGTATCCTCAAATTTTATTTTTAATTATAATCGCCAATATTTCATTAGATATTGAGTTATCTTTGAAACGATTTTTGAATCACATAATTTCAAGGTTTGTAGCTCGAGATAATATCATTTTCATAAAGTTGTACAAATCATATAGGGGTTTGAGATTAACACAAGATTTCAAGGGCTAAAACTTTATGAAACCTTCGTACCCTTTTTTTATTTTTGTGATTCCTACGCCCAAAATTATAGATTTGTGACTTGTTTTTGCAATAGTTCAATATTTTTGAGTTCTATAACTTGAGATATGATCGTTTTCGTAAAGCAATATAATTCTTTATGAGCAATTCGAAATTAATCACAAATTCACATAATTAACTTCTAAATTTGGATCAAAACTCATCCAAGTACTATATTATCGATTATTTATTGTTGTTAAATAACCATGTTGGTTCTAGATTGTATAAAAAAATTGCATCCTTTCCATGTTTTCTAATAGGAAAATCATGAGCTGAACACGCATGCTTCGGACATTTTAATTTCTTGAGTCATTCATAAAATGCTTATCACATTGTCATCAATCTTATGCAATTCTATAATTGTCATACTTGCATACTTTATATGTTCAACTTTTTAGTCTAAGGAGTTGTTATTTGAGAGTCTAGTTAGTCATTTTGCTTGAGAACAAATACAAGTTTAAGTGTGAGAGAATTTTATCGCTATCTAATTAATATATATTTTAGAATCAAATTCACGCTTACTTTATGCTCCTTTTAGGTTTAATGTCGATTTTAGTATTTTAGGTCTAACTGTTATATCTATTTAATTGTAGTTAATTTTGACTATTTTAGTGCTACTACCATTTATCCTTGAGCTAAAATGATGTAGCTTAAATTAGGGCAAATTAATGTTTTGCATCAAGATGTTTTACAAGGAAGGTCATGCATGCATGATGTTCACCTCTATATTTGGAAAAGTCAACCCATTAAGGAAGTCTTGATTTTGGTGAAGTCAGTGATGGAATTCGTGACACAAAGGCATTTTACGTCTTGACATTCGTGCTTAATTTGAAGGCTAAGCGTCCATTTAAGAAATCAATTGAAAGGCATTTTAAGGAAAAAGAGAAGGAAGCAAATGGTCATCTAGTTGTTTAATGAACGGTATTTTAGATCTTTTCCATATCCGGAGTTGACCATTTATATAGCTCTGTTGTCTTAGAAGTGTGGAAACCATTTTTTATATTTTAGAAAATGGGAATCGATTTTAAAAAGAAAATAAAGTCACCATTAATTTTTTTTATTTAAGTGTGATCGAATCACTTATAAAATATTTTATTTTAAAATAATTCAATTTTGGTCTACGAATTCTAAGAAAAACGGGTTCGGGAGTCGATTACGTACGAGGAAGTATTAGTACCCTCGCAACGCCCAAAATTAGTACCTAATTGATTAATTAATGTCCTAATGCCAAAAATTTGAAACGGTTTTAGAATACAATTCCATTTTGAAAAATTTTAAATAACTCGAATTGGATATTGAGATTCTCTTATTTTGAAGGAATAAAATATCACATCCAGCACGTTAACCCTCGATGCCAAGATCCTCTCATGATTTCCAAATTTCATGCATTGAAATTTTTATCAGGATGTTCAATTATTTGGACAAACGAAAAACCAAAACTCAGCACGGTAGGGTACGATTTTTCGGATTTCCAAACATGAAATATTGCCTTTTTTTTAAGAAAACATGGACAAAATTTTAAAAGGATATTTGGTTATTTGGTTGAACGGAAAACCGAAACCAACACGTTAGGGCACGATTTCTCTATTTTCAAACACAAAATATTGCCTTGCCTTGAGAAATTTTTAAATAGGTGATTTTAAAATCGACTCATAATGCATTCATTCGATTTGCTCGGGATAAAAATGAAGTATCTAGTAAAAGTTTAAATAAATTGGAATTTAAATCACAAAACAATACCAAAAAACACAAGTATAGCATCAAACATGAAATAATATATGAACTCAACATTATACAAATGAATGGTATTAGGTAAAACAATTTAAAAAAATAACAAATAATATTAGTAGTAAAAATGAAAAATATTAATGTTAATAATAATGAAAATAATTGTGTTAGTAATAATGACAATAATAATAATAATAATAATAATAATAATAATAATAATAATAATAATAATAATAATAATACATGAAAATAATAATAGAAAACATATAGATAACAATACTAGTAAATACAAAAGTAATAATAATAATAATAATA
Organism: Gossypium rotundifolium; assembly: GCA_025506655.1. NCBI lineage: Eukaryota > Viridiplantae > Streptophyta > Magnoliopsida > Malvales > Malvaceae > Gossypium > Gossypium rotundifolium. Next base: position 112,317,028 of record CP106730.1, read on the forward strand.
TTAAAAATAATTAATTTAATAGCAAAAGGAACAAAAGGGATTAAATTAAACTTAAAATAGGAATTAAAGGGGGAAACTTGCAAATAAATAAAAGAAGAGGGCTCATTTGAATGCTCGAATAACATGGAAGGACTGGATGGGAAAATATCCCGTCCTCCAAAACGGCGCCTCATACTGTAGGACTAAAATGAAAAATGCGCAAAATTACGGGGCCAAATTAAAAGTAAAAAGATTAATTGAAACACGCCTCAAAAGCGGAAGGACCGAGGGTGCAAATTAACCCTCGGTCCAAAACACGCGGATCCTTGGCGGTATGGGTCGGGTCGCGGGTCGGATCTGGGCAAAACGACGCCGTTTAGGCGTTTGGGACTAAGGCTCAAAACGACGTCGTATAACATGCCCTATAAATGTCAAAATTTTGACAAAAAAATTATTTTTTACCCTACTAAAAAAGCGATTTTAAACACTCTCAACCTCCCTCTTCACTCCTCTTAGCCACTTAGAGCGCCATCAGTATTTCTGCCAAGCACCCAATGACTACGATTTAAGACGATCCGCCGTCACGGTGACCAGAGTTCACCGAAAAAAGGCCTCTTGGCTATTTTTCCTCCCTCGGCCCGTTTTCGAGACAAGAAAACCTAAAAATCGAAAGAAAAGGAAGAAAAGCGAGATGCAAAAAAGAAAAACTCTTGACTTTCCGATTCGCAAACGAGGTAAGCAGTTTGTATTTTTTTAAAAAAAGGTTGATATGCTATGCTATACTGAAGATGAATATGCGATATTATACCTAAAAAGCTTTCGATTTGTTGTATTGTATTCGAAATCTCTATGTATTTCTTTCTATCGATTGTATATCTGTATGCGTAAATCAGTGTTTGTAAAACAGTCCAACCCCCTACAGATTTCCTTTGGCCCTTTTATATAGCTGGAAAAAAGAAATAAAATACAAGAGAAAAATTTCTATTTGCTGGCCATTATCTGCTATCTTTGCTGTCTCTTTCTTTTGCTTGCTGTTTTGTTTTCTTGTGCAGGTGTATGACGCATAGTGGAGGCCGAACGGAGAAGTGTACGGAGGTTGTTGACATGGCAAGTACGGAGGCGCGACGCATGTGTAGGGGCTGTAGCCATTGAAGGCATGTGGCGTTGGCTTTGCTGGCTAGGGTTTCTGGCTAGGTTTTTAGATTCTGGGCTTAGTTGGGCATTTGGGTAGTGGTTTGGGCCTCAATTGGGCCTTGTAAAAAAAAAAAAAACTATTAAGTGGACTTTTAATAATATATTTTTATTTGGTTCTTTTTAATAATTTTTGGTTTATTAAATGGGCCCGGACAAATTTGGGCTCGTACAGCTGCCCCTCTTTGCTTATTGTCGTGTAACCGGAATGAAGCAAAGACTTTAAAGAGGGCCAAATGTGCCTAGTCTTGTAAGATCTTGGCTTCTTGGCACTTCTTTTCTTCAAGTAGCCCCATTCCATCCCACTGCGTCTTCAGGGGTATAAGAAATAGTGCTTCTATCCACTCCAATGTAATTTCAGGGAGAAGAGATTTGTAACTTCGATCTACTCCGCTAGAACTTCAAGGAGATAAGAATTGTGGCTCCTATGTAATTTCAGGGATAAAGAATTTGTAGCTTCGACCTACTCCGTTGGAATTTCAAGGAGATGAAACTTCAAGGAAATAAGGATTGATCCTCAATGTAATTTTCAAGGAGGAGGGATTTGTAGCCTCAACTTACTCCACTGGAACTTTGAGGAGATAAGAATTCAGGAGAATAGATTCGTAGTTTCAATCTTCTCTACTGAAACTTCAAGGAAATAAGGATTGATCCTCAATGTAATCTTAGGGAGGATGAATTTGTAGCTTCAACCTACTCCGCTGGAACTTCGAGGAAATAAGAATTCAGGAAGAAGAGATTTGTAGCTTCAATCTTCTCTACTGAAACTATAAAGAAATAAGGATTGATCCTCAATGTAATCTCAGGGAGGAGGGATTTGTAGCTTAAACCTACTCCGCTAGAACTTCGAGGAAATAAAAATTCAGGGAGAAGAGATTCGTAGTTTCAATCTTCTCTACTAAAACTTTAAGGAAATAAGGATTGATCCTCAATGTAATCTTAGGGAGGAGGGATTTGTAGTTTCAACCTACTCCACTAGAACTTCGAGGAAATAAGAATTCAAGGAGAAGAGATTCGTAGCTTCAATCTTCTCTACTGAAACTTCAAGGAAATAAGGATTGATCCTCAATGTAATCTCAAGGAGGAGGGGTTTGTAGCTTCAACATACTTCGCTAGAACTTCGAGGAAATAAGAATTCAGGGAGAAGTGATTTGTAACTTCAATCTTCTCTACTGAAACTTCAAGGAAATAAGGATTGATCCTCAATGTAATCTCATGGAGGAGAGATTTGTAGCTTCAACCTACTCCGCTGGAACTTCGAGGAGATAAGAATTTAGGGAGAAGAGATTCATAGTTTCAATCTTCTCTACTGAAACTTTAAGAAAATAATGATTAATCCTCAATGTAATTTCAGGGAGAATGGATTTGTACCTTCAACCTACTCCGCTGGAACTTCGAGGAAATAATAATTCAGGGAGAAGATATTTGTAGCTTCGATCTTCTCTACTGAAACTTCAAGGCAATGAGGATTTCAAGAAGAAGGGATTTGTAGCTTCGACCTACTCCGTTGGAACCTCAAAGGGATAAGAATTCAGGGAGAAGAGATTTGTAGCTTCGATATTCTCTACTGAAACTTTAAGGAAATAAAAACTGGTAATTTCAACCTGCTCCGCTGTATCTTCAAGGAGACAAGGTTGGTGGCTTAAATCTACTCCGCTGCTTTATGGAGATAAGATTCGTCATTTTCTATCTGCTCCACTACTGCTTAAAGAGACAAGATCTATAATCTTTAGTCTACTCCACTGCCGTTTCAGGGAGATAAGATCTGTAATTTTATCGATATTGCTACACCGTCCTCTGGGGGACATGTCCTGTAGACTCGATTTCTTATGCTTATGTTTATGCCAAATGATTAGGATGCAACGATCAAAATGAATCTGATGCTCCTAACTAAATATATTATGGATGACATTTGCATAAATGCAGAATGTCATGAGAATGATCCCTTGTTAAATGTATAAGGATCAGAATGCAATGATCGGAATGAATCAAATGCTCCTAACTAAATGTGTCTTGCATGAATGTAGAATTTCATGAGAATGGTCCATTTTTAACTGTTTAAGGTGTCATCGCTCATTGTTTATCAGGGCTTTATCACTGACGTATTGTGCTGTCATCTTGTTTGGCTGGTATTCTCGACAGAAAACCTGAGAAAATAATTATATCTTGCTCAATAGATTTGCCCCACTGTAACTTTAGGGTTCATCTCATTGTGACTTAGGGGTATAGGATCTGAATCTTTTCCAATCCATCCCACTATAGCTCAAGGGTATAGAATTTGTTTCATCTTCAATCCAACCAGCTGTAAATCAGGAGCATAGGATCTGCATCTTCTTCAATCTAACCTGCTGTAAATCAAAGATATAGGATCTGTAACTTGTTCCATCAACTGATCATTCCCCAGGTAACCTAACCAAATGTGTATGCATGATATTTGCATGGATGCAGAATATCATTTTTTCGAGAATGATTCCCCTTTTGCACTCGGGTTAACATTGCCCATTTTTTGTCGAGATTGTATTACTGACGCAATATCTTGTCATTTTGTTCAATCATCATTTTTGACAACAATCCAAAGAGATAGTCTCAGTTTAGACTCTTCCTTCACCAATATTTCCATCCCTTAAACTTGTTGAGTTTTAAACAAAAGTCCTATTTCAAGTTCTCATATTATTTAAAAGTTTTCAGAGTAATATGCGAAACCCCTTTTATGAAAGTATCATTAGTCCACTAATTGTTATTTCAATGCAAAATGCCTGAAACAAATCATAACAATGGACAAGAAGGAAATTAATTAGGAGCATAGCTTGAACCAAATAAGTTAAGACAATATAGCAAATGCAAAGAAATTTTATTGGGAGCATTTTTTGAAAAGAATAAGATAATCACAAATACCAAATTTAAAATGGGTAAAATGAAAACTAGGTGCCCTAGATATCGCAGCCTGAGCTTCTCTGTTCAAACATCTTGAGGACCATTTTAATCTCAATATGTGTTTAGGGGATCCGGAGTATTTTGTTGATGCCCCAAGACGTAGCATACTTCCTCATCATTAATTCAGGCATAGCAAGACTATTGTATACCCCACTTTTGATCAAAATTTGAGTCGCCCTTTTCGGGTTTTCAACTCGAATCCCCTTTGGTCTCAAAGCGCCTTTTGTGAGTTTTCGCCTTGGCCTCTCCTTTTTTCTTCTTTTTTTGTTTCTTTTCCTTTTTTGTGTTTTATTTTTTTATTTTTTTCTTTGGAAAACTTTTTATTGAATCTGAATTTACTGGATTGGGTAGGTCCTTGCCATCCATCTCGGTTAATATCCATGCTTCCTCAGAACAAGCCTTCTTTGCTGCATAAGGTCCTTCCCAGTTTGGCATCCACTTTTTTCTGAAGTCCCTTTTGCATGGGAAAAATCTTCTTCAAAGACCTATCATGAAATTTTCAAGGGTGAACCTTTTTTGTTGTAAGCTCGCATCATCTGACCGTGACAGATAGCTTTTAACATTTTCTCTTCAAATTCAACTGATCATATTGGGATTAAATCCATTCTACCTCTTCTAACTTTAGTTCTGACAAGACTCGAAAAAAGAATGTCGACTTCAATAGACAAAATGCTTTTATTCCACAAACTAAGGCATTGCCCTAACGAAGGTCTTGGCCAAAGTTTGATAAGCATAGAGGGTAAATGTAACTTCTTTATGCCAATCTTTACAAGTCTAGGTCATCTTCTTAATGATCCTTGTTTTGTTGCTTTTATTTTTTTTTTTCTTTTTACTTTTGTTTTTCCTTTCTGGCTGCCTTTGCTGCACTGTGATGTAGCACCTGATCTTTGAACAGACAGTAAACTTTTGACATTGTGCGATTAAATGTGATCTTTTTGACATTTTTTTGTCGGCATTCTTTCTTTCTTTTTCTCTTTTTTGTTTTGATGACTATCAACTTTGTAATATTGGCCTACGAAGCCACTTTCACCTCTTAGCGAAATAATTAAAGCCTGCTAGAAGCTTTCGACGAGATCGTCCCAATAAACTCCATGCCCCACATAGATAAAGTTTACGAAGAAATGAAGGGGGCACATGAATCTTGTCTTCATAAATTTGGCATTTACGGCATAACTGATGCAGTCCCTTTCTATGATGGACCCGCAGAATCTGAATCTCATGATTAGCTTAGCTATCGTAAAATCATTAGCATGTGATCTTCAAATACCCTTATGGACCTTTTCTAGGATTTCTTTAGCCTTAATAGCATACCCAAGTCTCAGTAGCCTAGGCGTGTCTTGATATGATCGTGCGAAAACATATTTGAAATGATGTCTCACCTTATTTCTATGGTGAGCTAGGCTCTCTTTCCTAGGCTCGCAATGTCCACTAACCCTTTATAAGGTAGGATCTTGTTCTACCATTCTTAACGAATCAGTAGTTAGGCTACAATCTCTGTCATCTTCAAAGTCCTTAGATCCCTTAGACCCATATCTCATTCAAAAAGGGAGTCAGTAACAACGTCGCCCATGTCTTGATATCTGGGTACCTATTGTAGGTAAGAAGGAAAATTCCAAAGAATAAATGATTCTAAGGATGATTATTTATATGGTATGATCATAGATGAAGAATGAAAGAATATTATAAAGAACAAAAGAATGTATAGTATGAAAAAGAAAAAAATTGCTCAAAAAGATGCATTTTATTAAAATAAAAAATTCTGATACAAGCCTATTTCACAAAAGGATTCTTATTGCCTCTAGGCTTAAAGCAACAAACATGTTCTGAATATTGCTCTAAATTAGTTCTAAAAATACAAAGATCTCTTCCACAGTCCCATTGTTCAAAACACCCCAAGTACGTAGAGGCAGAAGCTTGGAAAATTTTATTCCCGCTTTCCTTTTCGACTATGTCGTTAATGTTTAGATTCTCCAATGTTCCCACCGGGTCTTTGATCTCTTCAATTTATTATCCATCAGGCCTTGCACTAAAGCCCTGAGCTCGATGCATTCTTGGATCTCACGCCCCTCTCTATCATGGAACTCACAATGTTTACCCCTTTAACAAAAATGTTGGGTAACGGATTTTCTGTACCAGAGGATTATCAAATTTTACGATACCCAATCTAACGAGTCTTTCGATTATCCTTTTAAAAGCAATGCAATTCTCAATCGAATACCATGTGATTCTCCAATGGTATTCGCATTGGGCATTTACGTCGTACTATTTGGGGCATGGGGGACTTATTGGTTCTATATAAAAAGGGAATACAACATGTAAGTCAAACAAAATTTGGTACAACTCCCTATACGTGATTGGGATGGGTGCGAACTGGGGTTTTTCTGAGTTCGGTCTTGGATTGGGTTCTTGCCTTGGGGAGACCTGATGGCTGGTAGTTACCGTCCTTGGCTGGCTTACTGTAATCGGCTCTGAATGACCTTTGTTATACCTACTTGTACTATTCGCTTCCTTTTTCTTCTTCTTCGGGGCCTTTAAAGTCCACTCTCCCCTTTCCTTTGTTTCTGCCAGAATAATCGGTTTGGCTGGATCATCCTCCGGGTTAAAACCTGAGCCCATCGGGAAGTCTAACAGGGCCGAGGTATCAGTCTAACATTAGGGTCCGATAATGACGGGTACCCCATGCGAATGCGTGTCTGGTTGGGTCGGGACACTTATTGGGGAAAAACCTAGGGAATAAATGATGTCTTCATCATCATCCCCACCGTTGACCACTAGGCCACTCCTTTTTTCAAGTCCTCCGGCTAGTAACTGAGTTAACTGGCCCATTATATTCCTTTGGAATTCTAGCATTTGTTCCCGCATTTCTCGTTGAACCTTCGGTCCATGGCTTTTGTTCTTGCGTGAGTACCGTAACGATGCTCAGTTCAATAGACTTTTATCGGTTTCCAGGTTACTGAAATAATTTTTAATTAATTAGTGTCTTTCTACAAATTTTAATGCATATGACGTGATGTAATGTAAATGCTTGAAATGCAATGCAAATGGATGGAATGAATGCAAAAAGAAAGAGAGGTGTTGATTCTAAATTCAATTCCATTAGAAGAACTTTTCTAGAAAATAAATTCCTTTACATGAAATGGATTACATATGCAACTTTATCCTCCTGTTCCAAGCAAAGATACCGATCCTTTTCTTCATATCCAGATGTTATGGTCAAATATTGCGGATTTTCCCAAAGATGTCTCTACTAGCTCCTTTTTGCTTGATCCGGGCCACGACTTATTGCTCACTTATCCTCGCGATGCTTGTTAGCTCCTTTAATAAAGTCAAGACATGACAACTCTCGAATAATCTTTGCCGGCTTGAATCCTCGGGCAAAATTTTGTATTTTTCCGTGAACTATCAACCTTTTCTCGTTGTGTTTACTTGAACCATATTCAGACGACTGTATTATAATCCACTTTATCGAGAAATCCATTTTCTTTTGACAAGCTCTTCTAGCAATCGAATATGAATCAATACCTCCTTTCTATAATGAAAATGCATGGCAATCATAAACAAAACAAAACAAAATACATCAGTACGAAAGAAATAATCAACAAAATAGAACACCTATCTAGGTGACTACTAGGATTTTGTACAATTCTACCCAGGGTAGGCTCTTAGGGCTCACTATATGTGGTTCGGTTCTAAAGAGAGGGTACCTGAACCAGCAGATTCCTCAATCCTCACCCATTATAGGCTCATATGGATCGAGTTCGGTTCAGGGGAATACATTTCCCTATGGCTACGCAGAGATGAAAATCTCACGAAGACATAGGTATGGATGTATCCCGGAAGTAATCCACTAGCCCATGCGGAAGTGAAAACCTCACGAAGGCATAGTTTCTCACTCCCACTTAAAAAGTGTAACCACAACGGTCATGCAATGAAATGTAAGAGTATTCTACGAGACTCAACATTATTGCAATCACAGCACCAACAAATGTATCAAAAGAAACATGATTTTTCAAAATAATTTTCCAAATTTTCAATCAAAAGGACAAAAATTAATCAATCTATGGCCTGACTCTCAACCAGTCCCCAGTGGAGTCGCCAAGCTGTCGAAACCATTTTTTATGTTTTGGAAAATGAGAATCGATTTTAAAAAGAAAATGGAGTCACCACCAATCCTTTTTATTTAGGTGTGATCGGATAACCTATAAAACATTTGATTTTAAAAGAATTTAATTTTGGTCTACGAATTCTAAGGATTAGCACCCTCGCAACGCCCAAAATTGGTACCTAATTGATTAATTAATGTCCTAATGCCAATAATTTGAAACGATTTTAGAATACAATTCCATTTTGAAAAATTTAAATAATTCGAATTGGATATTGAGATTCTCTTGTTCCAAAGGAATAAAATATCACATCCAGCACGTTAGGATACGCCATTTCAAACCCTAGATGCCAAGATCCTTTCATGATTTCCAAAGTTCATGCATTGAAATTTTTATAAGGATATTCAATTATTTGAACAAATGAAAAACCGAAACCCAGCACGATAGGGTACGATTTCTCATATTTCTAAACACGAAATATTGCCTTGTTTTTTTTTTAAAATATGGACAAAATTTTAAAAGGGTATTTGGTTATTTGGTCGAACGGAAAACCGAAACCCAACACATTGGGGCACGATATCTCGAATTTTCAAACACGAAATATTGCCTTGTCTTGAGAAATTTTTAAATAGGTGATTTTAAAGTCGACTCATAATGCATTCATTCGATTTGCTCGGGATAAAAATGAAGTATCTAGTAAAAGTTTAAATAAATTGGAATTTGAATCACAAAACAATACCAAAAAACACAGGTATATCATCAAACATGAAATAGTATATGAACTCAACATTATACAAATGAATGGTATTAGGTAAAACAATTTAAAAATAAATAAAATAATATTAATAGTAAAAATAAAAATATTAATGTTAATAATAATGAAAATAATTGTTTTAGAAATAATGACAATAATAATAATAATAATAATAATAATAATAATAATAATAATAGGAAAGTGATAATAATAAGTAAATATAATAATAGTAATACTAATACATATGAAAATAATAATAGTAAAAATATAGATAATAATACTAGTAAATACAAAAGTAATAATAATAATAATATATTAATAATATTAAAAATAATTAATTTAATAGCAAAAGGAACAAAAGGAATTAAATTGAACTTAAAACAGGAATTAAAGGGGAAAACCCGCAAATAAATAAAAGAAGAGGGCCCATTTGAATGCTCGAGTAACATGGAAGGACCGAATGGGGAAATATTCCCGTCCTCCAAAACGGCTAAAATGAAAAATACGCAAAATTACGGGGCCAAATTAAAAGTAAAAAAAGATTTAATTGAAACACGTCTCAAAAGATGAAGGACCGAGGGCGCAAATTGACCCTTGATCCAAAACACGCAGATCCTTGGCGGTATGGGTCAGGTCACGGGTCGGATCTGGGCAAAACGACGCCGTTTAGGCGCTTGGAATAAGGCTAAAAACGACGTCGTATAACATGCCCTATAATTGTCAAAATTTTGACAAAAAAAAATTCATTTTTAACCCTACTAAAAAATGATTTTAAGCACTCTCAACCTCCCACTTCACTCCTCTCAGTCTGCCCTAGAGCGCCACCGTGGCTCTGCCGCAGCCAACGACGACCGCCATCCACGGTGGCCGGAGTTCACCGGAAAAAGGCCTATTGGCTATTTTTCCTCCCTTGGCCCATTTTCGAGACAAGAAAACCCCAAAAATCGAAAGAAAAGGAAGAAAAGCGAGATGCAAAAAAGAAAAACTCTTGACTTTCTAATTCGCAAACGAGGTAAGCAGTTTGAATTTTTTTTTAAAAAGGTTGATATGCTATGCTATACTAAAGATGAATATGCGATATTATACCTAAAAAGCTTTCGATTTGTTGTATTATATTCGAAATCTCTCTGTATTTCTTTCTATCGATTGTATATCTATATGCGTAAATCATTGTTTGTAAAACAGTCCAACCCCCTACAGATTTCCTTTGGCCCTTTTATATAGCCCAAAAAAAAATAAAATACAAGAGAAAAATTTCTATTTGCTGGACATTATCTGCTATCTTTGCTGTCTCTTTCTTTTGCTTGATGTTTTGTTTCCTTGTGCAGGTGTATGACGCGTAGTGGAGGCCGTACGGAGGAACGTACGGAGGCTGTTGACGTGGCGAGTACGGAGTCGCGACGCGAGTGTGAGGGCTGTAGCTGTTGAAGGCATACGGCACTGGCTAGGGTTTCTGGCTAGGTTTTTAGATTCTGGGCTTAGTTGGGCATTTGGGTAGTGGTTTGGGAATCAATTGGGCCTTGTAAAAAAACTGTTAAGTGAACTTTTAATAATGTTTTTTTATTTGGTTCTTTTTAATAATTTTTGGTTTATTAAATAGGCCCGGGCAAATTTGGGCCCGTACAAGAAGGATATTCTGATGCAAGTTGGACCATTAGTGCAAATGATAATAAATCCATATTAGGTTGGATATTTAACACTAGGAGGAGGAAGAGCCATTAGTTGGGCTTTTAAAAACAAATTTGTATCTCTTATTTTATCATGGAATATAAGTTTATAGCTTTAACTATAGTAGGCAAGGAAACAAAATGACAAATGTGTTATTAGATGTAGAATTGTGGCCACAACTAATGCCAATAATTTCTCTGTTTTGTGATAATGTAACTACAATGTATAGAGCATACAATGGTGTATACAATGGAAAACCGAGACATATTAGCATCAAACATGACTACATTAGAGAATCTATCTCTAATGGGGTAATTACCATAACATATGTCAGATTAATAAGCAATTCAAAAATACTTTAACCAAAAGGTTATCAAGGGATTAGGTAAGTAGTATTGTAACAGACCGATTTTGAGCCTAGTCGGAAGAATGGTTTCGAGACCACAAATCCGACATAGTAAAATTTATTTTTATTATATTTTCATGGTTTACAATTTTATGGAACGATTTCGTGAAAATTTTGTTCGAAAATTTTGACGTTTGGACACTCAATTTAGTTAAAAGGACTAAATTGCAAAAAGTGCAAAAATTGAATTCTATATGTTAAAGGTGTCTAACTACTATGAAATTTTAAATTATAGGTCCTTAAGTGGTAATTAGACCATTATATTTCATAATGGACAAAAATGGACATGGTTTGGTATGTTTTTAAAGTTTTTCATTAAGGGCATTTTGGTAATTTGGCAATTAAAATGAATTAAAAAGCAAAAAAAATCAAGCCAAAATTTGTCCATCATTTTCCTCATGGCCGAATTTTACAAGGGGAAACCATGGATAGGGTTTTAAAATCTTCCAAGCTCGATTGTAAGTCCGTTTTAGCCCCGTTTTTAATGCTTTTTACATTTTTGAAGTCGTTGTAACTCGATCTTTCTATTTCTACCATCAATTTAAAGAGATGTCAAGGTCTAAAATTTTACCCATGATATATTTTTGTGTATTTTGATGTCTAATGGTAGAAAATGCATGTTTGGTGTATGATAAACGACTTTTGTAAGTGATTTTCGGTGAAAATGCTTAAAATGACTTATTTGTAAAAGTTGTAAAATGAGTAGTAAAAGTGTGAATAAATGAAAAATGTGAGATTTTATGAGCATGATATAGGTTTGGCTAGGCTTGGGTGTAATGAAATTGAATGGAAATCATTTTACGAGCCTAGGGACTAAATTGTAAATTGTTAAAAGTTTAGGGGCAAAAATGTAATTTTATCCACAATGTGATTTTGGGCTGATTTGAATTATATAATGATTAAATAAGTTAAATGTGATATTATATATCAAGAAAAATGAGGTTCGATTATAGAATGGGGAAAAATAAGTATTTGATGATTTAGTCCTTTTTACCGTTTTTATGCCGATGTAAGTTTGTATATTTAATAAACATTAAATTATATGTGTATAAATGCTTAATTGATATAATTTTGGATTAATAAATGTTGTGAGTATGATAGATGTGGATATTGTATTGGTTATAATTGAGGTAAATGCTACATTATTGAAATGAAATGTGAATGCTATTGAGTATGATACTACGGAAATGACCGACGGAGATTCGATACAGCGAAGTCCTAGTTGAGCATTAGGAATAGATATAATACAAATGTCATGACATTAAGGTTATTGTGATTTCGTGTAAGACCATATATGGGATATGGCATCGATATGAGACTTCGTGTAAGACCATATCGGGATATGGCATTGATATGAGACTTCGTGTAAGACCATAGCTGGGCTATTGGCATCGATACGAGATTTTATGTAAGACTATATGTAGGATATGGCATTGGTACGGTACTGTATGTACGAGATTCCCGAGTATCCTTTAGTATTCCAAATGGTTCAACGGGAAATTCAATGGGAATGTCAAAGATGAGAAAGTTTGAGATTATGTTACGAGTTGGTACAGGTATGTACGTAAAGTTTATAAGCATTGACTTCATGAAATTGTGAGTTCATGATTTCCATGAGAATGTTTTTGTGAAAACATTGTGATTTTTTTCTATACTTATGATGTATGAAATACATGGTAAATTCGATTGACGATTATGTGATTGGCTTTCGGGCCAAATTGAGTTATGATGTGATATGTTTTATTCACACAAATTGTGATTTATTGGATATGAGAAAAATGGAAGATTGAGATAATTGCTTGTTGAAATGGTTATGGAAGTAAGGGAAGATAAAAGTTTAGGCAATTGAAAGATATTAAGACATTTGCTCGAAAACATGAGTACACATAATTAATGTGCATGTTTACTATAAGGTTTGAAATGATTTGTTGAATTGCTGTAATATGTTACAAAGAAGAGATTATGGTTGTTAAGCTGATGCCAAGATATGTTAAATTATGCTTATAAGTTGATAGAGTAAACATTATGACTGAATAAAAATTATAACTGTGAGATTTAAAGCAATTATTATTATCTTATGTTTATATTGTTGGGCTCGATAAAAGATTGGTAAGAGTTGCTTATATTTTTGTACGGACTTATTAAGCTATATAGCTTACCCCTTCCTTTCCCATATCTGTAACACCCCAAACCCGGCTTAGACGTTATGGCCGAATCTAGCGATGTCACATGGAAATTGTTTTTAAAAAAACGAGTTGTCAAGTAAAAATCGTTCCAGTTATTAACTTTTATTTAGTCCGGAAAATGCAAATTCATTGTTAAGTTGAAAGGGTCCTTATTATTTAGTGAAAGCTTTGGAAAATATCTTATTTTAGAAAACTATCTCTGATTCCGAAAATCTTTCGTTTTTAGTGAAAAATTAAGTTTTGTTGAGTTTGCAGTTTAAATATCCATAAATTATAAAACAATTAAATTCCCAAATTAAAACCAAAAAGTCCATCGTCCCAAAAATTTCAACCAAAATCATGAACTAAAAATCAAAACAGAAAACCAGCAGAAGCATCTCAAAAGTTTTACGTGTGGCCATCGTCGAGTCCTCCGCTACACCGATTCGCCTAGTGCTGGGGATTACCTAGACAGATTAAACAGAAAAGAGTAAGTATCGCAACTCAGTGTGTAATCCCCACAGACATCATACATATCAAACACTCATCAGAAGTCAGAAATAACAGTCTGGGCAGAAGCCCATTAAAGAATCAGTTCCGGCCTCAGCCCATTCAGATGCAAAATTAGATATAGATTAGGGCCTTAGCCCAACCGGATGCAGAATCACATATATACAAGGGCCTTAGCCCAATCGGATACAGAATCAAATATATACAAGGGCCTTAGCCCAATCAGATACAAAATGCAGATCAGTATATCAAAATTCTACCCACCAGCCTCTACACACCATCTCCGTCCAGCCCTACACACCATGTGGTGATAAAATCAACCCACCCATCCCTACACACCATATTATACCAAAATGTGGCACATAAACAGAATAATGCAGCTGAGCTACTAGATATCAAGCTTAAGTGCCTTTTAGAACACTTCCTCCAAATAACATCAACCCTACCTCGAAATAATGCAACATACCAATATAGCATGCATACATGCAAATAACCTAACATACATTCAGTTCAATACAGATATCATATAGTCATATCACATAAATAGGGGTCTAAATAACGCTTACTGACCCTATAGTAGGTCCACAGTCAACTTGGGCGACCCATGCAACCTTACAGCACTTTTAGAAAAATGGGTTCACACGCCCATGTGGCCTGCCCGTGTGGCCCACTTGGCCCAAATTGGCCTTGGCCGTGTGGATCACACAGCCTGGCCTAGAATCCCACACGTCCGTATGGTTCACCTGTGTGGGCCCACACAGCCCAATTGGTCGAGCCCGTGTCTCGCATACAGCTTCACCTAGCCATCACACGATCGTGTCCTTCGCGCATGGCCTGACCTCGTTAATCACACGGCCGTGTACTGCCACATAGCCTACCACACAGACGACTACACGGCCTACCACATGAGCGACCACACGCTCGTGTGGCATCGGCAGTTTCATTTTTTGGCTTTCGTCGATTCTCGTTTTATGTGTTTTCGGGTACACACCTGATACAGTTGTGATGCCAAAAAACTCCAAGTAATCTCGAGCCTAAAATTAATCATTATACACTCAATTAATCACTTTAACAGCCAAACAAAACCTGAATGCAAAACAGAGTATTCATCCAACGAACGATTGAAACTTACCCTTGGTTGAAAAGCAGAAACACCATACCCTTAAAACGTTAATGGATGCTTTCTAGCCCCTTGATCAACTCCTAAAAACCAAAGAAAGTCCCTGTAAATCATTAATTCAGAAGATGTTAAGAGGAAGCAAGAATATAACTTACCAACACGCACCCAACGCTCTATTCGTTGCAAAGTAGAAAGGCAATATAAGGAAACAAAAAGAAAAGGAAAGATTTTTCGATTGAACAAGATGAAAACGGTAGGGGAAAGATGATAATAAAATTCACGTCAGAAGTTTAGAAGAAGGGGAAAAATCAAAATTGAGAAAAAGAATAAAAATAAAAGTAAAAACCCACTGATCACCCCCTAATCCCTAAATTTGTTTCCCAAAACCGTCCGCTAACCCCCAGCCTCATCTGAATTCTGACTCCATTCAAACACTTCCAGTTAACCAAGGTAAAAATTAAATCCCCTTGTTTACCCAGAGAATCGAACACAAGACTTTTAGCACAACCAACACTCCACCCAACCACCAGACCAGCAGACCCATTCTGATTTAATTTTAACCAGATTTAAACTTAAAGCCTACTGACTAGAGACTGAGCTTTATTCATAAAAATACCAAAATTTACCCAAGTTGTGGCTTGAACTTGGGACCTCACACACACACCCAGAACACGTAACCATTAAAGTAGACAAATATTTGTGTCAATGAATTACAGAAACATATTTAAAAACTTGGGCGTTACAACTCTACCCCCTAAAAGAAAATTTTATCCTCGAAGTTTTACCTAATCAGAAAAGGTGAGGATACTGCAGATGCATCGAATGCTCTAGCTCCCAAGTAGCCTCCTCAATGCTATGATTCCACCATAGCACTTTCACTAAGGGGATAGATTTCTTTCATAGAACTTTAATGTCGCGATCTAAAATCTAAATCGACTCTTCCTCAAATGTCAGATTCGGCCTCACCTCTATCTCCTCAATAGGAACAATATGCGTGGGATTAGAGCGGTAGCGTCTCAACATTGAGACGTGAAACATATCATGAATGCGATCCAACTCTGGAAGAAGCTCCAAATGATATGTGACTGGCCCCACTCATTTCAGAATACGGTACGACCCAATAAATCGAAGGCTCAGCTTACCCTTGCGACTGAACCTCAAGACCTTCTTCCATGATGAGACCTTAAGAAAAACTAAGTCCTCCACAGAATGCTCAATATCTTTTTCTCCAGATCAGCATAGGACTTCTGCCAATCAGATACTGCTTTAAGTCGATCTCGAATCAATTGGACCTTATCTTCAGTTTCAGAAATCAATTCTGGACCTAGAACACGTCGTTCACCCAACTCAGTGCAACATGAGGAAGTGTGACACTTATAACCATATAGGGCCTTGTAAGGTGCCATCTGAATGCTCGACTGATAGCTATTGTTGTAGGCGAACTCTGCCAATGAAAAATAATACTCTCAACTGCCTTGGAAATCTATAACACAGCTTATCAACATATCATCCAGTACTTGAATCACCCTCTCCGACTGACAATCTGTGAAGATGGAAAGCAGTATTGAAGTCCAACTTTGAACCCAGAGCCTCATGCAATTTCTTTCAGAATCGAGACGTGAAGTGAAGATCCCTATCGGAGATGATCGAGATAGAAACCCCGTGCAGTCTCACTATTTCAGATATATATATAGTTTAGCCAATTTTTAGAAAGAAAAGTCCGTCCTGACCGGAATGAAGTGAGTAAACTTGGTTAATCGATCCATGGTGACCCATACAAAATTCTTCTTAGTGGGTGTTAAAGGCAACCCACTAACGAAGTTCATCGTTACTCGTTCATATTTTCACATCGATATCTTTATCGGCTGCAACAATTTCAAAGGCAACTATTGTTTAGCCTTAACTTCTGACAAGTCAAACAGTGAGCAACGAAGTCAGTAACCTCATGTTTCAACCCTGGCCACCAGTACAACTCTCAGAGATCTCGGTACATATTATTCTCACCAAGATGCATAGCATAGGAACTACTATGCGCCTTCCTCAGAATCGACTGTCGTAACTCCTCATCACTCGGTACACAAATCCGACCTCAAAAAGAAAGTACCAAATCACTGTTAATCCTAAAATCAATAGCATCACCAGTCTCAACCCAACGAAAATGCAACTCAAGAGACTTATCCCCCATCTATTTACCTCAAATCTGATCAATCCATGTAGGCTTAACCTGAAGTTTCGCTAATGGGCTCCCATCGTCGAATAACCTGAGTTAAGCGAACATCGCTCTCAGATCGATCATAGCCCTACGACTCAAAGCATCTGCCATTACATTGGCCTTACCAGGATGGTACTCGATGGTGTAGTCATAATCCTTAAACAATTCAACCCATCGACGCTACCTAAGGTTTAATTCCTTCTGAGTGAGGAGATATTTGAAACTTTTATGATCAGTGTAGATAGTACACTTCTCACCATACAGGTAGTGCCTCTAAAATTTTAAAGCGAAGACTACAACAGCTAATTCCAAATCATAAGTAAGATAGTTTACCTCATGCGTCTTAAGCTGACGTGACGCATAAACTACAACCTTACTATCTTGCACCAGTACGTAACCCAAACCCACATGTGACACATTACTGTATACGATGAAATCCTTCTCAAATTCAGGCTATATCAGAACCGGAGCCTGAGTCAAAATAGATTTGAGCTCCTCGAAGCTCTCTGCTGCTTATCAGTCTAGACAAAGAGAGCTCCCTTTCATAGAAGCTTGGTTAACAGTGCTGCGATCAAAGAAAACCCTTTTACGAAGCATCGATAATAACTCGCTAACCCCAGAAAGCTGCAGATTTCAGACACATTCTTCGGTTGTTTCCAATCCAACATAAACTCAATCTTATGAGGATCAGCATAAACCCTCTCTGCAGAAACCACATGTCCCAAAAAGGTTACTTTCCGGAGCCAAAACTCACACTTACTGAACTTCGCATACAACTATTTCTCACGAAGAGTCCGTAGTACCACTCTGAGATGCTCATCGTGCTCGTCCTCAGTCTTAGAATACACTAAGATATCATCGATGAATACCATCACAAACTGGTCCAGATAAAGCTGGAACATATGTTCATCAAATCCATAAATGCCGCTGGTGCATTGGTAAACCCAAAAGGCATAACCAGGAACTTGTAATGTTTACAAAATGCCGTTTTATGCACATCGACCTCCTTAACTCTTAATTGATGATATCCTAAACGTAGATCGATCTTCGAGAACACAGAAGCCCCTCTGAATTAGTCAAATAGATCATCTATCCTCGAAAGTGGGTAATTATTCTTGATTGTCAATTTGTTCAACTGCCGATAATCGATGTACATCCGCATTGTCCCATCCTTTTTCTTAACAAACAACACCGATACTCCCCATGGAGACACACTTGGACGGATGAACCAACGATCTAACAGTTCTTGAATTTGATCCTTAAGCTCTCTAAGCTCCTTCAGGTGCCATTCGGTAGGGCGCGATAAACACTGGAGGTGTACCCAGAATGAACTTAATCCCAAATTCTACTTCTCAGCTTGGAGGCAGACCCGGTAGTTCCTAAAGAAAAACATTTGAAATGTCTCTCATGGTTCTGATGTCCTTAACTAAAGAGTCCCTAGAGTTAGAAATACTGATGTAGGCCAAGAATGCCTCACACCCTTTCCTCACTAACTTTTCTGTCATCAACGTGGAAATCACATTAGTCAGATAGTCTCTTCGTTCCCCAATCACAACTACCTCGCTGTCCTCTTTGGCCCTCAAAATAACCATTTTTATCGCACAATCCAAACTTACCCGGTGTTTAACCAGCCAGTCTATTCCCAGAATCAAATCGAATTCCTCAAATGGAAGCTCCATCAGATCAGCCAAAAATACTGTCCCTTGAACCTCTAACGGGACGTCTCTAAATAATTTACTCACTCGGATAGATTGCCCCAACGGACTCATGTACTCTCAATCGGAATCCCAAGGTTTCAGACACAATACTGGCTACGTAAGAGTGTGTAGATCCTACGTCTATCAATGCCAAATAAGGTACATTATAAATTAAAAACGTACCTGTGATGACATCTGGAGCATCTCGGTCCTCACGGCGACGGGCAGCATAAACCATATCTGGGATTAGCATTGGTACGGTACTGTATGTACGAGATTTCTGAGTATCCTTTAGTATTCCAAATGGTTCAACGAGAAATTCAACTGGTATGTCAAAGACGAGAAAGTATGTGATTATGTTACGAGTTGGTACAGGTATGTACGTAAAGTTTATAAGCATTGACTTCATGAAATTGTGAGTTCATGATTTCTATGAGAATTTTTTGTGAAAATATTGTGATTTTTTTCTGTACTTATGATGTATGAAATACATGATAAATTCAATTAACGATTATGTGATTGGCTTTCGGGCCAAATCGAGTTATGATGTGATATGTTTTATTCACACAAATTGTGATTTATTGGATATGAGAAAAAATAAAGATTGACATAATTGCTTGTTGAAATGGTTATGGAAGTAAGGGAAGATAAGAGTTTAGGCAATTGAAAGATATTAAGACATATGCTCGGAAACATGAGTACACATAATTAATGTGCATGTTTACTATAAGGTTTGAAATGATTTGTTGAATTGCTGTAATATGTTACAAATGAGAGGTTATAGTTGTTAGGCTGATCCAAGATATGTTAAATTATGCTTATAAGTTGATAGAGTAAACATTATGACTGAAAAAAATTATAACTGTGAGATTTAAAATAATTATTATTATCTTATGTTTATATTGTTGGACTTGATAAAAAATTGGAAAGAGTTGCTTATTATTTTCGTACAGACTTATTAAGCTATGTAGCTTACCCTATTCCTTTCCCATGTCTTTTAGGGTTATTAAGCTAGCTTGGGTTAGAGATCGCTAGAGATCCTATCACACTATCAAGCTATCATTTACGTATAAATGAATCCAAGCATTTTGAATCTTTGGCATGTATAGGGACTATGTCAATTTGTATGTGTGTCATTATTAATTTGGCCATATGTGTTAGCTTGTATTTGTTAATGCTTCATCTTATATATAGCCATGAATGATGGTTTATGTTGAAAATAAGATTATTCATATGTTAATGCCCTCTTGGGAATGTGAAATTAGTATGTTTTTATGGGGCTAAGTATGATGTTTTAAGCATGATAAATGATGATATAAGAATGACATGTTATTGTCTTGTTTGTGGTTGTTTGGTTGTATTTACAGGCTTGAATTTGTGCCATGAGATATTATGTAGATGTGTGCAAGTGTGGGTGGCAAAGTGGCTTGGTAAATAACCTTGTTTTTGTCCATACTGTCTGCCCCACAAGCATGTGTTCCGACCGTGTGTCCCCTACACCTTAATTTTGAAAAAAACAAAATGTCCAGAATTGAGCACATGAGCGGAGACACGGGCATGTGTCTTAACCATGTGTGCTACACGGCCTAGCACACGAACGTGTGGCACAACCGTGTGGCATAAGTCAGAGAGCATCCTAATTTGAACACGATCTGAAGCACGAGCGTGTGAGCCCTGCATCTAGCAAAATTTTTTTCTAAGTTTTGTAAAAGTTTCTTGAGTTCTCGGTTTAATCCCGAACCACCTCCAAAGTATGTTTTGGGCCTCGTGGGCTCGTATAAGGAACTTTATGATTGAATGCAAAAAGTCTTTAATTTGTATGAAAATTTATGTCTCGAAATTGTGTGATTGCTTGTGATGTGAGTCCTGTAATGCCTCGTTATCTGTTCTAACATCGAATATGGGTAAGGGGTGTTACAAGTACTACAAGAGAAATGAGCTTAAAACCCCTAATATTAGACTCTAATAATGGGAACCCAACTTTTAATTAGTAACCTCTGATTAAAATGTGCAAAGCATAAAAGCAAGTATTGTATGTGTCTATGATGCATTAGTGAAACCCATTCCAAACAAATAATGTTATAATGACTAGTATGATCCACTACATATGTAACGCGCCAAACCCGACCCTATGATAGGGTTCGAGTTTGATGTGTCACTACTCAAAATCGAACTAGCTTATAGCAAAACAATTTGGTGAAAACTTTATAAAATTAATACAAAGTTATACTTATAAACATATAATAGTTGTGGCTTTACTGAAGTTTGAATGAAATCATTAACAGTTTGAAACAATGTTTAAGCCATTGGCGTATAAGTTCAAATATAATAACTTCATTAAACAGAATGCAATAATTCAAATCCAGACGTTTATACTTAATAGAAATCTTGTAAAACTAGAGTCTTGTCAAAATAAAAGTTCTTTATATAGATCTTTTCCAAAATACATTTATACGCAACCCCCAAGAGTCATGCATGATACAGAACAAAACAATCAGCTCACAATAGCAACAGCACTCTGGCGTAGTCTTTCTAACGAAGTCTTCTTTCAATCGACAAGCTTGAGAAGGAAAATGTAACGACCCCAAATTCTCGAGTCAACATTCGAGTGTTGACCTAGGTTGGCGATGGATAAATTTATTTTGGGATTGGGTTTTTGCTGGAATTAATTTGGGTGAATTTTGGACCTTTTCTATAAGAAATTAAGGATGTTAGGAAGCTCGTGTGAAGTAGGGGAAGAGGGATGGCTAATATGGTGATTTTACCATTTTTGAATAAAAATCTTCTCCCAATTAATGAGAAAAGATGGTTTGGTAGATTGAGATATGGGATAAATTAGATTTGTCCCTATTTTTCCTATATTATAATCACCCTATTGTTTTTTTTTCTTTAACATTTCTTTATTTTCATTTTTATTTTTCTTCTTTTTTTCATCTATTTTTTTTCCTTAGCAAGTCTTTTAGAGAGAGAGAGAGATTTGAGTGAGTTCGCACCATATTTTTTCATCCTCTAAATCTCAAAGAAGGTAAGGGTCTTGATTTTTTTTTTAAAAAAAGTTTCGTGAAAGAAAAAAAATATTTCTATGTTCATTAAGGATGAAGGTGGAGGTTTTTTTTTTGGGTGTTTGGAAGGGTTTGAGTTTGATGAAGTCTCTACCCATCTTCTTATATTTTATTTATTTATTTATTTCAAGTATGTATTTTTATATCCTATCAACTCTTATTTTTTTTTGTGGGAAATCTTGTATGTTTCATGGTTATTAGTTAAAGAGGGTGGTGAATCTTCTAAAGCTAAGGGTAAAGTCAAAGTGGTGGAGAGCTAGGCAAGAAACTTTGTTGGTTTCTTCCATCAAGGTGGTACCCTCTAACTCTCCTATACTTCTTGATAAGTCATAAATATGATGCTTGTGTGATAATGCATGCATGTTATATGTCTTCGGGTGGAAATCTTATTTGGATGTTTTCAAATGAAGATAAAAATTTAGTCGTGAAATATGCTAGAACATACTATTACATGAACAGTAATTTAAAAAAATTCACCATAAATTCTGTAAAAATAATTAAAAAGCGATCTATATTTCGTTGTAACTATGATCCAGTCTATTTTCGTTTAGAATAAACGGAGATCAATTTTGATTTTTATTTTAAAAGATATGAATTTTTGAGTGTTGAAAGGTCATAAAAATCTGGCAGCAAAATTCTTATAAAACAGATTTAGTAGTGACTTTGAAAAATCACCAAAAATTTCACAAGATAAAATAGGAAGTAAGCCTTATATTTCTATAATTGTCCAGAATTCTAGTTTCTTTTAAAACAAACGGTGCTCGATTTAGAGTTATATATTAAGAGTTATTAATTTTAACTTTGTCTACATTATTAATCATTTAACCACCGAACTCTTCAATTTCACACTTATAAACTTAATCAATATAAATCTAGTAAATTTCATCAGATAAAACTATCCTTATAAGGGGTAGAGGTCATAAAGCCTTAAGATTTAGCTTTTATATATACACATATAACATGACTTTTATCGTCAATATATTTTATTATTCATTTTGTAGCTTTATAAATCTTACTTATCATAGGCAATTCCCCTTTTTTTTATCACTACTTAAATATCACTTTCATCACTATCGAATTAGCTCAGTTGGAAGCATCTCTATCTATTAGTAAAATAATTCTCATCAAAATCGAGAGATATCACACTATCACAGGTTTTATAATGGCATGTACTTCTAGACTTCTCATATGTACGTTCGGTTCGAGAACAGACTAAACCGTAGCTCTGATACCACTAAATGTAACACCCCCTACCCATATCCATTGCTAGAAAGTACGAGGTATTATCGAGGAGTATGGAATACTTACAGACAATTTAAACCATTTATCACTCAAATACCAAAATTGATTATAAAAGTTTCTTTAACGGACCCTCGAGATCCAAATCATGCATTAGAATTAGGTCGGGACTAAATTAGGATCGTATGAAATTTTTCGCAAAATCCCTAAGTTTATCTCATTTACAAGGGCCCCACGCCCATATTGCTAGGCTGTGTGGTAAAGTTAATTTTCACAAATTTGGCTATTTTCCAAGCCATATTTCTCACTCATTTGATCCTTATTCTTCACCCACATTTAATACATACAAAAACCAATTTAAAATACTCAATCGAGCCTTATACTTAATACCATTTGTTAGTCGTACACTTCATATAAATAACAAAAACGTATATGAGCTCAATTCTCATTAGATTTCTCATATATATAGAGAATTTCACATTATGTAAGCATATAACGATAACAACCATATATTTTAAATACATTTTCATAACAACTTGTCTTGATTTCATACTATTTTATATGTGAGCTTTACTCATCAAAGTATTTGAAATGTCATCTTTATGTAAATAGTAATATGAGGTACATAATTCCATAATTATGAATGAACATATTTATCAAACATATTCCATGTTCATATATCATAGTCTCGTGTCTCCATATATCAATAACCATCATTTTCTTGTATTTAAGATAAATACTTGTAACCATACATAAGTATACAATTCCTTATTTCTTCCTGTCAATCATAATTTCAAATAACAAATTCTTGTGAATATGCTCACCAATTTTATAATTCCATGTATTTACCGTTTTTCATATTTATCCCGTTGAATTCATCGAATTTCGATGGATTTCCTGTAGTACACTCATGGTGTACAATCTCATTAACCGTCAATTCGTACTCATATATACATAAGTCCTTTTCAGAGAGCACACTCCCGCGTACCTCATTTCTTACAGCAGGATTACTAGTCCAGGCTAAATCCCCTGTAAGAGAGCACACTCCCGCGAACCTCATTTCTTACATCGGGATTACCAGTCCAGGCTAAATCCTCTGTAATATAAACTCATAGAGTATTATCGGGATTACTAGTCTAGGCTAAATCCCCTACAATGACAATTACTCTAATGAGCTTGGATCCAATTACAGTCCAAAGCTAAATTGAGACCTAATTGGATTACCGTCCTGCTAAATCCATTTTCCACATATTCTTCGGGAGGGCTATATCAGGATCACCCGTCCGGGCTAAATCCTTTTCACATATATTCTTCGAGAGCGCTTATATCAGGATCACCCGTCTAGGCTAAATCCTTTTCACACATATTCTTCGGAAGGGCTATATCGGGATAGGATCATCCATCCGGGCTAGATCCTTTTTACTGTCAATTCCTTTTGAGAGTTCCATCGAATTTTCCTTTCATTCAATAGGGATTTATTTTCCATTTTCATCAAGAATATCAATACTTCATCAATTATCATACAACAAACATCCAAATCATATTCGCATCAATAAAAATATGTTTCAAGCATTTAAGAATATAATTCAAGCTACACGAACTTACAATTTGATTTTTATACCATAATGATAATCTTAATTTCATAATAAATATTTGAAATAAAACATTATATCATTTCTAATTCAACGTTTATCTATTATAATCGGGCATGTGATCAATTTATGCATAAGTCATTCATATATTTTTCCTCCTCCTCTTCATCCACATCCTTAGTATAAATAACACACTTGTAAGTAACATTATCTATAATTTTTCACTATTTATTTATGTGAATATTCAAACTATACATCTGTGTCATAGTCACTAAATTATTTTTATCTTGAGCTACAGAACTCCAAATTAAGATCCGCTAATTTTACCTGAAACTAGACTCATATATATTCTTACCATAACATTTTCAGAATTTTTGGTTTAACTAATAAGTACAGTTTATTCTTTAAAGTCATCCCTGTTCTGTTGTCTGACAGTTTCAACTCTTCTTCACTAAAAAATTATTTTCTCCTAGTACAGAATTTAAGCCCCTAATTATTTTTTCTCCAATT
Organism: Gossypium rotundifolium; assembly: GCA_025506655.1. Taxonomy (NCBI): domain Eukaryota; kingdom Viridiplantae; phylum Streptophyta; class Magnoliopsida; order Malvales; family Malvaceae; genus Gossypium; species Gossypium rotundifolium. The sequence goes on from CP106730.1 coordinate 112,342,170, forward strand.
TTTGATGATTTTCCAAAGTCAAAACAGGGGAACCCAAAATCATTCTGACATTGTCTTAGAAAACCTATTATATCTCATGATTTACAATTTCATTACTTACACTGTTTCTTCTATAAGAAACTAGACTCAATAATTTTTAATTCCATATTTTATTCATCCTCTAATCTGATTTTTACAATTTTTGGTGATTTTTCAAAGTTAGACTACTGCTACTGTCTAAAACTGCTTTAGTGCAAAGTGTTGATTTCCATTTTGCCCCAAATTTCATAGTTCATACAATTCAGTCCTTGTCCAATTAACCCCTCAATTGGGATAATTTTTCTCAATTAATACCTTATTCTATCATTTTAAACTACTTCATAACCCTTGAAAATCAGAACTTTAGCATTAAACCTTAATTCCAAACTCTTTTACAATTAGGTCCTAAAACCAATTTCCATCAATTTTACTTGATAAAATCATCATATATCAAAATTAAAGTTTAAATTCTATATTTATTCATCATATGCTTCTAGAACTCATCCATAGCAACTTTAAAAATTAGCCATAGAATCAAAAACTAACGACATAGTAAGTTGGACTCAATTGTAAAAGTCTAAAAACATAGAAATTTCAAGGAGAAAGTAAGAATTAAACTTACATGAAGCTAGAGTATGAAAACCAGCTTGAACCCTCTTCTATGGCTATTTTTTAGCTGCTGAAAATGAAGAGAAATGAAGAGAATTCTAGATATTGATACATATCAATCTAAAAGATATTGATACATATCAGATCATTGGTATTGATACATATCAGATCATCTAAGAGAATCCTCGTTAGCTTCTTAATCTAAAAGAAAGATATTGATACATATTAATCTATCAAATCTAAACATGCATATAAGAATCAACAACACTTAATCCAGAATTAGGAAATTTCCTTCCTCATAGACCATTCTAATATCTATGCATGCAATACAAAAAACACGTAAATGACTTCAATGGCAACCTAAGGGTTCATCAGTAATTACGAGTGAGTTGATACTAACGTATAAGTCAGCTAGATACTGCGAACCTTCACTTCGATAAAGTTTTCTAGACTTAAGTTTTTCAGATACTTTGAGAGGAAATCAAGAAAGAAGAAGAAAACGTAAAAGTGTTTCAGAAATACCACTGCTGTTCTTATTTACTTAAGCAACAAAGACAAAGATTAGTAGAAAAAATCAGATAATTACACTAACTCTCTTGATTCACGTGATTAAGTGCACTTAACAAAATTTAGGTCTTATCCTCTACAGTATTCTGGTTCTATTTAAACTAGACCTCAACTTGATTAACCAAATCATCATACTAAAATAATAAACAAATCTAAACAATTGGGAACTTAACGAATTCGCCCAAAGCATCTGGATGGGCCAAATACTTGAGAAAAGAGTCCGCTGAACCTTAGAACTCGCCAAACTCGGATTTTGCCATATACAAAATTCTATACTTAGCCAGAACAAATACTTTTTTACCCAAATCTATCCTTAATTTACCATATATACGCCAAACAGTAACCAAATATGGAAACTTCGCCGGGCGAGCTCTTATAGCGTATAGAGGATGAGTTGAATACTCTTTGTCGAAACCATTTTTTTTGGGTTTTGGAAAACGGGGATCGACTTTAAAAGAAATATGGAGTTGCCACCGATCCTTTATTCAAGGTGTGATCAGGTCACCTTGAGATGGATTATTTTAATAAAATATTAGATTTATTAAAACAATAATTTTGGTCTACGAAATCTAAGAAAATATGTTCGGAAGTCGATTAAGTGCGAGGAAGGATTAGCACCCTTGCAACGTCCAAAATTGGTACCAAATTGATTAATTGATGTCCTAATGCCAAAAATTTGAAACGATTTTAGAATACAATTCCTTTTTTAAAAAAAATTTAGATAACTCGAATTGGATATTGAGATTCTCTTATTCCAAAGGAATAAAATATCACATCCAACACGATAGGATATGGCGCTTCAAACCCTTGATGCCAAGATCCTCTCATGACTTCCAAAATCCATGCATTGAGATTTTTATAAGGATATTCAATTCTTTGGACTAACGAAAAATCGAAGCCCAGCACGGTAGGGTACAATTTCTCGAATTTTCAAACACGAAACATTGCCTTGTTTTTTAGAAAACATGGAAAAATTTTAAAAGGATATTTGGTTATTTGGTCAAACGAAAAACCGAAACCCAGCACTATAGGACACGATTTCTCGAGTTTCCAAACACGAAATATTGCCTTATTTTTTTAGAAGACATGAACAAAATTTTAAAAGGATATTTGCTTATTTGGTCAAACGGAAAACCGAAACCCAGCACAATAGGGCACGATTTCTCGAGTTTCCAAACACGAAATATTGTCTTATTTAAAAACCTTTGAATGGAACGATTTTTAAACTTAAATGATATCAAAACATGATCTTTTTAATAAAACCATTACATCAACCAAATACAAGATACGAATACTAAAAGAAATATTACAAGAAAATTACATGATATATATATCATTTAAATACTACCATTAATAATTAAAGAAAAGTGAAATAAATAAATAACGTAAGAAATAATTTGAAGTAAATAGCATCTAAACAAGCTAAAATAAACAATATAATAGCATCTAAACAAGCTAAAATAAACAATATCTAATATTAATTCAAAAAGAAAATGATTAGACAAATTACTTTGCAAGTAATAAAATAAATTAAACATAGGACCATATTGAAGTCAAAATAAAATTAGGGGGACTAAAATCGTAATAAATTAGAAGATAATACCGAAAAAGGCTAGAAAATAATGTGCTTAAGACATGAGGGATCATCGGGGAAATTATCCCTTCTCCCCGAAACGACGCATTTTACTTTAAGATTAAAACGCAATAAAAAAAAGAATTAATGGGGCGAGTTTGGAAGAGAAAAGAAGACTGAAATAAGGACCCAATCAGAACAGCCTTAAACGCGAAAGGGCCTTGCGCGTAAATAACCAAAAGGCAAAACACGCAGATCCCCCCTAGCGGGTCGGGTCGACGCGCGGGTCAAAGGATCAAACAACGCCATTTCGGTGTTAAAAGCCCTGGTGCAAAACAACACCGTTTCAGCAGGGTATTTAAGCCAGTTTTTTTTTCAAAAATTTTATTTTCCATCTCATTTCTCCAAAAACACACACAAAAAAAGGTCTCAAAACCCTCTTTACACTCTCCAATTTTTGGAGGGAGCTTCGGCGACATTCCGGTCGTCCGCTGCTGTCGCCAGTCACCGAGAGCTACCAAAGTGCCTCTTTTTCGACCTATTTGACCCCTACAGTGCCTTTCTCCCCTTTTATATCAGAGAGAGCCTTCGAAGATCACAGGAAAGACCGAAAACTTTTCGGTTTCCTCCCTTCCGGCCACAGACGAGGTAAGGCTTTTTCCTTTTTATTACTCACGTATATAAACACCAAAAAAGAAAAAGAAAAAAAAAAAAGGGAACTTGAATGAAATCGGAAGATCACCTTTGATTCTTTTCCGTTTCTTTGTTGTATTGATATCTTTTTGTAAAAATAGTAGTTACAAAAAATGTTACAACGGCTTCATTTGTTTTTTAAAGGCCGAAAAAATCGAAAAATAATCAGGAAAAAAATATCTTGCTGTCCCTTCTCTGTTTGCTTGTTTTCTTGTGCAGGTGTATGATGACCAGTGGAGGAGTACGGAGGCCGTACACGCGGACGTGGCGAGCTGGAGGCTGCTGCGGCGCTGGTTTTGCTGGCTAGGGTTCGTGGCTATGTTTTTAGGTTTTGGGCTTAGTTAGGTATTTGGCAAATTTGGGTAGTGGTTTGGGCTGTTATAATTTTTGTTATCAGGCTTGTAATGTTGGACTGTTTTTATTAATGGACTTTAATAATTTTTGGGTTTTTAATGGTTAATTGTGCCCCGCATAAATGGGTTCTTACACTCTTAATAAAGTTCATTGAATATTATTTAATGTTTGAAGCAATGGGCACAATAAAAGAACTCTACTTGCATAAACATAAGAAGTGATGCCGCTTTAACAAGGATTTAAGAGGTTCTCTTGTAAATGTTTATTGAGAATAGGATAAGTACATAGCAGTTTAGTGTTAAAGGTGAAAATTTCCAACAAAATTATAAATAAGTATTATGTGTGATATATCTTCAATTTTAACCCAATGAGTTGTGGTTCAATTTGTAGACACCATATTCATTAAAATTCTAAGATATATTCTCTAATTGATGGTTCAAATCGAGAGATACTATATTGTATGCATAATATTTGTTTGTGTAAAACATAATGTATTGATTTTCTCTGAGCTCAAGTGTAGGCCTTGCACTTTGTACATCTTATTGTATTTTATATTGAGTTAATTCTAATTAATTATTAATTTTGAATTATATTGTAATTTAATTTCAAATTTAAAACTCAGATAATTAATAACTGAATATTTAAATAATAATTTCAGGCCTGCATGTAATGAGGCTTTATTAGCATCTTTGGACCGAGATATCTATCACCAGCCTAATTGCTGAAAAGAACATAAAACAGCCCATTGGGTGCAAGAACTTAAAAATAGTAAGCCTATATTACCTGACCCCTCGACTTTTACAGAAATCGAGCAAAGAGCCGAAGAAAGCCCATCTAAAATGCAAGTCGCTATTTGCTATTTAATTTACAAATGCTAAGACAAGAGTTCATTGCAGAGAGTGATTCTCGACTTACACTTAGCGTGTCCGAAACATCAATGCAAACTCAACTTCCTGAATAAATCTCTCTTTTCATTTTCCTTCGCCATCCTTTTGAAAAATTACGATTACAAGTTCATGTATGAATTACAAGTACGTGTAAACTAATAATACATAAGGCTCAACCTTTGATGCGCCTCAATGCAAGGTAAGCTAGCAACCTATATCCTACAAACATTAGAAGCAAGATTCCCACACTCAGTTTCGGGCTAATTTGCCCTGCGATGTCTTGATCAATAAACTTGCAGCTAACTCTATTACTTCCATGGTGTGAGCACCCCAACAAGAAGGAAATTTTGTTGCCTTGGCTGTATTGGACGTTAACAAACAGCTTGTAGCTGTAATATGTAGTAGAGACGTACTTGATCCATGCCATGCATGCTGGCACCTTATGCACGTAGTATCCTCCTGTTAGAACAAATGCTAGCATTGTGACAGTAACAATGGTTGAAGCCTGTTTGGCATCCATGATTACTGCTCCAAACGCAAGGCCGAGCCCCTGAGAGACGAGCACGTAGCCAAGAAGAACCACCAATGTCAAAAGAAATGCCACCAAATCAGGTTTCAATCCAGCCATCCAGTATGTCACGATAAGGAAAACCGTAGGAAGGATGAGCTCCATTGGGAGATCCCCAATAATCCGCGCCATAAAATAGGAAGAGAGAGAGTACATACCGGAAGCATGCTCTTTCATAAAGATGGCACGTTCTTGGGGAAAGGCAAATACTGCATTAAACGATGGCAAGACACCCCAAAATATGGAAATGAAGAAGAGGAGACCGAGGCGGTCTTGTATGTCTCGATAATCCGAATGCCACCACATTAAACCTGCCAAGATGGAAGCAGTAATTACTTGGAAGACTCTGAGGGTGTTGAAAGATTCATGCTTTCTTTCTTTAAGCCCTCTTTGAAGTAGAATCCTGAATTGATAGAACCAAGTAGAGAGGTCAACGCTGCAGCTACTCGTGTGTTGTTTGCAAGAATGGCTCCCGATCAAATGCGAGTCCCTTTCTGAAACAGTGGTGATCTCCATACAAGCATCTCTTACTTTTGGAGCCAACAGGGTATTGTAAGAAGCAATCAGGCTTTGTTTTATGTTTGGTGTCTCTCTTTCGCATACACCATCAAGTTTACACACACCTGAAACATATACAAGGAAATTTATGATATACTCAAATAAGTAATATTCATTTCACTTGTCTTTTTTTTTTTTTTAATGAACCAAAAACACAAACCATCTTGCCTTGGGATACATTGATAGTGAAAAAATCCCTTTGTAAGTTTTTGGTATTCAGTATATAGAGGCAGGCACTCATTAACATTCTACTAGAAGCACTTAAAATCTTGGCTATATTCGCTAGGAATTCTGTTTCCATACAGTGCACCGACACTACTAGTCATCAAGTACTTCTTTGGACCTTATCTTAGAAGAAGAAAACCATTTGGTAAAAATAAACATTATACAATAAGCATATGAGAAATAAAGTTTGGTTAAAATAAAATAAAGAGGATTAAATGTGTATGCATGATGATCAGCCAAACGAACTTTGAAAACTAATGCAACATAAACATCATAATGATGACGATGATGATAGACCCCATTAAATTAGCCACAAGCACAATGACATGCATAAAAAGAAAAAAGAAATCTTGAGAGAAGGGTAAAAAAAACAAAATTAAGGAATTAGTAGGAACGCACCTCCCATTATGAAATGATTTTAACGGTTATAAATTAGTTTAATTGATGTAGGAGTTAGTGACATGTAGTAGCAAGAAATGAGTAACATAGGCAAAGGCAAAGGCAAAGGCAAAGGCAAGAAAGATTTAAAGCTGTCCAGTGTTGGTGGTAAAGGTGGTACTCCACTCAGGTTGGTGCCTGCCCTGCCCACTAAGTTTGTTGGGCCACCACTTACTGCAGAAGTTTCCCATTTCCTTTATGTTTTCAAATCTAAAATTCCCCACTTTTACCACTTTTTTTTTTTTGGGGGGGTTATGTAAGATGGCTGTGAAGGGAATAAAGCCTCAAGGTCAAGGAAATAAACTACATCAGAAACAGTGGAGGTTAATAATAAGAACCAAAGTCATATTTGGACGAGTGTGAAGCTTGGCTTATGAGCCAGAAATTACCTAGCAAGTAGGAAGGACATGAGAGGACTGATTGAACCTACGTGGACCCGGGGAAATATTCACAATCCAACATATATATTCACAGCTTACTTTGACACTGATTAACATGTAGATAAAAACGACTACTAATGTCAAATCCTTTGAAGATATAAATTAATTGCATTAGAATAGAGATGGGATACTACGATCCAATGTCTGGGGTAACTGACTAGTGTTTATTCCGTCGAGAGAATTAAATAAGAATCTATTGGCAGCAGCTATGAGGCGGGACTAATCGATGCACCACCACCTTCCAAGTGCTCTCTCTTTATACCTATATACATAATAAGATGGTTTGTAACGCTATCAATGCCGTCATCACTCATCTACCTTACAATCATAGTGTCCAAGAAAATGTATAATTATTATTGATAATATAAAAAGCAAAAGGGAAATTAAATTAAATTTAATAAGTTCCTGGCTCTAACCATATATGGAAACGCACTTCATCTACATTATTTGTGAGTAGACTTTGAGGACTAGTAACGTACCCCACCATTAATTTGCTTTTCTATATTTGATGCGGAAAAGAATAAAAACAACAACAATAATAATATAATTATGCACTATAGCTATCTACGGTCCAAACTCCAAAACTTCAACTTAACAAGCATTTTCAATATTTCTTTTCCAAGCTGTGGAGTTAACCTCTCCAATTAGATGATTCACATGACCACCAATCTAACTTTCTTAGGATAACACGTTTTAGGGTATAGCTGGTTGCTGGCCTGCCTTTTCCTACGACATGCCATTAAATTTGACCAATTACTAAATGAAACAAATGTTAATTAATAATCTAAACCAAGCTTTTTGCAGTTATTCATATACCCCTACTCTTTGCTTTCTCCTTTGTTTTTCAAGCCATCCACCAACTTGCCATATCGATTAATATATTAAAGGATCAAAGCTTCACTCCAATCCAAGTAAGTGGACAATAATACCTCCAATTAATACAACGTAGGGTGTATTCCATAAAGCTTTGAAAACTTTCATTGCATTGAGAAAAAAAAATTCAAATTTTAATTTAAATAAATAAATATATAATTTTATATATTACTAGCATATTTTTCATGCTCGTTTTTACAATCCATGAAAACTTTTTCTCTTTAAGGTTCGTAGTTGCCCTTTCAAACCTAGCTATTTCTCTCCCCTCCTAAGAATGTAATGTATCTTACTACCTAAGACTGATTGTAATTTTTTATAAATCATTCAAAGAAGTTCAACTAATCAAATTAATTTTTCAACAAAAATGTTAAATAGGATAATTAAATAGATAACTACTTATTACATCTTAAGGTAATTTTTGTTATAAAATTTCATTTAAAGTAAATTATATCTTCACTTTTGTTAAAGAATTGAAATTATTGTATTTAAATATTATATTCATAAGAAGAAAATTATGAAATAAATACTTTAAAAAATCTATTATCAAACAAAATAATTATATTACAAAACTTCAAATTTATTAATATAACAAATAGTTTTATTTTAAAAATTCAGTACTTATACTAAATAAATATTTTTATTTATCAAGCAACAACCTAGATAAAACATCACCATCTAACTCGTACTAATTTTGCCCAAATAATAAATACTTGGTACTCTATCACTATTATGACACTGCCCTAGGCACAAACAATACATATATTCTTTTGGGAATAGCACATGTATAATTTTTTTATGAGCTACAATATATATCACCAACTCAAATATTGAGGTTAATAATATAATTATGGGGTTTTAAGTGTTATGATAAGATAAGGTAGGGCTGCATTATGATTCAAAGATATGAGGAAATGTGGCTACCCAAGTCCTTCCAAGTTGCATACAAGTCAACTCGACTGCCCATCGTGCAGTCGGTAGTAGCTAGATAGCTTTTTGCTAAATCATATCCAATCCGGATAGATATGTGATGGCTTATGTGAAATAATCACACGGTCCCATACGGATATGACTAATGGGCCATGGGTTCCCTCCCTCCCACCACTCTTACTGTAATCAATTCTACTACCGTCAACCTAACTAATTCACCTATTCCCAAAAGGAATATATTTACACATTTACCTTTCTTGCACAGTAGGTACCAAAGTTGACCCAGAATTTTTGTGGGTCTTAAGCGATGTATAAAGTGAAGCAGAGAGTTCGCTTTAAGATGCTTTATGATAAAAAATATGGCAGATTTCTTGGGGGTGGGGGATGGGGGAGCATTGGAAAAAGAAGAAGAAGAAGAAGAAAAGAACATACATACGATATTAAAAAGGGAACAAGCAATACCAAAAAGACAAGCTGCTACATGAAGGAAAAAGGGGAACAAAAGAGAGTGAAAATGTCGTCTCTAGATCATGAACATCTGACGCGTGTACTTGTAAAGGGCAATTATTATATTTTTCCTCTCAAATCAATGTATCTCAATCCCATCCACACTACATATATTTATATATATATATATATAGATATAGATATAGTTACGTAAAGCAAAAACAAAAGACTAAACAATTTAAACTACCCTTACCTTTTTTCCATATTTTACTTTCGCATGACTAAAAGACTAATATTATATACACGACCTATAGCCATTTGCCAAGTGCCATTATCTACCTACGAACACCACCATAGAAAATTCTTCACTTATTTGCCAAATTTCATTTGAAAATAGGGAAATTCCAAGCACTTGTTTTAGAGAGAAAAAAGAGACCATATTCCACAACTATAAGATGGTGTGGCAGAAATAATTAATGAAAACGTCGTAGGCCACATGTATATGGTACTTTACTTTTAAATACTATGGCCCAAAAGGAATGAGAGTAAAAGGGTTAAAAAAAAGGGTCTGATGACTGTGATGAATGCGTTTGGCAGGCAGAAAGGAAAATTAAAAAGGAATGGCGAACTAATTAACGCAGGCAGAGAGGATGAAGCAGCATATGCATGCCACATGATCTTGTCTTAATGATGAGAGGAAAACACAAGTTTATGGTTTATCACTGTGGAGAGTGGACCAACTGACCAAACTTCCGTTTGGGAAATTCATTGGATTATGAAAACAAGTTGAAAACTATGTCTCACTGCCCCCTTTCATAATTAGCCCCAAAGAAAAGTCTGTTTTCTGTAGTAAACAGCAAAGAAAAAACCAAGAGCAGAGAACCTAGACTTTGGTACTGAGTTGTTAACTCAGCTCAGATGAACAAAAACACAAGTTAAAGCTTACGTACCGTTAGCGAGATCAAGGAGGAAATCCGCAGGATTCATAGGAAAAGACGGCGAGAATCCAAGCGACTCAAAATAAGCCATGGCTTCACTTCCCTTCCCAAAATACATGCTCCTTCCTTCACTCAAAACCAACACCGAGTCAAACATCTGATAAACTCGGCTTGAAGGTTGGTGCATGGATGTAACTATGGTTTTCCCCTTTTGAGCCAACGACCCCAACGTCGAAACCAACCGGAAAGCCGCTGTCGAGTCCAAACCCGACGTTGGTTCGTCGAGAATCAACAGACTAGGGTTTATAAGCATTTCATGAGCTATACTCACTCTTTTTCGCTCTCCACCGGAAATCCCGCGTATGAAACTGTTCCCGATAATTGTATTTTCACATTTGGATAGCCCCAACTCGGATAAAACCATTTCAGCCACTGAAATCTTGTCTTTTTTGGTCAATGTTTTGGGCAACCTTAAGAGGGAGCAAAACACGAGTGTTTCACGAACTGTTAAGTGAGGGTAGAGAACATCATCTTGGGTGACGAATCCGGTGCGTTTGGCTATTTGTTTAGTGGATTTTTTGTTGTTAGCAAGGATAGTTCCAGAGAAGGCACGGCTTTGTTGTTGGTGCCTCCCAGCTAAGGCATTGAGGAGTGTAGATTTGCCGCTGCCTGAAGGGCCAAGGATGGCCAAGATTTCCCCTGGTGAAACCACGCCCGTGATATTGTTCAAGATAGTTTTCTCTCGGATGGTTGATATCTGATCAGAAGGTGTGAATCCATGGGTGAACATGCGTTTAATGCTCCGACCTCGAGTGTTGGTTTGCTGTATCTTCAACTTGTAACACACGTCGATGAACTGCATGAACAAGCAAATTTTAAAATAATATTGAAATTAGGTCAAGGGTTTAGGTCAAAATGAAACCAGTGTTGACTGAAGTCGCAGAGGATTTGTTTATGAGGTTGGGGTCCTTTTAGTAATTACCTTGAGAGTGATAGGATAAGAAGAAGACATTAAAGAAGGGAGGTGGTCACGCAAATCTCGAGTTGGACCGTCCCTATTGGGAGTTTCCAGTTGAAGTCCTACACCACCAAAGCCCGGCATTATTTACCCTTTTCCCTTTTAATTTTCTTCGTTGTGGGGGAGGAAAGTGTGTGTGGAAGAAAGAAAGGAACGAAAGAAGTGGGGAGGATCTGGGGAGAGAGAGGTAGAGAGGGCGGGGTGTATTTATTTAGGGAAAAGGGGGAGTGGGTGCCACGTCAAAGGGAAATGCCCACAGACAAAGAAGCAACGTGGCGGAAGGATGCGCCAGTTGTCAGTTCATGGAAAGTGCGGTATATATTAAGCGCCACCCTTTTCTTCCCCCCGGCTCCCCTCCCAAATATCTGTTTTCTCTTTCATACCTAAGAGAGAGACAATGAAAGTATACATTGGAATGTGAAGGGATTTGCTGCAATTCGACTCAAAACTTCATTCAAATTTAATTTAATGACTGACCGACTGAGTGGAGAGATGCAATTATTACGTCGTCCTTGAAGAATTAATTCAACCATATTAATTAATAATATTCTTTTTAATTAAAAGGGTAATTTTTTTGTATTAGTTTCAATTTTATGTTCCATTTACAATGAGGTATACCCAAACATTAGTTTTATATGGATTGAAATATCTTTTACCTAAATTTTATGAGCCATAATGGTCTTGATTTCGGTGAATTTATGATGAATCAAACTAAATAAGGATGAAATCAAAGTGTTCAAATCTTTTTGTTTGGAAGATCATACCATGACGAGTGATTAATGTAATAGGCGAATTTAGTCCAGGTTCATACAAAAAAATAATAAACTCAAAATAATAAAATAAACTATAAGTCCAGTCTAAAATATATAATTTAGCTCGATCAGAATGGTCCATTACCTGAAAAGATTGAAGGTCCATCTACAAGCTTGATGTATATGAAAACATAACCTTCAAGGATATGCAAATCTTAGATATAATATGCAAATCTTAGATATGATATGCAACCTTATAAGATTTGATTTTGTAATCTTAGAGATTTAATTTGTAGATACCTTTTAATCTTAGCCTTTGATGTAATTGATCTGCACCGTTTGATTTGGAAAGGCTCAACTATAAATAGAGGTCTCTCCCTTCCTTGTAAAACACTTGAGTTTGGAGTAATAGTAATTCTTAAGAGCATTCACTCAAATTTCTCTCTCTTTTGCGTTCTTATTTTCTGTGGCTTGTTCTTATTTTATTCTTCGTTCATCTTCGTTTCTTTTTAAGTTGCTTTCATTTGAGTTGGATTTTGGTGGAGAAATTTCGTTGAATCTTTATATTGTGAGAGTTAGGCTGACTTAAGTGTTTTTTAACCTTTTTTATTTATCTATTTAATTGTTTAATCATTAATCATTCTTTTACTTTTATTAGTTTATTTATCCATCAACTTTCTTATTTACATATTGTTCATTCATTTAACCATTCTTATCATTCTTTTATTTTCTTCCATTAATTATATACTTTATTTTTTTAATATTATGTCACACATGTTGTTTATTTTTAAAACTCATGTTATAAATCATCCATTTTAAATTGTTTGATTATTTACTTTAAATTTTTTTACATATGTTATCAATTGCAATTTTTTTATATACTATCTATTTTATATACCATTTATTTTTAAGATGTTTTGTGTATAACTTGTTCTAAATTCCTTATTACACAATATTTATTTTAAACCCATTTATATATTATTACTTTATATACTACCTATTTTCATTTTTATATATTATTTATTCCAAACTTATACATATATTACCTATTTTTTATATATATAATTTATTTATTGATTTGTATATTGTTGATTTCAAATTTCTTTTTCCCTTATTATTCATTTTCAAATTCATTATTTTTAAATTTGTTTACATTTTACCCGCAAAGGGCGCTTTGATACCAAAGGGGTTCTGAGTTGAAAACCCGAAAAGGGCGGCTCAAATTTTGATCGAAAGTGGGGCATGTGGTAGTCTTGCTATGCCTAAATTAACAATGAGGAAGTATGCTACATCTTAGGGCATTGACAAAGTACTCCAATTCCCCTAAACACATATTGAGCTCAAAATGGTCCTCAAGAAGTTCATACAGAGAAGCTCATGTTGCCATATTTGAGGCATCTAGTTTCCCATTTTACCCATTTTTGAATTTGCTATCTTTGATTACCTTATTCTTTTCAAGATACGCCCTAATCAATTTCCTTTTATTGCCTTGGCTATCTTTGATTAATTGTTTCGAGCTATGCTCCTGATTAATTTCCTTCTTGCCTATTGTTGTGATCTTTTTCAAGCGTTTTATATTGAAATAACGATAATAAACTAATAATACTTTTATAAAAGGAGTTTCGCATATTACTTTGAAAGTTTCTAAATAATACGAGAATTTGAAACAGGACTATTGTTTAGAACTCACCAAGCCTAAGGGTTGGAAATATTGAAAGATGATTATCTCTTTGAATTTTTATTGGATAAGACATTTCGTCGGTGATACCATATCGACAAATGACGAGTAATGTCAACCCAAGTGTAAAAGGGGATCATTCTCGGGAAAAGAAAAATGATACTGTGCATTCATGCAAATTTCAAGCACATACATCTGGTCATTACATCCAAGGAATGGTGTAACAGATCAAATTGATTGAAGATTATACAAATTCTATACCTCTAAGTGGAAGTAGGATGGATGGAAGAAACCAAATGTTATTCCCCTAAAGTGCAGTAGGAGGTACAAACTTTATGTTCCAGACGGTACAGTGGAAGGGACTCTAAAATTACAGCGGGGCAAGCTTGTTGAGTAGAATGTGGTTGTTTCTTTGAGTTTTCTGTTGGAAAATATCAGTCGAATAAGATAGTAGTATAATACATCAGTGATAAGACTCTTGATGAATAACGAGTGATGACACCCTAAGCATTAAAGTGATCATTCTCATTTTGCATTCATAGCACATCTGATTAGAAGCATTTGACTCATTTCGATCATGGCATCATAATCATTTGGCATAAGCACAAACTCATTCTACAGTTTATGTCCTCTATAGGACAATGTAGTAGGGTAGATCGAAGATGTCAGCCCTATCTCCCTAAAGTTGCAGTGGAGCAGACTGAAGACAACAGATCTTATCTTCCTAAAGTTGCAAGAAGCATATCGAAGATATTAGCCTGCTTACTTGAAGCAGACTGAAGATAGTAGATATTATCTTCCTGAAGTTGCAGGAAGCAGATCGAAATGTCAGCCTTGCCTCCCTGAAGTTGTAGTGGAGCAGACTGCAGACAACAGATCTTATCTTCCTGAAGTTGCAGGAAGTAGATCGAAGATATTAGCCTGCTTCCTTGAATTTGCAGCGGAGCAGACTAAAGACAACAGATTTTATCTTTCTGAAGTTGTAGGAAGTAGATCGAAGATATTAGCATACTTCCCTAAAGTAGACTGAAGATAGCAGATCTTATCTTCCTAAAGTTGCATGAAGCAGATCGAAGATATTAGCTTGCTTCCTTGAAGTAGACTGAAGATAGCAGATCTTATCTTCCTGAAGTTGCAGGAAGCAGATCGAAGATGTCAACCATGCCTCCCTGAAGTTGCAGTGGAGCGGACTGAAGACAACAGATCTTATATTCCTGAAGTTGCAAGAAGTAGATCAAAGATATCAACTTTGCCTCCCTGAAGTTGGAGCGGAGCAGACTGAAGATAGCAGATCTTATCTTCCTGAAGTTGTAGGAAGCAGATTGAAGATATCAACTTTGCCTCCCTGAAGTTGCAGCAGAGCAGACTGAAGACAGCAGAGCTTATCTTCCTGAAGTTACAGGAAGCAGATCGAAGATATTAGCTTGCCTCCCTAAGTTTATGGCGGAGCAGACTGAAAATAGCAGATCTTGTCTTCTTGAATATTGCAGTGAAGTAAGATCAAAGATACTAGTCTCACTTTCCTGAAGTTACAATAGGATGGATTAAATCTACAAGAGCAGGTCTTATCTTCCTGAAGTTGCAGTAGAATAAGATTAAAGCTACAGATTCAATCTCCTTGAAGTTGCAGTTGGGTTAGAGACTACTTGAAAAATATGAGGATCAAGAAGTTAAGGCTCGACAAGACCGGGCAAAATTGGTCCTTTTATAGTCTTTGCTCCATTCTCGTTACACGACAATGAGCAAAGAGGGGCAACTATAATAGGCCAATTTAGCTCGGGCCCATACAAAAAAATAATAAACCCAAAATAATAAAACAAAGTCCAAGTCCAGTCCAAAATATATCATTTGGCCTGATCGGAATGGCCCATTACTTGAAAAGATTGAAGGTCCATCTACAAGCTTGACGTATATGAAAACATAACCTTCAAGGATATGCAATCTTAGATATGATATGCAAATCTTAGATATGATATGCAATCCTAGAAGATATGATATGCAATCTTAGATATGATATGCAATCCTAGAAGATATAATATGCAATCTTAGAAGATATGATTTTGTAATCTTAGAGATTTAATTTGCAGATACCTTTTAATATTAGCCGTTGATGTAATTGATCTGTACTGTTGGATTTGGGGGTTCAACTATAAATAGAGGCCTCTCCCTTCATTGTAAAACACTTGAGTTTGGATCAATAATAATTCTTAAGAGCATTCACTCAAATTTCTCCTTCTCTTGTGTTCTTATTTTCTATGGCTTGTTCTTATTTTATTCTTCATCCATTTTCGTTTCTTTTTAAGTTGCTTTCATTTGAGGTTGATTTTGGTGGAGAAATTTCGTTGAATCTTCATATTGTGAGAGTTAGGTTGACTTAAGCATTTTTTTAACCTTTTTTATTTATCCATTTAATTGTTTAATCATTAATTATTCTTTTACTTTTATTCGTTTATTTATCCATCAACTTTCTTATTTACATATTGTTCATTCATTTAACCATTCTTATCATTCTTTTATTTTCTTCCATTACTTATATACTTTATTTGTTTTAATATTATGTCACACATGTTTATTTTTTAAAACTCGTGTTATAAATCATCCGCTTTAAATTGGTTGATTATTTGCTTTAAATTTTTTTAATATATTATCAATTGCAAATTTTTTTATACTATCTATTTTATATACCATTTATTTTTAAGATGTTTTGTGTATAACTTCTTCTAAATTCCTTATCACATAATATTTATTTTAAACTCAGTTATATATTATTACTTTATATATTACCTATTTTCATTTTTATATATTATTTATTCCAAACTTATGCATATATTACCTACTTTTTATATATATAATTTATTTATTGATTTGTATATTGTTGATTTCAAATTTCTTTTTCCTTATTATTCATTTTCAAATTCATTATTTTTAAATTTGTTTACATTTTATTTTGCCTTATATATTTTTTTAATTTTATACTCTTTGTTTTAAATTCATTGGTATTTTATTATTGATGCTAGTATTTAAATAATTGCCATTATGTGTTTTATAAATTGTTTATTTGTATTTTCATATTGCCCTTTTTTTATCAAAGTTTTTACGCATCGTTTTAATATTGCGTCAATTTTCCCCAATTTCAAAAAAGAAAACTTTTAAAAATAAGGCAATATTCGGTACTTTGGAGCTTTGAGAAAATCGTGCCTTAACTTACTGAGTTTCGATTTTTTTGATCCAAATAACCGAATATCCTTTTTAAACTTTAATGCATGAGACAAGCTTAGTTTCGAGGGTTAAAATATCGTATCCTAACTTACTGGATGTGACATCTTATTACTTCGGGACAAGGAGGTCTTAACATCAAATTCGATTTATTCAGGTTTTTAAAGAGGATCTTATTTTGAAATCTTTTGAATTTTCGACATTAGGACGTTAATTAATCAATTAGGTACCAATTTTTAGGCGTTACGAGAGTGCTAATCCTTCCTCGTGCGTAACCGACTCCCGAGCCTGTTTTCTTAAATTTTGTAGACCAAAATTATTATTTTAATAAATCAAAATGTTTTATTAAAATGATTAATCTCAAGGTGACCCGATAACACATCGAAAAAAGATTGGTGGCGACTCCATTTTCGTTTTAAAAGTCGACCCCGTTTTTCAAAATAAAAATGGTTTCGACAGCTTGGCGACTCCACTGGGGATACCATAAGAGAGTCAAGCAGTAAAATTGATTATTTCCTGTCCTTTTGTCTAAATTTGAAATTCCGATTTGAAAAATTATTATCCTTTTTATTGCATGTTGTTCTAATCTTGTAAAGTATTTTTGCATTGCATTGCATGACCATTGTGGTCACACCCTTTTAAGTGGGAGTGAGAAGCTACTACTTCGTGAGGTTTTCACCTCCCTGCAGGATAGTGAATCGCTTTTGGGATACATCCGTACCTATGTATTCGTGATATTTTCATCTCCGTGTAGCCATAGAGAAATGTATTCCCCTGAACTGAACTCGGTCTTTATGAGCCTATAATGGGTGAGGATCGATGAATCTACTGGTTCGAGTACCTCAACTTTAGAGCTAAACCACATGTAGAAAACCTAGGGGCTTACTGTAGGTAGAACTATGCCAAACCCTAGTGGTCACCAAGATAGGTGCCCTATTTTGTTATTTATTTCTTTTGTGCTAACGTGTTCTCTTTTGTTTTGATTGCATTGCATTCACATCATAGAAAAGAGGTGTTGATTCAAATTCGATTGCTAAATAGAAGAGTTTGTCATGAGAAAATAAATTTCTTGATAAAGTGGATTATAATACGGTCGTCCGAATATGGTCCAAGTAAACACAACGAAAGAAGACTAGTAGTCCGTGAAGGAATATAAGATTTTATTGCCCAAAGATTCAAGCTGACAAAGACTATTCGAGAATCACCACGTCTCGGCTTTCTTGAAGAGGCTAGCGAGCATTGTAGAAATAAGTGAGCAGTGAGTCACGGCCCAAATCAAGTAAAAAGAGCTAGTAGAGACATTTATTAGAAAGTTCGCGAGATTGGACCTTAATATCCGGATAAGAAGAAAGGGATCAATGCCTTCACTTGGAATATAAGGGAAAGGCCGTATAAATATCCGTTTTATGTTAAGGAATTTATTTTCTAGAAAAGTTGTTCTAATGGAATTGAATTCAGAATCAACTCCTCTCTTTCTTTTTGCATTCATTTCATGCATTTGCATTACATTGCATCATATGCATTAAAATTCATAGAAGGACCTTAATTAGTTGAAGTTATTTCAGAAAAAGAGAGAAAGAAAGAAAGTAAATCTAGAAACTAAACATCATTACGGTAATTGCACTAAGATGAAAGATATGGATCAAAGACTCGAATAGTTTCAAAGAGACATGCAAGACCAGTTGCAAGAGCAGTTAGAAAATATCCAACAAGATATGAGGGAACAAATGATGGAAGCCCAAAGGAATATGGTGGTTCAAATGACTCAGCTACTGAATGAGGCAATGGACAAGGGAGAACGCCCCATGACTAATGCTGGAGAAGATGATGAGGATTATCCTCTGGGTTTTACCTTACCGCATGCACAAACACAACCTGAAACATATCCTCGAAGGCCATCGATTACAATTAGGCCTCAACAAGGTCAAGCTGATACTGGGGTGTAACATCCTAAATTTATGGGCCTATGCATTTAGTGTGGGGATATGTTTAATTTGTTAATTTAAGTGATAGGGGTTCAAAATTGGGCTTAGGATTAGGTAAAGGCCTTGATTGAATTATTTTAAGATGGCGTCATTAACAATAAAAGAGGCCCAATTTTTGGCCGCAAGGAGCCCATGTTTTTAGGGCCATTTTCGGCACCTAAAATGAAGTAAGGAGTGACGCCACACACAAGGAGTTAGGGGCCCAAAATTTAAGTTTAATAAAGCCCAAATCTTTTAATTTAAGTGAGTTAAATTTAGGTATTAAGATTTGATGAGGTGGACGGCTACAAGGCTCAAAAATAGGAAGATTTAGATGGATTTTATAATTGATAAAATAGTAGATAAAAGGAGAAAAGTTAGGAGCTTATCTACAAGGAGGTGATGGTGAAAATCCATCACCTAGAGGAGTGTAGAAATCGACTCTCTTGCATGGCAAAGGGGTGCCAATTTTCCCTCTCATTTAGCTTGAATTTTAATTAATTAGGAAGGCGTTTTGGTTTTATACATAAGGTGTCGAAATATCTATAAATAGGGGATAGCTCCTTGATTCTGACATTGAAAACCCTAATTTCTTCTTCCATTGTGCCGAAATTCCTTAGCCTCTCTGTAACATCCTGATAATTAGGGGCTATGCATTTTACATAATTGAATGATGTTGCATGCTTAATCTTTATTAAGTGCAATTTTGGAAGTTATTTGAGCTTCATTTATTAAGTGAATGCTTTGCTAAGCTTTTAATTTCTATTAATTAGAGAGAGAACTAAGCTATTAAGGCCTTAAGAATTGATGATGAGAAGTTCTAGTATAAGTTAAGTAATTGGCAAAGTGGTTAAGATACATGGGTGTGTTCTTGAGGTACAAGGTTCGAATCTCCTAGCTAACATTAGGGAGATTTTAATATTTTTTGTTTTCTTCCTTGTAAGTGTCGGCCAAGAATATTCTAGAGTGGATGAGCTTTCATCCATTTTGGCTTGTTGACCATGAGAAAAGGAAGTTAAAGAACATAAGGCATGGAATCACAAATTCATGATAAGATGAGGGGACAAAGGCATGAAATAGGGCTATGTTTTGGGGATGTGTTCATGGTCATTTGACCATGAACCTAGACAACATGAAGGCTAAGGGAGAGGCTTAGTTGTGTAGTAAATTCTTTGGATATGATGGGAAGAAACAAGGAGGAAAAGGGGATATGTTGGCATTGATGTGGTAGAATTTATGCTTTGCCATTAGGGGGAAAAGTTAGCCAAAAGCCTAGGTTGTCCATCTTTTCTCATTTTTCTCCAAAATTCTCTCCTAGCCGAATGTGCCATAGAGTTTAGGTAAAAACTCTCTTTTGTTTTAGCTTTCATCCTTTTGACCAAATCTTCTTCTTTTGGTAGAATGTACCATAGTCATTTTGGTACATTTTCATTTTGATTTAGCCTCAATTGCTTGAACCAAATACAACCTTCTTTCTCTCATTTAGTTTTCATTTTGAAACCAAAAACCACAAAGTTTAAGCACCATTATTCTTCTTCATTTTCTCTTCTCTTGCCGAATGCAACTAAGTTCCATAGTCCATCTCTTTTCTCTTTGATCCTATTCTTGTTTTTCTTTTTCTTTTCACCTTATTTTTCTTATCTTTCTCTCATTGCCGAAATCACCATTATCATTTTCTTCTTCTCTTTCGCTTTACTTCTTTCTTCTTTCATTCTCTTTCTTCTTTCTCTTCAAAACCGAATCCATTATTTTGAAGCCACCATTTTTATTCTTTTATTTTGTGAAGGCCGAATCATCATTCTCTTTTCTTTTTTTTTCAATAGAACTTCCAAGTGATCAAAGTAAGATGCTATCATTTATTTTCATCACTTCCTTTCACTTGAATAAGATTGGAAATCATAATCTTTTTATTTCTCTCTTAGGCCGAATCTCTTGAAAAGATTTTGAAAGGAACTTTGTTGAAGACAACCTTAAGTGACCATTCGAATCATCAAGGTAAGACTACTATTTTGGATAATATCAAATTCTTTAGATAGATTACTAATCTAAGTTATTTTTAGGAGCAATCTAAGATCATCAAGATAGGTAAGAAAAGAGCCGTTCAAGTGTTTGGAAGAGAGGAGGTATTCCTTTACCATCGAACTACAAGCGAAGAAGCGATGTCGGGAGTTAGAGATTTTCCACCGGTTGTGGACCTCTCGCAAGCGAGGATCGATTATTCAAGTAGTGCGTACAACCAAACCACTCTACGTTGGTGGAATACCGGGTTTTGATCCATCTAGTGGAGAAAACCGCAAATAACCGTCATTCGTGAATCCGAGGGTAAGGATTTAGATCCATCGTTTATAAGTAGAGTTTTTGCTAACAATAGTATATACTAACCAAGTGTGTTAATCATCTAGGTGTGGACGAGCTAGAGAGTATTGTGCTCATCATTACTAGGTGTGTAACCATGCATTAAAATTTCCATAGATTTATATTATTAAAAAGTGATTATATGATAATATGATTGTTTGTCGATACCAATCATTGGTATACAAAATTCGGTATGTTACCCAATATTCCGTTTATTTTGATATATGCATCGATATGAAATAAGCATGACTATATTATGATTTGTGGGTACATAGCATGAAAATCGATTTGATATGTATGTGCATGGGCATATGGGTATGTTTTGTAAAGGAGGAAGTATTCGGTGGTTTTACCACAATTCGTGACTTGGTCACATATGTGAAATTGGTGACTTCGGTCCCATATTTGACTCGGTGGCCAGGTCACATATTTGACTCTGGTGGCCGGTCACATATTTGATTCTGGTGGCTTGGTCACATATTTGACTCGTGGCTTCGGTCACATATTTGACTCTGTGGCTTTTGGTCACATATTTGGACTTGATCGGTGACTTGGTCACATCTGTTTTGGTGGCTTTGCCACAATAAGGGCGATGTGCATGTTGATTGCAAAGAATCGCCTTCGATGGTGTGTAGCGGATGGAGGGTCGATTTAGTAATCCCACGGTGTGCTTTGGTTGGTACAAAGGTGTGTAGCGGATGGATATTTAGGTTGGTAAGACTTGCATTTCATTTCATATACATATTCATGTAACATTGTATGATTATTATTTGATCTGCTATAAAATGGGCCTTTGGGCTAAATTTGAGTAAAATGGGCCTTTGGGCTAGATTTGAGCTAAAATGGGCCTTAGGGCCAAATATTTGATTAAATGGGCCTATGGCCATATGTGAAAAATTTTGGGTTTGAAAGCATTTCATAAAATGGGCTTTTTAGTGTATGTGTTATACATTGAGTTTATGACTCACCCATTTTATGGGATAACTTTTCGATAACTCATAGTGCGATGGATCGGGACGAAAGGATTTCGAGGTGGCGATTGCTCGTAATAAGTATTATGGAGATTTTCCAACTTAAACTCTTTAGTTTAAATTTTATTACTTAGACTTTAATTTGGGTTGCCAATATTATGTAATAAGGCCATTATAAATTATCTTTAATTTTGTGTTTGGATTTATTTTAAATTACGCTATGAATAATTATCAAATATCTAAATGGTTTTCGATAAATTATTTAAAATGTGTTTGATAATCTTATATAAATGTTTTCAAAGAAATGTTCTTAAGTTTGGTTTCCTTTTATTTTATTAATTCCTTTTAAAAAATAATGTTTCCGCTAAAGTTTTACTTGAGGAACATACCAAATCCGGTTGGGCTTTTTAGTAGGGTTTGGGGTGTTTCAACTTAGTATCGAGCCCAGATTTAAACCCTCGGCCTTGGGTTTTGAAGCCCACAACGTTTTCAAAATTTGGCCCAAAAGATTTTTGAAAGTTTTCTTAAGTTAAATGGTTTTATAAGAGCATGGCACTTTCGAATTCTCGGCCCCGATCCATCGGTATGTACCTTCATTTGATAAATGATATGAATGTTTGATAAGCCTAAGGAAGCTGTAGAGACATGGACCCTAGGCGTATGTGTGCTACTACGAAAACCATTTGAAAAATCTGTTCATAAGACTTTCTTTTAATAAGAAGTGAAAAGATTCTAATACATAAGACTTTTAAGTAAAAGCAGATAAGATCGTAGTAGACATGAGCTCTAGGGGCCGAGGTCGTCGTGGACATGGAAGAGGAAGGATGATATTTTGAACCGATTCGGTCTGTCAAGGTTCCGAGAATGAAGCTCCACCACCTACTGTTGGGGCGGACTTTCAAGAACAAAATGAAGGAGGTGGCCAGATATCACAAGTCAGGCCGCGAGTTTTGGAGCGAGTAGCGAAGCTAGTTCGGAAGTGGATCTCGAAGTCCAGAGGTGAGAGACTTAGATCGAATGGAGAGGTTTTCGAGGAGTATCCGGAGTAGCTCCAAACGTAGCTGAATATTGGTTGGAAGCGATCGAGAGGATCATGGATGATATAGATCTTGATGAAGAGAAATTGAAAGGAGCTATTTCACTTCTTCGTGATGAAACCTACCAATGGTGGCTTACTATCAAGGAAAGTACCCTGGATCGTGCGGATTGGGGTATTTTAAAGTGAAATTTGAGGAAAATATGTTGGAGCTAGCTACATCGACTCTCGAGAGAAGTCATTTCGAACACGGTACAAGGAAACAAGTCGATAGCTGAATATGAAGCGAAATTTTTGCGACTTAGCCGTTATGCGGAGGATAGTGGCTACGGAATATGAACGTTATGTCGATTTGAAGATGGACTTAGAGATGAGCTAAGAGTGATGATTGCTCCACATCGTGAAAGGATTTTGCAATCTTAGTGGAAAGGGCAAGAATTGCTGAAGAGGCTAAACGGATTTGAGAGGCAGGCAAGGACGGAGGTCGAGCAAGAATAAGAGAAGTTTTGGGTCTTGAGGTCGTCCTAAACTTTCGAAAAAAGTCAAGAAATGATGGACCGCGAGGTCAACAGACTACTACGGAGTGCAAAGTCGTACTTGTTCTCGGTGTGGGAAAATGCACTCGGAGAATCTTTGGAAGAAAACCGTGGATGTTTCAAGTGCGGTTCAAAGGATCACATGATCAAGGATTGTCCGATGAACTCGGAGAAGAACCGTCCAACGAATCGGGTGTTAATCAAGTGATAGAAGTGGTCAACACCGATAAGAGGCCGTGGTCCCAATGGAAGGGCAATGGTTACGGTAGAGGTCGCGGAACTTCCGGCGGAGGCGTGGAAACTCGAGGCGAGACAACCAAGTTTGGTGTATCTTTGTTAAATCAGAGAGAAGACGATGGCCTTTGATGTCATCACGATGCGTTTACGATTTCGGTTTCCCTTTATTGCTTTGATAGATATAGGGTCAACTCATTCCTATATCGCTAGTGAAGTATCTGGGACTTTGCATGTGACTTCAAACTATACCTAGGAAGATGATCGTACTTAGTCCTCAGGATGACGTAGTTGTAGACAAACTCTTTAAGGAAGTGCCTCT
This sequence comes from Gossypium rotundifolium, assembly GCA_025506655.1. Lineage (NCBI taxonomy): Eukaryota > Viridiplantae > Streptophyta > Magnoliopsida > Malvales > Malvaceae > Gossypium > Gossypium rotundifolium. The sequence continues at coordinate 112,366,367 of CP106730.1, forward strand.
GAAGTTCAAGGATACAGTTTCGGTGATTTAATGGAGTTGCCATTGGAGAATTTGACCTAATTTTAGGCATGGGTGGCTTGTAAAGTACCGTGCAAATGTGGATTCTTGTTGCTAAGAGAATGTCCTTAAGAACTCTTGATGATAAGGAAGTTGTAGTGATGGGCGAAAGACGAACTACTTATCTAATGTAGTATCCGCTCTTAAGGCGGAAAGGATGGTTAAGAAAGGATCTGAAGCTTTTCGATGTTGGTGAATGCTTTGGAGGCTAAGGAAGCAAGCATTAATGAAGTCGAGACGGTGAAGGAATTTGTAGATGTTTTTCCTAGGAAGAACTTCCGGGGTTGCCTCCGGATCGTGAGGTAGAATTCGGGATAGACTTATTGCACGAGCGGCGCGATTTCTATTGCTCCATATAGAATGGCACCGAGAAATTGGTTGAGCTTAAGGCTCGAGATTCGGGAGTTGCTTGATCGTGGATTCATCCGACCTAGTGTGTCTCCATGGGGAGCACCGGTCCTATTCGTGAAGAAGAAGGACGGATCGATGAGGATGTGTATAGACTACCGGCGGTTGAATAAGTGACTATCAAACGGTATCCTTTGCCCAGGATCGACGACTTGTTCGATCGACTTAAAGGAGTGCGGTATTCTCTAAAATTGATCTAAGGTCGGGGTATCATCAGCTTAAAGTGAAAGAAGCGGATATCCATAAGACGGCTTTCCGAACCAGATATGGCCATTATGAATTTCTGGTAATGCCATTCGGATTGACGAACGCCCCAGCTGCGTTTATGGATATGATGAATCGGATTTTTCAGCCCTACTTGGATCAGTTCGTCGTGGTATTCATAGACGACATCCTGGTGTATTCTAAGTCCGAAGTGGAACATGATGAGCATCTCCGGATTGTGCTACGAGTTTTAAGGAGAAGAAGTCACGCCAAATTCGATGAAGTGTGAATTTTGGCTGAAAGAAGTTGCATTTTTAGGACATGTGGTATCTGCGGAAGGGATTAGGGTGGATCCTCGGAAGATCGAGGCTGTGTTAGATTGGAAACCACCTAAGTCCGTAACTGAGGTTCGTAGTTTCTTGGGTTTAGCCGGATATTACCGAAGATTCGTCGAAGGGTTTTCATCAATAGCTGCACCTTTAACGAAATTGCTGAGGAAGGAAGTACCTTTTGTGTGGGCTGATAAGCAGCAAGAGAGTTTTGAGAAGCTCAAGAAAGTTTTGACGGAAGCTCCTGTTTTGATTCAGCCTGAAGCAGGAAAAGATTTTGTCGTGTATTGCGATGCTTCTCACACGGGATTAGGATGTGTTTTAATGCAAGGCGGAAAGGTAGTTGCGTATGCGTCTCGGCAGTTGAGACCGCATGAAGTTAATTACCCGACACATGACTTGGAGTTGGCAGCTGTAATCTTTGCTCTTAAGGTTTGGAGACATTACTTATACGGGGAAAAGTCAGTGATATATACGGACCACAAAAGTCTGAAATATCTACTGACTCAGAAAGAACTGAATTTGAGGCAGAGAAGGTGGATAGAGTTTTTAAAGACTACGATTGTTCTATCGAGTACCATCCGGGCAAGGCGAATGTGGTGGCAGATGCTCTAAGTCGAAAAGTGGTGTCAGATTTGAGAGCGATGTTTGCACATCTTAGTCTCTACGATGATGGAAGCTTGTTGGCAGAACTTCAGGTTAAGCCGACATGGTTAAGTCAAGTGAAAGAGAGGCAATTAATAGATGAAGATCTGAGTGAAAAGCTTAGACAGGTCCAGAGTGGGAAATTGGAAGATTTTGGTATTAACAGTGAAGGGGTATTGTGCTTTAAAGGTAAAGTCTGTATGCCGAGGGATCGGGAGTTGAGGCAAAGATACTTGAGAATCGCATGGTAGCCCCTATGCTATGCATCCCGGAGGAAGTAAGTTATATCGAGACTTGCGAGATCGGTTTTAGTGGCTTTGGTCTTAAGCGGGAAGTTACGGAGTTTGTAGGGAAGTGCTTGACGTGTCGCAAGTTAAAATTTGAACATCAAGTACCTTACGGATTGCTTCACCGATAAAGATTCCGCGATGGAAGTGGGAGAGAATCACCATGGACTTTGTTAGTGGGCTTCCTCTTACGCCTACTAAGAAAGACTCCATTTGGGTGATAGTGGACCGATTGACGAAATCTGCACATTTTATTCCAGTTCGGGTTGATTACTCTTTGCAGAAATTGGCAAAATTATATGTGGCTGAAATTGTGAGATTGCATGGAGTGCCGTTGTCGATAATTTCGGACAGAGATCCAAGATTCGTCGCGATTTTGGAAAGCATTGCATCAAGCTTTGGGCACCAAATTGGACTTCAGTACGGCATTTCATCCTCAGTCAGACGGTCAGTCCGAAAGAGTAATCCAGATCTTAGAAGATATGTTAAGGGGTTGTGTGATAGATTTCAAGGAAGTTGGGAGGAATTCTTCTGCTTGGCGAATTTGCGTTACAACAACAGTTTCAATCGATATCTGGATGGCAAGTATGAAGCACTATATGGACGGAAGTGTCGCACTCCTACGTGTTGGGCGAGAATTAGGGAACAGCATGATTTTGGGCCCGAGAGATAGTGTCCGAATCCAAAGAAAAGGTTAAGGTAATCCGGCTCGGTTAAAGGAAGCATCGAAGACAGACAAAAATCGTCACATGATTTAAAAGCGGAAAGAAATAGAGTATCACGTTGGGAGACCAAGTTTTCTAAAGGTTTCACCTTGGAAAAAGGTGATGAGATTTGGACGTAAAGGAAACTAAGTCCAGTGCATTGGACCTTATCGGATTGTGAAGCGGGTCGGATCATGGCATATCGATTAGATTTGCCTTGAATTGAAGCAAATGCACGATGTGTTTCATGTTTCAATGTTACGCCATGCTATCGATCGGATCCATCTCATATAGTACCGATTGAGGAGGTGGAATTAAGATCGATTTGTCATATGAAGAGGAGCCAATTCAAATTCGGAGCGAGATATAAAGGTTTTACTGGAGAAAATCGGTTCCTCTCGTTAAGGTATTATGGCGAAATCATGGATCGGAAGAAGCTTCGTGGGAGCCGGAGGAAGCGATGCGGCAATACCCTCACTTATTCTGAATGGGTAATTTCGGGGACGAAATTATTTTAAGGGGGGTAGAACTGTAACATCCTGATAATTAGGGGCTATGCATTTTACATAATTGAATGATGTTGCATGCTTAATCTTTATTAAGTGCAATTTTGGAAGTTATTTGAGCTTCATTTATTAAGTGAATGCTTTGCTAAGCTTTTAATTTCTATTAATTAGAGAGAGAACTAAGCTATTAAGGCCTTAAGAATTGATGATGAGAAGTTCTAGTATAAGTTAAGTAATTGGCAAAGTGGTTAAGATACATGGGTGTGTTCTTGAGGTACAAGGTTCGAATCTCCTAGCTAACATTAGGGAGATTTTTAATATTTTTTTTGTTTTCTTCCTTGTAAGTGTCGGCCAAGAATATTCTAGAGTGGATGAGCTTTCATCCATTTTTGGCTTGTTGACCATGAGAAAAAGGAAGTTAAAGAACATAAGGCATGGAATCACAAATTCATGATAAGATGAGGGGACAAAGGCATGAAATAGGGCTATGTTTGGGGATGTGTTCATGGTCATTTGACCATGAACCTAGACAACATGAAGGCTAAGGGAGAGGCTTAGTTGTGTAGTAAATTCTTTGGATATGATGGGAAGAAACAAGGAGGAAAAGGGGATATGTTGGCATTGATGTGGCGAATTTATGCTTTGCCATTAGGGGAAAAGTTAGCCAAAAGCCTAGGTTGTCCATCTTTTCTCATTTTTCTCCAAAAATTCTCTCTAGCCGAATGTGCCATAGAGTTTAGGTAAAACTCTCTTTTGTTTTAGCTTTCATCCTTTTGACCAAATCTTCTTCTTTTGGTAGAATGTACCATAGTCATTTTGGTACATTTTCATTTTGATTTAGCCTCAATTGCTTGAACCAAATACAACCTTCTTTCTCTCATTTAGTTTTCATTTTGAAACCAAAACCACAAAGTTTAAGCACCATTATTCTTCTTCATTTTCTCTTCTCTTCCGAATGCAACTAAGTTCCATAGTCCATCTCTTTCTCTTTGATCCTATTCTTGTTTTTCTTTTCTTTTCACCTTATTTTTCTTATCTTTCTCTCATTGCAAAATCACCATTATCATTTTCTTCTTCTCTTTCGCTTTACTTCTTTCTTCTTTCATTCTCTTTCTTCTTTCTCTTCAAAACCGAATCCATTATTTTGAAGCCACCATTTTTATTCTTTTATTTTGTGAAGGCGAATCATCATTCTCTTTTCTTTTTTTTTTCAGCCGAACTTCCAAGTGATCAAAGTAAGATGCTATCATTTATTTTCATCACTTCCTTTCACTTGAATAAGATTGGAAATCATAATCTTTTTATTTCTCTCTTGGTAGAATCTCTTGAAAAGATTTTGAAAGGAACTTTGTTGAAGACAACCTTAAGTGACCATTCGAATCATCAAGGTAAGACTACTATTTTGGATAATATCAAATTCTTTAGATAGATTACTAATCTAAGTTATTTTAGGAGCAATCTAAGATCATCAAGATAGGTAAGAAAAGAGCCGTTCAAGTGTTTGGAAGAGAGAGGTATTCCTTTACCATCGAACTACAAGCGAAGAAGCGATGTCGGAGTTAGAGATTTTCCACCGGTTGTGGACCCTCTGCAAACGAGGATCGATTATTCAGTAGTGCGTACAACCGAACCACTCTACGTTGGTGGAATACCGCGTGGTTTTGATCCATCTAGTGGAGAAAACCGCAAATAACCATCGTTCGTGAATCAGGGTAAGGATTTAGATCCATCGTTTATAAGTAGAGTTTTTGCTAACAATAGTATATACTAACCAAGTGTGTTAATCATCTAGGTGTGGACGAGCTAGAGTATTGTGCTCACTTTGTTACTAGGTGTGTAACCATGCATTAAAATTTCCATAGATTTATATTATTAAAAGTGATTATATGATAATATGATTGTTTGTCGATACCAATCATTGGTATACAAAATTCGGTATGTTACCCAATATTCCGTTTATTTTGATATATGCATCGATATGAAATAAGCATGACTATATTATGATTTGTGGGTACATAGCATGAAAATCGATTTGATATGTATGTGCATGGGCATATGGGTATGTTTTGTAAAGGAGGAAGTATTCGGTGGTTTTACCACAATTACGTGACTTGGTCACATATGTGAAATTGGTGACTTGGTCCCATATTTGACTCGGTGGCTTCGGTCACATATTTGACTCTGGTGGCCGGTCACATATTTGATTCTGGTGGCTTCGGTCACATATTTGACTCGGTGGCTTCGGTCACATATTTGACTCTGGTGGCCGGTCACATATTTGGACTTCGGTCGGTGACTTGGTCACATCTGTTTTGGTGGCTTTGCCACAATAAGAAGCGATGTGCATGTTGATACGAAAGCGCCTTCGATGGTGTGTAGCGGATGGAGGGTCGATTTAGTAATCCCGGTGTCTTTGGTTGGTGCAGGGGTGTGTAGCGGATGGATATTTAGGTTGGGCCGGGCTTGCATTTCATTTCATATACATATTCATGTAACATTGTATGATTATTATTTGATCTGCTATAAAATGGGCCTTTGGGCTAAATTTGAGTAAAATGGGCCTTTGGGCTAGATTTGAGCTAAAATGGGCCTTAGGGCCAAATATTTGATTAAATGGGCCTATGGCCATATGTGAAAAATTTTGGGTTTGAAAGCATTTCATAAAATGGGCTTTTTAGTGTATGTGTTATACATTGAGTTTATGACTCACCCATTTTATGGGATAACTTTTCAGATAACTCATAGTGCGATGGATCGGAGACAGAAGGATTTCGAGGTGGCGTGCTGCGTAATAAGTATTATGGAGATTTTCCAACTTAAACTCTTTAGTTTAAATTTTATTACTTAGACTTTAATTTGGGTTGCCAATATTATGTAATAAGGCCATTATAAATTATCTTTAATTTTGTGTTTGGATTTATTTTAAATTACGCTATGAATAATTATCAAATATCTAAATGGTTTTCGATAAATTATTTAAAATGTGTTTGATAATCTTATATAAATGTTTTCAAAGAAATGTTCTTAAGTTTGGTTTCCTTTTTATTTTATTAATTCCTTTTAAAAAATAATGTTTCCGCTAAAGTTTTACTTGAGGAACATACCAAATCCGGTTGGGCTTTTTAGGTAGGGTTTGGGGTGTTTCACTCTCCTCTCCAATTTCTTTTCTCCAATTCCTTCAAAAGCGAAACTCTTCTCCACTTTTTCCTCCTTGTGCCGATTTCTCTAAAAAGCCGAAGCATCTATAGTCTTTTCTTTTATTCATCCTATTTGAGAATTAGTTCTATTCTTAGGCATTTAAAACTTTCCTTTGGCATTGTCGAATCTCCTTTCCAAGTGTTAGCGAATTCCTATACTAAGGTAAGTGCCGATTTACATTAGATCTCATATTCTATTTCGATTCTTAAAAGGCAAAAGCGAAAAAATTAACAGTTTAATGATTCTATGTTGGGTGGCAATTTGGGATTTGAAGGAAGCTTGGTCAATTAGATCTAAAAGCCAAAAATAGCTAGTCTCCACTTTCTGGATTTTTAAGGTAAGAAGATTTTCCTAGATTTCTATTAGATTTGATCATTATATGCAAGATCTTAAGGTTATAATGAGAATTAACGATTAAATATTGTGATAGTAGTTCTGATAAGGACTTGTGATGGGATTAAATATAGATCAGGCAAAGGAGAAAATCCCTAAGTTTAAGAAAAGAGCAGTATCTTCCATTCGAGATTGGCCACTTGGTTGTGGACCGGCTTCTGAACAACACCTTAGGTAAATAGCGATGAGTGTCGACTAAGGATAGCGTCGACATAGAAAGCATCGTCTTATCGGTGTCGTGTGTAGATCTCTAACACACTAATAAACCTCGTATGTATGACTATATATATGTTATGGGCTTAAAAGCTAGAATGAAGCTGTTTAGACAGTTGAATGGAACCCTAAAAGGGTTAGGCAAGGATGCCAGGTACGTAAACATAGAACTCTCTATGTGTATCGGAAAATATATATGGCTGCATGATGTTTTCTTTATGTGTATGCATGGGGTGGGAATATGATATTGAAGGGGAAGTGCATGATAGGTCACTTGGTGATCGGTGGTAGAAATCCCACATATACAAATGTTAGGTCACATAGTGATCGGTGGCTATGTCACATTCAGTGATTCCTAATTAATAGGAATAGGCAGTGCGGCTGTCGTTTTGGTGTGTAGCGGATGGAGGGTTGATTGTAGAAATCCCCAATGTGTGATGGTTGGTATAGGTTGGTGTGTAGAGGATGGAAACCTAGGATGGGTTGGGTTATTCATTATTTAACGTTTACCATGTGATTATGATTGTTACCTTCATGTATGGGCCAGGGCCCATAATGTGTTTGTGGGCTCGGGTCGTTGTGTGTTTTGAGATTTATACACTGAGTCTTGGTGACTCACGCTTTCCTTTTCTCTACTCTTCTAGATGAAGCGAGAGATCGTGGACATAGGAGCCAGAGACGGACTCGAGGGCCATCAAGTTTTATTTCTACAAATTATTTTTGGGATTTCTTTAAATTTTATTTTATTTTATTTGAGAATATTTATGTAATAAGGCCCCTAGTTTTATTCAACTAAGTAGTTTTCAATGTTATGCAACTTATGAATTTATGACAAGGTTTATTTATACGTAATAATAATACAAAGAGGTTTATTTCCAAAAAGTCACTTCTTTATTCAAATTTTAAATAATTAACTTGTGTTTTCAAAATTCGATAAAGTGTTATGTGTTCCATAACACGCCAGATCAGGTCGAAACGCATGGGCCGGGTTTGGGGTGTTACATGGGGTACCCATTAATTTCCAAGTTGGCTCAGGATCTAACCTAGGAGATAACCCTCTAATCCTGTTATCCCTGATTTAGATGTAGCAGTGGGAAGGGACGAGAATTGGATTACCAAGGCAGTTAGAAGATCGTTGTAGATGGTTAGAAGAAAAGTTCAAGGCCTTGAAAAGCGCTGGTAATCACCATGGAATTGATGCTAAAGACTTAAGCTTGGTTTCAGATTTGATGCTTCCTCACAAGTTCAAAATGCCAAAATTTGAGAAGTACAATGGGACTAGCTGTCCTGAAGCCCATATTATCATGTTCTGTAGACAGATGACTGGGTATGTTAATAATGATCAACTATTGATCCATTGTTTCCAAGATATCTTGGTGGGGGCAGCGTTCAGGTGGTACAACCAATTGAGCCATGCTAGGATTAATTCCTGGAGAGGCCTAGCATAAGCATTTATGAAACAATACAATCATGTGACAGACATGATGCCTAACAGAATCACCTTGCAAAACATGGAGAAGAAATCAAATGAAAGCTTCAGGCAGTATGCACAAAGATGGAGGGAAGTTGCCATGCAAGTTCAGCCTACGCTCATAGAAAAGGAGACTACAATGCTTTTTATCAATACTTTAAAGGCTTCATTCATTACTCACATGATAGGAAGTACCACAAAGAGCTTTGCGGATATAGTAATGGTGGGAGAAATGATTGAAAACTCCATAAGGGGTGGCAAGATAGAAACAGGGAAAAACACCAAAAGGTCAGCTCCAAGAAAAAAGGAGAATGAGGTGAATAATACAAGTACATATAAAAAAGGGTACTCGAAGTCAATTACTGCCAGTCAACCAAAAGTAACCACTAGCTATCAAGGCTCTTCAAGGCAGGAATCCAATGCGAGGCCAAATACAGAAAAGCTCCAGTTCACACCTATCCCGATGACATATAAGGAGCTGTATCAGAATCTTTTTGATGTGCATGTGGTGTCTCCATCCTACTCAGAACCCGTGCAATCTCCGTTCCCAAAATGGTTTAATGAGAATGCCCAATGCGAGTACCACGCGAGAATAACGGGTCACTCAATTGAAAACTGTACTACGTTTAAAAAGTTGGTCGAAAGGTTCATTAAAATGGGAATTAAGAAGTTCAACGTTTCATCATAACTTGATCACTTTGATGAGGCAGAAAATGCGATAGTTGAAGGAGGATACAAGAAAGTTGCGACTCCTTTAAGAAGTCAAAAGCGAAGAGGGAACCAGGGAACGAAGTTTCTAAGCCATTGTATACTTGGGAGTGTTTTGAATTATGGGACTGTGGAAGAGATCCCTGTATTTTTAGAGCTAATCTAGAGTAATATTCAAAACACGCTTGTTGCCTTAAGCCTAGAGGCAATAAGAACCCTTTTGTGAAATAGGCTCGCGTCCAAAATTTTTATTTCAATAAAATGTATCTTTTTTAGCAAATATTCTTTTATTTTTTCATTTCATATTATACAAACAATTGTTCTTATTTTTTTTTCTTTTATTTGTTCTTTGGACTTTCTTTCAAGTATTCTTTCATTCTTTAGTCATAACCATACAAATAATCATTCTTTGATTCATTTATTCTTTGAAATCTTCCTTCGAACCTACAATAGGTCTCTAGATATCAACGATGTGAGAAACACTGCTACTGACTCAGGGTCTCCTTTCAAGTAAGATATGTGTCTAGAGGGATCTCAAGACTTTGAAGATGACAGAGATTGTAACCTATCTTCTGATTTGTTAAGGATGGTAGAACATGATGAAAAATAGATCCTACCTTACATAGGGTCAGTGGACATTGTGAGCCTAGGAAAGGGGTGAAGATCGAAGCCCAGCTCACCACAGAAATAAGACAAGGCATCATTGAGTTATTTTCAAGAATTCAAAGATGTTTTCACAGGATCATATCTAGACACGCCTGGGAAAATCTTAAAAGAGGTCCATAAGGGTTTTTAAAGAACATGATAATGGTTCTACAATAGCCAGACTAATCATAAGGTTCGGGTACTATTGGTCCACCATAAAAGGGAGATTGCTTCAGTTATGTCATAAATGCCAATTTGAGGAAGACAAGACTTATGTGCCTAATCTATTTCTTCACAGATTTTCTATATGTGGGGAATGGATATTATGGGGCCGATCTCGTCAAAAGCTTTTAGTCGACATTGATTCATCGTCATGGTCGTCGTTTACTTCACTAAGAGGATGTAAGTAGCTTCATATGCCAATGTTACAAAGTCGATAGTCATCAAATTCTAAAAAAAAAAAAAAGATCAGGTGCCGACAAGGAGTGCTAAAAAGGACAATGTCAAAAGTTTGTAGTCTGTTCAAAGATCAAACGCCATATCATAGAGCAATACAAGCAGCCAAAAGAAAAAAAATAAAAAACAAAACAAGGATTGTAGGAAAGATGACCGAGACTTGTAAAGATTGGCATAAAAAAGTTACCATTTATCCTCTATGATTATCGAATGTTGGCCAGGACCTTTTCCGGGGCAATATCTTACCCATTGGTTTATGGAATGAAAGCGTTTTTTCCAATTGAACCTAATCAAAGAAAATGTTAAAAGCTATCCATCACGGTCAGATGATGCAAGCTTACGACAAAGACATTCATCTTAGAGAATTCCACGAGGGGAACCTGATGATAAAAAAGATCTTTCTTATACAAAAGGATTTCAGAGGAAAGTAGATGCCAAACTGGGAAGGACCTTATGTAGTAAAAAAGAGCATGTTCTAGAGGAGCATTGATATTAACCAAAACAAGTGGCGAAGACTTGCCCAATTCGGTAAATTCAGGTTCAGTTAAGAAGTATTTTACTTGAAAGGGGAAAGGCCAAGGTGAAAACCTGCAAAGGGCACCTTGAGATCAAATTAAAAAAAAAAAGAGGAGAGGCAAAGGCGAAAACTCGCAAAGGGCGCTTTGAGACCAAAGGGGTTTTGAGTTGAAAACCAAAAAGGCGGCTCAAATTTTGATTGAAAGTGGGGCATGTGATAGTCTTGCTATGCCTGAATTAACAATGAGGAAGTATGTTACATCTTTGGGCATTGACAAAGTACTCTAGTTCTCCTCAATACATATTGAGATCAAAATGGTCCTCAAGAAATTCGCATAGAGAAGCTCAGGCTGCGATATCTTGGGCATCTAGTTTCCCATTTTACCCATTTTTGAATTTGCTATCTTTGATTATCTTATTCTTTTCAAGATATGCCCTAATCAATTTCCTTTTACTACCTTGGCTATCTTTGATTAATTATTTCGAGTTATGCTCCTGATTAATTTCCTTCTTTTCCATTGTTGTGATCTTTTCCAAGCGTTTTATATTGAAATAACGATAATGGACTAATAATACTTTCATAAAAGGAGTTTCGCATATTACTTTGAAAGTTTCTAAATAATACGAGAATCTAAAATAGTACTGTTATTTAGAACTCACCAAGCCTAAGGGTTGGAAATATTGAAAGATGATTATCTCTTTGAATTTTTATTGGCTAAGACATTTCGTCGGTGATACCATCTCGACAAATGACGAGCAATGTCAACCCAAGTGTAAAAGGGGATCATTCTCGGGAAAAGAAAAATGATACTGTGCATTCATGCAAATTTCAGGCACAAACATCTTGTCATTACACCCAAGGAATGGTGTAACAGATCAAATTGATTGAAGATGATACAAATTCTATACCTTTGAGTGGCAGCAGGATTGATGAAAGAAACCAAATGTTATTCCCCTGAAGTGCAGTAGGAGGTACAAATTTTATGTCCTAGACGGTACAGTGGAAGGGACTCTGAAATTACAACGAGGTAAGCTTGCTGAGTAGAATATGGTTGTTTCTTTGAGTTTTCTATTGGAAAATACCAGTCGGATAAGATACTGGGGTGTAACATCCTAAATTTATGGGCCTATGCATTTAGTGTGGGGATATGTTTAATTTGTTAATTTAAGTGATAGGGGTTCAAAATTGGGCTTAGGATTAGGCAAAGGCCTTGATTGAATTATTTTAAGGTGGCGTCATTAACAATAAAAGAGGCCCAAATTTTGGCCGTAAGGAGCCCATGTTTTTAGGGTCATTTTTGGCATCTAAAATGAAGCAAGGAGTGACGCCACACACAAGGAGTTAGGGGCCCAAAATTTAAGTTTAATAAAGCCCAAACCTTTTAATTTAAGTGAGTTAAATTTAGGCATTAAGATTTGATGAGGTAGACGGCTACAAGGCTCAAAAATAGGAAAATTTAGATGGATTTTATAATTGATAAAATAGTAGATAAAAAGGAGAAAATTTAGGAGCTTATCTACAAAGGAGGTGATGGTGAAAATCCATCACCTAGAGGAGTGTAGAAATCGGCTACTGCATGGCAAAGGGGGTACTGAATTTTCCCTCTCATTTAGCTTGAATTTTAATTAATTAGGAAGGGCGTTTTCAGTTTTATACATGAGGTGTCGAAATATCTATAAATAGGGGGGATAGCTCCTTGATTCTGAAAACCCTAATTTCTTCTCCCAGTGTGCCAAAATTCCTTAGCCTCTCCCTCTCCAATTTCTTTTCTCCAATTCCTTCAAAAGCCGAAACTCTTCTCCACTTTTTCCTCCTTGTGCCGATTTCTCTAAAAAGCCGAAGCATCTATAGTCTTTTCTTTTATTCATCTTATTTGAGAATTAGTTCTATTCTTTTTGCATTTAAAACTTTCCTTTGGCATTGTCGAATCTCCTTTCCAAGTGTTGGCCGAATTCCCTATACTAAGGTAAGTGTCGATTTCTGTTAGATCCCATATTCTATTTTGGTTCTTAAAAGGCAAAAGCCAAAAAATTAACAGTTTAATGATTCTATGTTGGGCGGCAATTTGGGATTTGAAGGAAGCTTGGTCAATTAGATCTAAAAGCCGAAAATAGCTAGTCTCCACTTTCGGAATTTTTAAGGTAAGAAGATTTCCCTAGATTTCTATTAGATTTGATCTTTATATGCAAGATCTTAAGGTTATAATGAGAATTAATGATTAAATATTGTGATAGTAGTTCTGATAAGGACTTGTGATGGAATTAAATATGGATCAGGCAAAGGTGAAAATCCCTAAGTTTAAGAAAAGTATCTGCCATTCGAGATTGGCCACTTGGTTGTGGACCGACTTCTAAACAACACCTTAGGCAGATAGTAGTAGTGTCGACTAAGGATAGCGTCAACATAAAAAGCATCGTCTTATCGGTGTCGGTGTGTAGATCTCTAACACACTAATAAACTGTATGTATGACTATATATATGTTATGGGCTTAAAAGCTAGAATGAAATTTTTTAGACAATGAATGGAACCCTAAAAGGGTTAGGCAAGGATGCTAGGTACGTAAACATAGAACTCCCTATGTGTACCGGAAAATATATATGACTGCATGATGTTTTCTTTATGTGTATGCATAGGGTGGGAATATGATATTGAAGGGGAAGTGCATGATAGGTCACTTGGTGATCGGTGGTGGGAATCCCACTATACAAATGTTAGAACACATAGTGATCGGTGGGTATGCCACATTTAATGATTCCTAATTAATAGGAATAGGCAGTGTGGCTGTCGTTTTGGTGTGTAGCGGATGGAGGGTTGATTGTAGAAATCCCCAAGGTGTGATGGTTAGTACGGGTTGGTGTGTAGAGGATGGAAACCTAGGATGGGTTGGGTTATTCATTATTTAACGTTTACCATGTGATTATGATTGTTACCTTCATGTATGGGCCAGGGCCCATAATGTGCTTGTGGGCTCAGGTCGTTGTGTGTTTTGAGATTTATACACTGAGTCTTGGTGACTCATGCTTTCCTTTTCTCTACTCTTCCAGATGAGCAGTAGATCGTGGACATGGGAGTCGAGACGGACTCGAGGGGCCATCAAGTTTTATTTCTACAAATTATTTTTGGGATTTCTTTAAATTTTATTTTATTTTATTTGAGAATATTTATGTAATAAGGCCCTAGTTTTGTTTAACTAAGTAGTTTTCAATGTTATGCAACTTATGAATTTATGACAAGGTTTATTTATACGTAATAATAATACAAAGAGGTTTATTTCTAAAAAGTCACTTATTTATTCAAATTTTAAATAATTAACTTGTGTTTTCAAAATTCGATAAAATGTTATGTGTTCCATAACACGCCGGATCTGGTCGAAACGCATGGGCCGGGTTTGTGGTGTTACATGGGGTGCCCATAAATTTCCAAGTTGGCTCAGGACCTAACCTAGGAGATAACCGTGTTAATCCTGTTATCCCTGATTTAGATATAGCGGAGAGAGAAGGGACGAGAATTGAATTACCAAGGCAGTTAGAGGATCGTTGTAGATGGTTAGAAGAAAAGTTCAAGGACTTGAAAAACGCTGGTAATCACCATGGAATTGATGCTAAAGACTTGAGCTTGGTTTCAAATTTGATGCTTCCTCACAAGTTCAAAATGTCAAAATTTGAGAAGTACAATGGGACTAGCTGTCCTGAAGCCCATATTATCATGTTCTGTAGACAGATGACTGGGTATGTTAATAATGATCAACTATTGATCCATTGTTTCCAAGATATCTTGGTGGGGGCAGCGTCAAGTGGTACAACCAATTGAGCCGTGCTAGGATTAATTCCTGGAGAGACCTAGCATAAGCATTTATGAAATAATACAATCATGTGACAAACATGACGCCTGACAGAATCACCTTGCAAAACATGGAGAAGAAATCAAATGAAAGCTTGGTGTAGTATGCACAAAGATGGAGGAAGTTGCCATGCAAGTTCAATACCGCTCTAGAAAAGGAGACTACAATGCTTTTTATCAATACTTTAAAAGCCCCATTCATTACTCACATGATAGGAAGTACCACAAAGAGCTTTGCGGATATAGTAATGGTGGGAGAAATGATTGAAAACGCCATAAGGGGTGGCAAGATAGAAGCAGGGGAAAACACCAAAAGGTCAGCTCCAAGGAAAAAGGAGAACGAGGTAAATAATATGAGTACATATAGAAAAGGGTACTCGAAGTCAATTACTATCAGTCAACCAAAAGTAACCACTAGCTATCAAGTCTCTTCAAGGCAGGAATCCAATGCGAGGCCAAATACAGAAAAGCTCCAGTTCATGCCCATCCCGATGACATATAAGGAGCTGTATCAGAATCTTTTTTATGTGCATGTGGTGTCTCCATCCTACTCAGAACCCGTGCAATCTCCGCTCCCAAAATAGTTTAATGAGAATGCCCAATGCGAGTACCACGCGGGAGTAACGGGTCACTCAACTGAAAATTGTACTACGTTTAAAAAATTGGTCAAAAGGTTCATTAAAATGGGAATTAAGAAGTTTGACGTTTCATCATAACTTGATCACTTTGATGAGGCAGAAAATGCGATAGCTGAAGGAGGATACAAGAAAGTTGCGACTCCTTTAAGAAGTCAAAAGCGAAAAGGGAACCAGGGAACGAAGTTTCCAAGCCATTGCATACTTGGGAGTGTTTTGAATTATGGGACTGTGGAAGAGATCCCTGTATTTTTATAGCTAATCTAGAGTAATATTCAAAACATGCTTGTTGCCTTAAGCCTAGAGGCAATAAGAACCCTTTTGTGAAATAGGCTCGTGCCCAAAATTTTTATTTCAATAAAATGCATCTTTTTTAGCAAATATTCTTTTATTTTTTCCATTTCATATTGTACAAACAATTGTTCTTATTTTTTTTCTTTTGTTTGTTCTTTGGACTTTCTTTCAAGTATTCTTTCATTCTTTATTCATAACCACACAAATAATCATTCTTTGATTCATTTATTCTTTGAAATCTTCCTTTGAACCTATAATAGGTCTCCAGATATCAACGATATGAGAAACACTACTACTGACTCAGAGTCTCCTTTCAAGTAAGATATGTGTATTGAGGGATCTCAAGACTTTGAAGGTGACAAAGATTGTAACCTATCTTCTGATTTGTTAAGGATGGTAGAACATGATGAAAAATAGATCCTACCTTACATAGGGTCAATGGACATTGCGAGCCTAGGAAAGGGGTAAAGATCGAAGCCCAGCTTATCGTAGAAATAAGACAAGGCATCATTGAGTTATTTTCAAGAATTCAAAATGTTTTCACACGATCATATCTAGACACGCCTGGGAAAATCTTAAAAGAGGTCAATAAGGGTTTTTAAAGAACATGATAATGGTTCTACAATAGCCAGACTAATCATAAGGTTCGGTACTATTGGTCCACCATAAAAGGGATATTGCTTCAGTTATGTCGTAAATGCCAATTTGAGGAAGACAAGACTTATGTGCCTAATCTATTTCTTCACAGATTTTTTATATGTGGGGAATGGATATTATGGGGCCAATCTCTTCAAAAGCTTTTAGTCGACATTGATTCATCGTTGTGGTCGTCGTTTACTTCACTAAGAGGGTATAAGTAGCTTCATATGCCAATGTTACAAAGTCGATAGTCATCAAATTCTAAAAAAAAAGATCAGGTACCGACAATGAGTGCTAAAAAGGACAATGCCAAAAGTTTGTAGTCTGTTCAAAGATCAAACGCCATATCATAGAGCAATAAAGGCAGCCAAAAAGAAAAAAAATAAAAAATAAAACAAGGATTGTAGGAAAGATGACCGAGACTTGTAAAGATTGGCATAAAAAAGTTACCATTTATCCTCTATGATTATTGAATGTTGGCCAGGACCTTTTCCGGGGCAATATCTTACCCATTGGTTTATGGAATGGAAGCATTATTTCCAATTGAACCTAATCGAAGAAAATGTTAAAAGCTATCCATCACGGTCAGATGATGCAAGCTTATGATAAAGACGTTTATCCTATAGAATTCCATGAGGGGAACCTGATGATAAAAAAGATCTTTCTTATACAAAAGGATTTCAGAGGAAAGCAGATGCCAAACTGGGAAGGACCTTATGTAGTAAAAAAGGGCATGTTTTAGAGGAGCATTGATATTGACTGAAACGAATGGCGAAGACTTGCCCAATTCGGCGCCAAGGTGAAAACCTGCAAAGGGCGCCTTGAGATCAAATATTTAAAAAAAAAGAGGAGAGGCAAAGGCGAAAACCCGCAAAGGGCGCTTTGAGACCAAAGGGGTTTTGAGTTGAAAACCCAAAAAGGGCGGCTCAAATTTTGATTGAAAGTGGGGCATGTGGTAGTCTTGCTGTGCCTGAATTAACAATGAGGAAGTATGCTACATCTTTGGGTATTGACAAAGTACTCTAGTTCTCCTCAACACATATTGAGCTCAAAATGGTCCTCAAGAAATTCGCACAGAGAAGCTCAGGCTGCGATATCTTGGGCATCTAGTTTCCCATTTTACCTATTTTTGAATTTTCTATCTTTGATTACCTTATTCTTTTCAAGATACACCCTAATCAATTTCTTTTTATTACCTTGGCTATCTTTGATTAACTGTTTCGAGCTATGCTCCTGATTAATTTCCTTCTTTTCCAATGTTGTGATCTTTTTCAAGCGTTTTATATTGAAATAACGATAATAGACTAATAATACTTTCATAAAAGGATTTTCGCATATTACTTTGAAAGTTTCTAAATAATACGAGAATCTGAAATAGGACTATTGTTTGGAACTCACCAAGCCTAAGGGTTGGAAATATTGAAAGATGATTATCTCTTTGAATTTTTATTGGATAAGACATTTCGTTGGTGATACCATCTCGACAAATGACGAGCAATGTCAACCTAAGTGTAAAAGGAGATCATTCTCGGGAAAAGAAAAATGATACTGTACATTCATGCAAATTTCAGGCACATACATCTGGTCATTACACCCAAGGAATGGTGTAACAGATCAAATTGATTAAAGATGATACAAATTCTATACCTCTGAGTGGCAGCAGGATGGATGAAAGAAACCAATTGTTATTCCCCTGAAGTGCAGTAGGAGGTACAAACTTTATGTCCTAGACGGTATAGTGGAAGGGACTCTGAAATTACAACGAGGCAAGCTTGCTGAGTAGAATATGGTTGTTTCTTTGAGTTTTCTATTGGAAAATACCAGTCAGATAAGATAATAGTATAATACATCAGCGATAAGACTCTTGATGAATAACGAGTGATGACACCCTAAGTATTAAAGGGATCATTCTCATTTTGCATTCATAGCGCATCTAATTAGGAGCATTTGACTCATTGGCATCCTAATCATTTGGCATAAGTACAAACTCATTCTACAGGTTATGTCCTCTATAGGACAATGTAGTAGGGTAGATCGAAGATGTCAGCCCTGCCTCCCTGAAGTTGCAGTGAAGCAGACTGAAGACAACATATCTTATCTTCCTAAAGTTGCAGGAAGCAGATCAAAGATATTAGCCTGCTTCCCTAAAGCAGACTGAAGATAGTAGAACTTATCTTCCTGAAGTTGCAAGAAGCAGATCAAAATGTCATCCTTGCCTCCCTGAAGTTGCAGTGGAGCAGACTGAAGACAACAGTTCTTATCTTCCTAAAGTTGCAGGAAACAGATCAAAGATATTAGCTAGCTTCCTTAAATTTGCAGCGGAGCAGACTGAAGACAACAAATCTTATCTTTCTGAAGTTGTAGGAAGCAAATCGAAGATATTAGCATGCTTCCTTGAAGCAGACTAAAGATAGCATATCTTATCTTCCTAATGTTGTTGGAAGCAGATCGAAGATATCAACCTGCTTCCCTGAAGCAGACTGAAGATAGCAGATCTTATCTTTCTGAAGTTGCAGGAAGCAGATCAAAGATGTCAGCCTTGCCTCCTTAAAGTTGCAGTGGAGCGGACTGAAGACAAAAGATCTTATCTTCCTGAAGTTGCAGGAAGTAGTTCGAAGATATCAGCTTTGCCTCTCTGAAGTTGCAGCGGAGCAGACTGAAGACAACAGATCTTATCTTCCTGAAGTTGTAGGAAGCAGATCGAAGATATCATCTTTGCCTCCTTGAAGTTGTAGCGGAGCAGACTGAAGACAACAGATATTTTCTTCCTAAAGTTGCAGAAAACAGATCGAAGATATTAGCCTGCCTCCCTGAAGTTGCAGCGGAGCAGACTAAAGACAGTAGATCTTATCTTCCTGAAGTTGCAGGAAGCAAATTGAAGATATTAGCTTGCCTCCCTGAGTTTGCAGCGAAATAGACTGAAAATAGCAGATCTTGTCTTCCTGAATATTGCAGTGAAGCAAGATCAAAGATAATAATCTCACTTTCCTGAAGTTACAGTAGGATGGATTAAATCTACAAGAGCAGGTCTTATTTCCCTAAAGTTGCAGTAGAATAAGATTAAATCTACAGATTCAATCTCCTTGAAGTTGCAGTTGAGTTTGAGACTACTTGAAGAAGATAAGGATCAAGAAGTTAAGGCTCGACAAGACCGGGCAAAATTGGTCCTTTTATAGTCTTTGCTCCATTTTCGTTACACGACAATGAGTAAAGAGGGGCAGATGTAATAGGCCAATTTAGCCTGGGCCCAAACAAAAAAAATAATATACCCAAAATAATAAAACAAAGTCCAAGTCCAGTCCAAAATATATCATTTGACCCGATCGGAATGGCCCATTACTTGAAAAGATTGAAGGTCCATCTACAAGCTTGACGTATATGGAAACATAACCTTCAAGGATATGCAATCTTAGATATGATATGCAATCCTAGAAGATATGATATGCAATATATGATATGCAAATCTTAGATATGATATGCAATCCTAGAAGATATGATATGCAATCTTAAAAGATATGATTTTATAATCTTAGAGATTTAATTTGTAGATACCTTTTAATCTTAGCCGTTGATGTAATTAATCTGTATCGTTGGATTTGGAGAGGCTCAGCTATAAATAGATGCCTCTCCCTTCATTGTAAAACACTTGAGTTTGGAGCAATAATAATTCTTAAGAGCATTCACTCAAATTTCTCCCTCTCTTGCGTTCTTATTTTCTGTGGCTTGTTCTTATTTTGTTGTTCGTTTATCTTCGTTTCTTTTTAAGTTGCTTTCATTTGAGGTCGATTTTGGTGGAGGAATTTCGTTGAATCTTCATATTGTGAGAGTTTGGCTGACTTAAGCATTTTTTTAACCTTTTTTATTTATCCATTTAATTGTTTAATCATTAATTATTCTTTTACTTTTATTCATTTATTTATCCATCAACTTTCTTATTTACATATTGTTCATTCATTTAACCATTCTTATCATTCTTTTATTTTCTTCCATTAATTATATACTTTATTTTTTTAATATTATATCACACATGTTGTTTATTTTTTAAAAACTCATGTTATAAATCATCCATTTTAAATTGGTTTATTATTTGCTTTATTTTTTTCATATATTATCAATTGCAAATTTTTTTATACTATCTATTTTATATACCATTTATTTTAAGATATTTTGTGTATAACTTCTTCTAAATTCCTTATTACACAATATTTATTTTTAAACTCAGTTATATATTATTATTTTATATATTACCTATTTTCATTTTTATATATTATTTATTCCAAACTTATATATATATTACCTACTTTTTATATATATATATAATTTATTTATTGATTTGTATATTGTTGATTTCAAATTTCTTTTTCCCTTATTATTCATTTTCAAATTCATTATTTTTAAATTTGCATACATTTTATTTTGCCTTATATATATTTTTTAATTTTATACTCTTTGTTTTAAATTCATTGGTCTTTGATTATTGATGTTAGTTTTAAATAATTGCCATTATGTTTTTTATAAATTGTTTATTTTTATTTTCATATTGCCCTTTTTTTATCAAAGTTTTTACGCATCGTTTTAATATTGCATAAATTTTCCCCAATTTTAAAAAAGAAAGCTTTTCAAAATAAGGCAATATTCGGTACTTTGGAGCTTTGAGAAAATCGTGCCCTGACTTACTGGGTTTCGATTTTTTTATCCAAATAACTTTAATGCATGAGACAAGCTTAGTTTCGAGGCTTAAAATGTTGTCTCCTAAGTTACTGGATGTGACATCTTATTACTTCGGGACAAGGAGGTCTTAACATCAAATTTGATTTATTCAGGTTTTTAAAGAGGATCATATTTTAAAATCTTTTTAAATTTTTGACATTAGGACATTAATTAATCAATTGGTACCAATTTTTGGGCATTACGAGGGTGCTAATCCTTCCTCGTGCGTAACCGAATTTCGAGCCCGTTTTCTCGAATTTTGTAGACCAAAATCATTATTTTAATAAATCAAAATGTTTTATGAAAATGATTAATCTCAAGGTGACCCAATCACACATCGAAAAAAGATTGGTGGCGACTCCATTTTCGTTTGAAAAGTCGACTGCTTTTCAAAATAAAAATGGTTTCGACAATTAATATTGAGGAAATCTCATCCATTATGAAGCTAATTGATACCTACGTGGGAAAGTTACTGTAATTGACTGTAACATTACTTATATGTATGCATAACTTTTAATAGGTTAGAGGATGTATTAAGAGAGCATTTTATTTGTTCAAATAGGAATAGTCTTTTTTAGTGCAATATTGTTAGTAAACAAATGTGAGTCATCTAGTTTACAACTAAGCTTTTGAGAGGAATGTTTTAGAAGAAAGTGATCCTGCATAGAGTATAGCAGTGGCGTTGTTACTTGGTGAGTGAGTGAGACTTAAATCACAACTTGTACTTGTTAAAGTATAGTATATTGACTCTTTGAGTAAGGCCCTGTAGATGTAGGAAGTAATGGTATTAGATGATAATTGTTATAATTAAATTGCTCTACATATCTTTGTATATGTCATTGTTGTTTATGTGATCAATCATGTAACACCTTGTAACACCCCAAACCCGGCCTAGAAGTTAGGCCCGAATCTGGCATGTCACAAAAAAAACTCGTTTAAAAATTTCAGCCTCTTTGTTAAAACCCAAAACACTTAAGCAAATGTTAACTTACTTGAAAATGTAATTATCTTTTAAGAACAACCTTTTTGGTGGCGAAAATATATTTTAAATAAACGATTTTCAAATAAGTGATATTTAGAAAGAGAGTTGCAAAAGTATTTTGAAATCATTGCGGAAACGTAGATAAAATACAAGTATTTTTGAGAGATTGATTGATGAGTCAACAATCAAGGTAGTGAACTTAAAAACTGTGACTTTTGAAAATATTGTTTGATAGTTCGAGAAAATAACTTCCGTGTTAAAATATTTATAAAGTTTATTATGAAATTCATTTGTTAATCGATTTTGGAAAACCTTTATTTAAGTTTTTAGACAAATTCTCGTTTAAAACAATTTAAGCCATAAAGCAAATAACAAAATACTCCAGAGACCTTATTACAACTTAAACAAATATAGCAAAATAATAATATAAATGGAAATAGAAATTTAAAATTTAATAACACTATTTCTGAAGTATGGCCTCCACCGAGTCATCCATGGCCCAAGTCCACCTCACGGTGCATTACCTATAGGGTTAAGAAAGAAGGGGGGTGAGTTACAAGAACTCAGTGTGAAATCCCCTTACCGTTGTTCACTGGGCCAAAATCTCATTAAGCAATTATTTGGGCCTAAACCCACATACAATAATAATAATGTAATGAATATAACATGAATATGAAATGCAATTCCCAAACCAAACCTAGTTTTCCATCCGCTACACACCACCCGTACCAACCAACACACCTGTGGGGAGCTTTAGTCACCCATCCCGCCAACACACCAAATGTAACACCCCTTACCCGTATTCAACGCTAGAATAGGGTACGAGGTATTACCGGAATTACAAATTTATTTATCAGACATTTTATTTCATTTAGCATTTATATTTGAAACCAATTAAAATCAAACATATTGTCCCTTAAACATATTTATTTTTCTCGTCATGTCTTACATAAATTTATTACTCATCTCAACATACTTAATTATCTTGTATTAACATATTAAAGATAATTACATATTTACATATCATAAAAAATATCATTCAATTATCTCCTTCATAAACATAAATCAGCTAATTTATCATATCAATATTTCACGTACCATCAACTCATATTTTCAATATCATATAATTAAGTTACACGAACTTACTTGGCTAAATTTGTAGAAATATTAAGATTCGGGTCATTTTAAAATTTTCTATTTTCATCGATTTTTCAATCGATCTTAATCTAAATTAATAATTTCATTCAATTTTGCAATTCTAAATAATAAAACAATCTATTTCATGCAAATTGGTCATTTCTACATTTTTTACAAAATTAATCTCAAAGTTTTACTTTTATTCAATTTAGTCCCTGAGCCTAAAACATTTCAAATTAGCCATACTACCT
The DNA here is from genome assembly GCA_025506655.1 of Gossypium rotundifolium. Lineage (NCBI taxonomy): Eukaryota > Viridiplantae > Streptophyta > Magnoliopsida > Malvales > Malvaceae > Gossypium > Gossypium rotundifolium. The sequence goes on from CP106730.1 coordinate 112,389,597, forward strand.
AAATATCCATACATATTTTCCTCCTCCTCCTCTCCATTCCACATCCTTAATGTATATAACATGCTATAAGTAACATTATCAATAATTTCATTAATTACTCATAAGTATATTCAAAACTGTCCATTTGAGTTATAGTCACTAAATTATTTATTTCCAGAGCTACAGAACTTAAAATGAAGAACTGTTAATTTTTCCTGAAACTATACTCACATATCTTCTTGCCATAAAATTTTCAGAATTTTTGATTTAGCCAATTAGTACAGTTTATTCTTTAAAGTCACCCCTGTTCTGCTGTCTGGCAGTTCCGACCCTTCTTCACTAAAAATTAATTATCTTTTCATACAGAATTCGGATGATGTTCCCGTTTATTTATATAGAAAATAGACTCGTTCAGGATTCTAAACATATAAATTTAAGCCCCTAATTATTTTTCTTCAATTTTTGATGATTTTATAAAATCAAAACAGGGGAACCCGAATTCATTCTGAACCAGTCTTACAAAAATCCAAATATCTCAAAATGTAGACTTCCTTTGCTGTCTCTGTTTCTTTTATATGAAAATAGACTCAATAAGCTTTAATTCCATATCTCACTCAACTTCTAATTCGATTTATACAATTGTTGGTGATTTTTCAAAGTTAGACAACTGCTGCTGTCCAAAACTGCTTTAGTGTAACATGTTGATTTCTATTTTGTCCCTAATTCCACAATTCATACAATTCAGTCCTTGCTGGATTAACCCCTCAATTGAGTTAATTTTCTCATTTAATACTTTTATCTATCATTTTAAACTACTTCATAACCTTTGAAATCAGAATTTTAACACTAGGCCTTAATTTCAGCTATTTCACAATTAGGTCCTAAAACCAATTTCCATCAATTTCACTTGATTAAATCATCATATAACAAAATTAAAGCTTCAATTCAATATTTATTCATCATATTCTTTCAGCACTAATCCACATAAACTTTAAAAATTAGCCATAGAATCAAAAACTAATGAATTAATAAATTGGACCCAATTGTAAAAGTCCAAAACATAGAAATTTCAAGGAGAAAGCAAGAATTAAACTTACATGAAGCTTGAGTATGAAAACCAGCTTGAACTCTCTCCCATGGCTATTTTTCAGCTGAAGAAAATGAAGAGAAATGAAGAGAATTCTCCATATATTTCAATTTGATCCCCCTTTTTCTCCTTTCTCTTCTCTTCTTCTTTCTTTCCTGCTCTCTGCTTCTTCGTTTGGGTTTCTGTTCTCTATTCTCTTTTTGTTTGTTTTTATATATAATAATATAATAATATAAAATAATAATATAATATTAAACATAAAAAATCCTCAGATTTTCTTCACAATAACCGCCTCAATTAAACAAAATGGCTTAATTGCCATTTTGGTCCTTTATACTTTCTTTAATCTATAATGAAACTTTACACCTTTTTAATTTAGTCTTTTCATTTAATTACATATCCAAACGTTAAAATTTCTCAACTAAACTTTAATAATAACTTAATGACACTCCATAAATATTTCTAAAAATATTTATGGCTCATTTTATGAATTCGAGATCTCAATACCTCGTTTTTGGCCCAATTTTTCTAATTAATTCTTTTAGTTCACAAAATTTACTAATTTTAAAATATTTCTAAAATCACACTTAACTTATAATTATCGATTAACAAAGTTTCCTAACTTTTTCAAATCGATTTAGTGATCTCAAATCACTTGTTCCAACACTATTGAAATTGAAACATTATAACTCTTCCCCTAAAAAAAATTTCGTCCTCGAAATTTCCTTGTTATTTCGATCATGAACTTCATTATTTCTATAATTCTATAGCTCCTTTGTGCACATATTTATCTAGTTTATCATTTATATCCATTCCATATCCTTTCAGTTTGCAATTTGTTTTAATTCAATATTGCGAACATACTTTATAACGAAAATTACTTACCTATACTTTATAACGAAAATTACTTACTTTTTTTTTTTTTTTTATAAGATGCCCAATAGATTAAACAGAACACTTAGGATATATGAAACAAATATAGAAGTGTATTATTAATCAGAGAATGCGCTAGAGTCCCTTAATGGTATACCACTATTATCTTAGTAGATCTAATCTCATTTACTTGGAAAAATTATATTATACACGCTTGTCACTTTTACAATTTAACATAATGCTTTTACATACTTTACAATTTAACCATTGTACTAAAAACCCGTATGTTTATATCTTTTCTTTCTTTAATATATGTAACATATTTCAAAATTTACTAGTCATTCTTAATTTACTAATAATTCTTATTATGTGCTTCACGTATCATTTTCATTTTCATTTTTTTTCAATTCCAATTTCACTTCAATTTATTCACAACTAAATTTAATTTAACTTTCTCATCAATATACAATTCAATACTAATATTTATCCATCACTTATTCAACAATAACACTTACCTCAAACTTCACTTACTATACTCATAATTTAAATTTAACATTTAATATTAAATAATAGACATCAAACATGTAACAATATAAGTCATATGTGTTAATTTATACTTTAATTTTATACCTCAACAATAGTCTTTCATCAAATAGCCTCATATACCATCTACATTATCTTTAATCAATTCATAAACCTTTGGTTCAAGTTTTCAATCTCATATCTCAATTTCAAATTACATTTCAATTCCTAATTCCACTTTTCCATACCTTCGATAGTTCAACCGATCAAATTCAATCGATTTTCTCATTTCGTTTGTTCAACAGATTTCAATAATAATAATTTGATATTTTAACAAATTTATGAACCTTAAGTTCATACTTCAATTCTCACATTTCAATTCGATTTACAATTCAACTCATAATTTCTTACTCATATTTTCAATAGTTCAATCGATCAAATTTATTTAGTTTTTCTCATTTCAGTTATTCACCCTATTAACAATCCGGACTTTGACGGATACACGATTCCAACCCAACACACCAAGACGGCACATTGTGCCTAAAACGGTATATAGTACCTGATCAAGATATCGACACACGAGGTGCTCAAATACGACACATAAAGTGCACGATCGACACACGAGGTGCCTTATACGACACACGAGGTGCCTGATACGACACACGAGGTGCCTGATACGACACATAAAGTGCCTGATCGGCAAAGCCGATAAATCCCGTACTCTTCCAAATCCTATGGCATGCCAATTATATCCGTCTAGTTCGACAAGTTAATAGGGAAATCAATTCTCATTTTAATTTCACTTAATATTCATATCTACCCCTATTAACAAGACTCGGACTTTGACGGATACGCGGATTCCAACCAATCACACCAAAATAATGAAATCCTCCCAAACACACCAATATGTCATATCCTCCTAAACACACCAATATGTCATATCCTCCCAAACACACCAATATGTCAAATCCTCCCAAACACACCAGTATATCATATCCTCCCAAACACACCAATAAGGCATTAAATGCCTCTTCGGATAAACCGAAGATTATAATACAGAAATATCTCCTCATCATATCACAAATCCTATGGCATGCCATTTGTATCCAATCTAGTCTGATAAGTTAATAGGGTATTCAAATCATTTTTTTTAATTTCAAATTCACTTTTCATTTTCTAATCAAGATACAATTCAATACCAATACATATTTCACATATTCACATATAATCATACTTCAATTCAGTTCCAACCACTTTTCAATCAATACACGATTCATATTTTACACATATTCATAATTTAATGCATTTTTATTCAATTCGTATTTTTAATTTATTGCCCAATCAAATTTAAAATCACTAATAACTTTTCAATCAATATACATTTCAATTACTCACATATTTTCTTTATTTAATTCAATTTGATTCAATTCAAATCACTTTTAGTTTCCTATTAATATACCTTCAAATATTCACATAATTCATAATTCGATTCGTAATTTAAATAACTTTCTAAATTCCAGCTCATTCTATTTTCACTTCTTATTTCAATCAAGATCACAAGATTGCGATAATTCATTACATCAATAATTTCATAGTTTAATGCAATACACATAACAATATTCATAACTTCACAATTCAATTCAATACTCAAAATAATATTCAAGATTCCATAATTGATTCGATGATCGGTCTCAATTTCAGTACCCAATCTTAAATTTATCATTTTACTAAACACTTACCTTAAAATACTTACCACACATAATTAATAAATTACACGTAATAATGATAAAGTTTGAATAATAGTTATACAAATATCATCAAAGTCCGAAGATATCACATTATCTTAAGTTATATATTAATAATGGCGTACATTTCTAGACTTCACACATATTACATTTGGTCCGAGAACCGACTAAACCATAGCTCTGATACCACTAAATGTAACAACCCTTACCCGTATTCAACGGAATAGGGTATGAGGTATTCTAAATTACAAATTTATTTATCGACATTTTATTTCATTTAGCATTTATATTTGAAACCAATCAAAATCAAACATATTGTCCCTTAAACATGTTTATTTTTCTCGTCATGTCTTACATAAATTTATTACTCATCTCAACATACTTAATTATCTTGTATTAACATATTAAAGATAATCACATATTTACATATCATAAAAAAATATCATTCAATTATCTCCTTCATAAACATAAATCAGCTAATTTATCATATCAATATTTCACGTACCATCAACTCATATTTTCAATATCATATAATTAAGTTACACGAACTTACTTGGCTAAATTTGTAGAAATATCAAGATTAGGGGTCATTTTAAAAATTTTCTATTTTCATCGATTTTTCAATCGATCTTAATCTAAATTAATAATTTCATTCAATTTTGCAATTCTAAATAATAAAACAATCTATTTCATGCAAATTGGTCATTTCTACATTTTTTTACAAAATTAATCTCAAAGTTTTACTTTTATTCAATTTAGTCCCTAAGCCTAAAACATTTCAAATTAGCCATACTACCTAAATATCCATACATATTTTCCTCCTCCTCCTCTCCATTCCACATCCTTAATGTATATAACATGCTATAAGTAACATTATCAATAATTTCATTAATTACTCATAAGTATATTCAAAACTGTCCATTTGAGTTATAGTCACTAAATTATTTATTTCCAGAGCTACAGAACTTAAAATGAAGAATTGTTAATTTTTCCTGAAACTATACTCACATATCTTCTTGCCATAAAATTTTCAGAATTTTTGATTTAGCCAATTAGTACAGTTTATTCTTTAAAGTCACCCCTGTTCTGCTGTCTGGCAGTTCCGACCCTTCTTCACTAAAAATTAATTATCTTTTCATACAGAATTCGGATGATGTTTCCGTTTATTTCTATAGAAAATAGACTCGTTCAGGATTCTAAACATATAAATTTAAGCCCCTAATTATTTTTCTTCAATTTTTGATGATTTTATAAAGTCAAAACAGGGGAACCCGAATTCATTCTGAACCAGTCTTACAAAAATCCAAATATCTCAAAATGTAGACTTCCTTTGCTGTCTCTGTTTCTTTTATATGAAAATAGACTCAATAAGCTTTAATTCCATATCTCACTCAACTTCTAATTCGATTTATACAATTATTGGTGATTTTTAAAAGTTAGACAACTGCTGCTGTCCAAAACTGCTTTAGTGTAACATGTTGATTTCTATTTTGTCCCTAATTCCACAATTCATACAATTCAGTCCTTGCTGGATTAACCCCTCAATTGAGTTAATTTTCTCATTTAATACTTTTATCTATCATTTTAAACTACTTCATAACCTTTGAAATCAGAATTTTAACACTAGGCCTTAATTTCAGCTATTTCACAATTAGGTCCTAAAACCAATTTCCATCAATTTCACTTGATTAAATCATCATATAACAAAATTAAAGCTTCAATTCAATATTTATTCATCATATTCTTTCAGCACTAATCCACATAAACTTTAAAAATTAGCCATAGAATCAAAAACTAATGAATTAATAAATTGGACCCAATTATAAAAGTCCAAAAACATAGAAATTTCAAGGAGAAAGCAAGAATTAAACTTACATGAAGCTTGAGTATGAAAACCAGCTTGAACTCTCTCCCATGGCTATTTTTCAGCTGAAGAAAATGAAGAGAAATGAAAAGAATTCTCCATATATTTCAATTTGATCCCCCTTTTTCTTCTTTCTCTTCTCTTCTTCTTTCTTTCCTGCTCTCTGCTTCTTCGTTTGGGTTTCTGTTCTCTATTCTCTTTTTGTTTGTTTTTATATATAATAATATAATAATATAATAATATAAAATAATAATATAATAATATAATAATATAATAATATAATAATATAATATAATAATATAATATTAAACATAAAAAATCTCAGATTTTCTTCACAATAACCGCCTCAATTAAACAAAATGGCTTAATTGCCATTTTGGTCCTTTATACTTTCTTTAATCTGTAATGAAACTTTACACCTTTTTCAATTTAGTCTTTTCATTTAATTACATATCCAAACGTTAAAATTTCTCAACTAAACTTTAATAATAACTTAATGACACTCCATAAATATTTCTAAAAATATTTATGGCTCATTTTATGAATTCGAGATCTCAATACCTCGTTTTTGGCCCAATTTTTCTAATTAATTCTTTTAGTTCACAAAACTTACTAATTTTAAAATATTTCTAAAATCACACTTAACTTATAATTATCGATTAACAAAGTTTCCTAACTTTTTCGTCAGATTTAGTGATCTCAAATCACTTGTTCCAACACTATTGAAATTGGGCTGTTACACCAAATGTAGGCATTAAGCCAGTTATAACAAATTATTTGTGGACAAGCCACCAGGATAATAGAATTTATGTGGCATAGCCACCAGACAGTTTGTGACAGAGTCACCAAATATGTGGCAGAGCCACCAAAATTATGTAGCAAAGCTACCAAAACATGTCATCATCATTATCCCATCCCATGCAATTCATGTATATGTATCATACATATCAAATCATGATATTTACAAATATAATAACAATAATTAAAAATTCAGAAATTTATGACAAACAAATTGGCCCAATAACACTTTGCAAAATCGGCCTATTAGAGCAATATATCAAATCGGCCCATTTTATCACATATCCATTCGGCCCATTTAGTCACATATCAATTTGGCCCATTTAATCACATATCAGATTGGCTCATATAGCAAAATATCAGATCGGCCCATATAACAAAATATCATATTGGCCCATTAATCAATATGCCCAATCGGCCCATAAGACAATATGTCAATTCAGCCATTAAGCAATATTGTATTTCGGCCCTTTAGGAGTATTTTGGTAATTCGGTAATCTTACCCACTAAGGATATTTCAGTAATTCGACCCATAGGTGCATTTTCGTAATTTTGTAATATTACCCACTAAGGGTAATTTGGTAATTTCGCAATCCAGACTTAACTACTAATTTGGGCAGAAAAATTTAAACTGTCTATCTGCATCGTGCTGACTAAATTGACTATAACTTGAGTTAGGAAACTCGAAATCTAAATCCGTAAATTTTCTTTGAAACTAGACTTATATATCTTCTTACTAAAATTTTTCCCTTATTTCACTATCCAACGATTCTGACCTCTCCTTCCTTAATTTCAAATATCTTACTGTATGGTTTTCATATACTGCTTCCACTTGTTTCTATTGAAAATAGGCTCACTAAGGAATCCATACATAAAAATTATATCCCATAATTCACTTTGTACAATTTTATATGATTTTTCCAAGACAGATCAGGGAACCACGAAGTCATTCAGAACCAGTCTCACTAAAATTAACATATCTCAGAATATAAAATTCATTTTCCTTCTCCATTTCTTGCTTATCAAAATAGACACAGTAAGCTTTTATTTTATATCTCATTCACTTTCTAATTCCATTTCTCTTATTTTTCGTGATTTTTCAAAAACACATCACTATTTCTAATCGAAACTGTTTTATTACAAAATATAATTACCACTACGATCATACACACGCCCGAGTGATTACGAATGCTAATTTTTGGTTTTCTTCGGTATTTCGACCGATTCATAGAATATTTCATACAAACTTTCAGAGAAATGTGAGATTACACACCATTTCAGATATGTATACGGAAGGTACAGGATTACACACCTTATTACGGGATCCGTAACACGATACTCTTCGCGGCACCTAAAAGTACAATCGGTCAACAATTAGTCCAAACCCAATTTACAACTTCATCCAAGTATTGCGATTGATTAACAATCTATATCACTTCCCAACAATCCGAGTCTCTTATTACGAAGGATAGATCGAGTGATTTAGCCCCTAAAAATATAATCGATTAGTCACAACCACTATCTCGTTAAGCAAAATAACCGGTCAATGAAAAGATCCAAAAAGAACCATGATGAATCCCTTACCTTAACGATATTGGTTCCGGTTTCTAACGATTAAACGATAACTTCGGAAACTCCAAGTTTCGGCCTTCCACAATATTTCTACGGAGAAGAAAAGTGATTTCGTATGAGAGAAGGTATGATGATGGTTTCGGTCAATGTGACCATCCCACACCAAGACATAGATTCGGCATTAAGAGAAAGAATAAAAATAAAATGTTGAAAGGGATCGCTTACCGATTGATCAAAGTATGAGTAGCAATATGGTTGAGAAGAAAATATGTATGAGATGAAAGATTCGGCTATAAAGAAATAGTGGACTCAATATTCGACTATGGTGAAAAATATTAGAGGGGAAGTGATTCTTGAAAGATTTTGAAAAAAGAAAAGAAGAAGAAGAAATAAAAAAATGATGGATTAGTTTCGGTTTTCAAGAAGGATGGGTGAATAAAAGAGATGGTCTCAAAGTTTGGGGTACAATCGGCAAGAAGAAAGAAATGGAATTTGCACTCTCCATGTTGTGTAGATTCGGCAAGGAGAAGAAAAGGAGTTTGGGGAGAAAAGAAAAATGATACCAAAACATCAAACACCAAATTGGCTATCATCCTAGCCCCAAGCCGTCCACATTCATCCCCTCTAGGATAAGAGTTTGGCCACCCAAACTTTCCAAAACACCACCCATGAAATAAGCCTCTTGTCCCCCTTACTTACCTATTCCTTTTGATTCCTTTCCCTAACCTCAACCTTGCCTTATTCTTGTAGCCACCTTACCAAAAATAATGAAGCCCACCCTTGCCATAGATACTCCTTGACCGACACATTAAGGAAGGAAAGAAAAAAAATAAAAGTCACAATGCACATAAAGGGATTCGAACCTCTTCCCTCAAGGTAATACATGTGGCGCCATAACCTCTTTACTAATAGCTCACTTATGCTAACCATTTACTCATTTATTTCCATAAGCTTTAAGGTCACTTACTCTCTCTCCTTAATAGGCTTAAACACAAAATTTTTCCTATAGCCAAACTTGAACCCGAAGATTCCTAGGACCCCGTAATTTTCCAAAATCACCTTCCTAATAAGTCCAACTTGAAAATAATGCCATTTTCTTGTTCTCAAAAATTTTTAAACACTCCTACGCCCAAGGCCCATTGGGCCCAATTCTTCTAGGCCCAATTTCGGGATGTTACACACCTAGTTTTGATGGGTTTTGAGTTAGGCAAGTAACCCGAAACTAGTTTGAGTGGCAAATTCCTATCCGCCCAATAGATGTTTTCGGCGTATAGGTCGAACGCATAGTTGACACTAGGGTATTATGCAAGGATTGTTCTCTGAATGTGGTAAGTTGTAAAGAAAAAAAGATTGGTAAGAATGATAAGGATTTGTGGGTAAATTAGGTTATCGCAAAAGGTATTGTACACCTAGTTTATTGGGATATCAAGTTAGTTATGTACTAACGAGGTAGTTAGGATGGAATGAAGGGTTGGACCAGAATTATAAAATATTGAATTTCCATATACAGTTGTAAACTATTTTAATTAAAGTAGTCTTGGAAGTTTAAGACAAGTGTCAGGTTCCAATAAGGGATTAGGTTATTTATATAGATACTCAGGTTACAAAAGAGAGTTTAGACACGTGTCAGGTTCCAATAAGGGATTAGGTTATTTATATAGATACTTAGGTTACAAAAGAGAGTTTTTCTTCTTTCTTTCTTAAGAAGTATTGTTACCTAAATCTTAAAGAACTTACAATATTACTCTCTCCTTCAAGCTACAATTGTAGATCTGGATCTTCATTAGTTATTACTCCATGACGAGGCAAGATTAATGACTCTGCCTGTTGGATCTATTAGATCAGTCAGATGAAGATATAATACCTTACTTGGGGATTTCTAACAATAGAAATAATGGAAAAGAAGGGTATATGAATATATCTTTATAAATTTTCATGTTCTGTAGCAATAGCTGCTACTGGTTTTCGTGGTTGAAGTTTGGATTTGAATTTTTGAACTACTGTAAGTGAGAATCAGGTGACTCCCTATATTGACTCTTGCATGTATATGAGATATCTCTACAGAGACCGAAACTAGAAAAGTATAAGTATTATGGTCATGCAACTATATGAACAAATGTTAAGGATATGATGCATATTATGGTATGAATCTGAGAAGTAGGTTTGATCATATATGTGTGTCTTAGATGTATGCTATGGGTATGCTCTATTAAGAGTAAGTTGTGGGGTTAAAGATGAATGTGAATTGCATCAGTGCACTAAGGTTTGTGTCTGTTCACTACAGTAGAGTCCAAAGGGGTTCGTCAGGACTAAAAATATGACCTCTTATATGAATATTGAAGGAAAAGCCCATGGTCATGACACTTTCCAAAAAGAACTAAAGGACAGTAAATACATGGGGTTTTTTGTGTGTCCCAAGACAATGATAGGAAAACCTCACATAACGTGAGTTTAGGCAAATCTATATCCTAAACACGTCAGGAAAAGAAATCTTCTGTGGTGAATCATGAAGGGGTAGCCTTTGTGAGGAAACCCTGTAATGATAGCTTATGTGGCACAATATGAAAGGAATGCCTTTGTGGTGAATCATGAAGGGATAACCTCTATGGTGAACCCTCTAATGAAACCTTTATGGCGAAAAATGAAAAGAATGCCCTTGTAGCAAACTCCGTAAGGAACGCTTTCGTGGTGCACTTTTAAGAACCGCCCTTGTGGCGAACAATGAATCAATAGCTTGTGTGGCGAATTCTAATGTGATAGCCTTTATGGCGAAATTCGAAAGCAGGGTGTTTGTGACGTGTCCTAGTAAGGATCATAATGATGTGACTGATAAACCGTAATATATACATATTTTAAACCCACATTTAGCATACTTTTGGATGATTTATTTCCTGAATTGTGGAATTTGGTGCTCCTAATCCTTTAATTTCATGTTTTATACTTAAGAGAGCATCAGAGGATGAAAAGAACGAGAAACAGGCCGAAAACAGAGAAAATAGGCCAAAGTACGAATTGCACATGGCCTGGGCACAAACACAGTAGTGCCTCCTTAGCAGATCCGGCCACTGCTGCTGCCCTCGAATCACACTAAGCGTGCCCTGCCATGACAAAGAAGAGTTTCAGTCGGATTAGGGTACTTAAAGGCAAAGAAAGACATTCCAAAAGCCTATATAAACACCCTAGAGGCCAACTTTAAAAGGGGCGTTCAGCTAGGCCAAGGAGCCAAGCCAGAGGGACAGAATTGTGGGATTCACTTGAAGAAAGCCAATTGATTCATCCCAGAAGCCGGAGTCATGCTTAAGACTGAGGATCTCTCCTTCAATTCCTTCAGGGGGTTTTAGTTTTTCTTATGTTTTATTTTATATTTTCTTCTGAGATTTATTCTTTTATGATTATGAACTAATCCCCTCAAATACCTGAGGGGGATGAAACCTAAGATGAATCTTGTTATTATTTTCTTAACTCTATGATAAATACTTGATTTGTTTTTATTATGTGTTCTTAATTCCTATCTTGATATTTCAGGATATTGATTCAAGTATTGATGTGCTTAGGCAGAGGAGGAATATTCCCTGTTTAAGAGTAGATCTAGCATAGTTAAGCGGAGTTGATCGCAACCCTAGAGATATGATGACGAAAATCTATCAGGTTAGGGTCAAACCTAATATGAGAGTCCATAGATCGAGTTAAAGCAATTCTAGGGGTTTTAATTAGAAAGAGATTTCAATTAATCAACCTAGGGTTAGACGTTAGTAGCCTTGAAAGAGGTATTAATACAAATTAGGGAATCTTACGGATCAAGTCAAGTGAATAAATCGTCTGGTTCAGAGTTAGATAACAAGTGAAGTCTAGGTGGATTCTTCCTCAGGTATTGTCTTAATCAATTGGTTTTCCCACAAGTATTTCCCCAATTCCTTCTCTGTGTCTTAGCATTTTTAGCTTAGTAGTTAGTTAATTTTAGATTAGACAACCATTCTCTTAATTCTTAGGCTAAATAATAAAAAGAAAGTTAGTATTAGTACTTTTGGCTCCTTTGGGTTGGACAATCCGGTCTTGCCACTAAACTATACTACTGTTCGATAGGTGCGCTTGCCTCAATCGTGGTGATAGATAGTTTCTAGGCTCGATCATTCATTATATAAATTTTAAGACTTTTTCCACCACCATTAAGTTTTTGGCGCCGTTTTCGGGGAACTAAAATATTAAGAAAGCTCAATTTTTATTACTTTAGCCATATTTTATTTTTGCAATTAAATTTTATTTTTACTTTTCTAATTTTCTTTTTCTTTTTATCTGTTCCTTGCAGGTACCTCTAGTTTATAACTAGAAGGAACCCGACAGGGCCCTTGATTTACGACAGTGATATCAAAGGTACTGTTTGCAAAAATCGTAGAGAAATAAGGCGAAGCTTAAACTACATACAAGAAGAGCAAGAGAACGAAATTAATACTACCGAAGAGATGGCTGAGAATAATCCGCTACCTCAAGAGGTGGCCGAAAATCATACTCTTCGAACTATGTATGATTATGCTAAACCTAATTTAACAGGGATTGGATCGAGTATTGTTAGGCCTGCTATAGCTGTTAATAATTTTGAACTGAAACCTAACACTATTCAAATGATTCAACAATTTGTTCAATTTGATGGATTGCAGGACGAAGACCCAAATACTCATTTAGCAAATTTTTTAGAATTTTGTGATACCTTCAAAATAAATGGTGTTTCTGATGATGCTATTCATCTTCGGTTATTTCCCTTTTCATTAAGGAATAAAGCCAAACAGTGGTTGAATTCTCTTCCACGAGGATCAATCACTACATGGGATCAAATGATTGAAATTTTTTAAAATATTTTCTGCCGGCCAAAACGGCAAAATTAAGGAATGATGTCTCTTCTTTTGTATAGATGGATCTAGAAACACTATATGATGCATGGGAGAGATAAAAAAAAATCTATTGAGAAGGTGCCCACACCATGGATTACCCTTGTTGCTACAGGTCCAAACTTTTTACAATGGTGTGAACCCTTCAATGAGACAACTGATTGATTCAGCATCTGGCGGAACCCTGAATAACAAAACTCCTGAGGCGGCCTATGAGTTTATAGAGGAGATGTCACTGAACAACTATCAGTGGCAAGTTACACGAACAAGGCCAACAAAAACAGTCGAAATTTTTAACCTCGACGCAGTCACCATGTTATCAAATCAAGTAGAGATGTTAAATAAAAGGATTGATGGTTTGTGTAGTTCCTCGCAGGTACACCCAATAATGCAATGTGATTCAAACCTAGGAGGTGTGGCGAATCATGAGTACCCACCTTACAATCCTGGCATGGAAAGCGAACAGATAAACTATACAGGTAACAATTTCAGACCTCAAAATAACCGTTATAGCAATACTTATAATCCAGGTTGGAGGAACCACCCCAATTTCTCGTGGGGCGGTCAAGGAAATTAGAGACAATAACCCCCTCCAAACTTTCAACAACAGCCCTACCCACAGGAAAAGAAGCCGAACCTTAAGGAGATGCTGACCAAATTCATCGCGGTGTCAGAAACTCATTTTTAAAACACCGAGACAACACTAAAAAATCAACAAGCATTGATTCAAGGGATCGAGAACCAGTTAGGGCAACTCGCTAAGCTGATCTCTGAATGACCACAAGGTAGCTTGTCAAGTAACACTGAGACTAACCTAAAGGAGCAACTTCAAGCCATAACAGCTCAAAATAGTGAAGGGTTAGTGGAATCTGAATCTGAGCCAAGGAAAGAACCTGTGGTAAGTGAAGGTGAGGTTGAAGTAAGCCAAGAAAAGCCAAAACCGGTAATTAAAGAATACCAACCTCGAATACCATACCCCAATGCGATGAAGAAGGAGGGCACAGATGAACAATTCGATAAATTTCTTAAACTTTTTAAAGAAATTACATATTAACTTACCGTTTCTTGAAGCTCTTTCGCAGATGCCAGATTCAAGGAAATTTCTAAAAGAGCTTTTGACAAATAAGCGGAAGTTAGATGAGGAATCGCTTGTGGAACTAAACGCAGTGTGCTCAGCGATGTTGCAAAATAAAATACCACAAAAATTACAAGATCCAGGGAGTTTTACAATTCCATGTTTAATTGACAGTTTATCTATTGATAATGTTTTAGCTGATTTAGGGGAAAGCATCAATGTTATGCCTTATAAAATGTTTAAACAGCTAGGTCTAGGGAAACCCAAACAAACTAGGATGAGTATTCAATTAGCTGATAAGACTATTCGAATTCCTAGGGGTATAATTGAAGATGTACTCGTGAAAATTGATAAATTCATATTCCCAGTAGATTTTGTAGTTTTAGACATGGATGAGGACAAAAATATTCCTTTAATTTTAGGAAGACCCTTTTTAGCAACTTCCAGAACTAAAATTGATGTTGGTGTAGGTGAACTCATACTCCGTGTAGGTAACGAATCAATCAGTCTTCAGGCTCTTGAGTCAGCTAGGACATCAAGTAATCAAGGTGAGAAAATTAATTTTATTAATGACCATTCGGTTAAACCTTCTTTTCAGGAAGCACCATAGAACCACACAACTAAGCCAGATCCTATACCTCATGACAACAAAGAAATAACTCATGAGGAACGACTGCTTCAGATCGATGAACTAGACGAGTGGAAGAAACATTTCAAGGAGAAATCTAAACCACACGAAATGAAACTGAAGGAACCCCCCATATTAGCTTATAGGAACATCAAATCACTTCAAAATAGGAGATCAGGTACTGTTAGATAAAACAGACCCTCAAATCACCATATCAGACCTAAATACAAACGAAGAAATCCATTTTAAGGTAATTAATGTTTTTCCATACAGGACAGTCGAGGTAAGCAATCCTATATTCGGTACTTTTAAAGTAAACACTACTCGATTCGGATTATATACTGATAATAAAACTAATAGCATGAGAAAGGATTTTTCATACCTCAAACCACCATGATTATGCGAGTCAGAGGTAAGTCTAGCTTAAGACTTTAAACGAGTGCTTCTCGGGAGGAAACCCGAGCACTAACCTCATTAAATTTTACATTTATTTTATTTTTATCTTCTTTCTTTTAACACCTAACTATAAACTAATCAAAGTGTAGATTTCTATATCACATAGCCTTGCACACGGCCATGGCCGTGTGGACACTACGAATTTTAGTACTGGCATGGCAGAGACAGTACGAAATAGGACAAAAAATATCTTCAAGCCACAGGCTCCGACTAAACACCACGGCCGTGGGACATAGCCGTGGCCGACACTATTTTAACAAAACGGGCGTGGCGACCTGCACATAGGCATGGAAGAAATGAATGAACTACTGCACGGCCGTCATAACCTCTACATTCCCCTCCCTTTTCATTTTCCTCCTTCTTCATTCCCCAATCCTTTTGATCTACGTCCTATCAAAGTCAAAGAAGCGGAAGGATCCTAACATAGTCTCCCTGTGTGAGACCGATCTACATAAGTTCATGTCAGCCGCTTCACTAACTCGACAGGAAAAGGACCTTTGAGTCCATTTAATCTTTCTTTTTCTTTTCTCTTCTCCTTTCTTTTCCTTATCTTTATTTTCTTATACTAAGTTTATTTTATTTTATTTTAGTTTCTTGGTTTTAGGTTCTTCAGGCTGCTTGGGAATCACACACTACGGCCTTAGAAATCACAGCCACCTCGCGAATCATCTAACAATAAGGACCTTTCAGTCCATTAATCGTTTCTTTTAGTTTTATTTCACTTTTTGCACTCTTTATTTTTATTTTTCTTTTCTTTAAATATATAAATAGTATATTTAGAATTATTCTTATTATTTCCTGGCTAATTCTTCACGAGCTTCCCAATTTCTTCATCTAGCGGAGAGATTGTTGGTGGCCACCACACCACCACTAAAGACGCTCCCTCCATCTTATCTTTCACCTGTGAATCAAGTTTCCACACCTCTAACTCAAGGATTCCATCCAAAAATTCAGGAAGTTTCACTTCTCTCCCTATCTTTTTTTTTTTTACTATATGTTTATTATATATCTTTGTACATTAAGGGCAATGTACATCTTAAGTGTGGGGGGTGAAATTTATTTAGGAAAGTTCCTAACTTTTTGCATTATTCTCAAATCCCTGAATGATATCTTGTCTTAAGTAATTTTCTCATATCACTAATTAGAATTAAACTTATATTGATTTATGATTTTTATTGACATGTTTTAGATTAAGTCATAATTAATTGTGCACTGATGATTTAAACCTTAGGAGACTAGAGAATCAAGCATGATAAGTCTGTTTTTCAGAATTAAAAATTTGCTAGGTTGTTGACCTAAATTTGAATATTACCTTGAAGTTTGAAATTTGCAAGGTTGTCATCAAAAACCATAATTTTTGTGAGATTTTGAGCCTTTTAGAGCATACATTTTTTTCATGCTTACTTTATTAATTATGAGTGTGTCAACATTAATTTGTTATTCTAGAACTTGCTTCGATTATACATGTCAAGACCACACCATTGAATTGATATACAGAGAAAGGCACCTAGGATTTAACCCACTCATTTCACTAAAAAGCCTACCCTCACAATTAACCCCTAGTGAACCCCTTTGATCTTAACAACCATTTTATTGATTCACCCACTAATATTAACCTAAAACCCATCTTGTATTTGTTATCACCATTTCTCTTGACTACCCTTCTATCGAGACTTGATTTGATCAGTTGCCTAATTATTTTATTTTAGTAGTTGAATTCATCTTATATTATGTATTTACTTGATTTGTTCTTAAAAAAAAATCAAAGTATATTCATTATTAGTTCTATGATTAAGTGAGCTATAAGTTTAAATTCCACATCTTGAAGAAGAAGCTCGTATTATTAATATTACAAGTTTTCAATTGATGTAATTATTCAAGATTAGTTCATTTTTCTAGTTAGGTTAATTGTCAATTCAATCTCGATTCTAACACTTTAATTCAGCCTTTATCCACACTTTTAACAAGCCTCATTACAACCCTTTTTAAAGATCTTTTGATTTGTGTATCATCTCATTTTATAGTGGTGGAGATTTGATTTTCATGCAAGCCTATGGGATTAACTTTTCATGTTCGACTTTTGAGTGCTTCATTTTGAACCTTAAACACCTTGAGTGATTTGAGTGAATCTTTAGTGAGGATGTCAATCCTTGTCAGTTTTGAATCAAAGGTAATTATTCGGATAACGGGAAACACCTATGTTTTCGTGCTACAAACTTATGACTTTGATTGATTGAATCTTTAGGACTCTTTGAGTTAAATTATCCATGTATAAATTATCCATGAATTATGATGAGACATTGTTAAAGGGAATTACGAATCGAGGGAAGTTAGTTTTAATTGTGAATTTAGAATTTTGCTTGAGGACAAGCAAATGCTTAAGTGTGGGAGTATTTGATAAACCGTAATATATACATATTTTAAACCCACATTTAGCATACTTTTGGATGATTTATTCCCTGAATTGTAGAATTTGGTGCTCGTAATCCTTTAATTTCATGTTTTATACTTAGGAGAGCACCGGAAGATGAAAAGAACGAGAAACGGGCCGAAAATAGAGACAATGGGCCAAAGTATGAATTGCACACGGCCTGGGCCCGAAACACACGGTCGTGCCTCCTTAGCAGATTAGACAACGGCCTGGCCCCGAATCACATGGGCGTGCCACACGAGCGTGCCCCTGCCGCAGCAAAAAAGAGTTTCATTTGGATTAGGGTGCTTAGAGGCAAAGAAAAACATTCTAAAAGCCTATATAAACACCCTAGAGGCCAACCTTAAAGGGGGCGTTCAGCTAGGCTAAGGAGCCAAGCCAGAGGGACAGAATTGTGGGATTCACTTGAAGAAAGCCAGTTGATTCATCCTAGAAGCCGGAGTTATACTCAAGACAGAGGATCTCTCCTTTAATTCCTTCAGGGGGTTTTAGGTTTTTCTTATGTTTTTTTTTATATTTTCTTCTGGGATGTATTCTTTTATGATTACGAACTAATCCCCTCAAATACCTGAGGGGGATGAAACCTAAGACGGGTCTTGTTATTGTTTTCTAAACTATATGATAAATACTTGATTTGTTCTTAATTCTTGTCTTGATATTTCAGGATATTGATTCAAGTATTGATGTGCTTAGGTGGAGGAGGAATATTCCCTGTTTAAGAGTAGATCTAGCATATTTAAGCGGAGTTGATCGCAACCCTAAAAATAGGATGATGAAAATCTGCCGAATTAGGGTCAAACCTAATATGGGAGTCCATAGATCGAGTTAAAGCAATTCTAGGGGTTTTAATTAGAAAGAGATTTCAATTAATCAACCTAAGGTTAGACGTTAGTAGCCTCGAGAGAGGTATTAATATAAATTAGGGAATTCTACGGATCAAGTCAAGTGAATAAATCGTCTGGTTCAGAGTTAGATAACAAGTAAAGTCTAGGTGGATTCTTCCTTGGGTATTGTCTTAATCAATTGGTTTTCCCAAAAGTATTTCCCCAATTCCTTCTCCGTGTCTTAGCATCTTTAGCTTAGTAGTTAGTTAATTTTAGATTAGACAACCATTCTCTTAATTCTTAGGCTAAATAAAAAAAAAGTTAGTATTAGTACTTTTGCTTCCTTTGGGTTCGACAATCCGGTCTTACCACTAAACTATACTACTATTCGATGGGTGCGATTGCCTCAATCGTGGTAATAGTTAGTTTCTAGGCTCGATCATTCATTATATAAATTTTAAGACTTTTTCCACCACCATCAGTGACCTAAAGGAATAATCCTATATTAAACTGTTTTGGTGCGTTAAACATGGATTGTAAGTGTGATTAGAAATATCAGTAAGGCACAATGCTCTATTGAGCTTCGATAAAGTGCTATACAAGACCGTGGTTCAAAATAAATAAGTGATGAGATATATAAGAAGTGATAGGTAAAACAAGCATATTCTGAATAAGGATTTTTCTAACTGTATATCAGAAGGAATGTACCTATTATGTATAGGTGATCAAACATGGATTGGGGAACGACGACTTAAAGTTACGCATACAAGGGTGACAGTGATTCGATCGTATGGATCTTTATAAAGGAAACGGGTAAAGAATTTTGAAAGATCAACTTGAAAGAGGTAAGTGAGATATTGAAGATGTTAATGAGTAAGAGATGATGTAACACCCTGAATTAGGGGTTATTTGTAATTCAATTAATTTCCCATGTGTGCTTAGAGAAATAAATAATATGACTTTATTTGGCATGATTTAGGGTCTAGAAATAACCCCAAATTAGATCGGATTTGGAATTAAAATCTTTTTATAAAGTACTTAAAAGAAGGGAGCTAGGTGAGAAAGGGTTAAGGGAAATTTGGGCTAATTATGACACAAAGAATAGGCTTGGCACAAGTGGCTTGGTGCGCCTAAGGGGTTGCTAGGGAGGAGGTTCGAGCCTCAGCGATAACAAGGGGAAATGTTTTTTCCTTGTGGGCTTTTTTGGCGTTAGGGGTAGGAAGGCTTTATAATTAAATGAAGGAGGTTTGTGGCATGAAAGTTAGGTTCGGTGGAGTGGCATGGGGCGTGGCTTAAGGGCCTTGGTATGAGGTCTCGAGTTCGAGACATGAAGGAAGCAAGGAGTTTTATTTTTAGGCTTTGGCGTTAAAAGGAGAAAGGCCTAGGTATAAAGGTGTTATAAATTAATGGTGGGGTTATATGGCATGAAAGTTAAATGGGAAGAGATGGCCTGGGGCGTTTAAGGTGGGGCTGCGTTGGTGAGGTCTGGTGTTCGAACCAGAATAGCAAAGAAATTGGTTTTATTTTTTTCAAGGTCAAGCGTTAGAGGTAAGTTGTTGGCTGCATGTTGGACACTTTAAGTGATGAGATTAGGCTTAATTTTGCACATTAATTTCGGTTTGGAAGGGAATGTATTAGAAGTTTAATTTCATTTAAATTGTTGAAGAGGATAGGAGATTAAGGTAAGATAAATCTTGCATTATCTTTAATTAAAAGTTGAAATTTATCACCAAAAGAGGTGATGGTGAAATAGGACTCCTTGGGGTTGTTCATATCAGTTTTGTACAGCAAAGAAGTGCCAAAAATCCCTCAATTTCTTTTCTT
The DNA here is from genome assembly GCA_025506655.1 of Gossypium rotundifolium. Taxonomy (NCBI): domain Eukaryota; kingdom Viridiplantae; phylum Streptophyta; class Magnoliopsida; order Malvales; family Malvaceae; genus Gossypium; species Gossypium rotundifolium. The sequence continues at coordinate 112,410,158 of CP106730.1, forward strand.
CTTCTCTCTTCATTGTGCTACCGAAATTCCCCTTAAACCATAGCCAAAATTGTTCAAAATTTCCAGCATCTTTTTCTTCTACTTTGCTGCCGAATTTTTCCTTGTTCTTAAGCCAAAATTGTTCAAAATTTCCAGCATTTTTTTCTTCTACTTTGCTGCCGAATTTTTCCTTGTTGCATTGACAAAATTCTTCCCAAAAGCTATCTTCTTCTTTCCTTCTACTAAGCCGAAACCACCACTTCCCCCACATCTTTTCTTTTTCTTTTTCTTTCCTTAGTAGCCGAACCTACCCTCCTCTTTCACTAAAATTCCAGCCCTTCCAATTGTGCTTAGGCCGAATCTCACATCCCCAATAGGGTGCTGCCGATTTTCATAGTGTGGTAAGGGATTCTCTTGTGTTAAATCTTTGTTCTTGTTATGGCTAGCCAAAATCCGGCATTTATTGATGGTGTGGTTAACTATTTCTCTTCTTAGGAACCGATTTCCCATAAGGTACTCCGGGATTTTGATGTACTCAATCCAACCCTCTAGCAATCGGTTTTGGTAAGTGATGGTAGGGCTTATACATCATTCGCCAAGGGCCATCTATTAAAAGTCTATTGTTAAATGTCAAACTAATGAGTGCCATGATTTAGGGACTAATTAAGGCTTGATTTGTTTGGAAATCAAATCCGTTCAAGGTAAGAACTTTTGGTATTGAGTAGATATGGCGAATAGGCCTTTGGTATTAACACTGACAATTGGCGAATGTAGGGTCAAGTTCTAGCATCGTAGATCGACTTTTCGGGATCTAGGAATTTCGATAGTAACAGGTGTGTAAGATCTCAATACACACTTTATTAATTTCATGACTTTATTGTTTGCCCTTATCTTTTGGTTGTGATTAGCTTGTGGCATAATCATGGTTTTCTGTAAGTCCCCTAACTTGTGACTTTTGATATATGATTTGCATGCTATCACATGATATTAAATGCTATGACATGATATATGAAAATTGATATATAAGCATGTGATGGTGGGATTGATGAGAGGAGGGGGATGATTCTATGGACTGTCGCCAGTGGTTTTGACCACAAGATGGGTTGGCCCCATCAGATTATTTGTGACCTATGGTCATCAGTGGTTTTGACCACAAGATGGGTTGGCCCCATCGATTACTTGTGACCTATGGTCATCGATGGTTTTGACCACACCAATTGATAAATGCGACTAAGTCCCAGTGGTTTGGTACCACCAGTGGTTTTGACCACACTTGATAAATTGTGATATGGTCATCAGTGGTTTTGACCATACAATGGGTTGGCTCCATCATTTGATTTGTGACTCTAAGTCATCAGTGGTTTTGACCACCTGTGGTTTTGACCACACGGGGTAGTTAAGGAGTATGGATGGATAGGTTGGGTTGCATGTGCATGTTCATTAATAAATTGTGTATGGGTTGTATTTTCTGGGTGGGGGATTTACACACTGAGTCTTGGTGACTCACCCCTTTCCCTTAACATTTTACAGATGAGTAGATAGAGGAGATGGAGCCGGAGAGGACTCGAGGCGACCATGCTTGTCGAAGGATTTAAATTCATTTTATTAAAGTTATTATTATTTATTTTCTAAGTTTTCATTTTGGGTTTGTAATAAGGCCGATAATTATTGTTGGATGTTTATTTTATTGCTTTATTTTACTCATGTTACATTACGAATGGAATTTTATAAAAATTAATTGAACCGGTTAAAAGCAACTTTTCAAACTTAATAAATTTCTACGGGTTTTTAAAAGATGTTACCATCGGGTAATAAAAATTCACCACGTCAATCATGATTTTGAAAGTTCCTTAAACTTTAAATAATCAAACAATTTCAAAGGGTTGAACAACCCAACTATATTTATAAAAAGCCCAACTGAGTTCTCAAACATAATTTTTATACTTAGCCCAATTTTATCAAATTTTCACCAGCAAATCAATGTCCTTCAAAATATTTTACTCCGTGACATACCAGATCCGGTCAGGACTCATGGGTCGGGTTTGGAGTGTTACATTTTTGGTATCAGAGCCCAGTTCAAAACTCGGCTGTGGGGGGCCCAAGGCCCAAAATGTTTTGGTTTTTGCTAGTAGGCCTTATTATGATGTTTTGAGGAACTGTTTTGGCTTGAACAGCATGGCACCGAGTCTCTGGCACCTATCCGCCCAGGTAAGTACTACTATCCATTTTTGTGAATTCTTTTGATGAGGGGTAGAAGGGTAAATGGGAACGTAGACTATTAGAATAGAAATTATTGAACCCTAGGGCTAGCATACCTCAACTATGCATAAGACTTAATAATTTTCTAAACAAACCCTGTGAGTTGTCACTAAGCAAAAGATGTGGCAATCATTATATGCATGTCTAGGATTGGATTCGGTGGGGGCCTGGTATTTAAGCAGTCCTCGTGACTCACCTCCTACTCACTCGAATCCTACCTAGTGCGTAGTAACGGTTCATCCTAGCTGATACGACGTGCTCACAGGCTAAACTCGATAACTAAAACCCGAAAGGGACTAGCCGTTTTGATTTTTGAAATAAATAAAACTTTAGCTTTTAAAAAAAAGCTTTAAAAAAAAGAAAAAGACCAAAATACCCCTCAGTTTGAAAAATTACCAAAGTACCCTCCGTATAAAAAAAAATTTCAAATAGAAATTTTCAAAATATCCTTCTTTTGTAAAATCACTTAGAACCCAAATTTTGAAAGTCATTTTGAGAAAATGCCCTGAATGTGAAAAAAATTACTAAAATACCCTTAGGGGTAAAATTACGAAAACGCCCTTGAATTATGAAATTCCAAAATACCCACGGTTTTAATCAAAAATTTCATCACATAAAAAGTGCCCAAAAACCTTAGATTTCAAAAACGTCATGATTTTTGAAAATTACAAAATTGCCCCTAACCTACAAAATTACCAGAATACCCCTGACTTTCAAAAATTTGCAACATCACTATTTTGGAAAATACAATTATCAGAAAGAACCTTCGAAGTTTTACAACTTTTGAAACATCCCTGATTTATCAAATTTTACAAATTCATCCTGATTTGTGGAAAATTACCAAAATGCCCTGAGTTTCAAAATCACCGAAAGACCCCTGAATTTCAAAATTTTTCAGAATACCCCGGGAATTTAAGAGTTCCAAAATAATTTTTGACAAAATCATCCGAGAACTTGTATTTTTGAAAAATTACGAAAATACCCCTGTAGGACAAATTACGAAAATACCCCTGGGTAGTAGAAAAAGAACAATCACAACGAAACTACAACGTCTCTTTGGAATGAATGAATGAAAGACTGTTTGCTTGTTTGATTACGAAAGAACCACTTCTAAAACTCCTATCATAAAATTTTTTCGCAGATAACCAAGTCAAATACTAATGCATAAAATTCTTAAACAGATAAACGCGATCGTTAGAATGAGTTCAAGAGGTCGTGGACGTCCTCCGTGTGGCCGTGGTAGGGGTAGGATGACCTTGTCTGAATCAGCAAGGTCCGGACATGGGTCTGGAAATGAGATGCCGGATCTGCCGGTGGTGGAAACTGAGTTCCAAGATCAGAGTGCGCAGCATAAGCGTAGTACGGTGAGTTGGGATGTACGACTATTCGTTAGTAAGTAATTTCGAGGACGAAATTATTTTTAAGGGGGTAGAACTGTAACACCCTGAATTAGGGGTTATTTGTAATTCAATTAATTTCCCATGTGTGCTTAAAGAAATAAATAATATGACTTTATTTGGCATGATTTAGGGTTTAGAAATAACCCCGAATTAGGTCAGATTTGGAATTAAAAATCTTTTTTATAAAGTACTTAAAAGAAGGGAGCTAGGTGAGAAAGGGGTTAAGGGGAAATTTGGGCGAATTATGACACAAAGAATAGGCTTGGCACAAGTGGCTTGGTGCGCCTAAGGGGGTTGCTAGGGAGGAGGTTCGAGCCTCGGCAGTAACAAGGGGGAAATGTTTTTTTCCTTGTGGGCTTTTTGGACGTTAGGGGTAGGAAGGCTTTATAATTAAATGAAGGAGGTTTGTGGCATGAAAGTTAGGTTCGGTGGAGTGGCATGGGGCGTGGCTTAAGGGCCTTGGTATGAGGTCTCGGGTTCGAGACATGAAGGAAGCAAGGAGTTTTATTTTTAGGCTTTGGCGTTAAAAGGAGAAGGGCCCAGGTATAAAGGTGTTATAAATTAATGGTGGGGTTATATGACATGAAAGTTAAATGGGAAGAGATGGCCTCAGGCGTTTAAGGTGGGGTGCGTTTGTGAGGTCCGGTGTTCGAACGAATAGCGAAGAAATTGGTTTTATTTTTTCAAAATTTGGCGTTAGAGGTAAGTTGTTGGCTGCATGTTGGACACTTTAAGTGATGAGATTAGGCTTAATTTTTGCACATTAATTTCGGCTGGAAGGGAGTGTATTAGAAGTTTAATTTCATTTAAATTGTTGAAGAGGATAGGAGATTAAGGTAAGATAAATCTTGCATTATCTTTAATTAAAAGCTGGAAATTTATCACCAAAAGAGGTGATGGCTGAAATAGGGACTCCTTGGGGGCTGTTCATATCAGTTTTGTACAGCAAAGAAGTGCCAAAAATCCCTCAATTTCTTTTCTTCTTTTCTCTCTTCATTGTGCTGTCGAAATTCCCCTTAAACCATAGCCAAAATTGTTCAAAATTTCCAGCATCTTTTTCTTCTACTTTGCTGCCAAATTTTTCCTTGTTCTTAAGCCAAAATTGTTCAAAATTTCCAGCATCTTTTTCTTCTACTTTGCTGCCGAATTTTTCCTTGTTGCATTGACAAAATTCTTCCCAAAAGCTCTCTTCTTCTTTCCTTCTACTAAGCCAAAACCACCACTTCCCCCACATCTTTTCTTTTTCTTTTTTTTTCCCTAGTAGCCGAACCTACCCTCCTCCTTCACTAAAATTCCAGCCCTTCCAATTGTGCTTAGGCCGAATCTCACATCCCCAATAGGGTGCTACCGATTTTCATAGTGTGGTAAGGGATTCTCTTGTGTTAAATCTTTGTTCTTGTTATGGCTAGCCAAAATCCAGCATTATTGATGGTGTGGTTAACTATTTCTCTTCTTAGGAACCGATTTCCCATAAGGTACTCCGGGATTTTGATGTACTCAATCCAACCCTCTAGCAATCGATTTTGGTAAGTGATGGTAGGGCTTATACATCATTCGCCAAGGGCCATCTATTAAAAGTCTATTGTTAAATGTCAAACTAATGAGTGCCATGATTTAGGGACTAATTAAGGCTTCGGGATTTGTTTGGAAATCAAATCCGTTCAAGGTAAGAACTTTTGGTATTGAGTAGATATGACCGAATAGGCCTTTGGTATTAACACTGACAATTGGCCGAATGTAGGGTCAAGTTCTAGCATTGTAGATCGGCTTTTCGGGATCTAAGAATTTCGATAGTAACATGTGTGTAAGATCTCAATACACACTTTATTAATTTCATGACTTTATTGTTTGCGCTTAATCTTTTGGTTGTGATTAGCTTGTGGCATAATCATGGTTTTCGGGTAAGTCCTCTAACTTGTGACTTTTGATATATGATTTGCATGCTATCACATGATATTAAATGCTATGACATGATATATGAAAATTGATATATAAGCATGTGATGGTGGGATTGATGAGAGGAGGGGGATGATTCTATGGACTGTCGCCAGTGGTTTTGACCACAAGATGGGTTGGCTCCATCAGATTATTTGTGACCTATGGTCATCAGTGGTTTTGACCACAAGATGGGTTGGCCCCATCAGATTACTTGTGACCTATGGTCATCAGTGGTTTTGACCACACCGATTGATAAATTGCGACTAAGTCCCAGTGGTTTGGTACCACCAGTGGTTTTGACCACACTTGATAAATTGTGACCTATGGTCATCAGTGGTTTTGACCACACGATGGGTTGGCCCCATTATTTGATTTGTGACTCTAAGTCATGGTTTTGACCATCAGTGGTTTTGACCACACGGGGTAGTTAAGGAGTATGGATGGATAGGTTGGGTTGCCTGTGCATGTTCATTAATAAATTGTGTATGAGTTGTATTTTCCGGGTGGGGGATTTACACACCGAGTCTTGGTGACTCACCCTTTCCTTAACATTTTGCGATGAGTAGATCGCGGAGATGGAGCCGAGAGGACTCGAGGCGGCCATGCTTGTCGAAGGATTTAAATTCATTTTATTAAAGTTGTTATTATTTATTTTCTAAGTTTTCATTTTGGGTTTGTAATAAGGCCGATAATTATTGTTGGATGTTTATTTTATTGCTTTATTTTACTCATGTTACATTACGAATGGAATTTTTTAAAAAATTAATTGAACCGGTTAAAAATAACTTTTCAAACTTAATAAATTTCTACGGGTTTTTAAAAGATGTTAATAAAAATTCACCACGTCAATCATGATTTTGAAAGTTCCTTAAACTTTAAATAATCAAACAATTTCAAAGGGTTGAACAACCCAACTATATTTATAAAAAGCCCAATTGAGTTTTCAAACATAATTTTTATACCTTAGCCCAATTTTATCAAATTTTCACCAGAAAATCAATGTCCTTCAAAATATTTTACTCCGTGACATACCAGATCCGGTCAGGACTCATGGGCGGGTTTGGGGTATTACAGATGAGCTTTGAGCAAGATATAGTATCTGACTTGTAAATAAGAATATAAATTGAAGGAGTATTCGCTAGTGACTAAGTTGAAGGTTCAGAACGATGTGCTCATCGAAATAAGTAACCAGTTGAGATGTGCAGAAATGACACATGTAAATGATGTTTTCCTCACCGAGTTCTTACAAACTTATATGAGTGTGTGTTTTGTTACAGGAGAATTGATTTGAGTCTACACCAGGAGGGATGATGTCAAGGCTATGCCTAAGGAGGCGTATTCAAAATTTGATTTGTCATTGAGAACCCTATAACTTGAGGTGCTTGTGATCGATTAGGATTCCAAATTAAATATCATTGTAGTTTTATTTACTCATTGTATTTACTTATGCATTTTAGTTTGGGATTTTATCGTTAAGTAAATTGTCTTTATCTCTAAATTGTATATGTAAATTAAGCTTATGTCTGTATTTGTGTGGTAATACCCAAGATCTGGATTCGGTTGATCGGATCTGTTTGAGGGTGTTGCAAATCGAATATGTAATTATTTGTGGTTTGTAATAATAGTTTAAATTTATGTTTGTATTCATGTGGTAACACCCTAGATTTTGATATGGTGAATCGGATCGGATTGAGGGCGTTACAATCATTCTTGTGGTAATATTGTGCCTACATTGTTAATTTTTTTGATTGTATTTGTTGTGTTTTAAGTGACTATGTTCGAGCATATCGACCATCGACTAGACCTGTAGAAGATGACAATGATGAATTAAATAGGGGTGTTCATAGTTTGGTTAAAACTGAATTAACTGACCGAACCGATAATTCGATTAATCGACTGGTGGTTGAATTTAGTGTTGAAGGTCGGTTAATAATTTTTTAAAATTTTGGTTATCGATTAATTTGGTTCGAAATTAGATAATTAACCAAATTAACCTAAATAAATAATATATAATATATATAATATATTTTTATATTAATTGAAATAAATAATATATAATATATTTTTTGAACTATTAAAAAAAAAGAAAGTGAACATTAACAACATAATTTTTTATATGTTTTATACTTATTTTAACCAAAAGACAAAAACATATAACTTTTGGTTAATTCGGTTAACGACAACCGAATTAACCAAAATATTTGGTTCGGTTAATGTATTTGAAAAAAAATCGGTTCGGTTAACGGTTAAAGATTTTTACATTTCTAGTAAATCAATTAATAGTAATTCGGTTCTATTAATAACTGAATCGACCACTTGAACACCCTTAGAATTAAATGCGCTAGATATTGAGCTTGTTGCAACTACACCTATAGCTGTAGCTAAATTTGTGTCTGAAGAACCTATTGATGAATAGCCAGTAAAAGTTAGCGATGATGAAGTCTATCTCGTGGATGGTTTAATTCAACCTTAGCCATCATCATGGGTAAAGAAAAATAATTCATTAGATGATACCATTGGTAATCTTGATGATCGAGTCAAGACTAGAGAAAGCATCTACGCCAAACTATTGTGATATAGTCAAATTAGCATGTTATACTTCATCCATTGAGCCTACAAAAGTTGAGGGAGCCCTTGGAGGAAATCATACAATTGAACCTAAGGTAGAGATAACCTTAGTTGCAGCTGGTTCTGTGGTTAGAAGAAGGACCAGGGCAAATGTAACACCCTTAACCCGTCTCTATCGTCGGATTAGGGTTTTGGAGCATTACCGTACAATCTCAAAATTTAACATCATAATATTTAAGTAAATTAAACATATCATAATTCATTCAATCACATGCATTTTGTCCCTAAATCGAGCCTTCGAGGCCCTAAAAATAGCTTTGAGACAATTCAAGACTAATTTGAAACAAAATAGAAAGTTTAGGAAAAAAGGTCGTATGACATCACCCCAGGTCGTGTAACTTTCGAACAAAGGACACACGATTGTGTCCCAGCCCGTGTCTTCACCTGTATAACTCACTGAGATGCCCCATACGCCCGTGTGCCAGGCCATGTGCTAGGCCGTGTAACTCTCTGACTTTCCACACACGCCCGTGTGCTAAGTCATGTAACTCACTGACTTGAACACTAATAAACTCACAAATGACACACGGCCGTGTGACAGCTCATGTTTTAGGTCGAGTGAACCCAAAATTTTACCTAAAAATAAGCCATTTCATGCATAACTCACCATACCATTTGTGCACACTTACAAGGGACTTAAGCATCATTCAAATACACATAAATATATCATTTCAAACATCCTAAATCACCTAACCAATATGTCATCCAAAGGCACCACAAATGCTTCAAAACATCAATTACCTAAACATGCCAACTTTGCCATAATCCAAACATTAAAACCAAGTTCAACTAACTACTATAGATGACCAAATGCAAGCCATGAACACATACAAAAAGAACCTTATAAACAAGCACATTAAAGTAACCAAAATGACATAGCTTGGTAAGGCATCAAAGTGTACCAAACCAACATAGCTTTCAAAATTTATACATGCTAAAACACCATTAACACATTCACCAAAATACCATTACATATCACCCTATACATGTCATTATAAATCTTGGTCAAAATACTCAAAAACTACTAAATTGACTGTTGGATAGTGTGATAGATATCCGACGAACTTCCAACCGATCGAGCTCCTGATAATCTATAAAACAAAAGAAAAAAACTACGTAAGCAACGAGTGTTTTGTAAGCTCGTATAAACTAAAACATAACTTACTATGTTATTATTACAATTCAATAATCAATTTTTTTTAATTTGTATTTATATTTAAGATTTTTATTAAGTTTTCGAAGTTTGGAAGTGTTGAAGTTAAAAAGAAAATCTTAGCAGCTGCCGGTTCCTGATACTAGTCTTGAGTTGGTGGCCCGCTGTGCTAAACTATCATTGTACTATCAGAAATTAATGTGCATCGCATTTCTAAGTTTGATAGTCATTTTTTGATAGCCCTTCAAAAGATTGAATAGGTCAATTAGATAAGTGGAATTAATCATCACCTTCTAACTATATCGACCTTTGACCACTTTTTAGTTTTTAAACCCATATTTTTCAACCCATGGAAATTAATTCAATCTTGACTTCCATACCGTTCTTTAAGATATACATAAAAAAATATTTTATTATTTTTAAATTTTACATTCCTTTTTTAATTATGGTGGTAGATTTTTTATCGGCTTTAGTTGTATCCATCAATGCACATTGTTTTAGTGCTAAATTGGAACACTCAAAATCCATTTTCGCAGCTGTAAAATTTAAGGTTTTTGCATCAAGTCTTTCCGGTTAATTTTAGTTGCATCTGTCGGAATATAGTGCACCATCCGATGTATGAATAATATGATAAAATATAAAATTTTTATCCGTTTACTATTTTGTTAAAGACTTAATTGGAACATAATTAATAAAAAACTATATTAGAATGTTAAGTTTAAAAAAGTTTATTTTAAACATACTTTCATATTAAAAATATAAAACTAAAATATAATTAAGAAAAATTCACTCACCTAATTACCAAAGAAAAAAATTCGTTCTCCTTCAGCTCCTTTTATAAAAAAGAAAAAGAAAATAAAAGAAAAATAAAGGAGCTAAATCCTTAAATTTTCATGTTTAATGATGCATTTTATCAATAATTTTAGATTTATTTGAATGTTAAATTTTTATTTTTGAGTTTATTAATAAATAATTTATATAATTAATGAATATTTTATATTTGAAATTATTTAGTTTCAGTTATTTAATATTTGTACATATATTTATATATTTTAAATCTTTTTATATTTGAAATATATCAATATTGGTACGTACCAATTTTAATAGAAAATGATATATTCACCAGTGTGGTATTGATTATCTTGATCACATTCTAATTAAGTCTTTAGCATAATAATAAACAATTAAAATTTTATATTTATTAATATTATTCAGGTACAGGATGATGTAGTATGTTCCGGTTGATATAACCGGAATTAATTGGAATTTTCAGTGATACAGTAAAAAAAGGTTGAATGTTTCTGTTTAGACTGAAACAATCGGCACCGATGGAAACGACCGGCATTGCCAAAACCGATGACCAACCGAACACCATATTTTCATCCCAATTTCTTACTTCGTTTATATTCAATATAAATTCAAATCTATTTCTAAAAAAAAATTAGCGGAATATAGTATTTATTAAAAATATCGTGTGGTTAAGAGTTTTGTAATGTTGATGAAAATTAAAATTTCATTAGGAAATCAACTCAAGAGTGAGTGAACTTAATCAGGTTGGGTTGTGAGTTTTTAAAAAATCAAAACCCCAACCCAAATCAATTACCTAATTTAATCTACTTTGGGGGCTTCCACACAATGTGATCATCTGACCTACCATTGTTGAGTTGGAAATTGATAAAAGAAATGATAGAATGGGTATATTCTAATTGACTCCAAATTAGTATATTGATATAAAAAGGCTAATAACCTTGATTGATGAGTAAGAAGTGGAGTGAAAGATTGAGATTAGAATCAGGTATTAATAGGAACTGGGACACAACCGTTTGTTTGCCAGTAAAATGTTTTCGAAAAATGATTTCTGAAAAATGATTTACTTTTCTGGAAAATGATTTACTGAAAATATTTTCTGGTGTTTTGATAAACTGTGTAAAATATTTTTTGTTGTTTGTGATTTCTGAAAATATTTTTCGAAAAACTGCTTTTACATATATTAATAAATTTATATATATATATATAATTAATTTATGAATTCGACAAATAGATCCGTAATGCCAAATACATGAAGAGAAAAAAGCATGTATAAATAAGTTTGACATAAGTACAAATACTTGAATAAGCGTATGCCATATACACAAGTAGTCCGAATTATATGTGTTGGTTTTTAGCAAAAACTAAGGAGAAAAGAAAATTGAATGCAAAGAAGTTTGAACAAGAAGAAAAGCTGAATTTGATCTCCAAAATCAGATCTTTTCATTGACTTGAGAAGCATTTATGTTACAATGAAATATGGCGGTTAAATAATGTATAATTGCTCCCACTAATACATGACTAAACCCTAGCTAGAATTACACACAAAATGTTACGGACATACCAACTATAAAATCAAACATAAATCAACAACTACTCCTACCGACTTTAAGTTTAAATTACATTGGAACTAAATCAAGTTACAAATGAACAAAATAAACAAAATGTCTTTGCTTCTCTGCTTGACTTGGATCTTTCAGATGTTTGGTTTGTCTTTGGTTTCCTATTGCATTGCGAGCCAAAGTTCAATAAAATCATGTACCTTGCTTACTAACAAAGTAGTTCAAAACATTAGCATCACATAGCCAACATTTGGAGATGACTTGGCAAGATTACCCTACAATTTTAAGACAACCATATGCAGACAAAATATACTAGCAACCAAAAGATGAAATGCACCTGAAGGGTTTAACTTTCATAATAAACAAGGGAGGATTATTGCATATTCCTTTTAGTGCATTAAGGGGAATTATGATTATGGTATGTTAGACATCAGAAGAACCTATATATTCTTAAAAGGTAAAGATATGAAAAAGCAGAGTGTTGAAATGACTATTCAATGACATTGAAAATAATATATTGGAAGGTTGCATAAACAAAACTAAACCAAAGCTTTAAATTGTTCACCGCAATACCCAATGCCAGCTTGAAAGCAAGAATATGATGACCATAAAAAACAATGTTAAAAGCAGTTGACAAAGGTTGAACCTTTATTCGGAACAAAACAAATGAACCTCTTTACAAATAAAAGAAACTAGATTACTAAATCTTGTATGTAATAATAGGATAGGAGGCATCTCTCATGAAGCATTAGGATTATAAACATAATATTTCTACAAGATGAAAGTAACAAAAATGCCCTAAAACAAAATTTGACTCTATAGATAATCATGCACCAGATTCACTTGTTGCCGCCATCACATGCCCTCAAACATAACTTAGACAAAGTATAATGGAAGTAATATTTAATTTCCATAAAGATATAAAGCAACAAAATATATGACCCGATTTGCAAAAATGTTTTCCTTTTTCTTATTCATAAACAGGGTTAATTGAAACTCTTCCGCATATACAATAACAATGTCATGAAAACCATTCAACACATCGACGTAATAATCTTTATCTCAAATTACATTAAAGAAAAAGTAAAAAAAAAAAACACGTTGATACAGGAAGCACGAATTGTACCTTGTTAATCACTCATCATCGATCACAGAATCGCTTATGCTCTTGAATAGCTCAAAGAGTGCTTCAACTTCACTAACAAGAATCGCATATGTAAGCAAAACCAACTAATTGAAATAAGCCGATTTGTCCAGAAATAAGATTTTCGAGGTCATGAAGAAATAACAATAAACCAAAATTTTTTCAAAATTGTATTGCATGAGTGTGTTTTAAAAATGCTCAAAAACGTTAGTGTTTCACCTCGTGAAACAAATCAAACAATTGGGTACACATCCAATGAACAAAAAATTCAAATAAATTGCTAACTTACAGGCAGTTTGAGAAGCGAGTTCAATAGGATCTTCGTGTCTTGTTACTTTAGAAAGAAAGCAGCCCATTTACAGGGAAAAAGGCGGTTCTCGACTAAAGCTCCTGTTCTTTACAATGTTCTCCCTATAAAAACATTTTAAACCCTTCATATTTATTAACAACAGTTATTAAAATTGAATACTCAGCTTTGAAATCAAAACAAAAAAATATATTAGAAACAAAAAAAAAAATCCTAAGGCTTTCAGAAAGGTGCTCGAAAATAAGAAACAATGAAAGGGAAATTGTTATGACAGAAAAACTCCAGTAGCAAAAGTCACCTAAATAGGAGGCAAATAGCCCAATAGATAATCTGTAATGTTCATCGGTTACTACACTTTCTCTCAATTTGATGACAATCAGCATAATTCATTAAAATAAAAATGTTAGAAATCAAAGAACGGAAGAGAAGATCAAACTGGAAGAAAAGATGAAGAACAAAAGAAGGAAAATGAATGAAGAATGGAAGAAGGAGAAGGAGCCTTACCTGGATAAAGGAGGAACCTGAAAAGGTCCTTGACCAAACTGATTTGCAACCCAGGGGGAAGGGGATGGGGAAGGGAAAGGGGAGAAGAATGATTTGCAACCCAGGGGGAAGGGGAAGGGGAAGGGAAAGGGAAAGGGGAGAAGAAGCGTCATTTTCCGGAAAATGTCTTACCGAATTCAAAAGGGTAAGATATTTTCCAAAAAAAAAAAAAACTCTCATTTTCCGTGTTTTGTAAAACCTTTTCCCATGGAAAATCAATTACAGTCAACCAAACAGCAGAAAAGCATGAAAAGCTTTTACGAAAAAGCTTTTACAAGTTACCAAACGAGCCTTAATGAAAATATGCTATATGGTGGGTGATAATGAGTTTAAATCAATAAATGAAATAATAGTAAGTGTGAGAATTAATAAAGGAATTATTGATATGCAAGTATAATTTGTAAAGAATGAGATGTGCATGGAAAATTAGAAGATAAATTGCCTGTTATGTTAAATGAATAATATTGGGATAAGTTTGAGTACGATTTTATACATGTGTATTGATATCAACAGAAATAAAATGAATGGTCACGTCAATGAAATAATAGAACTGATTACTTAGGTTGTTATTGCTTAATTAAGGATCATGGTAATGTATAATCATCATTTTGTAGTCTTTAATGGGTAATAAAATGATAAGTTTAAATGTGATTTTGAGGGTATGATATTTTAATTTCTTAATTATAAAATAAAGGTATAATAATTTGGAATTTATTTTGAGCACTACCAAGTATATTTAAACGTTTAAGGTGTTGGATTGTTTTTTTATGTGTAGGTTGAAATTTGAAATACTGCATGTAATACCTTATATTCGATTCAATTGACGAGTTTGAATATAAATTGTCACAACATCATCAAAATAAACTATGAACAATTTAAATCAAAGCTGAAAAAAAAAAACTATCGTGACTAAAACCGTTAAATGTGCTTTTATTAATCATACTTAAACTTAGTTAGCTGAACTACTAATCGAAAACACAATAATTAACTTCTAGGTCAAAAGTCTTAACAAGCAGACTAATGGAAAATTAACAATAATAGTTATTGTCGAAACCTTTTTTTCTATTATCGACTTTTATTTTTAAAAAACGAAAAATGGAAGTCGCCACCGATCCTTTTTATATGAGGTGTGATCGGATCACCTCGAAATTTGATCTTTTTAATAAAAGATTTTAGTTTATTAAAACAATATTTTTCGGTCTACAAAAATCCAAAAGTGGATTCGGGAGTCGGTTACGTGCGAGGAAGGATTAGCACTCTCGTAACGCCCAAAATTGGTATCTAATTGATTAATTAATGTCTTAATGTCGAAAGTTGAAGACTCGAAAAGAAATTAAAATACTATTCCTCTTTGCATTATGTTAATTTTACTTAAAAAATTACTTGAATAAATTGAAATGAACGTTAACGACTCTCTCATCTCGAGATAACAAAATGTCACATCCAGTAAGTTAGGACATAACACCTCAAATCCTTGAGAATAAGCTTTCATTTTACTTTTTATTTAAAACTCATGTATTTTAATTTTAAAAAGATATTTGGTTATTTAGGTTCAACGAGAAAAAAATCAAAACCAAGTCAGTTAGGGTATGAATTTTCTCGAATTTTCAAATACGGAATATTACCTTATTTTGAGAATTTCTTTTTAAAAATAAATACAAGCGTAATTTTTTAAAACGATGTGTATTTATCTTATTTGGGCAAAATGTAAAAATGGCCAATATATTTAAACATAATACATGACGTAGTGATGATAAATCGCTATAAAATGACTATACGGACAAAATATTAGAATGATAAATGAAAATAAAAGATAAATATCATGGTAGTAACAATATGAATAGAGTAATAATGAGAGTATTTTAAGGCATCAACAACAAAATAAATAAAATAAATCAAAATAAATAAAAGGATGAAAATGAAAACTGCTTAATGAGAAAGAAGTATAAATAGCATCCAATTAAAAAAATGAAAGAATAAAAATAAATAGATGAAATAAATAACAAATAACATCACATTTAAATATCTAACGAATAAATGGAAAAAATTAATAAATATATAAAGAGGTAAAACAAGCATAAATAATAACTTAAGGTAAAACAAGCATAAATAATAACTTAAGTATTTAAAAGGTAATAGAATAATAGACAAATAAAATAAATATACATATTTTAAATTTAAACATTTTAAGTGTAAGAAATAAAGAATTAATAATAAATAAATAAAATAAAAAAGGGTTGAAATTTGATTGATGAAAGCCAAAATTAAAATGGACAACAAAATTTAAGGATTAAAACAGGATTTGGATGAAATTTAAGGGATAAATTTAAAAAGGGGAATTTAATAAAACAAAATAGAGGGCTAAAATGATACACACTAAAAGAACTAGGGGGTAAACATGAAATTACCCCTAATTCTTTATGCGCGTCGTTTCTCAGGTGGATTAAAATAAAATTAAAACAAAGTTATAGGGTAAAATGTGGAAATATATAAAAATAGGGAAGACTATATTAAAAAGTAAATAAAAGGCGGAAGGGCTGAATATGCAAATAGCTCATCAAAGCAAAAAACGCACGGATCTTGGCCGCATTCGGGTCAATTTTCAGTTCTGATGCAAAATGACGCCGCGTCAACTTAGGCCCAAAACGACATCGTATGGGCTTAACTATAAAAAATAAAATTTTAACCAATAAATCATTTTACAGCCATTCTTAAAAAAATATATATTTCTTTCTCCTTTTTTTCTCTCTGGGTCTCAACCTAGAATCCGGCCAGGCTTCGGCAAGCCTCTGCAGTAGTTTCGCCGTAGACGGTGGTCGGAAGTGTAATACATTGAAAATTTTTATAGTAAGATATTATCTTTGTTATAGTAAAATAAGGAAATAAAGCGACAAAAAGGGAAATTTTGGAGTTGTGAGAACATTGGGAATATATTATGATATATTAATTCAAGAAAAGACTAAATGGTAAAAGTGAGAAAAGTTTTGTTGCCTAAGAGTAAATACTCAAAACTTGAGGGGTTAAAGTGTAAATATGAAAAATTTGAAGGGCCAGTAGTGCAAATATTTTAAGGGTGGAATGATCTAGAAACTAAGGAAAATAGATGGATTAGGACCAAATTAAATAGGTAAAGAATTATGAGGGAGTAAATCGTAATTTTACCAAATTATGTGATGATTCAAGGATGAGATTTTAAAAGATCACAAAGGGCAAAATAATCAATTTGAAGAGAGAGAAATCTAGAAAGTAATGATGATGTTGATGATATTTTATAATTATTTAATTAGATAAATATTATTTTATTAATATTTTAATGAGATATTTTATTATTATTTATTTAGTATATAAGGAATGAAAGATGAAGAATTTCTATCATCTTTCCATGCATTTCACGTTAGAAGAGAAGAGAAGAAAGAAAGTTTTGCTTTCTTTGCAATTTGGTCCTTCTACAAAAAATTCATCATTTTCACCTAGAAATCAAAAGAATTTCCATAGCTACCAATGGAGAAAAATGTTAAGGAGACTATGGGGGAGTTAGAATATCAAGTTGGATTCAAGAAATAGAAGTTGGAGGAGAAAGAAAAATCAAGTTAAAGATTGAAATCAATATGACAAGGTATGAACATCAAGATTTAATATATTTTTAAGTTTGATATTATTGAAAAGTATGGAAATGATGTTAATGTAAAGTTTTCTTATATTTGGTCCTATGTTCTTGATATGTTAGTGAAGAGAAAATAAGAGAAAATAAGGGTGTTATAAACATGGTAATTAATATCTTGCACTAAAACAGTTTTGGACAGCAGTAGTAGTCTAACTTTGAAAAATCACCAAAAATTGTGGAAATCGAACTATAGGATGAATAAAATATGAAATTAAATTTTATTGAGTCTATTTTTTCATAGAAGAAGCAATGTAAGCAATGAAATTGTAGATTATGAGCTATAATAAATTTTGTGAGACATGGTCAGAATGATTCCGGGTTCCCCTTTCTGGGTTTGGAAAATCATCAAAAGTTGGAGAAAAATAATTAGGGGCTTAAATTTACATTTTTGAATTCTTAATGAGTCCGTTTTTAATATAAAAAATGGGAACATCATCCAAATCCCGTACTAAGAGATAATTAACTTTTAGTAAAGAAAGGTAGAAGCTGTCAAACAGCAGAACAAAGTCAAATTTGAAGATTTTACTATACTTATTGGATAAACTATAAATTATGAAATTTTTATGGTAGAAAAATATTTGAGTCTAGTTTCTAAAACATCAAGCGGATCCTAAATTGGAATTTTTTAGCTCAAGATATAAATAATTTAGTGACTATGACTTAAATGGAAAGCTTTGAATAAATTTATAAGTAAATAGTGAAATCATAGATAATGTTACTTATAAGCATGTTATATAAATTAAGGATGTGGAATGGAGAGGAGGAGGAGGAAAATATATATGAATATTCAGCTAGCATGGCTAATTTGCATGTTTTAGGCTTAGGGACTAAATTGAATAAAAGTAAAACTCCATGGGCAATTTTGTAAAAATTTCAAAAATGACCAAATTGCATGAAATGAATTATTTTATTATTTAAATTAAAAATTGAATGAAATTATTAATTTAGATCAAGATTGGGTGAAAACATGTTTTAGGGGTTAAATTGAAAAGTGTTGAAATTATGGAAAATTCTGATATTTCATAGAATTCATGGGCTGTTATCAATATATATATGAGAGTAATTAGGCTTGAAACAAGGATTAAATTACAAGAATTTTATTTTTGAGCCTAAGGATGAAATTGTCATTAATTAAAAGCTTAGGGGCAAAATGGTAATTTTGTCTAATGCATTAATTGAATGTATCAAAATATGTAATGAATGAAAATGATGATCAAATTTATTTATAAAGATCCGAATGACTCACATACGAGACTTGAACATGGAAAAGAAAAGACATCGGATTAGTGAAATTATAAACACGAACAAGAAACGAGGTAAGTTCGTGCAACTTGAATTGAATTCTTGAATGCTTGAATTTTATATTTATGTGACATGAATGTGAATTGAATGTTTAATGTACGATAATAGATGAAATGTTGATAATACTTGATAAAAAGAGAAACAAATCCGGCTAGATGGAATGGAATTCGATAGATCACTAAAAATGAATTGACGGTAAAAAGGATCTAGCCCGGATGGGTTATCTTGGTATTAGCCCTCTCAAAGAATATGTGTCAAAAGGGTCTAGCCCGGACGAGTGATCCTGATATAAGCCCTCCTGAAGAATATGTGTGAAAAGGATTTAACCTGGATAGGTAATCCGAAGTAAATGTGAGTCTGGATTTAGCCTGGACTGGTAATCCAAACAAAGCTCTATAGAGTATTTGTCATTGCAGGGGATTTAGCCTGGACTAGTAATCCCGTAGTAAGAAATGAGGTTTGCGGGAGTGTGCTATCTTACAAGGGATTTAGCCTGGACTGGTAATCCAGTTGTAAGAAATGAGGTTCGCGGGAGTGTGCTCTCTGAAAAGGACTTATGTATATATATGCACGAATTGACGGTTAATGAGATTGTACACTATAAGTGTACTACTGGAAATCTATTGAAATTTTGAGAAATTTAATGGAATAAATATAAAAATGATAAGTACTTGAAATCATGAAATTATACTTGAAATACATGGAAATGATAATTATTTGATATATTGAAATATGACATGAAAAATACATGTATGTGAAACTTGCCTGATAATTATGCATATTCAAGATTATGAACTGCTCATCGGAATAAATATACACTAAACTCATGAAAATGATGGTGCATGAAATATTGTCATAATGAATTGAATAATTTATATTTATGAAGAAACAACAAGAGAATGATATGTATCATGACATGTAAATATGAGACTATCTTTGATACGTTGATACAAGGAAAATTATGTATATTAAGATGAGTAATAAATTCAAGTGAGACATGTCGAGAAAATAAGCTTGTCAATATTAAAGTACGCTAACCAATGTTGTTGCTTGAAGTTTAGGCAAGTGCCAAATTATTGGTTGAATGGTAATATGTTTAATTATACGGTGCATTGAAATGGTAAGTGCTTAGATGAAAATATAATTGAGCTTATGAAAAAGTGGAAAGGTTTCAGTTATGTAATTTCTTATAAAATGATTTGTTATGTGATACGGCTATATGAATCCTGCACCTAATTCGAAAATAAAAATTAACTACATGGCCTAGGGACACGGGCGTGTGAAGCTAGACGACCTGGAGCGAGGTAAGTCACATGGGCGTGTTGGCCACATGGCCTGACCACACAGCCGTGTCCCCGAACCACATAGGCTTGCGACCTCTGTAGTTGAGAAAAATTTTAAGATTTTGCAAAAAATTCCCTATGATCTCGATTTAATCCCGTTTGTTTCCTAATGTATGTTTTGGGCTTTGAGGGCCCAATAGAAATACGTTATGATTATTTTCAGAATATGAATAATAAATGACTCAGAATTATTTGAAAATGTTCAGTAAACTCCGATAATGCCTCGTACCCTATTCCTGCAACAGATACAGGTAGGGGTGTTACAGGAGATGCACAAAATCGGGCCTTTTCAGCCCTTTTCGATCCTCTTTTCTTTTTAAAATAAAAACCTTTAAATTAGATTTTGGTTTAAAAATAAAAAAGGAAATAATATGTGAAAATACAACCTCCTCCGTTGCCTTTTGAACCCTCATCAAAACCCATATGGGTTCTTCGATATTAGGATGCCGGTAATGTTCAACGGAGGGGGGAGACAAATCGACAGGTAAGATTTTTACTATTTATTTATTTATTTCGAAGAAATAAAAAAATAAAAAGAGCACCTTTGATATTTTTCTGTTTCAAACTTCTTCTTTTTTTTTACTACTGCTATTTTTTCCTTTCTGTTCTGTTCTCTTTTTGTTCTGTTTTGCAGGCCTAGACGAGGTCAACGAAGAGGACCTTGCCATTTCGGTGCAAGGCGGCCAGGCCTCGGGTGGTGGGCACGCTGCGGAGGCACGTGGATGGCTGCAGGGGATGCGGCGCATTAGGGTTTAAGTCCCTTTTTTTTGAATTATTTTTAAAGTATTTTGGGCTATGGGCTAGGATTGAATTTTGGCTTGAATGTAATTGGACTATTGGTACTGTTAATATTTTTTTATTTTTTCTGTTTGGTTTTTTTTTTTTGTCTGGGCCCGGGCTAAATTGGGCATCTATAGTTATAATATTTCCAATCAATTTCTCTTCACTGTAAATAAAACACTACAATTCATATTTAGTTACAAAAAGAAAATTAATAACCTTAAGGTTCAACCTCTAGGTTGCCTCACTATAGCGAGTTACAACTAAGAACATAAGTTTGTCTAAGCTTGAACAAATTTTGGCTTGATCTCTTTTCAACTCCTTATATAAATCATTATACCTGAAAAACATAACAAAAACTAAGTAAGTTCAAATGAACTTTGTGAGTTTCCAATATAATATATTGTTTATGAATTATAAGTAAAAAACTTCATGGATTTGATCTCCTAGCGTACTCTTTTCCTCCCTTATTTTGGCTCATCTTGAGAATTTGTACGCTTTATGCATTGACACAATCCTCTGTTCATATCAGTCGTACTATAGGCCACAATGTTGATTGATTTTGGGTTAAGGGCATTACTTGACAGATCAAAAACTTTAACAGACAATTCGTAATTTAAACTATCATATACAATCATAAAGTCCCTATCTATGTCATTGAAACCTAAACATGCTTTGAAAAAGGGTCAGGACTAAACCAGAACACATAAAGAAATTCTCGAAAATTTATATCTTTTCAAAGTTTCAGGGGTTACACGCCCGTGTGGGCAGGCCGTGTGCTTCCCACGGCTACTAGACACACCCATGTGTCCTCCCCGTGGTTGAACCTGACTTGGCTCCACGGTCACCAAGCACCCCGTGTACTAAGGCCGTGTATTCTTAGGCCATATACTGACATCTTCACAAGGCTACTAGGCACGCCTGTGTACCATGGCCGTGTGCTCTTAAGCTAGCTACTGACTTTACCCCCACGGTCACTAGGCAAGCCCGTGTGCCACATCCGTGTGACTTTATAGGCCATTTGCAAAGCCAAATTGCCACCCAACTAGGGTCATTCGAACAAGAAAATTACCAACACATCTCATGCACATATGAAAACCAAAAACATATCAAAATAATCATACATTTCTACAATCTAATCCAATACTAATCATGCTAAGTTTACAAGACTAAAACTTATGAATATACAAGCATAATTTATCCCTACTTACCATTCACAAGTTCAATTTTTTTGTTAAACATATATGCTCAAAATTTCATCTATATACTTACCTTAAACTTAACTATTTCTTAGGCTTTCAAACCATATCAAAAATATACATCATATAACACATTCATCAAAGCATATTACCAACAGATAACTAGCCAAATCACATGGCTAAGTTCAAGTCACACTCTTATACAAATAACTAGCTTATACATGTCATATCTAACTATATACATTTTCAAAATGTACCAAAACAAGTTGAGTAGTGTGATGACGATCCTCGACGGTCCCCGAGCCTTCAATAGCTTTGACGATCTATAAAATAGAGAAAATACACATAGAGTAAGCATTCCAAAAGCTTAGTAAATCATATACAAATAAACTTAACATGAAAGGCACATAAGCATATAGGAACATTGGCACACTTAATATTCATAGCACATTTATCACATGTATGCTTTGGTCCATGTACTTGTACATACTTTGCCACATTCATCAATTCAAAAATCTCATATATACATAGCTCTTTCATGCATACATTTATGTATCATATTATTATTTCAATATACATAATCATCATTGTAAGATCATATAGATACTTACCTTGTATACACACTTAGTGTATAAATCAGCGTACCTGAAATAGATTTACAACTCACATAGCCATTTGTATCATAGACTTGCCCGTTGAACCATTAGGAACCTAATAGGATACTTAGAAATCTCGAAATAGTCGTACAATGCCGACGTCCCAGATGAGGTCTTATATGCACCCAGATATCGATGCCATTGTCCCAGACAGGGTCTTACACGAATCAGTACGATGCCAATGTCCCAAACATGGTCTTACACATAAATCTCATATCGATGTCAACGTCCCAGATGTGGTCTTACATGTAAATCTCATATCAATGCCAATGTCCTAAACGTGATCTTACATGATAAAACAGAACAGATACCTATGTCATGACATAGCTAGTCTTATCTATTCCTAGGTTCGTACTGGACTTCTCGGACATTGTCACTAAGTCAACCTTATCTCGAATTCATGTACAGATTAACTCATAAGCATTCATCGTTAACATTAGTCATATAAACATACTCAGTTCAATACAAATACGTTTATTTGCATAATAACTTACCTCGGATTCGATTTAACGAATGGAAACAGCTACTCAGTTACTTTCGCTTTCCCGCGGTCTAAGTCTATTTTCCTCGATTCTTGATCTATACATATTCAGAATTAACCCTTTTATTCACTAACTCATTCAATTCAATCCAAGGACACACATTTAGGGTTATTTGCAACTTGACCCTGACATTTACACAATTTATCAATTTAGTCTATTTTTCTCAAAACATCAAATTCACAAAATCATCATTTAACCATGCTTAGCCGAATGTTCATAAATCTCATACAAGCCCATATTTTCCATCAAATTTGCAATTTAGTCCTTCAAATTGTTATTATCTCAATTTAGCCCTAATTAGTTAAATTCATCAAAAATTCAAGAACAAAACATGTTCATTAAACACATATCTTTCATATTTCACTATTAAACATCACAAATCACATGAGTTCATCAAAAGCTCATTTCAAAACTTCATCAATTCTCAACATTTATACATGGGTTTTGTACCTCTCAAAGCAACGATTACAAAAATGTAGAAATTATCAAAAATCGATTAAAACATACCTTGAATTTGTGCCTCAAATTAGCCGAATGCAACAAGCTATTCTTATTTTCTTTCCTTTATGCATTCAGTGGAAGGATGAATGAATTAATGCCCATTTTTCATGTTTTGTTTTTATCAAAAGACATTTTAATACATAGATGACATATTTACCCTTTTACTAAACATATAAACATTTAAACATTATGGGCATTGATGTCCTTTATCCATCCACTAACTTAATAGTGGTCTAATTGCCTCTTAAGGCCTCCTCTTTAAAAGTCACAACATATAAGTGCTTTAACAAATAGCATGCTAGTTTTGCATTTGATGCAATTCAATCCTTATCAAATTAAACACATAAACGGACAAATTAACATACGAAACTTTACCACATGCTTAATCACCTATCAAAGACACAAAAATAATATTAAAAATATTTTACTGACTCGGATTTATGGTCCCGAAACCACTATTTCGGCTAGTGTATAAACCAGACTGTTATAATTCTCCCCCTTAGGGATTTTCATCCCCGAAAATCTTACCATCAAATAGATTCGGATATTGTTGTCCCATTGAATCTTTTGACTCCCACGTTGCCTCTTCAATTTCATGTCGATTCCACAATACTTTCACTAACGGTATTTTCTTATTTCTCAACTCTTTCACTTCACGAGCTAAGATATGAATCGATTCCTTTTCGTATGTCATATCAGATCAGATTACAATTTCAGATGGAGAAATTATATGTGATGGATCGGATCGATATCTACGGAGCATCGAAACATGAAATACATTGTGGATCTTTTCTAGTTCAGGGGGAAACCTTAATCTATATGCAACAGGCTCGACACGTTCAATAATTTCATATGGCCCGATAAACCTCGGACTTAACTTGCCATTATGTCCGAATCGAAGCACTTTCTTCCATGGAGACACTTTTAGAAATACTTTGTCACCGATTTCAAATTCTATATCTTTTCGTTTCAAGTTCGCATAAGACTTCTTACGATTAGATGCTGCTTTCAAACAATCTCGAATCAGATTCACTTTCTATTCTGAATCTTTTATCAAATCGACCCTGTGTAGTTTATTTTCACTGAGCTCGGTCCAATACAGAGGTGTACGACATTTACGACAGTACAAAGCTTTATATGGTGCCATTTTGATGCTTGACTGAAAACTATTATTGTACGCAAATTCAATCAATGGCAGGTACTATTCCCACGTACCATCAAATTCAAGAATGCCACATCTTAACATATTCTCAATAATCTGAATGATCCGCTTGGATTGGCCATCTATTTGAGGATGAAAAGCTGTACTGAAATATAATTTCGTGCCTATAGCTTCTTATAATATCTTCCAGAATCGTGATGTAAATCTCGGATCTCTATCTGACACAATGGATAGTGGCACCCCGTGCAATCTCAGAATCTCAGAAATATAAAGCTCAGCTAACTTATCATGTGAGTAGTCAGATCTTACCAGAATAAAATGGGAAGATTTCGTTAATCTATCAACCACAACCCAAATTGCATCTTTCTTTCTCGGAGTCAGAGGTAATCTAGAAACAAAGTCCATTGTTACTCTATCCCATTTCCACTCTGGAATTAGAATCGGTTGTAGCAAACCAGAGGGAACTTGATGTTCAGCTTTGACTTGTTGACAGACTAAACATTTCGAAACAAAGTCAGAAATATCTCGCTTCATACTAGACCACCAATAGCATTTCTTCAAATCATGATACATCTTTGTACTTCCCGGATGAACAGATAGAAGACTATTATGTGCTTTACTCAAAATCAGCTAAATCAACTCTTGATTTCTCGGAACACAGATACGACCTCTGAATCTCAAACAATCATCAACAACTCGAAATTCAGATTCAAAATTCACATCACATTGAGCTCGTTTCGATAACAATTCATTATCAACCTTCTGAGCATCACATATTTGTTGTAAGAACAACGGTTTAGCTTTTAATTTCGCTATCACAAAACTATCATCAGACAAATCTAACTAAGCATTCAAAGCACGTAATGCAAACAATAATTTTCTACTTAATGCATCAGCAACAATGTTTGCTTTACCCGGATGATAATCAATCACAAGCTCATAATCTTTTAACAGCTCTAACTATTTTATTTGACGCAGGTTCAAATCTTTCTGGGCCATCAGATATTTCAAACTTTTATGATCTGAAAACACATGACATTTTTCACCGTACAGATAATGGCGCCAGGTCTTCAGTGCAAACACAATTGCAGCTAACTCATGGTCGTGTGTCGGATAGTTCTTTTCATGAGGCTTCAATTGTCTCGAGGCATAAGCTACAACTTTGTCTTCCTCATCAAAACATATTCCATACCGTTTAACGAAGCATCACTGTATATAACAAAATTCTTTACCTGATTCTGGTTGTACTAACACTGGAGCTTCTGTTAACAAAGTTTTCAACTGATCAAAACTTTTCTGATATTTATCAGACCATTCAAATATGACATCTTTTGAAGTAGTCTAGTCAACGGAGTAGCTATCACTGAAAATCCTTTTACAAATCAACGATAATAACTAGCTAAACCCAAATAGCTACAAACTTTAGACACATTCCTCGGAGGTTTCCAATCCAGAATAGCAGAAATCTTGCTCGGATCAACTCTAATCCCAGAAGCTGACACAATATGTCCCAGAAAACTAACGTCATGCAACGAGAATTCACATTTACTGAATTTTGCATACAATTGCTTTTCTCTCAATGTTTGTAACACAATTTTCAAATGTTTCGTATGCTCATTTTCATTACATGAATAAATCAATATGTCATCTATAAACACTACCACAAATCGATCTAGGTACGATCTGAAAATTTTGTTCATCAGATCCATAAAAACAGTAGGAGCATTGGTTAATCCAAATGGCATAACTAAAAACTCATAATGCCCGTACCTCATTTTGAAAGCAGTTTTCGGTATATCTGAATCTTTCACTCTCAACTGGTAGTATCCCGATCTCAGATCAATCTTGGAAAATATAGTAGCTCCTTTTAACTGATCAAATAAGTCATCAATTCTAGGCAACAGATATTTATTCTTTATGGTCACTTTATTCAACTGACGATAATCGATGCACATTCTCATCGTGCCATATTTCTTTTTCACAAATAGAACAAGAGCACCCCAAGGCGAAAAACTCGGTCTAGCGAACCCTCTATCAGTCAATTCTTGCAACTGTGACTTTAACTCTTTTAACTCTGTTGGTGCCATTCTATACGTAGCTATCGAAATAGGTGTCGTACCAGGCAATAGATCAAGACCAAACTCAACTTCACGAATCAGAGGCAAACCCGACAACTCTTTAGGAAATACATCAGAATACTCACATACAACAAATACTGATTCAATTTTCTTCCCAAACACTTTAGAATCAATCACATAAACAAAATATGCCTTATATCCACTTTTCACATATCTTCGAGCTTTCAATACTGATATCACAGCAGGCAATCTATTTAAATAATTAGAATCAACCCGTACGATTTTATTATTCGGACATATCAAATCAATAGTCTTTCTTTTACAATTTACAACAGCATCATGTAAAGACAACCAGTCCATACCCAAAATGATATCAAACTCATCAAATGGCAAAAGCATCAGATCAGTAGGGAAATAGATATCTCGAAACATTAACAGACAATTCTTGCATACTTTGTCAACAAGGACACTTTTACCTAAGGGGTTCGATACTTTTATAGTAAACTCAGTAGACTCTACAGGCAAAATCTTACTGAATACTAAACTCATGCATATATACGAATGTGTAGAACCAGGGTCTATCAATGCAATCATAGAGGTATCATAAAGAATAAAAGTACCAGTTATAACATCTGGAGATGAAGCTTCTTCACGAGCTCGAATAGCATATGCTCTAGCAGTGCTCTTGCTTCAGATCTTGCAACAGTGTCCTCGTAGTTCTCTGACTACCATTGAAATTTCTTGCATTCTTTGAAGGTTTACCTCTCATAGATGCAATATCAGATCTCAAATTCTGAACAGTCTCTAGCTTGACAAACTCAAGGCAATCACGGATAAAATGATCAAGTGATCCACATCTGAATCAAGCTCTGTCATTTAATCTACAACTTCTTGGATGTCTTTTTCCACAATGTTTACATTCAGGTCTCTCAGTCCGGACATTTCCAACATCGCCAACAAGTTCTTTGGAGTTTCGGAACTTATTTACGATCTAACTCGATTTCTATTCGAATGTCCCACATTATCTCTTGAACGACTTTAATCATCTCTGAATCTCTTCAGAGCAAACTGAAATGATTTGCTTGAAAATCTCTTTTTCATATCTCGAGCTTTAGACTCAGCTTTTCTTTTATCTTTCCCGAGTGCCTCAGTTTTGCATGCTCGATCAACGAGTACAACAAACTCTTTTATTTCTAAAATCCCAACTAACAAGCGAATATCTTTATTAAGACCATCTTCAAACCTTTTGCACATTATTTCTTCAGATGATATACATTCTCGGCATACTGACTTAGTCTCACAAATTCTCATTCATACTCAGTAATAGTCATTTGACCCTGTTTTAGTTCTAAAAATTCTTTTCGTTTTTGATCGATGTATCTCTCACTGATGTATTTCTTTCAAACTCGATCTGAAAGAAGTTTCATATAACTCGCTCTTTTGAAATAATAAAAATCAGAGTTTTCCTCCATTGATAAGTTGCATCTCAAAGTAATGATACAACATACTTTATACATTCTTCCGGAGTCAAAGACATTTCATCTAATACCCGGATAGTATTTTCTAACCAGAACTCGACCTTTTCAGCATCATCATCACTAGTAGCCCGAAACTCTTTAGCCCCATATTTACAGATCTTGTCAACTGTAGGTTTATTCAACAGATTTAGATACATAAATGGTGGCACAATTGTAGTCTGAGGGGGAATAACGGGGGGCGAGGGTTGCAAAATAGTCGGGTTATTTCTTACTAATTGAGTGAACCATTCACTCATCATCTAGAAGAAAGCTTGTTTAGCTTTTCCCTCTTGACCACTCATAGGCGGTCTCGGATCAGAAGGCACTGTCCCTTGCGTGGGAATAGGCGCATTACTTTCTATGTCATTAGCAACGGCACTTTTGGGATCCATTACTAAATAAAAATTCACATTTTATACGTCAAGATTCATCACACTATCACAATTCAGATATATGGCATGTATAGCTAGACTTTGACACGCTACGTTAGTTCAAGAATCGACTAAACTATAGCTCTGATACCAACCAAATGTAACACCCCTATCCCGTATCCATCGTCAAATTAGGGTTAAAGGCATTGCTTGACAGCTCAGAAACTTTAACAGACAATTCGTAAATTAAACAATCATATACAATCATAAAGTCTCCTATGTAGGTCATTGAGACCTAAAACATGCTTTGAAAAAGGGTCGGGATAAACCGAAACACATATAGAAATTCTCAAAAATTTAAAACTTTTCAAAGTTTTAGGGGTTACACGCCCATGTGGGTAGGTCGTGTGCCTCCCACGGCTACTAGACACACCCGTGTGTCCTCCTCGTGATTGAACCTGACTTGGCTCCACGATCACCAAGCACCCCCGTGTACTAAGGCCGTGTATTCTTAGGCCATATACTGACATCTTCACATGGCTACTAGGCACGCCTGTGTACCATAGCCCTGTGCTCTTAAGTTAGCTACTGACTTTACCCTACGATCACTAGGCACGCCCGTGTGCCACACTCGTGTGACACTATAGGCCATTTGCAAGGTCAAATTGCCACCCAACTAGGGCCATTCGTACAAGAAAATTACTAGCACATCTCATGCACATATGACAACCAAAAACATATCAAAATAATCATCCATTTCTATAATCCAATCCAATACTAATCATGCCAAGTTTACAAGACTAAAACTTATGAATATACAAGCATAATTTATCCATACTTACCATTCACAAGTTCAATTTTTTTGTTAAACATATATGCTTAAAATTTCATCTATATACTTACCTTAAACTTAACCATTTCTTAGGCTTTCAAACCATACCAAAAATATAAATCATATAACACATTCATCAAAGCATATTACCAACAGATAACTAGCCAAATCACATGGCTAAGTTCAAGTCACACTCTTATACAAATAACTAGCTTATACATGCCATATCTAACTATATACATTTTCAAAATGTACCAAAACAAGTTGAGCAGTGTGATGACGATCCTCAACGGTCTCCGAGCCTTCAGTAGCTTTGACGATCTATAAAATAGAGAAAATACACATAGAGTAAGATTTTCAAAAGCTTAGTAAGTCATATACAAATAAACTTAACATGAAAGGCACATAAGCATTTAGGAACATTGGCACACTTAATATTCATAGCACATTTATCATATGTATGCTTTGGTCCATGTACTTATACATACTTTGCCACATTCATCAATTCAAAAAACTCATATTTACATAGCTCTTTCATGCATACTTTTATGTATCATATTATTATTTCAATGTACATAATCATCATAGTAAGATCATATAGATACTTACCTTGTATACACACTTAGTGTATAAATCAACGTACCTGAAATAGATTTACAACTCACATAGCCATTCGTATCACATACTTTCCCGTTGAACCGTTAGGAACCTAATAGGATACTCAGAAAGCTCGGAATAGTCGTACAATGCCAACGTCCCAGATGAGGTCTTACATGCAACCAGATATCGATGCCACTGTCCCAAACAAGGTCTTACACGAATCGGTACGATGCCAATGTCCCAAACATGGTCTTACACGTGAATCTCATATCGATGTCAACGTCCCAGATGTGGTCTTATGTGTAAATCTCATATCAACGCCAACGTCCCAAACGTGGTCTTACATGATAAAATAGAATAGATACCTATGTCATGACATAGCTAATCCTATCTATTCCTAGGTTCGTAGGGACTTCTCGGACATTGTCAATAAGTCAACCTTATCTCAGAATTCATGTACAGATTATCTCATAAGCATTCATCGTTAACATTAGTCATATAAACATACTCAATTCAATACAAATACATTTATTTGCATAATAACTTACCTCGGATTCGATTTAACGGAATGGAAACGGCTACTCAGTTACTTTCGCTTTCCCATGGTCTAAGTCTGTTTTCCTCGATTCTTGATCTATACATATTGAAAATTAACCCTTTTATTCACTAACTCATTCAATTCAATCCAAGGACACACATTAAGGGTTATTTGCAACTTGACCCTCACATTTACACAATTTATCAATTTAGTCTATTTTTCTCAAAACATCAAATTCACAAAATCATCATTTAACCATGCTTAGCTGAATATTTATACATCTCATACAAGCCCATATTTTCCATCAAATTTGCAATTTAGTCCCTCAAATTGCTATTATCTCAATTTAGCCCTAATTAGCTAAATTCATCAAAAATTCAAGAACAAAACATGTTCATTAAACACATATCTTTCATATTTCACTATTAAACATCACAAATCACATGAGTTCATCAAAAGATCATTTTAAAACTTCATCAATTCTCAACATTTATACATGGGTTTTGTAACTCTCAAAGCAACGATTACAAAAACGTAGAAATCATAAAAAATCGATTAAAACATACCTTGAATTTGTGCCTCAAACTAGCCGAATGTAACAAGCTATTCTTATTTTCTTTCTTTTATGCATTCGGTGGAAGGATGAATGAATTAATGCCCATTTTTCATGTTTTGTTTTTATCAAAAGACATTTTAATACATAGATGACATATTTACCCTTTTACTAAACATATAAACATTTAAACATTATGGGCATTTATGTCCTTTATCCATCCACTAACTTAATAGTGGTTTAATTGCCTCTTAAGGCCTCCTCTTTTAAAAGTCACAACATATAAGTGCTTTAACAAATAGCATGCTAGTTTTGCATTTGATGCAATTCAATCCTTTTATCAAATTAAACACATAAACGGACAAATTAATATACGAAACTTTACCACATGCTTAATCACCTATCAAAGACACAAAAATAATATTAAAAATATTTTACTGACTTAAATTTGTGGTCCCGAAACCACTATTCTAGCTAGGGTATAAACCAAACTGTTACATTTTTACTTACCCATTTGTACTGATTTCTTACAAGATAAAATATTACCTCTTTTTCTAGTAGAAATATGTAAATTACCTTAGCAATTTTTATCATCGCGGATTAACGTATAGCGATTAATTTTAGAAGACTCATGCATGGAGATTCACACTTGGAGAATTTCTTTTACATGCGGATTTACACTTAAATTCATTCAAACGCAGACTCAAGCTTGGCGAACATATACCTACAGACCTTACTTACGAACATTTATGAGCAAAATTATAATTGCAGATTCATACATACAAGTTCTTACGTGTGAACTCCATCTTAATTAATAGTTACTGCCAAACTCTTGTTTTGTGGATAGCCACTGCGAACTCTCGATTTAAAGATAGTCCTTAGGAAACTCTTACATGGAGAAGATCCCTACAAGTTATGGCTTGATATAACTCGTTCATACAGACTCTTGTGGTTTGAACATAAGAACAAGCCCATGATGTTTCTTTCTTGGATAATAGTCCATGTTGACTCTTATAAAGCATAGTCTATTTGATATCTTAAACTTGAAACATGAATATAAGACTAGTAGAATGCCATAGATTGAACTATAAAGATAAATCCAGCAGACTGTTATACATATATTTCATATAGAAGATTCATGGATGCGAACTCATATATGGCGAACTCATGCGTGCAGATCCATAGGCAAATACTAACATACATTCGGATTCATAGAAGAAACTTCATAAATTTGGCAGACTCATACATGAAGATTTTTGTCACGGACTTCGCATGGTGAAATCTCACATATAACTTTGACGTAAAACTTAAAGAACAAGTTTGGCGGACTTTCATAACTTACATATGCCATGGTCATGGACTTGCTTATACATATGTGACATTAACCCTTAGACTCTACAAAGTCGCATACTTGAAAGAACCCATATAGGGTTTATCATAAACATGTGCACAGATTACCGTACAATCCAACCGAGCCTCCGAAAAACCAAATATCATGTGTATACATTCTTCGTACAACCCGTCAAAACCTCCGCAAAACCAATATCATGTGGCACAGAGTGCACAACATGTCATTGCTTCATTTTTCATCTGTCAATACATCCCTTCATACTCCACATATCGTTCATATTTATGGCAGAAATATAACAAACATTTGATTGAACATATTGTTAATAACACAATACAACACAACACAAACCATACCAAACATATCATCTATCAAACAATTTCAATGATAACTTATTTAATAATTATTTTACCAGTGAAAGTTTATCAAAACAATGGTTTGAAACGTACAATCAACATGCATTTGTAAATCATCACTTTGTATACAACAACTGTATATCAAACAACCCACAACAATTCAAGTCATCATCAGCAGAACATGAAGTCAACCACAACACAATAAAATAGTACTGATATATATATATATATATATGTATATATATATAACAACCACAGAGCGTTTGAGTTTAGAAAATACCTAAAAGTTGATACCGATTACTCCAGCTTAGCTTTTCCTTATCACTTGATCTTCCTCTTTATCGACTAGCTAAACATAATAATCGTATTAAGATAAAAAAAAGAAGGCATTCATATGTAATAAAATCACAATTCATTTGCATGTAGAAAGATTTTAAAGATAACCATTTGGTCATAGTGAACATGTTGAGTTATGAAATATTAAACATATTTTCTTGAAATTTTACCAGGGTAAAATCGTCAAAATTTTGCTGTGGGTAAAATAGGGATGAGAAAATTGTATTATATATAAATATCAAAGTTTATTTTGGGAAGTAGAAAAACTGAATTTTTGTTGGATCACATTATAGAGTACTAGGTAAAAAAAGGCCTAAAAAGTATTCGTAATTGGACTCGATGTGAGAGAGGCCCAAAAACCCCTCATGGACATGAAGGGGGCAGCAACCCTAGTAGGAATACTAGGGTGTGTCGTCCACCCTAGTCCTATTCTAAGTAGGATGTTGTTTTTCTATTTAAAATAAACCACTACAACTCAATTAGGGTTCTACTTTTTCTTCCTATAAATTGATGGCTAACGTAGAGCTATTAACACAACTTTGAGAGACTATTATTCTGTCGAAAAATAGAGAGAATTTATTCTCAAATATTACATATATTTTTCTAGAGTAACAATTCTATATGTTTCTATTAAAAAGAGAGAATTTTCTTTTTCACCCCTAAAGAAGAGAAAACTTTTTCTAGTTTTGTGTTTTGATTCAATGGTTTTATGTAACAGACCAAATTTGACCCTAATCGGAACGGTGGTTTTAGGACCACGAATCCGAGCTTGAGAAATATTTAAATATTATATTTAGTGTTTATTATATATGAATTTATGTGTGTGAAAGTTTCATAGAAAAATTTTATCGTTTAAGTATTGAATTTGATAAAAAGGACTTAATCGCGTAAAAGGTAAAAGTGGCATACTAAAGTGAATGTGCTAATTTGAGCATGGCTTTTTAATATGAAGTATTGAAAGGGTAAATAACCCATTTTATGAGTTAGTGGCTGGTCATGGACAAGTCTGTCCTTAAGATATAATATTTTGTTATTATATTATAAAGGTTAGTTAGGTAATTTAATAATAAATTAATATAAGTTAAAGTAAAACAAACAAAAGGCCATTTTTTTCTTTCATCTTTGTTCATGCTCGAATGTAGCTAAGAAAAAAGGTTGAAGAAACTTTGAAAATTTTGGCAACTATTGGGTTCAATTAGGTAAGAATTTTAGCTCGGTTTTGTTGATTTTTACGCTTCGAGATCGTTGCTTAGAGTACTAAATGACCCATGTTGAAATTTTGAATTCAAGCATGTGTGATATTCGCCATTGACATTTTCTTGTGGTTTTGATGTTTGATGTTTTAAATTAAAGATATGCTTAAGATTAATATATTTGGTGTTGGAAATTTTGGTGATTTTGAGTATTTAGGGCTAAATTGTAAAAGTAAATTTTTAGAGGGGCTTATTTACAAAATAAATGAAAGGAATGGGCTTATAATGCCCTTGTGAATATTCGGCCGTTATATGGTTTTTGCTAATTTTGTGTATTTTGTGTTTTGTACAATTAGGACTAAATAGTAAAATGTGAAACCCTTGGGCAAAATGGTAATTTGCATGTTTAGTTGTTTTGGGATTAAATTGAATTGAAATATACTTGAATGAGTGGAATTTAATGTGTTTTAGATCAAGAGCAAAGAAAAATGTAATTAGATTGGGGAAAGACGAAGGTTCTCGAATAATGGATTCAAGACGGCCTATCGACAGTACCGAGGTAAGTCCCTGTCGGCTTATATTAAAGAATGCATTATGAAAGTATTAAATGACAAAATTTGATAAATTTGGGTATATTTTCATGTGATAGCCGAATGTAGTAACATTACATTGAATTGGATATGTTTTATTATACAATGTTATAATAGTTTTATTTGTGAAAAGTGAATAAGCTTAGTTGAATTGGAAATGTGATAGAATTGTGAAATTTAAGTGATAAGTGGTTATGATACTATTGAAATGTTCATTGAAATGTTGAAAATGATGATATCTCGGCTTTAAGCCTAAAGGTGCCTAGTGCTTGGACTTATTTCGTGCTTTGTACCTAGCAGTGCCTTGTGCTTGATTCATTTTAGGCTTTAATGCTCAGCGTGCTTTGTGCTTGTGTTATATGTCGCTTTGCGCCTAGCGTGCCTCGTCTTGGGTGATTTAATTCGAGCTTTAATGCCTAGCGTGCTTTTGCTTATGATAAGTTAAACAGAGAATCGGAGATGTATTTACATAGTAGATTGAGCTATAAGCTCTAAAAAGAAAAAGGAAATTAACTTATTATATTGATAAGTGACAAGGTAAGTTTATTATTTGTAATGATGAAAGTCAAATTATATATTTTTATATGATTGATTATGTTCGGCCAAGAGGTATGTATTGAATCAAGTTCATGATATATGTGATGTTGATCAAATACGTAAGTTGATAGAAATGTGTGGGTGCATTCGGTATGTAAGGTATGCGAATAAAAATGACATTGAGTTGATGTGGATTGTTGGCATATAGGAGAAATTATATTATATATATATATAGTTTCGCCATGCTTTATACATATATATATTTGTATACATTAAATTATGTGAGATCATTTTAGATGTACATTGAAGATGTTATTCTATTGTATGTGGAAATGCCTATGACTTTATTTATCGATCAAGGTACTTTCGATAAGTCTTACAAGTTAAGAATACGATGAATAAGGTTTCGCTATATATGAACATTGATATTCGGCTATGATGGTACATATGTGTGTATATGTCATAAATATCGCTTGAGACTTACTAAGCTAGCAAGCTTATTGTGTGTATTCTTGTTTACCCTTGTTTTATAGATTAGGTTCCATTCACGGACTCAAGGATTTGGGACGAAGTCAACCGCACTATCACTCTCTTTGGTATAGTTATGTTTTGTAAACTTTTGAATCAAAGGCATGTATAGGCTTTGTTTTGATAAGTAATGAATGATGTTCGGATTGTAAATATAAATATGGCCTTGCTAATAAGGCATTGCTTTTGGTTAAGTTTAGGTTTTACATTTTGATATAGTAGCTTGCATTATAATACCATTAGATATGTGATTTCGGTCATGCTTTAAATCACACACGGAAAATGATCATATGATATATATATTTTTGAAAATGGATTAGTAATGCTTGATTATGTTATTATTAATTTTTCATGTTCGGATATATCATGAAAGTTTATTTCATGTTATGTTATGTGTGAAATATTAACGATCAAAATATTATTATACTTACTTGTAATATTCGCCATGGCATTGGTTTAGTTTGGAGTTTATATTTTATTGGATGTTCATATGCATTCTACATGAGGTTTGAATGGTTAAATTATTTTGGTGAATACTTAGTGATAGGGCATGTGATTATATAAATATAGTTATATGATTTGTATTAATAACATTATAGATATATTCTCTAGTTAAGCACATTTGAAAAGATATGATTAAGTTTATATGAGGATTAATCTTTTATGGTTAAGGTCATATATGAGCTTGGTTTTATGTAATTTGATCATGTCATCTATAACTAATTAACGATAATGTAGATAGATGATAATGGTAATTAGCAAAGCTTTGTCATGTAGGTATATTTGTCTTAAATATTAATGCATTTGATTGGTATAAATTGAACAAGGGTGGATGTACATATTCTGCTAATGTATTCAAAATGACCAAATGAATAGTCTTTTTACTATTTGATTGAAACTTGTTTTTATATGATAGTAATGATATTATTTGTAATAAGCTTGTTAACATTATAATTTTTAAAACGAAAGGACATGTTTGATCGTGATAGCATGGATTAATTACTATTAATTAATGTAATAGTATTTGTATGAGTGTGTTGATCGGTGGTTTGACGAGTAATGCCTCGTAACCCTAATTTGGCTGCAGACACTGTTAGGGTGTTACATTTTATTGGTATCGAGCTACGGTTTAGTCGATTCTAGGACTACCGTAGTATGTAAGAGTCTAGCTATACATACCTTTGAATTGTATATATGATAGTGTGGTGACTTCTGACAATTTCAATTGTATTTTATATAGTAAATGGATTTCGATCCCGATAGAGCCGTAGGCGATGATGTGGAGAATGTTGCGCTGGTTTCGCATATGGATCGTCACATTAGACTCTCAACCGCCACGGTAACCACGAGGAGAGGCTAAACAAGCCTTCTACCAAATGATGAATGAATGGTTTACCCATTTGTTCGTAATAATCCTATTGTACAATAACCTCCACCCCGAATAATCCAACTCCGGTACCTTCAAAGACCTCGATGATAGATCCAATGAGATCTCAGAGGCCTCCGTTGATAAATTCAGAAATTTAAATGAGGAATTCAAGGCTAATGATGATGATGTAGAAGCGAAATGAAATGTGGCTTGATAACACTATTCGGTACTTGATGAGCTATCCCGCACTCTGCATTTAATGTTTGAAATGTGCTATATCTTTACTTCGGACACCGCTTATCACCGGTGGAATACACTAGTATCGTGGTTCCAAAAGAAAAAGTGACATGGGATTTCTTCCGAATGAATTTCATGAGAAATATATCGCCGAGGTTCATCGACCGTAAACGTAAAGAATTTCTTGAACTAAAACAGGGCAAATGACCGTGATCGAATATGAGCGAAAATTTGTCGATTGAGCCGATATGCTCGGAGTGTGTATCAACCGAAGCCATCATGTGTAAAAGGTTTGAAGACTGTCGAATGAAGAGATAAAGTTGCTTGTTGGCATTCTTGAAATTCAAGAATTTGTGACTCTAGTTGAGCGAGCTTGCAAAGTCAAGAGCTCGGGAAAGAGAAAAGAAAGGTCGAGATGCGAAGCTAGAGACATTCGTAAGAGGTCGCTTGTAAGACTTTCCATTCCACATCTAAGAAGTTCGTAGATGATTTCACCGACATAAAGTTACTTCAGATTTACCTAGACGTGATCGACCTCCAATGGACTCCCGAGCTACCTCGATGGCGGTGTTGGTAACGCTCCACGTAATCGAATTGAATGCAAACATTGTGGAAAATGGCATTCTGGGAGTTGTAGAGTTCGCGATCGGTCCGCTTTAAATGTGGATCCTCGCACCATTTTATTCGAGAGTGCCCGATGTTACCGAAAAGAATATGGCATGTAACTCTAGACCGAGCAAAGGCATCAACACGGGCGCACCACCCGGCATTCCGCAATGTAGGTGGTAGTCGAGAGGGATGAAGAACACAGCAGTTCGATCTGAGGCTAGAGCTCCAGCTAGAGCTTATGTTACTCGAGCTAGAGAGGATGCTACTTCTCCAGATGTCATTACCGATACTTTCACCCTTTATGATACTACTGTGATTGCATTGATTGATCCTGGTTCAACCCATTCATATGTATGTGAAACTCTGGTATTCAGTAAGACTCTACCAGTTGAGTCTACTGAGTTTGTGATTCGCGTATCCAACCCTTTGGGTAGATGTGTGTTTGTTAATAAAGTGTGTAAAGGTTGCCCGTTGATGATTCGAGATTTTTATTTCCCAGTCGATTTAATGCTGTTTCCCTTCGATGAGTTTGATATAATTTTGGGAATGGACTGGTTAACTTCGCATGATGCGTGGTGAATTACAAAAGAAAGCTTATTGATTTGAGACATCGAACGGTGAGATCATTAGAATTGAATCCAAAGGATTTAAGTGGGTTTCCTACGCTTATATCCTCGATGTTAGCCCTAAGTATGTAAGAAAAGGGTGCGAAGCTTATTTGGCTTATGTAATTTGGATAATAAATTGTTTGAGAAATGATTGAATCAGCACTTGGTTGTATGTGAATACCCGATGTGTTTCAAGAACTACCGGTTTACCCTCAAAGACGAGAAATTGAGTTTGGCATTGAATTAGCACCGGAACGACTCGATCTCAATAGCTCAGATCGGATGTCATCTATCGAGTTAAAAGAATTGAAAGCACGCTTGCAAGAGTTAATGATAGGGGTTTTGCACGACCGAAGTTTCTCTCCTTAGGTGCGCCATTCTTTTTGTGAAAAGAAAGATGGAACGATGCGAATGTGTATTGATTATCGGCAATCAATAAGGTAACTATAAAGAATAAGTACCACCTCGGATTGATGATTTGTTTGATCGCTTAAAGGGGCTTCAGATTTTCAAAGATAAATTTGAGATCGGGTTATTATCGATTCATAGTCGAGATACAGATGTGCCAAAGACCCATTCCTGGATGAGGTACATGACACTTTGAGTTTTTGGTTATGCCTTTTGGGCTTACTAATGCACTCCGCTTTTTTATGGATTTGATGAATCAAGTTTTAGACGCTTTTGGATCGATTTGTGGTAGTGTTTATTGATGATATATTAATCTACTCCAAAGATGAAATGGAGCATGCCGAGCATTTGAGATTAGTGCTACAAACTTTGTGAAATCAGCAGTATGCGAAGTTTAGTAAGTGTGAGTTCGGATGAAAGAGGTTAGCTTTTGGGACATGTTGTTTCAAAGATCCGCATTCGAGTTGATCCAAACAAAATCTCGGCTATACTTGATTGGAAACCATCAAAATGTTTCCGAGATTCAAACTTTTCTGGGACTTGTGGGTTACTATCGATGATTTATGAAAGATTTTTCTGTAATAGCTACACCTTTGACAAAGCTACTACAGAAAGATGTCAAGTTCGAGTGGTCGAAAATTATCAAAAAGTTTCGGCCATTGAAAGTCTGCTTGGTCAAGCTCCAGTGTTAGTTCAAATTTGAATCGGGTAAAGAATTTGTTGTTTATTCGATGCTTCTTTGAATGGTTTGGGCTGCGTTTTGATGCGAAGGCAAAGTTGTAACCTATGCTTCAAGACAATTGAAGTCGCATGAAAGAAATTACCCGACGATGACTTAGAACTTGCGCTATTGTGTTCGTGACCGAAAATTTACGCGTCATTATTTATTTGGCGAGAAATGTCATGTTTACTCGGATCACAAAAGTCTTAAATATTTGATGACTCAAAAGAGTTGAACTTGAGACAACGTAGATGGTTA
This sequence comes from Gossypium rotundifolium, assembly GCA_025506655.1. NCBI lineage: Eukaryota > Viridiplantae > Streptophyta > Magnoliopsida > Malvales > Malvaceae > Gossypium > Gossypium rotundifolium. The sequence goes on from CP106730.1 coordinate 112,450,614, forward strand.
GAACTGCTGAAAGACTATGAGTTAGTGATTGACTACCATCCGGAAAGCTAACGTTGTTGCGGATGCATTAAGTCGAAAATCATTGCTTGCTCTTCGTGTATTGAACACACAGATGGTTATGTCAGGTGATAGTTCGATCATAGCCGAGTTAAAAGCAAGACCGATGTTTATTCAGCAAATTTGTGATGCACAAAAAGCTGACAAAGATATGACTGTTAAACGGGCTCAGTGTAGAAATAATGCAGAGTCAGAATTTTGAATTGATGAAAATGACTTCTTGAAATACAAAGGCCGAATGTGTGTACCGAAGGACGTGGATTTGATTCAGATGTTATTGAAAGAAGCTCATAATAGTCAGATGTCAATACATCCAGGTAGCACGAAAATGTATAATGACTTGAAGCAGTTCTACTAGTGGCCTGGTATGAAACGAGATATATCTGAATTTGTTTCAAAGTGCTTAATTTGTCAGCAAGTAAAAGCCGAGCATCAAGTGCCTTCTGGGTTACTTCAGTCGATCATGATACCTGAATGAAAATGGGATAGAATCACTATGGATTTTGTATCTGGTTTGCCTATGACACCGAGCAAGAAAGATGCAGTCTGGGTTATAGTTGATAGATTAACCAAATCGACTCATTTTGTACCGATTCGAACGGACTACTCACTTGATAAACTTGCTGAATTGTATATATCACAAATTGTGAGGTTGCATGGTGTACCAAGTTCCATTGTTTCGAACAGAGACCCGAGATTTACATCACGATTTTGGAAGAAGTTGCAAGATGCTTTAGGTACTAAACTTCACTTTAGTACAGCCTTTCATCCTCAGACGGATGGACAATCCGAGAGAACTATTCAGATACTTGAGGACATGTTGAGATGTTGCATTCTCGAGTTTGAAGGTACTTGGGAACGATACCTACCTCTGATTGAATTTGCTTATAATAATAGTTTTCAATCTAGTATCAAAATGGCGCCCTATGAAGCCTTGTACTAGCGAAAGTGTCGAACACCATTATATCGGACCGAGCTCACGAGAATAAGATACACGGGTTGATTTGATTAAAGAAACCGAACATAAAGTAGCTATTATTAGAGACAATTTGAAAGTCGCTTGGATCGTCAAAAGTCTTATGCTGATTTGAAACGTAAAGACATTGAATTTCGGTCGAGATCGAGTATTTTTAAAGGTTTCTCCGTGGAAGAAAGTACTTCGCTTTGGCCGGAAGGTAAGTTGAGCCCGAGGTTCATCGATCGTATGAAATCATTGAACATGTTGGGCTGTTGCTTATAGGTTGAAGCTACCTCCGAATTAGAAAAGATACACGATGTATTTCACGCTTCTATGCTCCGTAGATACAGATCGATCCGCACATGTGATTGCTCCGTTCGAGATTGAGATCCAACCTGATATGACGTATGAGGAAAAACCGATCCGTATTTTAGCTCGGGAAATGAAAGAGTTAAGAAACAAAAGGATTTCCTTAGTGAAAGTACTATGGAATCGGCACGGAGTTGAAGAGGCTACGTGGGAGCCTGAGGATTCAATGAGGCAACAATATCCGACGTTATTTAACGGTAAGATTTTCGGGGACGAAAATCTTTAAGGGAGAATTGTAACAGACCAAATTTGACCCTAATCGGAACGGTGGTTTCGGGACCACGAATTCGAGCCCGAGAAATATTTAAATATTATATTTAGTGTTTATTATATATGAATTTATGTGTGTGAAAGTTTCATAGAAAAATTTTATCGTTTAAGTATTGAATTTGATAAAAAGGACTTAATCGCGTAAAAGGTAAAAGTGGCATACTAAAGTGAAATGTGCTAATTTGAGCATGGCTTTTTAATATGAAGTATTGAAAGGGTAAATAACCCATTTTATGAGTTAGTGGCTGGTCATGGACAAGTTTGTCCTTAAGATATAATATTTTGTTATTATATTATAAAGGTTAGTTAGGTAATTTAATAATAAATTAATATAAGTTAAAGTAAAACAAACAAAAGGCCATTTTTTCTTTCATCTTTGTTCATGGCCGAATGTAGCTAAGAAAAGGGTAGAAGAAACTTTGAAAATTTTGGCAACTATTGGGTTCAATTAGGTAAGAATTTTAGCTCTGCTTTTGTTGATTTTACGCTTCGAGATCGTTGCTTAGAGTACTAGCTGACCCATGTTGAAATTTTTGAATTCAAGCATGTGTGATATTCGGCCATTGACATTTTCTTGTGGTTTTTGATGTTTGATGTTTTTAAATTAAAGATATGCTTAAGATTAATATATTTGGTGTTGGAAATTTTGGTGATTTTGAGTATTTAGGCTAAATTGTAAAACTAAATTTTAGAGGGCTTATTTGCAAAATAAATGAAAGGAATGGGCTTATAATACCCTTGTGAATATTCGCCCTTGTATGGTTTTTGCTAATTTTGTGTATTTTGTGTTTTGTACAATTAGAACTAAATAGTAAAAATGTGAAACCCTAGGGCAAAATGGTAATTTGCATGTTTAGTTGTTTTGGGATTAAATTGAATTGAAATATACTTGAATGAGTGGAATTTAATGTGTTTTAGATCAAGAGCAAAGAAAACTAATTAGATCTGGGAAAGACGAAGGTTCTCGAATAGTCGATTTGCACTGGTCTATCGACAAATGAGGTAAGTCCCTAAGCGGGATTATATTAAAGAATGCATTATGAAAGTATTAAATGACAAAATTTGATAAATTTGGGTATATTTTCATGTGATAGCCGAATGTAGTAATATTACATTGAATTGGATATGTTTTATTATACAATGTTATAATAGTTTTATTTGTGAAAAGTGAATAAGCTTAGTTGAATTGGAAATGTGATAGAATTGTGAAGTTTAAGTGATGAGTGGTTATGATACTATTGAAATGTTCATTGAAATGTTGAAAATGATGATATCTCGGGCTTTAAGCCTAAGGTGCCTAGTGCTTAGGACTTATTTCGTGCTTTGTGCCTAATGTGCCTTGTGCTTGATTCATTTCGTGCTTTAATGCCTAGCGTGCTTTGTCTTGTTATATGTCGCTTTGTGCCTAGCGTGCCTCGTGCTTGATTTAATTCGCTTTAATGCCTAGCGTGCTTTTGCCGTTGATAAGTTAAACAGAGAATCGGAGATGTATTTACATAGTAGATTGAGCTATAAGCTCTAAAAGAAAAAGGAAATTAACTTATTATATTGGTAAGTGACAAGGTAAGTTGATTATTTGTAATGATGAAAGTCAAATTATATATTTTATATGATTGATTATGTTCGCCAAAAGGTATGTATTGAATCAAGTTCATGATATATGTGATGTTGATCAAATACGTAAGTTGATAGAAATGTGTTGGTGCATCTTGTATGTAAGGTATGCTAATAAAATGACATTGAGTTGATGTGGATTGTTGGCGATAGGAGAAATTATATTATATATATATAGTTTCGCCATGCTTTATACATATATATATTTGTATACATTAAATTATGTGAGATCATTTTAGATGTACATTGAAGATGTTATTCGGTTGTATGTGGAAATGCCTATGACTTTATTTATCGATCAAGGTACTTTCGATAAGTCTTACAAGTTAAGAATACGATGAATAAGGTTTCGCTATATATGAACATTGATATTCGCTATGATGGTACATATGTGTATATGTCATAAATATCGCTTGAGACTTACTAAGCTAGCAAGCTTATTGTGTGTATTCTTGTTTACCCTTGTTTTATAGATTAGGTTCCACTACTTGACTCAAGGATTTGGGACGAAGTCAACCGCACTATCACTCTCTTTGGTATAGTTATGTTTTGTAAACTTTGAATCAAAGGCATGTATAGGCTTTGTTTTGATAAGTAATGAATGATGTTCTGATTGTAAATATAAATATGGCCTTGCTAATAAGGTCATTGCTTTTGGTTAAGTTTAGGTTTTACATTTTGATATAGTAGCTTGCATTATAATACCATTAGATATGTGATTTGGTCATGCTTTAAATCACACACGGAAAATGATCATATGATATATATATTTTGAAAATGGATTAGTAATGCTTGATTATGTTATTATTAATTTTCATGTTCGGATATATCATGAAAGTTTATTTCATGTTATGTTATGTGTGAAATATTAACGATCAAAATATTAGTATACTTACTTGTAATATTCGCCATGGCATTGGTTTAGTTTGGAGTTTATATTTTTATTGGATGTTCATATGCATTCGGACATGAGGTTTGAATGGTTAAATTATTTTGGTGAATACTTAGTGATAGGGCGCATGTGATTATATAAATATAGTTATATGATTTGTATTAATAACATTATAGATATATTCTGAGTTAAGCACATTTGAAAAGGATATGATTAAGTTTATATGAGGATTAATCTTTTATGGTTAAGGTCATATATGAGCTTGGTTTTATGTAATTTGATCATGTCATCTATAACTAATTAACGATAATGTAGATGGATGATAATAGTAATTAGCAAAGCTTTGTCATGTAGGTATATTTGTCTTAAATATTAATGCATTTGATTGGTATAAATTGAACAAGGGTGGATGTACATATTCGCTAATGTATTCAAAAATGACCAAATGAATAGTCTTTTACTATTTGATTGAAACTTGTTTTATATGATAGTAATGATATTATTTGTAATAAGCTTGTTAACATTATAATTTTTAAAACGAAAGTACATGTTTGATCGTGATAGCATGGATTAATTACTATTAATTAATGTAATAGTATTTGTATGAGTGTGTTGATCTGTGGTTTGACGAGTAATGTCTCGTAACCCGATTTGGCATGATGATCGGGTTAGGGTGTTACAGCTTGAGCCCACACTCAAAATAATTCGTGGTATGAGAATTGATGATAAGATCGTTTTGTTGAAAGCTAGGAACAACGAACGTCTGCTAAGTCAAAAACACATGTACGAAAATATCACAAACAGATCTATTTTTAAAATTTTAATTTCCCACTAAGAAAAAAAATTGCTTTCAAATCAGGATTTTTCCATCACTTACCTATTTCAAAACAAAAACAAGCAGATGTCTTAGGGCCTAATCCACAATTTTTGCTTTTCCTCTATTCGCTTCACTTTGGTCTAATTCTTGGTCTATACAATCTTTTATATACCAAATCAATATCATACATTATCACACAACATCTTGAGATGCATAATCCTAAATAAATCTCTTATTCGATTTCACACAAAATTTGTATTTCATTCAATTTAGTTCTTGAACTCGAGATATGCATAACTTTTGATTCCTAGCTTTAGATTAAAATATGATTTCACATACTTTCATTAGGGACCATATAATTTATATTTCTAGAAAATTTCATAACAACTTTTACATTTATTCAATTTGGTCCATATTGTTAGAAATTTAATAAACAAGATTAACTAACTTTACAATTTAGTCATTTTCATAATCTAAGCTCAATATCTATCAATTTCAAGCTTAATTCATCAATTTATCAACAATGTTAACTTGCTAAAAACTCAAAAATTGAACAAATTGATACATGGGCTAGCTAAATTAAGCTCTCATAATCATAAATCTATAAAAAATACAAGAAAATGCTTGGTTTTCTTACTAAAGATATGGTTGGATGTTGAAATGGTTGAAAGGTTTTTCTTTCTTTTGGATGGTAGGGAAATAGAATGAAGAAGATAACACTTCCACATCCACTACTTTAGTTTATATACATTAATTATAATTTAATTAATCTAACTTAATTAGCTTAATTAAGCTTTAACCATGTTAATTTTATTATTAAACAATCTAAGTGGAAAGTATCATCAATGTCCACTATCCGATGCAAAATGGTTTAATAACCAATTTTTTCTTTTGGTTAATTGCTATCTAGCTTCTCAAACATTTTTCTTAATTAAAATCAATAGCAATTAGACTTTTACAATTTTGTTCCTAAGCTTTAATTAACTATTTTATCGACTAAATTACTTGACCATTATTTATTATATCCTCATATTAACCCTATAAATATTCCTATTTTATATTAATAATCTCGATTTATTTAAAATAGAGTTCCAAAATCATGTTTTTTGAAAATAGGGTTACAAATATAATTTAATACAAAAATTAAATATACACAACAAATAAATACTTGGTTAAGTAATAATTTAATAAAAAAGTACCATATTAGTGGTTATTGTGACAAAGTTTACAAGATTGAATTTAAAGTTAAAAAAGTAGGTTTGAAGAGATTAATTTCTAAGCGTTAGGTTGAGTTAGACAATTAAAATTCAATTTCAAGTTAAACTCGACACTTGTGGGATCGAGCTCCATATAATGAATTTATTAAGGTTGGGTATAAATGGTAAAAACTTAAATGCATTTAAACTTGACATGTGTAGGTGTAGAGGTCTATACAATGCATCTATTAGGGTTAGGTTTATGGTAAATAGTGAATTTTAAATAGGTATAAACTCGACAATGTAGATGTTAAGTTCAATACAATTCAAATATTAGAGTTAAGTCTAAGGTACATATTGAAACTTAAACACAAGTAAACTTAACACCCATGAGTGTCAAGTTTAGTTCCATGTATTAATTAAGGTTTAACTTTGAGCTGTTAAAAGTAAATACATATGAAATCCTATTGATAGGTGTCAAGATATCATAATAATTGCATAATTATTGCTTAAAATCTATTTGGTGATAAAAATTTTATGATTTAAATTTAACCATAGAACTCGACATATGTGAATGTCAAGATAAAACCGTTTAGAAAACACATATTTTGAAAAATAAATTTTATAGACATATTTTAGGAGTAATAAATACATTGAGTATATTGAAGTAGAAATACCTTGTAATAAATATACATATATATGTTTTTTTTGTCAAATAATTAATATATATTTTATCATAACTGATATAAATGACACAACTTCTTGATATCATAAAAAAGAAAAGGATAGTGTCGTGTATAGAAATTCGTGCATACAATGAAATCGAAACATTATATAACGCCCCCAATTCCATCCTTTAAATCATAGAACAATCACCTTTCTGCATCTAAACCCTAGCCGCTTTTACGATTAGAGGTTTGTTAACTATTTATTTTGTTCTCCTCTTTTGTATTATTTCTTTATAGAGTTTTCCATCTTTTTTTGAGTTTCTTGAAAAGAACATTCCTAATGGGGTAAAACAATAATATAGATTCTTTGATGATCTAATTTAGGGCTTGCCAATATAATTCTTTTTTTAGGAAAAGACCTTGTTATTTTGATAACTTGTGATCTTCTTTATTTGTTTATCATCGTTTGTGATTTTTCTTTTTCGAGTTTAGAATTTTGATCATTAGGTTCTTTTCAAATCATAATATTTTCTATCTTCATTTGCTTTTTTAGGTTAGTTAATTTAGATTTTAAAATATATGATTGATTTATGTCATAATCTTGTTTTATGCTTCTTGGTTGGTATCTTTGTTTACTGTAGATCTCAGTTTCTTAAGAAATCGACTTTTCCTTTTGTGTATGGGTTTTTGTGTGTATGCATGTGTCTTGCAAAGATCAATAAGATCAATTGAGGTGGGTGAGGTTGTGAACTATCATCCTTAGAAAATAAGATATATAGAAGCAAAGAACATACAATTGCATTTAGAATTGTTATATATGTAGTAATGATGTTAAGAATTCTTTTTATCTTTTCCAGAGTAAGTTTCCATTGTTCTTTTAATTACCAAATTTAAAGAAACTTCTCATGGCCTCTAAAAGGATCAGTAAGGAACTGAAAGACTTGCAGAAGGATCCTCCTGTTTCTTGCAGTGCAGGTTTTTTTTTTTACTACGATTATTCTCTAAATTCAACAACTATAATTATGTTTGAAAGATTATTTTATTTACACAAATTAGGTAGTGTGATATGTATATATATTTGTTCATAGGTCCTGCTGGAGACGACATTTTTCATTGGCGAGCAACGATTATAGGTCCAACAGATAGTCCTTATGCTGGTGGGGTGTTCTTAGTGTCAATTCACTTTCCTCCTGATTATCCATTCAAGCCACCTAAGGTATCTCTATAAATGAACAAAAATACTTAAGTCAGAATTAGAGTAAGTTTGCTATTATTTACAACTATATTTGACATTGTTGAAAGCAAGTTAAATTGTCATTAGAAATGGTTGAGTGAATGTTTTGCAATCAAGTATTAGCAATGGTATTGTACAGGTATCTTTCAAGACAAAAGTTTATCACCCTAACATCAATAGCAATGGCAGCATCTGCCTTGACATTTTGAAAGAACAGTGGAGCCCCGCCCTTACAATTTCAAAGGTCTTTTTTTTTTTTTTTTTTTTTGCATTCTATATCCACCATTATATTAATAAAGATACATAACACTTATATATAACAATGAACAAAATTTTGCAGGTCCTACTATCTATATGCTCATTGTTGACAGATCCGAACCCAGATGATCCTTTGGTACTAGAAATTGCACATACATACAAGACTGATAGAGCTAAGTATGAGACTACTGCTCGCGCCTGGACCCAGAAATATGCCATGGGTTAATTCCTTGCTTTAGCCTATTATCCATTATTTCTTTGTGCAAAATATTTTTAATTTATCTTATTTATTAGAAGTGAGACATTGTTGTATGGTTTATTTTCATCTTAAAATGTGGCAAAAACCTTTTTATTGAAAGTGAAGATAATGATTTTATATATTGTTAATGGACAGAATATTAATGGTTAATACATGCCCATTAAAAAACACTCAATTCTTTTGATTTGAATCTTTCCAAAAACATGCAATTAGTAGCTTTTGTAACACCCTTTGCCTGACCCGATCGTCGAGTCCAAGCTACAAGATGCTACATCCGTTGCCGAAGCAACTGCTGCAAATAAATTGTAAATAAATCAAACATTCAAGCATGTCATAAACACATTCTCATTATGATACGCAATTAAAATTGAGCCTTAATTGAGCTTATGAAAGCTCTTTTGTTGACCCAAGCACGAAATAGGACCAAATTTTAAAGTTTCAAAATCTTAGGGCCAACATTGTGACGAGGAAGATTGTTCGTCGTGACATGGACTCTAGTTTTGGTCAAATTAGGGTCATTTGGTACCTATTTCATGTCAACCTTACAAACTTTAGATTTGATGCATAATTGCATAACCTTACTTGCTGATGGAAGCTCGAAACAACTATTATTTCGACAAAGACAAGTGCACCTATCGAACAGTAGTATAGCTGTGGTGAGTCTAGAATATCGTATCCTCAAGGACCAAGAGTATTCTTTTTATTATCTAGCCTAATAATTAAAGGGATTTGCTTTTAATCTAAAATTTAACTAATTAATTCAACTAACCAGAGCGCAATGAGTAAATTGGGAAAATACTTTGGACAACTTATATGAGATGGACGACACCTAAGGAAGAATCCACCTAGACTTCAGTTATTATTTTTGATTCATGTGATTTATTTACTTGACTTAATCCGTAGAAATCCAAGAATTATATTAATACCTCTTTCGAGGCTATTAACAATCGACTCTAGGTTGATTAATTGAAATCTCTTTATAATTAAAACCCTATTGTTACATTAATTCGATCTATGGATTCCCATATTAGCTTTGACCCTAATCTGGCAGATTTTTGTCGCCCTATTTCTAGGGTTGCAATCAACTTTGCTTAATTGTGTTGATCTACTCTTAAACAAAGACTTTTGCTCCACTGAATAAGCACATTCGACTTGAATCAATAACCTGAATTATCAAAACAAGAATAAAACTCACAATTAAGAATAAGCACAAGTATTTATCTCATAAATCAAATAATAATAATATCTGTCATAGGTTTCATCCCTTTAGGTATCTAAGGGATTTAGTTCATACTAGAAGAGGAAAACATCATAAAAGAGGAAAAACAAACAAAACATAAGAAAACCCAAAAACTTCTAAAGAACTTGATGGGAGATCCTCAGTCTTGATGGAAATCATTCTCCTAAGCTGTTCCTAATGGCTGTCTTGGAGTACTTTCTCCTACTCGGTGTCTATTCGACGTCCTGTCGAACTTCCTTTTCTTAGGTGGCCCCCCTATGGTGTGTATATAGGCTTTGGAACACTTCTATTGGCCCACAGGTAGTTTATTCCGAATAAAACTCTTCTTTGTCATGACAGGACACGCCGTGACACGCCTGGGTGGACTCTTCGCTATGGTCGATTCTGCTCGCCACACACTGCCATGTGATCTACTCGTGGTCGATAGTCCAGGCCGTGTGATTTCTAATGTAGGCCCGTTTTGTCCCTTTTTGGCCCGTTTTTTGTTCTTTTCGACTTCCTAAGCTCTCCTGAGTATAAAACATGAAATTAAGGGATTAGGAGCATCGAATTCATCAAATCTAATGAAAATTCATCCAAAAATAAGCCAAGCATGGGGTTAAAATATTTGTCAATTACAGTTTATCACTTCCATAAAATTATACCAAAACACATACCAAACATTTCATAACATCATCTCAATTCAACCAATCTAAGATAACTTTAATTGAACATCAAAACATGTCACTTTAGCTTATTTATTTCAACCTAATCATTCATGCATTTAGGCATCCTCTTTATTATATCATTTCATACTTGATAAACCGTAATATGTTCATATTTTAATCCCACATTTAGCATACTTTTGGATGATTTATTCCTTGAATTGTGGAATTTGGTACTCCTAATCCTTTAATTTCATGTTTTATACTTAGGAGAGCACCGGAAGATAAAAAGAACCAGAAACAGGCTAAAAACAAAGAAAATAGGCCAAAGTACAAAATCAACATAGCCTGGGCTCGAGACACACGGTCGTGCCTCTTTAGCAGATCCGACCACGGCCTGGATTTGATTCACACTGCCACACACAAGGCGTGTCTGTCGCAAAGAAAGAAGAGTTTCATTCGGATTAGGGTACTTAGAGGCAAAGAAAGACATTCTAAAAGCCTATATAAACACCCTAAAGGCCAACCTTCAAGGGGGCGGTTCAGCTAGGCCAAGGAGCCAACCCAGAGAGGCCGAATTGTGGGATTCACTCGAAGAAAGCCAGTTGATCCATCCCAGAAGCTGGAATCACACTCAAGACTGAGGATCTCTCCTTCAATTCTTTCAGGAGGTTTTAGGGTTTTCTTTATGTTTTGTTATTTTTCTCCTAAGATGTATTCTTTTAAGATTATGAACTAAGCCCCTCAAATACCTGAGAGGGATGAAACCTAAGACGGACCTTGTTATTGTTTTCTGAACTATATGATAAATACTAGATTTGTTCTTAATTATGTGTTCTTAATTCTTGTTTTGGTATTTCAGGATATTAATTCAAGTATTGATGTGCTTAGGCAGTGGAGCAAAAGTCCCCGTTTAAGAGTAAATCTAGCACAGTTAAGCGGAGTTGATCGCACCCTAGAGATAGGATGACGAAAAAACTGCCGGATTAGGGTCAAACCTAATATGGGAGTCCATAGATCGAGTTAATGCAATTCTAGAGGTTTTAATTAGAAGGAGATTTGAATTAATTAACCTAGGGTTAGACATTAGTAGCCTCGAAAGAGGTATTAATATAAATTAGGAACTTACGGATCAAGTTAAGTGAATAAATCGTCTGTTCGAGTTAGATAACAAGTGAAGTCTAGGTGGATTCTTCCTTGGGTATTATCTTAATCAATTGGTTTTTCCCCACAAGTATTTCCCTAATTCCTTCTCAGTATCTTAGTATCTTTAGCTTAGTAGTTAGTTAATTTTAGATTAATTAACAATTCCCTTAATTCTTAGGCTAAATAATAAAAAGAAAGTTAGTATTATTACTTTTGGTTCCCTTGGGTTCGACAACCTGGTCTTGCCACTAAACTATACTACTGTTCGATAGGTGCGTTGCCTCAATTGTGGTGATAGTTAATTTCTAGGCTCAATCATTCATTATATAAATTTTAAGACTTTTTCCACCACCATCAAGTTTTTGGCTCCGTTGCCGGGGAACTAAAATATTAAGAACGCTCAATTTTTATTACTTTAGCCATATGTTATTTTTGCAATTAAACTTTATTTTTACCTTTCTAATTTTCTTTTTCTTTTCCTAGCAGGTACCTCTAGTTTCTGACTAGAAGGAACCCGATAGGACCCTTAATTTACAACAGTGATATTGAAGGTACTGTTCACAGAAATCGTAGAGAAATAAGGTGAAGCTTAAATTACATAGAAGAAGAGTAAGAGAACGAAATTAATACTACCGAAGAGATGGCTGAGAATAATCCGCTACCTCAGGAGGTGGCTGAAAATCATACTCCTCGAACTATATATGATTATGCTAAACCTAATTTAACAGGAACAGAGTCAAGTATTGTTAGACCTGCTATTGCTGCAAATAATTTTAAACTGAACCTAACACAATTCAGATGATATAGCAATTTGTTCAGTTTGATGGTTTGCAGGATGAAGATCCAAATAATCAGTTGGCGAATTTCCTAGAATTTTACAATACTTTCAAAATTAATGGCATTTCTAATGATGCCTTCCGTATTCGATTATTTCCCTTTTCTTTAAGGAATAAAGCTAAACAGTGGCTGAATTCTCTTCCACGAGAATCAATCACTACATGGGAAAAAATGACGGAAAAATTTTTATTAAAGTATTTTTCGCCGGCCAAATTAAGGAATGATATCTCTTCTTTTGTGCAGATAGATTTAGAAACACTATATGATGCATGGGAGAGACAAAAAGATCTATTGAGAAGGTGCCCACACCATGGATTACCCTTGTGGCTACAGGTCCAAACTTTTTACAATGGTGTGAACCCCTCAACCAGGCAGTTGATTGATTCAGCCGCCGACAGAACCCTGAATAATAAAATACTTGAGGCGGCCTACGAATTCATTGAAGAGATGTCACTGATTAACTATCAGTGGCAAGTCACAAGGACATTGCCAACAAAAGCCGCCAGTGTTTTCAACCTTGACGTAGTAACCATGCTATCAAATTAGGTAGAGATGTTAAATAAAAAGATTAATGGTTTGTGTTCTTTACAGGTACACCCAGTAATGCATTATGACTCAAACCAAGGAAGTGTGGCGAATCCTAAGTACCCACCCTACGGACATAGCATTGAAGACGAGCAAGTTCACTATATGGGTAACAATTTTAAACCTCAAAATAACCCTTATAGTAATACTTATAATTCAGGTTGGAGGAACCACCCCAATTTCACATGGAGTGGTCAAGAAAATCAGAGACAACAACCCCCTCCAAACTTCCAACAACAAATTTCTACCCACGTGAAAAGAAGCCAACTTTGAGGAGATGTCGACAAAATTCATAGCGAGTATAAACACGCTTCTAAAACAATCAAACAACACTTAAAAATAAAAAAGTATCAATTCAAGGGATCGAGAACCAGTTAAGGCAACTCGCTAAGTTGATCTCCTAAAGACCACAAAGTAGCTTGCCAATTAACACTGAGACTAACTCAAAGGAGCAACTTCAAGCCATAACAGCTCATGACAGTGAAGGGTTAGTGGAATCTGAATTCGAGCCAAGGCAAGAACCTATGGTAAGAGATGGTAAAGTTGAGGAAAGCTTGGAAAAACCAAAATCGGTAATTAAAGAGTACCAGCGTCGAATACCATACCCTAATGCGATGAAGAAAGACAACACAGATGAACAATTCGATAAATTTCTTGAACTTTTAAAGAAATTACATATTAACTTACTGTTTCTTGAAGCTCTTTCGCAAATTCCAGATTCAAGGACATTTTTAAAAGAGCTTTTAACAAACAAACAGAAGTTAGATGAGGAATCGCATGCGAAACTAAATGCAGTATGCTCAGCAATGTTGCAAAATAAACTACCATGAAAATTAAAAGATCTAAGGAGTTTTATAATTCCATGTTTAATTGGTATTTTATCTATTGATGATGCTTTAGCTGATTTAGGGGCAGGCATCAATGTTTTGCCTTATGAAATGTTTAAAACAGCTAGGTCTAGAGAAACCCAAATAAACTAGGATGAGTATTCAATTAGCCGATAAGACTATTCAATTCTTAAGGGTATAATTGAAGATGTACTAGTTAAAATTGATGATTAATATTCCCAAAGAGACTTTGTTTTTTATACATGGATGAAGACAATAGTATCCCTTAATTTTAGGAAGACCCTTTTAGCAAATTTGCCAGAGCTAAAATTGACGTTGGTACAGTGAACTCATACTTGTAGGTGATGAATCAATCACTCTTTAAGCTCTTGACTCACCTAGACATCAAGAGATAAATGTGAGAACATAAATTTATTGATAATCATTTGGTTCAATATTCTTTGCGAAGCGCCACCAAATCACATAATCGAGCCAAATCTTAGACCTCGTATCGATAAATAAGTAATTCGAAGGAATGAAGCCTTCAGTCGATTTAACTAGACGAGTTGAAGACATATTTCAAGGAAAATCGAAACACACAAAGCAAAACTATGTCAAACTTAAAGATGGGACAACCGATCGTGTGCCGTAGTCTTAAAATGTATAATATGAATGATCTAGCCTAAAACTAATCGTGACAACAACTTGAGGCAAGCGCACCTATCGAACAATAGTATAGTTTAGTGGCAAGACCGGATTTTCGAACCCAAAGGAACCAAAAGTACTAATACTAACTTTCTTTTTATTATTTAACCTAAGAATTAAATGAATTGTTGGTTTAACCTAAAATTAACTAACTACTAAGCTAAAGATGCTAAGACAAAGAGACTGAATTAGGGAAATACTTGTGGGAAAAACTAATTAATTGAGACAATACCCGAGGAAGAATTCACCTAGACTTCACTTGTTATTTAACTCTAAACCAGATGTTTTATTCACTTGACTTGATCCTTAAGATTCCCTAATTTATATTAATACCTCTCAAGGCTACTAATGTCTAACCCTAGGTTGATTAATTGAAATCTCTTTCTAATTAAAACCCTAGAATTGCATTAACTCGATTTATAGACTCCCATATTAGGTTTAACCCTAATCTGCATTTTTCCATCCTATCTCTAGGGTTGCGATCAATTCCGCTTAACTATGCTAGATCTACTATTAGATAGGGTCTATTTCTCTTCGCTAAGAGCATAATTGCTTGAATCAATATCTTGAAATATCAAAACAAGAATTAAGAACACACAGTTAAGAACAAATCAAGTATTTATCATACAGCTCAAAAAAAATAACAAGATCCATTTTAGGTTTCATCCCCCTCAGGTATTTGAGGGGTTTAGTTCATAGTCATAAAAGAAAACATCTCAGAAGAAAATATAAAACAAAACATAAGAAAAACCCTAAAACCCTCAAGAAAATTGAAGAAAAGATCCTCTGTCTTGAGTATGATTCCGCTTCGAGATGAATCAACTGGCTTTCTTCGAGTGAATCCCACACCCTACTCTCCGCTTGGCTCCTTGGCCTAGCTAAATGCCCCCTTGAAGTTTGTCCTCTAGGGTGTTTATAGAGGCTTTTGGAATGACTTTCTTTGCCTCTAAGTACCCTATTCCGAATAGAATTCAAACAGGTCAAGTCAGGGACACGCCCATGGCACACGCCCGTGTAAATCAAAGCCAGGTCATGGTCGGGTCTATTAATGAGGCACGGCCGTGTGATCTTGGGCCTAGGCCATGCCGACTTTGTAATTCGGCCCATTTACTCTGTTTTCGGCCTATTTCTCATTCTTTTCATCCCCCGATGTTCTACTGAGCATAAAATATGAAAACAAAGGATTAGGAGCACCTATTTTCATAATTAGAGGGATAAATCATCCAAAAGTATGCTAAATGTGGGATTAAAATATTTGTATATTATGGTTTATCAAATACCTCCACACTTAAGCTTTTGCTTGTCCTCAAGCAAAAATCTCAACTCACAATTAAAACGAACTTCCTCAATTCATAATATTCATCGATAATGTTTCATCATAATTCATAGGCAATTTATACATGGATAATTTAACTAAAAGAGTCCTGATGATTCAAACAATCAAAGTCATAGTTTTAGCACGAAAACATAGGTGTTTCCTTTATCCAAAAAATTACCTTTGATTCAAAACCCATAAGGATTGACATCCTCACTAAAGATTCACTCAAATAATCAAGGTGTTTAAGGTTCAATATAAATCACTCAACAAATAAACATGAAAAGTTAATCCCATAGGCTTGCCTCGAAAATCAAATCTCCACCACTATAAAATGAGATGATACACAAATCAAAATGTCTTTAAAGGGTTGCAACGGGCTTAGGTTAAAGGTGTGAATAAGGGCTAATTTAGAAGGGTTAAAATCAAGATTGAATTGACAATTTACCTAACTAGAAAATGAACTAATCCTAAATAATCAATTTGAAAATTTGTTATACTAATAATACGAGCTTCTTTCTCAATATGTTTAGTTTAAACGTAAGCTCTCTTAATCACAAAACTAATAATGAATATACTTTGATTTTTTAAGAACAAATCAAGTAATAAGAAAGAACTTTAACAACCTGAAATATAGAACATAGTTAGGCAACGCGCCAAAATCAAATCTCGACAAAAGGGTAGTCAAGAGGAATGGTGATAACAAATACAAGATGGGTTTTGGGTTAATATTAGTGGGTGAATCAATAAAAGGTTTGTTAAGATCAAAGGGGTTCACTAGGGGTTAATTGTGAGGGTAGGCTTTTAGTGGAGTAAGTGGGTTAAATCCTAGGTGCCTTTATCATCTCAGTATATCAAACCAATAATATGGTCTTGACATGTATAATCAAAGCAAGTTCTAGAATAACAAATCAATGTTGACACACTCATAATCAATAAAGTGAGCACGAAAAGAATGTATGCTCTAAAAGGTTAAAAATCTCACAAAAATTATTGGTTTTTGATGACAACCTTATAAATTTCAAACTTCAAGGTAATAATTAGATTCGTAGACAACCTAACAAAATTTTAATTTTGAAAATAGACTCATCATACTTGATTCTCTAGTATCTTAAAGTTTAAATTATCAATGCACAATTAACTATGACTTAATCTAAAACATATCAATAAAATCATAAATCAATGTAAATTTCATTCTAATTAGTGATCCGAGAAAATTACTTAAGACAAGATATCATTCAGGATTTGAGAATAATGCAAAAGTTAGGAACTTTTAAAATAAATTTTCACCCCCACACTTAAGATGTACATTGCCTTCAATGTACAAAGATATATAATAAACATATAGTAAGAAAATCAAAAGAGAGGGAGAGAAGTGAAACTTCCTCAATATTTGGATGGATTCCTTGAGTTGGAAGTGTGGAAACTTGGTTCGGAGGTGAAAGATAAGTTGAGGGCGACTCTAATTCTCGCACTAAATGAAGAAATTGGGAATCTCATGAAGAGTTTACCAGAAATAATAAGAATAATTCTAAATATACTAATTATATATTTAAAAAAAAAAGAAAAATAGAAAGAGTGTAAAAAGTAAAATAAGACTAAAAGAACCTATTAATGGACAAAAAGGTCCTTATTGTTAGATGGTTCGCGAGGTGGGTGTGATTTCTAAGGCCGTGGTGTGTGATTCCCAAGTAGCCTTTAGAACATAAAACCATGAAACTAAAATAAAATAAACCAAATTTAGTAAAAGAGAAATAAATATAAGGAAAATAAAGGAGAAGGGAAAGGAAAAAGAAAAATTAAATGGACTCAAAGGTCCTTTTCCTGTCGAGTTAATGTAGCGGTCGGCATGAACTTATGTAGATCGGTCTCGCACAGGGAGACTGGGATAAGATCCTTCCGTTTCTTTGACATGGATATGGTGTAGTTCAAAAAGATTGGGGAATGAAGAAGAAGAAAAATGAAAAGGGAGGGGAGTGTAGAGGTTATGGAAGAAGAGAATGGAGAGTAGGTGAGAAGGGGAGAGAGGTGTTTTAAATAAAAAAATTTAGCTCTGGTACATCCCTACGCCCGTGTTCCATGGGCGTGTTGAGTCACACGGTCGTATCGCATGGCCGTGCGGTGGTTAGTTCGCTTCTCCGACGCCTATGTGTAGGTCACCACACCTGTGTTGATAAAATAGTGTCGGCGACGACTGTGTTGTACAGCTGTGGTGCTTAGTCGGAGCCCGTGGCTTGAAGATATTTCTCGTCCTATTTCGTACTATCTCTACCATACCAGTATGAAAATTTGTAGTGTCCACACGGCCATAGCCATGACCGTGTGCAAGGCCTTGTGGTGCGGAAATCTGTGCTTCGTTAACTTGGTTAGTTTGTAGTTAGGTGCTAAAAGAAGGATAATAAAAATAAATGGGGTTAGTGCTCGGGTTACCTCCCGAGAAGTGCTTGTTTAAAGTCTTAAGCTAGACTTACCTCTCATTCACACATTCATGGTGGTTTGAGGAGTGAAAAATCCTTTTTCATGCTACTAGTTTTATTATCAGTATATAAGTCGAGTCGAGTAGCGTTTACTTTAAAAATACCGAATTTAGGATTGCTTACCTTGACTGTCCTGTATGGGAAGACATTAAGTACCTTAAAAAGGATCTCTTCATTTGTACTCAGGTCTGATATGGTGATTCGAGGGTCTATTTTATCTAACAGTACCTGATCTCCTATTTTAAAGTGATTTGACGTTCCTATAAGCTCGTCTGAAGGTTCCTTCGCTTTCACTTCGTGGTTTTGATTCCTCCTTGAAATGTGCCTTCCACTGCCTAGTTCATCAATCAAGCCTTCGCTCCCATAAATTTCTTCTTTATCGACACGAGGTCTAAGATCCGCTCGCTTATGTGATTTCGTGGTGCTTCCTCGTAAATAAAGTTGAACCAAATGATTATCAATAGAATTTACGTTCTCACCTTTATCACTCGATGTCCTAGCTGAGTCGAGAGCTTGAAAACTGATTGATTCGTCACCTACACGAAGTGTGAGTTCACCTGTACTAACATCAATTTTAGATCTAGCTGTTGCTAAAAAAAGGCCTTCCTAAAATTAAAGGAACTGTATTATCCTCATCCATATCTAAAACAACAAAGTCTACGGAGAATATGAATTCGTCAATTTTAACGAGTACATCTTTAATTACACCCCTAGGAATTCGAATAGTCTTATCAGCTAATTGAATACTCATCCTAGTTTGTTTAGGTTTCCCTACCTAGTTGTTTAAACATTTTATAAGGCATAACATTTATGCTTCCCCCTAAATCAGCTAACGCGTTATTAATAGTTAAACGACCAATTAAACATGAAATTGTAAAACTCCCTGGATCTTTTAATTTTTGTGGTAGTTTGTTTTGCAACATTGCTGAGCACACTGCCTTTAATTCTACATGCGACTCCTCGTCTAACTTTCGCTTATTTGTCAAAAGCTCTGTTAAAAATTTCCTTGAATCTGCAATCTGCGAAAGATCTTCAAGAAACGGTAAGTTAATATGTAATTTCTTTAAAATTTTAAGAAACTTACCGAACTGTTCATCTAAATTGTCTTTCTTCATCGTATCGGGATATGGTATACAAGGTTGGTATTCTTTAATTACCGATTTTGGCTTTCCTTGGCTTATCTCAACCTTACCTTCACTTACCACAAGTTCTTGCCTTGGCTCAGGTTCAGAATCTACTAACCCTTCACTATTCTGAGCGGTTATGGCTTGAAGTTGCTCTTTTGGGTTAGTCTTAGTGTTACTTGGCAAGCTACCTTGTGGTCGTTCGGAGATCAGCTTAGCGAGTTGCCCTAACTGGTTCTTGATTCCTTTAATCGATGCTTGTTGATTTTTAAGTGTTGTTTCGGTGTTTTGGAAGCGAGTTTCTGACACCGTTATGAATTTTGTCAAAATCTCCTCAAGATTCGGCTTCTTTTCCTGTGGGTGGGGCTGTTGTTGGAAGTTTGGAGGAAGTTTTTGTCTCTGATTTCCTTGACCACCCCATGAGAAATTGGAGTGGTTCCTCCAACCTGGATTATAAGTATTACTATAAGGGTTATTTTGAGATCTGAAATTGCTACCCCTATAGTTTATCTGTTCACTTTCCATGCCAAGATTGTAGGGTAGGTACTCAGGATTCACCACACCTCCTAGATTTGAATCACATTGCATTACTGGGTGTACCTGCAAGGAACCACACAAGCCATCAATCTTTTTATTTAACATCTCTACCTGATTTGATAGCATGGTAACTGCGTCGAGGTTGAAAACTCCAGCTATTTTTGTTGGCCTTGTCCTTGTAACTTGCCACTGATAGTTTTTTAGTGACATCTCCTCTATAAACTCATAAGTCGCCTCAAGAGTTTTGTTATTCGGGGTTTCGTCGGCTGCTGAATCAATCAGTTGTCTCATTGAAGGGTTCACACCGTTGTAAAAGGTTTAGACCTGTAGCCACAAGGGTAATCCATGGTGTGGGCACCTTCTCAATAGATCTTTGTATCTCTCCCATGCATCGTATAGTGTTTCTAAATCCATCTGCACAAAAGAAGAGATATCATTCCTTAATTTGGCCGTTTGGGCCGGCGAAAAATATTTTAATAAAAATTTTTCAGTTATTTGTTCCCATATAGCGATTGATCCTCGTGGAAGAGAATTCAGCCACTGTTTAGCTTTATTCCTCAAAGAAAAGGGAAATAACCGAAGACGAATGGCATCATCAGAAACGCCATTAGTTTTGAAAGTATCGTAAAATTCTATGAAATTTGCCAATTGATTGTTTGGGTCTTCATCCTACAAACCATCAAACTGAACAAATTGCTGTATCATTTGTATAGTGTTAGGTTTTAGTTCAAATTTATTAGCAACTATAGTAAATCTAACAATACTTGACTCAGTTCCTGTCAAATTAGGTTTAGCATAGTCATACATAATTCGAGGAGCATGATTTTTGGCCACCTCTGAGGGTAGCAAATTATTCTCAGCCTTCTCTTCGGTAGTATTAATTTCGCTCTCTTTCTCTTCTTGTATGTAGTTTAAGCTTACCTTATTTCTCTACGATTTCTACTAATCGTACCTTCGATATCACTGTCGTAAACTAAGGGTCCTATCGGGTTCCTTCTAGTCATAAACTAGAGGTACCTGCCAAGAAAAGATAAAAGAAAATAAAATTAGAAAAGTAAAAATAAAATTTAATTTCAAAAATAAAAATAAAATATGGCTAAAGTAATAAAAAATGAGTTTTCTTAATGTTTCAGTTCCCCGGCAACGACGCCAAAAACTTGATCGTGTGTCAGAGTCTTAAAAATTTATAATATGAATGATCTAGCCTAAAAACTAACTATGACAACGACTTGAGGCAAGCGCACCTATCGAACAGTAGTATAGTTTAGTGGCAAGATCGGATTGTCAACCCAAAGAAACCAAAAGTACTAATACTAACTTTCTTTTTATTATTTAACCTAAGAATTAAAGGAATTGTTGTTTAACCTAAAATTAAATAACTACTAAGCTAAAGATGCTAAGACAAAGAGAATGAATTGGGAAATACTTGTGGAAAAACCAATTGATTGAGACAATACAGGAAGAATCCACCTAGACTTCACTTGTTATCTAACTCTGAACCAGACGATTTATTCACTTGACTTGATCCGTAGGATTCCCTAATTTATACTAATACCTCTCTCAAGGCTACTAACGTCTAATCTTAGGTTGATTAATTGAAATCTCTTTCTAATTAAAACCCCTAAAATTGCATTAACTCGATTTATGGACTCTCATATTAGGTTTGACCCTAATCTGGCAGATTTTCGTCATCCTATCTCTAAGGTTGCGATCAACTCCGCTTAACTATGCTAGATCTACTCTTAGACAGGGTCTATTCCTCTTCTTCTAAAGAGCATAATTGCTTGAATCAATATCCTGAAATATCAAAACAAGAATTAAGAACACATAGTTAAGAACAAATCAAGTATTTATTATACAACTCAGAAAAAAAATAACAAGATCTGTTTTAGGTTTCATCCCCCTCAGGTATTTGAGGGGTTTAGTTCATAATCATAAAAGAAAACATCTTAGAAGAAAATATAAAACAAAACATAAGAAAAACCCTAAAACCCCCTGAAGGAAATTGAAGGAAAGATCCTCCGTCTTGAGTATGATTCTGGCTTCTTGAGATGAATCAACTGTCTTTCTTCGAGTGAATCCCACAATTCGGCCCCTCTGGCTTGGCTCCTCGGCCTAGCTGAACGCCCCCTGGAAAATTGTCCTCTAGAGTGTTTATATAGGCTTTTGGAATGGCTTTCTTTGCCTCTAAGTACCCTATTCCGAATAGAATTCAAACAGGTCAAGTCAGGGACACGCCCATGGCACACGCCCGTGTAAATTGAAGCCAGGTCGTGGTCGGGTCTGTTAATGAGGCACGCCCGTGTGGTCTTGGGCCCAGGCCGTGCTGATTTTGTAATTCGTCCCATTTACTTTGTTTTTGGCTCGTTTCTCATTCTTTTCATCCTCCGATGTTCTCTTGAGCATAAAACATGAAAACAAAGGATTAGGAGCACCTATTTCCATAATTAAATGGATAAATCATCCAAAAGTATGCTAAATGTGGGATTAAAATATGTGGATATTATGGTTTATCAACAACCTAGTTTAAGATAGGAGATTAGTTATTGTTGGATAAGAAAGACCCTTGAATCGCCATTTCAGACCTTAATACAAACGAAGAGATCCCTTTCACGGTACTGAATGTCTTCCCATATGGAACATTCGAGGTAACTGATAAACCGTAATATGTTCATATTTTAATCCCACATTTAGCATACTTTTGGATTATTTATTCCCTGAATTGTGGAATTTGGTGCTCCTAATCCTTTAATTTTATGTTCTATACTTAGAAAAGCACCGGAGGATGAAAAGAACAAGAAACGGGCCAAAAATAGAGAAAATGGGCCAAAGTACTAATTACACACGGCCTAGGCCCGAAACACACTGTTGTGCCTCTTTCGCAGATTCGACTACGGCTTGGCCCTGAATCACAAGAGCGTGTCTCTGTTGCAGCAAAGAAGAATTCCATTCGGATTAGCGTACTTAGAAGCAAAGAAAGACATTCCAAAAGCCTATATAAACACCCTAGAGGCCAACCTTAAAGGGGGCGTTCAGCTAGGCCAAGGAGCCAAGCTAGAGAGGCTAAATTGTGGGATTCACTCGAAGAAAGCCAGTTGATCTATCCCAGAAGCCGGGTTCATACTCAAGACTGATGTAACACCCCAAACCTGGCCCAAACGTTACGACTAGAACTGGCATGCTACGGGTTGTTTGTTTAAGATCAAATCCTTTGATCGCTTTGAAGAAAACATAGTTTTGAAAAACTTTCAAGTAGCACGTTGTGTTGAAACCTTTGCTTGTTGATTTTGGAAATCTCAGTTTGTTTAATCGGTTAATCATTAAATGTGAAATTTTTGAAATAAACCTTAGCTTTTGTGTTGACCGTGTTTGAAAAGCCTATTTTTAATTCGCTTTATAATTAAATCTTTGAAAACATAAGTCTATAATCCTTGAACATAGATAATAGTAAACCGAAAATTTTAAGCAAAGAGGCCTTATTATATGCTAACAAAAATAACCCAAAATTTAAAACTAAAGGGAAACCCAAAAATCGGTTCACATAATTAAAGTCTTTATGGCCCCTCGAGTCCGCCTTGGCTCCCGTGTCCACGATCTACTGCTCATCTGAAAAGTTGGGAAAAATAAAAGGGTGAGTCACCAAGACTCAGTGTGTAATTCCCAGATTCACATAAACGGCTAAGGCCCAAAACACATTCTGGCCTTGGCCCATACAAAACAGCAACATAACAGATACATGCTAAATGTCCCAACCCAACCTAAAGTTCCATCCTCTACACGCCAACCCTTACTAGCCATCACACCGTGGGGATTTCTACAATCAACCCTCCATCCGCTACACGCCTTTTCGACAACTGTGCTGCCTGTCATATAGATCGATCACTATGTGACCTTATAATTAGATGTGGCAGAGCCACCGATCGCTATGCGACTTTAATAATATATTATGGTTTAACCACCGATCATTATGTGACCTATTAATCAAATGTGGCAGAGCCACCGATCGCCATGCGACCTTAATAATATATTGTGGTTTAACCACCGATCACCAAGTGACCTATTAACATGCTCTTCCCCTTCATCATATCAATCCCATCCCATGCATATGCACATGCAAAAGCAAAAACAACATGCCATCTACAGGTTAACAGGTTATCACATATATCGATACACATAGAGAATTTACTATGTTCACGCACTGCATCCTTAGCCTAACCCCTACGGGTTAATCGATCGTCCATACAACCTTTTCGGCTTTTCACCCATGATGTATAATACTGAAAAACTTATGTGATAAAGATCTACACACCTAATTACAGACAAGACGATACTTTCTATGTCAACACTGTCAATAGCCAATACGACTGCTATCTGCCTATAGTTTTGTTCCGAAGCTGGTCCACAACCTGGTGGCCAATCTCTGACGACAGACACTGCACGCTTTATAAACTTAGGGGTTGGTTTTACGGATCCAATTCCCTCCTTCGCCTGATCGACATTTGATTCCATCAAAAGACCTTATCAGTTGCTACCACCACAACATATGGTTGTCAATCCTTAACATAGGATTTAGATCACAAATACACTAAACAAAACCCGATAAAAATCTAAAGAAACCCTTACCTCAAAATCCCAAAAAAAATCTAGTTCAGAGACTAGCGATTTTCGGCTTTTAGAATCTAGATGATCCGATCTATTTCGATTCCCGAGAGATGTCGTCCCCAAAAGAAAACACAAGAAGAAAGAAGTGTTAGACTAATCGACAACCTCAACAACCCAAGTAGCCATTCGGCTTAGCCCCCAAAATCGAAAGAGCAAAAATCAAAAGAAATCAGCTCTTACCAACAGATTCGGCTTCTCCTAACAAATTTTGGCTTCTGAAAAGATCAAAAGAAAGACAGTACAACAGGATCTATGAAGATTCGACAATGAAGAAATCGGCAAAGAGAGAATAAAGGAAAGAACAATGATCATTTGGTTATAGGAAAAGAATGGAGAAGAGATGAGTTATGAGTTTCAGCTTTTGAAAAAAATGATTGAGAGAAGAGAAGTAGGATGAAAGGAAAAGTAGCAAAAAAGACGGTAAAGAAAAGAGAATTTCGGCAGACTAGAGGTAGGTTCGGCTTTAGCAGAATTTTGAGAAAAGTGAGTGGGAGAATGAAGACTCAAATGCCGAAAATGAAGAGATATTCCCCTTACTTAATGCAAAATTTCGGCACCCCTTAAACGAATGCCGGAAATGCCCATTCCAAATCTCAAAAACTCATCCTAGTAACAGGGAAATTTTGGCACCCCTAAAGCCCACTCTAAACCGATCCCTCCTCCCTCTTAGAGTCAGAATTTCGGCCACCACCTAGCCTTCTAGATAATTCCTAAATTTTCTCCTTATCCTCATCTGATCACCCATCCACAGTGTCATTGATAACACCACATCTTCCTCCCATTATCAGCACATTATCAACCTTATTATCCACATTAAATAATTCCTAATTTCAAGCATCCAAGCTGAACTCCACTACTGCTCTTTGCTATTGCCGAAATTAATTAAAATAAAAAGGTATCATGCGACTCGAACCTTGGACCTCCTTAACTGCTTGACACGCCAATCCTAGTCCCTGCATATCTCCACTGACCACTGGGCCACAAGCCTATTTTTGCGTCTTAATTCACAGATAATATCTTTTAAGCCCTATCCTACCTGACTCTCCACTAGAGTGCCCAAACAGAAAATTTTTGCTAAGGCCTCGGCCCAACTTCGAGCCCATTCTGGACCCCTAAAACATTCTAACAAGCATAATAAGTACAACAACACATCACAGCACGTCAAATGCAAAGCCCCATAAATTCAGGATGTGACAGTTCTACCCCCTTAAAGAAATTTCAGCCTTGAAATTACCTGGTCAAAAATAGATGCGGGTATTGCTACCGCATTGCTTCCTCTGGTTCCTAAGTAACCTCCTCAGAGTCGTGATTCTGCCACAGAACCTTAACTAACGGAACCGTTTTCTTTCGCAATACCTTGACATCATGATCCAGGATTTCTACTGGTTCCTCTTCAAAGTATAGGTCAGGTCTCACTTCGATTTCTCCCAAAGGCACCACATTAGATGGATTTGAACGATAGCGTCTTAACATAGAGACATGAAACACATTGTGAATCTGGCTTAACTCTGAAGGTAGCTCAAGCTGATAGGCTACCGGCCTCACTCATTTCAACACCCGATAAGGTCCAATGAATCTGGGACTTAATTTACCTTTCCGTCCAAACCTTAGCACTTTCTTCCACGGCGAAACCTTCAAGAACACATTGTCACCCACTGCAAACTATATGTCTTTACGCTTCAAATCAGCATAGGACTTCTGTCTATCCGAAGCTTCCTTTAGTCGAGCTTGAATTAACTCAACCTTCTTTTCCATCTCGATAACCAATTCTGGCCCCAAAATCTGACGTTTCCCTAACCCCGTCCAACAAGTAGGAGTACGACACTTCTGCCCGTATAATGCTTCATTGGGCGCCATTTGAATACTGGACTGGTAGATGTTGTTGTAAGCAAACTCCGCCAAAGGTAAAAACTCCTCCCAACTACCCCTAAAATTAATGACACAACCTCTCAACATATCTTCTAAGATCTGAATTACCCACTTAGACCGTTTATCTGTCTCGAGGATGAAACGTCAGACTAAAATCCAAATTGCACTCAACGCTGATGCAATGCCTTCCAAAATTGTGGCGTGAACCTAGGGTCCTCGTCCCCAGATGATTGATACGGTACTCCATGCAACCTCACTACCTCCGCTATGTATAGCTTTGCCAATTCTGCAGAGTAATCGACCCGCATCGGTATGAAATGAGCAGACTTCGTCAAGCGATCAACAATCACCTGCATCAATCTTTCTTAGTAGGCATGAGAGGTAGCCTCTAACAAAGTCCATTGTGATCCTTTCCCACTTTGTGGAATCTTCATTTGGCCGCAATAACCTCGATGGTAATCGATGTCTCGCTTTACTCGCCGACAGTCAAACACTTACTCACCAATTCGCCACCTCTCGCTTCAAGCCCGGCCACAATCGATCTCGCAAATCTCGATGCATCTTACTCCTCCAAAGTGCATAGCATATGGACTATCATGCACTTCTAACAAAATCTTATGCCTCAACTCGTGATCTTTCTAAGATATAAATTTTCCTTGAAAACATAATGCCCTCCTCATTCATATTGAATTTTGTTGATCCATCACTGGATCCTACCTGAAACTTCTCCTTTAGCAACTCATCGGTCTGTTGCTTCTCCTTAACCTGACTGACCCAAGAGGGTTTCACTTGAAGTTCAGCTAATAAACTCCCATCATCATACAGACTAAGGTGAGCAAATATTGCTCTCAAGTCAGAAATTACTTTACGACTCAAAGCATCCGCCACCACGTTAGCTTTACTCGGATGATACTCGATCGAGCAGTGATAATCCTTTAACAACTCGATCCACCTCCTTTGCCTTAGGTTCAACTCCTTCTAGGTCAAAAGGTATTTTAAGCTCTTATGATCGGTATAAATGACGGACTTTTCCCCGTATAGATAATGCCTCCAGATCTTCAAGGCAAAAACCACTGCCGCCAATTCTAAATCATGGGTGGGATAATTTGATTCGTGTGGTCTTAACTACTGAGATACATACGCAACAACCTTTCCATCTTGCATTAATACGCCTCCTAGCCCCGTGTGTGAAGCATCACAGTAAATCACGAATTCCTTTCCGGCCTCCGGCTGAATCAACACCAGAGCCTCCGTCAATATCCTTTTCAACCTTTCGAAACTTTCTTGCTACTTATCAGACCAAACAAACGGAACTCCTTTCTGCAGCAACTTAGTCAACGGTGCCGCAATCAATAAAAATCCTTCAACAAACCTTCTATATTACCAGGCCAGACCAAGAAAACTCCAGATTTCTACTACGGATTTAGGCGGCTTCTAATCCAAGACCGCCTCAATTTTCTGAGGGTCAACCCTAATCCCCTCTATCGACACAACATGGCCTAGAAAAGTAACTTCCCTTAGCCAAAATTCACACTTACTGAATTTGGCACACAACTGCTTCTCCCTCAGAATCTGCAAAACCACTCGAAGGTGTGAATCATGCTCCTCTTTCGATCTTGAATAAACCAGGATGTCATCTATAAATACCACAACAAACCTATCCAAGTAGGGTTGGAATACTCGGTTCATCATGTCCATAAATGCTGCTGGCGCATTGGTCAATCCAAATGGCATTACCATGAACTCGTAATGACCATAGCGAGTCCTAAAAGCCGTCTTATGAATATCCGCCTCCTTGACCTTAAGCTGATGGTACCCTAACCTCAGATCTATCTTTGAAAAGACTGAAGCCCCCTTCAACTGATCGAACAAGTCGTCTATCCTCGGTAGCGGGTATTTGTTCTTGATGGTCAACTTATTTAACTGGCGATAGTCAATGCACATACGCATTGAGCCATCCTTCTTCTTAACGAATAATACCAACGCTCCCCAAGGCGACACACTTGGTCGAATAAACCCTCTATCCAGCAACTCTTGTATCTACACCTTTAACTTCACCAACTCCTTCGGCGCCATCCTATATGGGGCGATAAATACCAGTGCTGTTCCCGAAAAAATGTCAATACCAAACTCCACTTCACGATCCGGAGGTAATCCCAGAAGCTCTTCTGGGAAAACATCAAGAAATTCTTTCACCGTCCTAACATCCCTGACAAATAGTTCCTTGGTTTCCAGAGCCCGAACAAACATTAGAATTGCCTCGCATCCTTTCCTCACCATCCTTTCTGCTCTTAGAGCAGTCACCACATTCGACAAACAGTTCCCCCTTTCACCCATTACCAACACTTCGCCACCCTCGGGGGTTTTTAGCACCATGTGCTTGGCTACACAATAGCTTGATACCTCACCAGCCAGTCCATGCCTAAAATTAAATCAAACTCCCCGAATGGTAATTCCATCAGATTAGCCAGGAAAATTATTCCTTGAACTTCTAAAGGTACCTCCCGATAAAGCTTATTTACCACCACAGAGTGTCCTAACGGGCTAATTACAGTCATCTCCTTAGAGGAAATCTCAGAATATATGCCTAAGGTTTCAGACACCCTACTAGTAATATATGAATGCGTCGACCCAATATCAACCAATGCAGTGTAAGGCAATCTAAGAATTAAAAACATACCGGTTATGACATCCGGTGCGTCAACCTCCTCTCGATGTCTGGTAGTATAGACTAGCCCCAGCTGTCTCGTCTCAGTGTTTTTTGCCCCTCGACCTGGTGCTCCACGGCCCCGATTGAAACCGTTACCACCTCTGGCTAGACCACGACCTCTCTGCATCACGACCTCCTACTCTACCGAGCATTTCCACCTGCGAGCTCTACATCGCCAGTGGTCGTGGGCGATCTCTAACTGATGATCCGTAGATCCACACCAAACACTTCCCATTATTTGACCAACACTCACCGAATGGAATTTACCACAATAACACACCTCGTATGCGGCTAGCAAAGGGTCTCTCAACCCTGTTCAAATTTCCGACCTCGATCTTTTCGAAATACGCCTGATTGCCTCGACAATCCAAAATTTCTCTTACTTCTACCCCTATCTCTATCCCGATTCAGTTTTTCTATCCGCTTTACCTCTTCAGCTATCTTAGCTTTTTCTATAAGCACAAGAAATTCCCTCTCCCATTGTGGAGCTATCAATACACGCAGATCATCCTCGAGCCATCCTCAAATCGAACACAACGCCATGTTCACGTAGCCACTATCCTTCGAGAGTAACTTGCTAAAGGCGTAGAATTTCGCTTCATATGCACCATCGACCTACTTCCGAACCAAATTCAGAATGCCCTACATCAAGATCCACATAACTTGATTCGATGTACTTACTCGAATACCGACTTGAAGAAATCCCAAGTAATGCGGTCAGCCACCGCACCATCCCTGACCATAAGCCATCATTGGTACGCTTCATCCCGGAGAAGAGACACCACTCTCTTCAGCTTTTCTTCTTCCGTGAAGTCAAGATTATCCATTATACGTTCCACTGCTTCCAACCAATACTTAGCTGTACTCGGAGCTACACCGAAAATTCCCTTAAACACTTCTGCCCCATTGGCTCTAAGTCGCTCCGGCACAGATTTTCGAGCTCCTGTCCCCATGCTTGCTCCCGCAACTCTCTCCAACACTCGGAGCATTGCCTGAGACACCGCATCATCTCCTCCCGTTTGGTCCTGATATTCTACCTCCACAGCTGGTGGCGCTGGTATCTCATTCCCTGACTCGTGACTGACACTCACCGATTCGACACAAGTAATCCCGCCTACCTCTACCACACACACCACGCCTCTAGTGGTCATATCTAACGCTTCGATTTATCCGATTAGAAGTTTTATGGATTAATAATTTCTTCCATTGATTAATAACGAACAATCTTATGGAAAGTAGTTTTAATAATAGTTCTTTCGAATTCGAAACTATATCTACAAGGTTCAGTTCTCAAGTCTGTATTTCCTAGCTCTATAAACCACATTCAATCAACATCCATTTGCATTCCAAGCAAAGCATCACATACATGCATCAAACACACAAGTAACATCCATGAACTCACCTTCGTCACACAAGGGTGTTTTCGTCATTTCACTACCCAGGGGTGTTTTCGTAATTCTACCCTACAGGGGTATTTTTGTAATTTTGTAAAATAGGGCATCTTGGTAATTTTACAAAATAGGGGTATTTTGGTATTTTTGCAAACTAGGGGTATTTCGGTAATTTTACAAACTAAGGGTATTCCAGTAATTTTCACAACCTAGGGTATTTTAGTAATTTTCACAAATCGAGGGTATTTTAGTAACTCTGCAAAGATAGGGTATTGGTCCCTTTCGGGTTTTAGTTATGATTATTGGCCCATTAACAAGCCCTCGCAGCTAAGTGAACAGACAATGCGCACCAGGTAGGATTCTAGCGAAGGGGAGGTGGACCACTAGGGCCGTTTAAATACCAAGCTCTCCCTAGATCCAATCCTAGACATGCGTAAACTCATGCCACACTCCAAATTTTGACTTGTTCATGGACATGTTTAACTAGAGAAATTAAGTCTTATGGATTTTAAGAGTTGTTTGACTAGGCCTAAGGTCCATAAACTCTAGCATACTTGCATACGTCCCCATAAAGCCCATCAAACCCAACATGCATATCTTATCAATGGTTAGAATACTTACCTGCGTGGATCCAGTGTGGGTAGACTCGAAGGCCCAAAGTATTTTTCCTACCCTTATATCAATCTATAAAACACTACTGGACCCATTTCACAGTCTGAGTTTTGAACTGGGCTCTAATACAAAAATGTAACACCCCAAACCTGGCCCAAATGTTACGACCAGATCTGGCATGCTACGGGTTGTTTATTTAAGATCAAATCCTTTGATCGCTTTGAAGAAAGCATAGTTTTGAAAAACTTTCAAGTAGCACGTTGTGTTGAAACCTTTGCTTGTTGATTTTGGAAATCTCAGTTTGTTTAACTGGTTAATCATTAAATGTGAAATTTTTGAAATAAACCTTAGCTTTTGTGTTGACCGTGTTTGAAAAGTCCATTTTTAATTCGCTTTATAATTAAATCTTTGAAAACATAAGTCTATAATCCTTGAACATAGATAACAGTAAACCAAAAATTTTAAGCAAATAGGCCTTATTACATGCTAACAAAAATAACCCAAAATTTAAAACTAAAGGGAAACCCAGAAATCGGTTCACATAATTAAAGTCTTTATGGCCCCTCGAGTCTGCCTCGGCTCTCGTGTCCATGATCTACTGCTCATCTGAAAAGTTGGGAAAAATAAAAGGGTGAGTCACCAAGACTCAGTGTGTAAATCTCAGAATCACATAAATGGCTAAGGCCCAAAACACATTCTGGCCTTGGCCCACACAAAACAAAGAATGTAATGCATGCATGCTGAATGTCCCAACCTAACCTAAAGTTCCATCCTCTACACGCCAACCCTTACCAGCCATCACACCGTGGGGATTTCTACAATCAACCCTCCATCTGCTACACGCCTTTTCGACAGCTGTGCTGCCTGTCATATAGACCGATCACTATGTGACCTTATAATCAGATGTGGCAGAGCCACCAATCGTCATGCGACCTTAATAATATATTGTGGTTTAACCACTGATCATTATGTGACCTATTAATCAAATGTGGCAGAGCCACCTATCGCCATGCGACCTTAATAATATATTATGGTTTAACCACCGATCACCAAGTGACCTATTAACATGCTCTTCCCCTTCATCATATCAATCCCATCCCATGCATATGCATATGCACATGCAAAAGCAAAAACAACATGCCATCTACAGGTTAACAGGTTATCACATATATCGATACACATAAATTTGTTATGTTCACATACCTGGCATCCTTAGCCTAACCCCTATGGGTTAATCGACTGTCCGCACAACCTTTTCTGGCTTTTCAGCCCATAACAAGTATAATACAGAAAACTTAAGTGATAAAGATCTACCCTGATTACAAACAAGACGATACTTTCTATGTCAACACTGTTAGTAGCCAATACGACTGCTATCTACCTATGGTTTTGTTCCGAAGCTGGTCCACAACTCGATGGCCAATCTCTGACGGCAGACACCGCACGCTTCTTAAACTTAGGGGTTGGTTTTATGGATCCAATTCCCTCCTTCGCCTGATCGATATTTGATTCCATCAAAAGACCTTATCAGTTGCTACCACCACAACATATGGTTGTCAATCCTTAACATAAGATTTAGATCACTAATACACTAAACAAAACCCAACGAAAATCTAAAGAAACCCTTACCTCGAAATCCCAAAAAAAGATCTAGTTCAGAGACTAGTGATTTTTGGCTTTTGAAATCTAGATGATCCGATCTATTTTGATTCCCGAGATGTCGTCCCCAAAAGAAAACGCAAGAAGAAAAGAAATATTAGACCAATCGACAACCTCAACAACCCAAGTATCCATTCGACTTTGGCCTCCAAAAATGAAAGAGAAAACATCAAAAGAAATCGGCACTTACCAACAGATTCGGCTTCTCCTAATAGATTTTGGCTTCTGAGAAGATCAAAAGAAAGACAGTGCAATAGGATCTATGAAGATTCAGCTATGAAGAAATCGGCAAAGAGAGAATAAAGGAAAGAACAATGATCATTCGATTATAGGAAAAGAATGGAGAAAAGATGAGTTATGAGTTTCGGCTTTTGAAAAAAATGATTGAGAGAAGAGAAGTAGGATGAAAGGAAAAGTAGTAATAGAGACGGTAAAGAAAAGAGAATTTCGGTAGACTAGAGGTAGGTTCGGCTTTAGCAAAATTTTGAGAAAAGTGAGTGGGAGAATGAAGACTCAAACGCCAAAAATGAAGAGATATTCCCCTTACTTATTCCAAAATTTCTGCACCCCTTAAATAAATGCCGGAAATGCCCATTCCGAATCTCAAAAAGTCATCCTATTAACAAGGAAATTTTGGAACCCTTAAAGTCCACTCTAAACCGATCCTCATCCCTCTTAGAGTCAGAATTTTAGCCACCACCTAGCCTTCTAGATAATTCCTAAATTTTCTCCTTATCCTCATCTGATCACCCATCCACAGTGTTTTTGATAACATCACCTCTTCCTCCCTTTATCAGCACATTATCAACCTTATTATCCACATTAAATAATTCCTAATTTCAAGCATCCAAGCCGAACTCCACTACTGCTCTTTGCTATTGCCGAAATTAATTAAAATACAAAGGTATCATGCGACTCGAACCATGGACTCATTAACTGCTTGACACGCCACTCTTAGTCCCTGCATATCGCCACTGACCACTAGGCCACAAGCCTATTTTTGTGTCTTAATTCATAGATAATATCTTTTAAGCCCTATCCTACCTGACTCTCCACTAGAGTGCCCAAATGAAAATTTTTGCTAAGGCCTCTACCAACTTGAGCCCATTCGGGACCCCTAAAACATTCTAACAAGCATAATAAGCACAACAACACATCACAGCACGTCAAATGCAAAGCCCCATAAATTCGGGATGTGACAACTGAGGATCTCTCCTTCAATTCCTTCAGGGGGTTTTAGGGTTTTCTTTATGTTTTTTTATTTTTCTTTCGAGATGTATTCTTTTATGATTATGAACTAAACCCCTCAAATACTTAAGGGGGATAAACCTAAGACGGATCTTGTTATTGGTTTCTGAACTATATGATAAATACTTAATTTTTTCTTAACTATGTGTTCTTAATTCTTGCTTTGATATTTTAGAGATGTGCTCAGGCAGAGGAGGAATATTCCCTTTTTAAGAGTAGATCTAGCATAGTTAAGTAGAGTTGATCGTAACCCTAGAGATAGGATGACAAAAATCTACCGGATTAGGATCAAACCTAATATGGGAGTCCATAGATCTAGTTAATGCAATTCTAGGGGTTTTAATTAGAAAGAGATTTCAATTAATCACCTAGAGTTAGACATTAGTAGCCTCGAGAGAGGTATTGTAACATCCTAAATTTATGAGCCTATGCATTTAGTGTGGGGATATGTTTAATTTGTTAATTTAAGTGATAGGGGTTCAAAATTGGGCTTAGGATTAGGAAAAGGCCTTGATTGAATTATTTTAAGGTGGCGTTATTAACAATAAAAGAGGCCCAAGTTTTGGTCGTAAGGAGCCCATGTTTTTTTTTTGGGGGCCATTTTCAGTACCTAAAATGAAGCAAGGAGTGACACCACACACAAGAAATTAGGGGCCCAAATATTAAGTTTAATGAGGCCCAAATCTTTTAATTTAAGTGAGTTAAATTTCGGCATTAGGGTTAGTAGAGGTGGACGGCTACAAGGCTCAAAAATAGGAGAAATTATGTGGATTTTATAAGTGATAATATCATAGATAAAAAGAAAAGTTAGGAGCTTATCTTCAAGGGAAGTGGTGGTAGAAAATCCACCACCTAGAGGAGTGTAAAATTGACTCTTGCATGGCAAAGGGGTGCCAAATTTCCCTCTCATTTAGCTTGAGTTTTAATTAATTAGGAAGAGGCGTTTTGGTTTTATACATGAGGTGTCAAATATCTATAAATAGAGGGATAGCTCCTTGATTCTGACATTGAAAACCCTAATTTCTTCTCCCATTGTGCCCAAATTCCTTAGCCTCTCCCTCTCCAATTTCTTTTCTCCAATTTCTTCAAAAGCCGAAACTCTTCTCCACTTTTTCCTCATTGTGCCGATTTCTCTAAAAAGCCGAAATATCTATAGTCTTTTCTTTTATTCATCCTATTTGAGAATTAGTTCTATTGTTTCTAAGATTTAAAACTTTCCTTTGGCATTGTCGAATCTCTTTTCCAAGTGTTAGCCAAATTCCTATACTAAGGTAAGTCTTGATTTACATTAGATCTCATATTCTATTTCGGTTCTTAAAAGGCAAAAGTCGAAAAATTAACGCTTTAATGATTCTATGTTGGGCGAATTCGGGATTTGAAGAAAGCTTGGTCAATTAGATCTAAAAGTCGAAAATAGCTAGTCTCCACTTTCGGATTTTTAAGGTAAGAAGATTTCCTAGATTTCTATTAGATTTGATCATTATATGCAAGATCTTAAGGTTATAATGAGAATTAACGATTAAATATTGTGATAGTAGTTCTAAGGACTTGTGATGGAATTAAATATGGATCGAGCAAAGGAGAAAATCCTAAGTTTAAGAAAAGAGCGAGATCGCCATTCGAGATTGGCCACTTGGTTGTGGACCCGCTTCGAACAAGATTTTAGGCAGACAGAGTAGTGTCGACTAAGGATAGCGTCGACGAGAAAGCATCATCTTATCGGTAATCGGTGTGTAGATCTCATCACACTAATAAACCTGTATGTATGACTATATATATGTTATGGGATTAAAAGCCGGAATGAAATTTGTTTAGACAATCGAATGGAACCTAAAAGGGTTAGGCAATGATGCGAGTGCGTAAACATAGAACTCCTATGTGTATCGAAAATATATATGACTACATGATGTTTTCTTTATGTGTATGCATGGGGTGGGAATATGATATTGAAGGGAAGTACATGATAGGTCACTTGGTGATCGGTGGTGGAAATCCACATATACAAATGTTAGGTCACATAGTGATCGGTGGCTATGCCACATTCAATGATTCATAATTAATAGGAATAGGTAGTGCGGCTGTCGTTTTGGTGTCTAACGGATTGAGGGTTGATTGTAGAATCCCCAAGGTGTGACGGTTGGTGCAGGTTGGTGTGTAGAGGATGGAAACCTAGGATGGGTTGGGTTATTCATTATTTAACATTTACCATGTGATTATGATTGTTACCTTCATGTATGGGCGGGGCCCATAATGTGTTGTGGGCTCGGTCGTTGTGTGTTTTGAGATTTATACATTGAGTCTTGGTGACTCACGCTTTCTTTTTTTCGCGCTTTTAGATGAGCGTTAGGCGTGGACATGGGGCCGAGAGCGGACTCGAGGGCCATCAAGTTTTATTTCTTCAAATTATTTTTTGAATTTCTTTAAATTTTATTTTATTTTATTTGGGAATATTTATGTAATAAGGCCCTAGTTTTATTCAACTAAGTAGTTTCAATGTTATGCAACTTATGAATTTATGACAAGGTTTATTTATACGTAATAATAATACAAAGAGGTTTATTTCCAAAAAGTCACTTCTTTATTCAAATTTTAAATAATTAACTTGTGTTTTCAAAATCCGATAAAGTGTTATGTGTCCCATAACACGCCAGATCTGGTCGAACGCATGGGTAGGGTTTGGGGTGTTACATTTGGTATCGAGCCCGTTCAAAACTCGAAACGTGAAATGGGCCTAGAGGTGTTTTGGAAAAAATTAGAAAAAAATCCGGTTTGAGGATATGGCTTTCAAGTCTCTAGGCACCTATCCATGCGGTAAGTATTCGAACTCTCTGTGTTATATATTTATGTAGGCTTGATGGGCTTTATGGGGCGTAGACTAATTAGATTTAGAACTTGATGGACTCAAGGCTTAAATGAAACAACTCCTTAAATTTCATAAGACTTAACCTCACTAAACAAAACCCATGAGCAGTCGCAAGACTAGGGTGTGGCAACAGCATACGCATGTCTAGGAACAGATCCTAAGAGCTTGGTATTTAAGCGATCCTAGTGACTCACCTCCTCTTATTTGGAATCTTACAGTGCGTAGTGGTATTCACTCTAATTATGAGGACTTGTTGATGGGCCAAACCTATAATTAAAACCCGAAAGGACCACCACCCTATTTTGCAAACAAAACCCTAAGTTTTGTAAATTTCAAAGAAATACACTTGATTTTTGAAAATTTCCAACCAACAGTAAATTTGTAAAATGCCTATATTTTGAAATTTACCCAAAAACCGTATGTTTACAAGAGTGACTAGATTCTTTTTTTCAAAATACCCCTTCGAAATAATAATAATAATAATAATAAAACGCAACGACAACAACATCAAAATATCCCTGATTTGAAAAAAAATTACCGAAATACCCTAATTTGTGAAATTACCAAAATACCCCTAGATTGTAAAATTACCAAAATACCCCAAATTTCAAAGTTACCGAAATACCCCTGGGTTTCAAAATTACCAAAATACCCCCAGATTGAAAAATTACCAAAATACCCTTATTTCACAAAATCACCAAGGAACCTTATTTTGGAAAATTATGAAAATACCCCTGTAGGATAAAATTACGAAAATACCCCTGGGTAGTGAAACAACGAAAACACTCTTAGGTGATGAATGTATGTGTTTCTTAGAGGATACGAACTTGAGACTGAATTGTGAATGCGAATTTGAAAGAACTACTCTTAAAACTATTATTCATAAGACTGTTTGTGGTTAATCAGTGGAAGAAAACTACTAATTCATAAAATTTCTAATCAGATAAACATGAAGTGGTACAATGAGTACAAGGGGACGAGGACGCTCTAGATGTGGATATCGGTGCGTACCCTACCATAGTATACTAAGTGTTATTTTGGCTTTAGAATAAGAGTGCACAAATAAAGCATAGTAGTGAGACTTAGGTAGTTTGATTACTAGTTAATTGGAAATTTCGAGGACTAAATTTCTTTAAGAGGTAGAAGCGTAACATCCTAAATTTATGGGCCTATGCATTTAGTGTGGGGATATGTTTAATTTTTAATTTAAGTGATAGGGTTCAAAATTTGGCTTAGGATTAGGCAAAGGCCTTGATTGAATTATTTTAAGGTGGCGTCATTAACAATAAAAGAGGCCCAAGTTTTGGCCGCAAGGAGCCCATGTTTTTTTTGGGCCATTTCTGGCACCTAAAATGAATCAAGAAGTGACACCACACACAAGGAATTAGGGGCCCAAATATTAAGTTTAATGAGGCCCAAATCTTTTAATTTAAGTGAGTTAAATTTCGGAATTAGGGTTAGTAGAGGTGGACGGCTACAAGGCTCAAAATAGGAGAAATTATGTAGATTTTATAAGTGATAATATCATAGATAAAAAGGAGAAAAGTTAGGAGCTTATCTTTAAGAGAAGTGTTGGCCAAAAATCAACCACCTAGAGGAGTGTAAAATTCGGCTACTGCATGGCAAAGGGGTGTCGAATATTCCCTCTCATTTAGCTTGAATTTTAATTAATTAGGAAGGGCGTTTTCGGTTTTATACATGAGGTGTCGAAATATCTAAAAATAGGGGGGATAGCCCCTTGATTCTGACATTAAAAACCCTAATTTCTTCTCCCATTGTGTCAAAAATTCCTTAGCCTCTCCCTCTCCAATTTCTTTTCTCCAATTTCTTCAAAAGCCGAAACTCTTCTCCACTTTTTCCTCCTTGTGCGATTTCTCTAAAAAGTCGAAGCATCTATAGTCTTTTCTTTTATTCATCCTAGTTGAGAATTAGTTCTATTCTTCCAAGATTTAAAGCTTTCCTTTGGCATTGTCGAATCTCCTTTCCAAGTGTTAGCCGAATTCCTATACTAAGGTAGCTACTTGATTTGTTAGATCTCATATTCTATTTCGGTTCTTAAAAGGAAAAAGCCGAAAAATTAACAGTTTAATGATTCTATGTTGGGCGACAATTCGAGATTTGAAGGAAGCTTGGTCAATTAGATCTAAAAGCCGAAAATAGCTAGTCTCCACTTTCGGGATTTTTAAGGTAAGAAGATTTCCCTAGATTTCTATTAGATTTGATCATTATATGCAAGATCTTAAGGTTATAATGAGAATTAACGATTAAATATTGTGATAGTAGTTTTAAGGACTTGTGGTGGAATTAAATATGGACCAGGCAAAGGAGAAAATCCCTAAGTTTAAGAAAAGAGTAGTATCTGCCATTCGAGATTGGCCACTTGGTTGTGGACCTGTTTACGAACAAGACCTTAGGCGAGATAGCGATGAGTGTCGACTAAGGATAGCGTCGACGGAGAAAGCATCGTCTTATCGGTGTCGGTGTATATATCTCTAACACACTAATAAACACAGTATGTATGACTATATATATGTTATGGGATTAAAAGTCGGAATGAGGCTATTTAGACAGTCGAATGGAACCCTAAAAGGGTTAGGCAATGATGCCAGGTACATAAACATAGAACTCCCTATGTGTATTGGAAAATATATATGACTACATGATGTTTTCTTTATGTGTATGCATGGGGTGGGAATATGATATTGAAGGGGAAGTGCATGATAGGTCACTTAGTGATCGGTGGTGGAAATCCCACATATACAAATGTTAGGTCACATAGTGATCAGTGGCTATGCCACATTCAATGATTCCTAATTAATAGGAATAGGTAGTGCGGCTGTCGTTTTGGTGTCTAGAAGATGGAGGGTTGATTGTAGAATCCCCAAGGTGTGATGGTTGGTACGGGTTGGTGTGTAAAGGATGGAAACCTAGGATGGGTTGGGTTATTCATTATTTCACGTTTACCAAGTGATTATGATTGTTACCTTCATGTATGGGCGGGGCCCATAATGTGTTTAATGGCTCAGTCGTTGTATGTTTTGAGATTTATACACTCGATCTTGGTGACTCACACTTTCTTTTTTTTTTACGCTTTCGGATGAGCGGTAGGCGTGGACATGGGAGCCAGAGCGGACTCGAGGGCCATCAAGTTTTATTTCTTCAAATTATTTTTGAATTTCTTTAATTTTTATTTTATTTTATTTGGGAATATTTATGTAATAAGGCCCTAGTTTTATTCAACTAAGTAGTTTCAATGTTATGCAACTTATGAATTTATGACAAGGTTTATTTATACGTAATAATAATACAAAGAGGTTTATTTCAAAAGTCACTTCTTTATTCAAATTTTAAATAATTAACTTATGTTTTCAAAATCCGATAAAGTGTTATGTGTTCCATAACACGCCAGATCTAGTCGAAACGCATGGGCCGGGTTTGGGATGTTACAGGTATTAATATAAATTAGGGAATCCTATGGATCAAGTCAAGTGAATAAATTGTCTGGTTCAGAGTTAGATAACAAGTGAAGTCTAGGTGGATTCTTCCTCGGGTATTGTCTTAATCAATTGGTTTTTCCTACAAGTATTTCCCCAATTCATTCTCTGTGTCTTATCATCTTTAGCTTAGTAGTTAGTTAAATTTAGATTAAACGACAATTCTCTTGATTCTTAGGCTAAATAATAAAAAGAAAGTTAGTATTAGTACTTTTGGTTCCTTTGGGTTCGACAATCCGGTCTTGCCACTAAACTATACTACTGTTCGATAGGTACACTTGCCTCAATCGTGGTGATAGTTATTTTCTAGGCTCGATGATTCATTATATAAATTTTTAAGACTTTTTCCACCACCATCAAGTTTTTGGTGTCGTTGTCGAGGCCTAAATATTAAGAATGGTCAATTTTATTACTTTAGCCATATTTTACTTTTGCAATTAAATTTTATTTTACTTTTCTAATTTTCTTTTCTTTTATTCTTTCCTAGCAGTTACCTCTAGTTTATGACTAGAAGGAACCCGACAGACCCTTAGTTCTGACGGTGATATTGAAGGTACTTGTTCGCAAAATTGGTAGAAAAATAAGGCGAAGCTTAAACTATATACAAGAAGAGCAAGAAGACGAAATTAATACTACCGAAGAGGTGGTCAAGAATAATCCGCTACCTCAAAAGGTGGCCAAAAATCATGTTCCTCGAACTATGTATGATTATGCTAAACCTAATTTAACAGGGATTGAATCGAGTATTATTAGGCCTGCTATAGCTGTTAATAATTTTGAACTGAAACCTAACACTATACAAATGATTCAACAGTTTGTTCAATTTGATGGTTTGCAGGACGAAGACGTAAATACTCATTTAGAAAATTTTCTAGAATTTTGTGATACCTTCAAAATAAATGGTGTTTCTGATAATGCCATTCGTCTTTGATTATTTCTCTTTCCATTAAGTAATAAAGCCAAACAATGGTTGAATTCTCTTCCACGAGGATCAATCACTACATGGGATCAAATGACCGAAAATTTTTATTAAAATATTTTTTGCTGGCCAAAACGGCCAAGTTGAGGAATGATATCTCTTCTTTTGTGCAGATGGATCTAGAAACACTATACGATGCATGGGAGAGATACAAGGACTTACTAAGAAGGTGCTCATACCTTGGATTACCCTTGTGACTACAGGTCCAAACCTTTTACAGTGGTGTGAACCCCTCAACCAGGTAGCTAATTGATTTAGCCACCGGCGGAACCCTGAATAACAAAACACCTGAAGCGGCCTACGAATTCATTGAAGAGATGTCACTGAACAACTATCAGTGGCAAGTCACAAGGACAAGGCCAACAAAAGTAGCCGGAGTTTTCAACCTCGACGTAGTCACCATGCTATCAAATCAGGTAGAGATGTTACATAAAAAGATTGATGGCTTATGTGGTTCTTCGCAGGTACATCCATCTATATAGTACGATATGAATTGAGGGGGATGAGCAATACAGAATATCCACCTTACAACCTGAGCGCTGAAAACGAGCAAGTTCACTATATAGGTAACAATTTTAAACCTCAAAATAACCCTTATAGTAATACTTATAAATCCAATTTGGAGGAACCATCCCAATTTCTCATGGGGTGGTCAACAATCCCTTCCAAACTTCCAACAATAGCCCTTCCCACAGGAAAAGAAGCCGAACCTTGAGGCACTACACCAAAACAGACTTTTAGTGACATTTTTAGTGGCGTTTTAGTAAAAAATGTCGAAAATATTATACAGTAGCGGTGTTTGAAAGAAAACACTGCAACAAGTTGAGCAATAGCGGCGTTTTTGGCCCAAACGTCGTTAAAGATTTGAGCATTAGCGGGGCTTCCATAAAAACGCCGCT
The DNA here is from genome assembly GCA_025506655.1 of Gossypium rotundifolium. Lineage (NCBI taxonomy): Eukaryota > Viridiplantae > Streptophyta > Magnoliopsida > Malvales > Malvaceae > Gossypium > Gossypium rotundifolium. Next base: position 112,493,029 of record CP106730.1, read on the forward strand.
AAAGATCTGAGCATTAGCGGCGTTTACGTAAAAAAGCCACTAAAATCTGAGCAGTAGTGGTGGTTTCGTAAAAACGCCGCTAAAGATCCGAGCATTAGTGGCGCTTTAGTAAAAACGTCGCTAAAGATCTGAGCATTAGCGACGCTTTCGTAAAAACGCCGCTAAAGATCTGAGCATTAGCGGCACTTCCTTAAAAACACCACTAAAGATCTGAGCATTAGCGGCGCTTCCTTAAAAACGCCGCTATAGATCTGAGATTAGCGCTTTTAAAAATGCCACAAAGGTAAGCTTTAGTGGTGGTTTTTATAAAAAGCGCAAAGAAAAAATATTTTAATTTAGGGTTTAGGGTTTAAAATTTAAGGTTTAATATCTATAGTTTAGAATTTTTAGGGTTTATGATATAATGTTTATTATTTTGGTTTAAGGGTTTATGTTTTATAATTTAGGGTTTCATAGTTTGGATTTGAGGTTTAAGGTTTAAGGATACTATTTGAAAGCAGAAAAAAATTTGGAATTTATTGAGGTTCATGCTATTTTAACACCCATATTATTTAATATAAGAATATAAAATATATGTTTTGTACTACACTAACACTGGCCACATGAATTCCCAAAAATTTGGTCTCGGATTACGGTTTAAGGTTTGCAGTTTAGAGTTTAGGGTTTGAGTTTTATGGTCTATGTCACATCCCGAATTTATAGGGCTTTGCATTTAACGTGCTGTGATGTATTGTTGTGCTTATTATGCTTGTTAGAATGTTTTGGGGGTCCAGAATAGGCTCGAAGTTCGGCCGAGGCCTTAGTAAAAATTTTCTATTTAGGCACTCTAGTGGAGAGTCAGGTAGGATAGGGCTTAAAAGATATTATCTGTGAAGTAAGACACAAAAATAGGCTTGTGGCCTAGTGGTCAGTGGCGACATGCAGGGATTAGGAGGTGGCGTGTCAAGCAGTTAAGGAGGTCCAAGGTTCGAGTCGCATGATACCTTTTTATTTTAATTTAATTTCGGCAATAGCAAAGAGCAGTAGTGGAGTTTGGCTTGGATGCTTGAAATTAGGAATTATTTAATGTGGACAATAAGGTTGATAATGTGCTGACAAAGAAAGGAAGAAGTGGTGTTATCCATGACACTGTGGATGAGTAATCAGATAAAGATAAGGAGAAAATTTTGGATTTATCTCTGGTCACGAGGTGGCAAAATTCCAACATGAAGGGAGAGGTGAAATCGGCCCGATAGGTTCAAGGGTGCCAAAATTTCCTTGATTAAATAGCTTAGTTGTAATTTTAAAGAGGGCATTTTCGGTTTTTAGGCGAGGGTGCGAAATTTTGGTTTAAGTAAGGGATACCTCTTCAATTCGGCATTTGACCTATTCTCTTTTCTTTCCTCTCATCTCCACTTTTATGTAAAAGCCAAAATTTCCATTGTTCTCTTCTCTCAATCATCTTTTCTCAAAAGTCAAACTCATAACTCTTTCCTTCTCCATTCTTTTCTTATAACCGAATGATCATTGTTCTTTCCTTGATTCTCTCTTTACCGATTTCTTCATAGCGAATCTTCATAGATCCTGTTGCCTTTGTTTTCCTTTTGATCTTCTCAGAAGCGGAATCTCTAAGAGTTAGTCGAATCTGTCGGTTAAGGTAAGTGCTGAATTCTCTCTTCACTTCTTCTCTTCTGGTTTTTGGTGACCAAATCTGAAAGGCTAGATAAGATTATTTTTGGAGTAATGATTTGATTGTTCTCGTGTTCCTATTTTGGGGCGACACATCGAGAATCAAAGTAGATCGTCTAGATCCAAAAGCCAAAAACCGCTAGCCTCTAAACTCCATCTCTTTCGGGATTTCTAGGTAAGAGATCTTTGCCCTATGAATGTACATTCGTGTTTGTACTCGATTCAATGTTTTAATCTGATTTGTTGAATAAGATCTGTTCCAGGGATACAAATGCCAGTCAAACGAAAGAGGGAATTGAATCTGTAAATCCAACCCCTAGATTTAAGAAACGAGCTGTGTCAGCCGTACGGGATTGGCCACCGGGTTGTAGACCGACTTCAGAACAAAACCTTAGACAGTTAGCAGTCGTATCGGCTTTTAATAGTGTCGACATAGAAAGTCTCGTCTTGTTTGTAATCAGGTGTGTGGATCTCTATTACACTAGTTAATCTGTACTATATATATGTTATGGGCTAAAAGCCAGAAAGAGGCTGTATGAATAGTTGTGTTACCCAGAAAGGGTTGGCAAAGGATACCAGGTACGTAATCATAGAAACTTCTCTATGTGTATCGAAGGATGTGGTAGTCTATGATCTTTTTAGATAGTATATTATTTTGATTTTGCATGTATGTATGCATGGGATGGGATTGATATGACGAAGGGGAAGAGTATGCTAATAGGTCACTCAGTGATCGGTGGTTAATCTACAACATATTATTTAGGTCACATGGCGATCGGTGGCTCTGCCACATCTGATTAATAGGTCACATAGTGATCGGTGGTTAAACCATAATATATTATTAAGGTCGCATGGCGATCGGTGGCTCTGCCACATAGGTCACATAGTGATCGGTCTTTCTGACAGGCAGCACAGCTATCGAAATGGTGTGTAGCTGATGGAAGGTTGATTGTAGAAATCCCCAAGGTGTGATGGCTGGTACGGGCTGGTTTGTAGAGAATGGACTATAGGATTGGGATGGGTCATATTCAGTTGCCATTGTGTATGGGCCAAGGCCCATAATGTGTTTGTAGGCCTCACCTTTTTATGTGTTTTCGGGATTTGCACACTGAGTCTTGGTGACTCACCCTTTTATTTCCCTGACTTTTCAGATGAGTAATAGATCGTGGACATGGGAGCCGAGGCGAACTCGAGGGGCCATCAAGTTTTTATTTTCATAAACTATTTTCGGTTTTCCTTTAAGTTTTAAATTTTGGGATTATTTATGTAATAAGGCCTCCATAGCTTAGGTTATCACTTTATATTTGTTAATGTTTATATTCTATAAACTTATGTTCAAGGACTTGGTTATAAGAAGGAAAAAAAAAGAGATTTTCAAATAAGTTTTTTAAAAAAAACTACAAAGGCTTTCTACAAATATCACTTATTTAACAAATACCTGCATAAACGAACCGAGATTTTCAAAACCCTCCAAAGCAAAGTTTTCAACATTTAACCCGTAGCATACCAAGTCTGGTCGTGACGTTTGTTACATTTTGGTATCAGAGGCAGGTTCAAAACTTGGGCTGTGAAATGGGTCCAGTAGTGATTTGTAAAATTGATGTGAATTTGAGAAAACTTTCGGTTGAGATATGGTCTTCAACTCTACCGGTACCCGATCCACGTTGGTAAGTATTCTAAACTCATTATGTGGTATGCATGTTGGGCTAGATTGGCTCCATAGGGACGTAGGCTAGTATGATTAGAGTTTGATGGGCTTTAGGCTTAGTTTAAACAATTCCTCAAATCTTATAAGACTTTCTCTAATTAAACATGTCCGTGGACAAGTCGTTGGGTTGAAGTGTGGTCACAGGCATACGCATGTCTAGGAATGGATCTAGGAAGAGCTTGGTATTTAAGCGGCCCTAGTGGTCCACCTCCTCTTCGCTGGAATCCTACCTGGTGTGTAGTGACTGTTCACCTTAGCCATGAGGACTTGTTGACGGGCCAAAATTTATAACTAAAACTCGAAAGGGACCAGCCACCCTATTTCACAAGATTACTACAATACCCCTAGTTTTGTAAAATTTTCAGAATACCCTTGATTTGTGAAAATTATCGAAATACCCCTAGTTTGTAAAATTACTGAAATACCCTCAGATTGTAAAATTACCAAAATACCCCTATTTTTGTAAAATCACCAAGATACCCTATTTTAGAAAATTATGAAAATGCCCTTGTAGGATAAAATTATGAAAATACCCCTGGGTAGTGAATGACGAAAATACCCTTAGGTGATGAATGTAAGTTCATGGATGCTACTTGTATGTTGATGTGTGATGGTTGAATGTATGTGGTTCCTAGAACTAGGAGATCTGAGACTTGAGACTAAAACCGTAGATATAATCTCAATTTGAAAAACTACTCCTCAAACTACTTTCCATAAGATTATTCGTGGTTAATCAGTGAAATAAATTAATAATTCATAAAATTTCTAATCAGATAAATGCGAATTGGTAGAATGAGTACAAGGGGTTGTGGACGTCATGCGCGTGGCCGTGGTAGGGGCAGGATGGCTGTGTCGGAACCAGTAGGGTCTGGCCATGGATCAGGAGATGAGATGCCAGTTTCACCAATTGAGGAGGCAAAATTTCAAGACTAGACAGTTGGAGATGATGCGGTATCTCAGGTGATGTTAAGGGTTTTAGAGAGGGTTGCTGGGGCAGGCATGGACACAAGAGCCCGAAAATTTGTGTCGGAGTGACTTAGAGCGAATGGGGCAAAAGTGTTTAGGGAAATTTCGTATAGCCAGAAATACAAATTGAGTATTTGTTGGAGGCGGTTGAACGCATAATGGATGATCTGGATTTTACGGAAGAAGAGAAGCTGAGAGGAATAGTGTCTTTTCTTTGGGATGAAACGTACCAATAGTGGCTTACGATTAAGGATGGTACAGTAGCGGACCGTATCACCTGAGATTACTTCAGAACGACATTTTAGAGTACAGTAGCGGACCGTATCACCTGGGATTACTTCAGAACAACATTTTAGAGTAAGTACATTGAAACAAGTTATGTGGATGCATAGCGCAGAGCGTTTCTAAATCTGGTTCAGGGAAGTAGGTAGGTGGCGGCATATGAAGCGAAATTCTTACGCCTTAGTCGTTATGCTTGAGGGATAGTGGTCACAGAACATGAGCATTGTTTTTAATTTGAGGATGGCCTGAGGGATGATCTACGTGTTTTGATAGCTCCACAGCGGGAGAGGGAATTTGCTGTGCTTGTGAAGAAAGCTAAGATAGCTGAGGAGGTGAAGCGGATAGAAAGACTGAACAGTGATAGAGATAGGAGTGGAAGTAAGAGAAATTTTGGATCATCAGGGGCAGTCGGGCGTGTTCAGAAAAGACCTAGGTCAGATAGGCCAAGATGGGATGAGAGACCTACTGCTGCTGGTCAGACACAAAAGTGTGGTCGATGTGGTAAATTCCATGTAGGTGAGTGTTGGGCAGGCAGTGGGAAGTGCTTTAAGTGTGGACTATGGACCACAGTTAGAGATCCCACGACCACGGGGTGATGTAGGACCATGAGGTGGAAATGCTCTCGAGAGTAGAGGTCGTGACCATAGAGAGGTCGTGGTCTAGCCAGAGGTGGTAACGGTTTTGGTCAGGGCCATAGAGTACCAGGCTGAGGGGCAGGAAACACTGAGGTGAGACAGCCAGGGTTGGTCTATGCTGCCAAACGTCGAGAGGAAGCTGACGACCGGATGTTATAATCGGTACATTTTTAATATTTAGTTTGCCTTACACTGCATTGATTGACATTGGGTCGACGTATTCATATGTTGCTAGTGGTGTGTCTAAAATTTTAAGTTTAGATTCCGAGATTACCCCTAGGGCGATGACTGTAATTAGCCCATTAGGACAATCTGTTGTAGTAGATAAACTCCATCGGGAGGTACCCTTAGAAGTTTAGGGAATAGTTTTCCTGACGGATCTGATGGAATTACCGTTCGGGGAGTTCAACTTAATATTAGGCATGGACTTGCTGGTGAAGTATCAAACTAAGTTAGATTGTGTAGCCAAGCGTATGGTGTTAAAAACCCCCGAGGGTGGTGAAGAGTTGGTGATAGGAGAAAGGGAGAACTGTCTGTCGAATGTGGTGACTGCCCTAAGAGTAGAAAGGATGGTGAGAAAAGGATGCGAGGTAGTTTTAATGTTTGTTCGGGCTCTGGAAGCCGATGACCTAACTGTTGGAGACGTTAGGATGGTGAAAGAATTTCTTGATATTTTTCTAGAAGAGCTTTCGAGATTACCCATGGATCGTGAAGTGGAGATTGGTATCGATCTTCTTTCGAGAACAACACCAGTATCCATTGCTCCATATAGAATGGCGCCAAAGGAGTTGGTGAAATTGAAAGCACGATTCGGAGTTCTTTGGATAGAGGTTTATTCGACCAAGTGTGTCACCGCTGGGAGCTTGGGTGTTATTTGTTAAGAAGAAAGATGGATCAATGCATATGTGCATTGACTATCGTCAGTTGAATAAGTTAACAATCAAGAACAAATACCCATTGCCAAGGATCGATGACTTGTTCGATCAGTTGAAGGGGGCCTCAGTCTTTTTGAAGATAGACCTGAGATCAGGGTACCATCAGCTTAAGGTCAAGGAGGCGGATATTCATAAGACGGTATTCAGGACTTGCTATGGTCACTACGAATTCATGGTGATACCATTTGGGTTGACTAACGCACTAGTAGTGTTTATGAATAAGATGAACCGAGTGTTCCAACCTTACTTGGATCGGTTTGTCGTAGTATTTATAGATGATATCCTGGTTTATTCAAGATTGGAAGAGGAGCATGATTCACATCTGCGAGTGGTTTTGGATTCGAGGAGAAGCGGTTGTATGCCAAATTCAATAAGTGCAAATTTTGGCTAAGTGAAGTTACTTTTCTAGGCCACGTTGTGTCGGGAGAGGGATTAGGTTGACCTCAAAAATTGAAGCGGTGTTGGAATGGAAGCCGCCTAGGTCATGGCGTAAATTCGAGTTTTCTTGGTGCGCCGGGTACTACCGAAGGTTTGTTGAAGGATTTTCTTCAATTACGGCACCATTGACTAAGTTGTTACGAAAAGGGTTTCGTTTGTTTGGTCTAATAAGCAGCAAGAGAGTTTTGAGAAGTTAAAAAGGATTTTGACGGAGGCTCCGGTATTAATTCAGCCGGAGGCTGGGAAGGAATTCGTAATTTACTATGATGCTTCACACACGGGACTAGGATGCGTGTTGATGCAGGATAGAAAGGTTGTTACGTATGCATCTCAGCAGTTAAGACCGCACGAAGCAAATTATCCCATCCATGATTTGGAATTGGCGGCGGTGGTTTTTGTTCTGAAGATCTAGAGACATTATCTGTACGGGGAGAAATCTGTTATTTATACCGATCATAAGAGCCTAAAATACCTTTTGACCCAGAAGGAGTTGAATCTAAGGAAAAAGAGGTGGATCAAGTTGTTAAAGGATTATAACTGCTCGATCGAGTATCATCTGGGTAAAGCTAACGTGGTGGAGGATGCTTTGAGTCGTAAAGTAATCTCTGACTTGAGAGCAATGTTTGCGCACCTTAGTTTATCGATGATGGGAGTTTATTGGTGAACTTCAAATGAAACCCTCTTGGGTCGGGCGAGTTAAGGAGAAGCGGTGAACCGATGAATTGCTTAAGGTGAAGTTACGCTAATATCAAATGATGGGCCAACAAAATTCAGTATGAATGAGGAAGGACTGTTATGTTTTCGAGGGAGAGTTTGCATGCCAAAAGATTCAGAGTTGAGGCGTAAGATTTTGCAAGAAGCGCATGGTAGTCCATACGTTATGCACCCTGGAGGGAGTAAGATGTATCGGGATTTACGGGATCAGTTCTGGTGGCCGGGATTGAAGCGTGAGGTAACTGAATTGGTGAGTAAGTGTTTACCCGCGGCGGGTAAAGGCGAGCATCGATTACCATCGTGGTTATTGCGGTGATGAAGATTCCACAATGGAAGTCGGAAAGGATCACAATGGACTTTGTCAGTGGGCTACCTCTCACGCCTACTAAGAAAGATTTGTTCTGGGTGATTGTTGATCGCTTGACGAAGTCTGCTCATTTCATACCAGTACGGGTCAATTACTCTATGCAGAAACTGGCTAAGCTATACATAGCGGAGGTGGTGAGGTTGCATGGAGTACCGGTATCGATCATATCGGACAGGGACTCGAGGTTCACGTAACGATTTTAGAAGGCGTTGCATCAAGCGTTGGGTACGAAGTTAGATTTCAGTACAGCATTTCATCCTCAGACCGATGGACAGCCTGAGCGGGCAATTCAGATCTTGGAGGACATGTTGAGAGGTTGTATCATTGATTTCAGAGGTAGTTGGGAAGAATTTATACCATTAGCGGAGTTTGCTTACAACAACATCTACCAGTCTAGTATTCAGATGGCGCCCTATGAAGTATTGTACGGGCGAAAGTGACGTACTCCTACCTGTTGGATGGAATTAGGGGAATGTCAAATTTTGGGTCCAGAGTTGGTTACTGAGACAGAGGAGAAGGTGGAGTTAATTCGGGCTCGACTAAAAGAAGCATCGGACAGACAGAAGTCCTATGCTGATTTGAAGTGTAAGGACATAGAGTTTGCAGTGTGTCACAAGGTGTTCCTGAAAGTGTCGCCATGGAAGAAAGTACTGAGGTTTGGACGGAAGGGTAAATTAAGTCCTAGATTTATCAGACTTTATCAGTTGTTGAAATGAGTAGGGTCGATAGCCTATCAGCTAGAGCTATTTTCTGAGCTAAGCCAGATTCACAATGTATTCCACGTCTCTATGTTAAGACGTTACCGTTCGGATCCATTTTATGTGGTGTCTGTGGAAGAAATCGAAGTGAGACCTGACCTATCCTTTGAAGAAGAACCAGTAGAAATCCTGGATCATGATGTTAAAGTATTGCAAAGGAAAACGGTTCCGTTAGTTAAGGATCTGTGGCAGAATGATGGTTCTGAGGAGGCTACTTGGGAACCAGAGGAAGCAATGCGGCAGCAATACCCGCATCTATTCTGATCAGGTAATTTTGAGGCTGAAATTTCTTTAAAGGGGTAGAACTGTCACATCTCGAATTTATGGGGCTTTGCATTTAACGTGTTGTGATGTATTGTTATGCTTATTATGCTTGTTAGAATGTTTTAAGGGTCCGTAATGGGCTCGAAGTTGGTAGAGGCCTTAGCAAAATTTTCTCGCTTGGGCACTCTAGTAGAGATTCGGTAGGATAGGGCTTAAAAGATATTATTTGTGAAGTAAGACACAAAATGGGCTTGTGGCCTAGTGGTCGATGGCGACATGCGAGGATTAGGAGGTGGTGTGTCAAGCGATTAAGGAGGTCCAAGGTTCGAGTGCATGATACCTTTTATATTAATTTAATTTGAAATAGAAAAGAAGCGAGAGTGGAGTTCAAATTGGATGCTTGAAATTAGGAATTATTTAATGTGGATAATAAGGTTGATAATATGCTGATAAAGGAAGGAAGAGGTGGTGTTATCCATGACACTGTGGATGAGTAATCAGATAAAGATAAGGAGAAAATTTTGGATTTATCTACTGGTCACAGTGGTGGCCGAAATTCCAACACTGAAGGGGGAGGTGAAATCGGTTCTGATAGGTTCAAGGGATGCTGAAATTTCCCTTGATTAAATAGCTTAGTTGTAATTTTAAAGAGGGGCATTTTCAGTTTTTAAGCAGTAGGTGTCGAAATTTTGGTTTAAGTAGGGGGATACCTATTCAATTCCGGCATTTGACCCTATTCTCTTTTTCTTTCCTCTCATCTCCACTTTTATGTAAAAGCCAAAATTTCCATTGTTCTCTTCTCTCAATCATCTTTTTCTCAAAAGCCGAAACTCATAACTCTTTTCTTCTCCATTCTTTTCTTATAACCGAATGATCATTGTTCTTTCCTTTATTCTCTCTTTGCCGATTTCTTCATAGCCAAATCTTCATAGATCCTGTTGCACTGTTTTCTTTTTGATCTTCTCAGAAGTCAGAATCTCTAAGAGTTAGTCGAATCTGTCGGTTAAGGTAAGTGCCGAATTCTCTCTTCACTTCTTCTCTTTCGATTTTTGGAGACCAAAGCTGAAAGGCTAGATAAGATTATCTTTGGAGTAATGATTTGATTGTTCTCGTGTTCTTATTTTGGGGCGACACATCGAGAATCAAAGTAGATCGTCTAAATCTAAAAGTCGAAAACCGCTAGTCTTTAAACTCCATCTCTTTCGAGATTTCTAGGTAAGGGATCTCTGCCCTATGAATGTACATTCGTGTTTGTACTCAATTCAATGTTTTAATCCGATTTGTTGACTAAGATCTGTTCCATGGATACAAATACCAATCAAACGAAAGAGGGAATTGGATCCTTAAATCCAACCTTTAGATTTGAGAAGCGAGTTGTGTCAACCGTACGGGATTGGCCATCGGGTTGTGGACCGGCTTCAGAACAAAACCTTAGACAGTTAGCGATGTATAAACTCGATAGTGTCGACATAGAAAGTCTCGTTTTGTTTGTAATTAGGTGTGTGGATCTCTATCACACTAGTTAATCTGTACTATATATATGTTATGGGCTAAAAGCCAGAAAAAGGCTGTATGAACAATCGTGTTACCCGAAAAGGGTAGGCAAAGGATGTCGGATACGTAATTATAGAAACTTCTCTATGTGTATCGAAGGATGTGGTAGTCTGTGATCTTTTTAGATAGTATATTGTTTTGATTTTGCATGTATGTATGCATGGGATGGGATTGATATGACGAAGGGGAAGAGCATGTCAATAGATCACCCAGTGATCGGTGGTTAATCCACAACATATTATTTAGGTCGCATGGCGGTCGGTGGCTCTACCACATCTGATTAATAGGTCACATAGTAATCGGTGGTTAAACCACAATATATTATTAATGTCGCATGGCGATCGGTGGCTCTGCCACATAGGTCATATAGTGATCGGTCTTTATGACAGGCAGCACAGCTGTCGAAATGGTGTGTAGCGGATAGAGGGTTGATTGTAGAAATCCCCAATGTGTGATGGCTGGTATAGGCTGGTGTGTAGAGGATTGACTATAGGATTGGGATGGGCCATGTAGCATGTATATATTCTGTTACCATTGTGTATGGGCCAAGGCTCATAATGTGTTTGTGGGCCTCACCCTTTTATGTGTTTTCGGGATTTACACACTGAGTCTTGGTGACTCACCCTTTTATTTCCCTGACTTTTCAGATGAGCAGTAGATCATGGACATGGGAGCCGAGACGGACTCGAGGGGCCATCAAGTTTTTATTTTCATAAACTATTTTCGGTTTTCCTTTAAGTTTTAAATTTTGGAATTATTTATGTAATAAGGCCTCCATAGCTTTTGTTATCAATTTATATTTTTTAATGTTTATATTCTATAAACTTATGTTTAAGGACTTGATTATAAGAAGGAAAAAAAAGAAGAGATTTTCAAATAAGTTTTTTTTAAAAAAAAAAGCTACACAGGCTTTCTACAAATATCACTTATTTAACAAATACCTGCATAAACGAACCGAGATTTTTAAAACCCTCCAAAGCAAAGTTTTCAACGTTTAACCCGTAGCATACCGTGTCCGTCGTGACGTTTTGGGCGGGTTTGGGTGTTATTCGATCTAGGATTTATGGTTTGGGGTTTTGAGTTTAAGATTTAGGGTTTGGTGTTTATGGTTTAGGTATAATATTTAGGTCTCAAGTTTATGATTTAGGGATTAATCTTGAATTTTTAGAATATAAATCAAAATAAGATAAATGGGTTACTACAACCACAATTAGAATTTCACATCTAGAATTACACATTAAACCAAAATTCATATATAATTTTGAGATGTATCTATATCAAAATTTAGGTGTATACATATAATTAAATACTATTTATATAAAATTTAAACAACTAATATTGATGTAAAAAAATTTGAAAAAGAAATTCCTAAAAGAGTTGTTAATGGTAATTAAATTTTTAAAATTTAATAATAAAAATTAAAACTTAAAACTTAAAATTTAATAATTAATATTTTAGTTAAAAAGTTTAATACTCAAAATATAATAAAAATAAAAATTTAAAAAATAAAAATCTCAAAGACAAAATTTTAAAAGAAAAAACATAAAAAATATAAGTTAAAAATAAAAATAAAAATAAAAATAAAATTTAAAAATTAAAATTAAATTGAAAAATTAAAATTAAAATTAAAATTAAAAAAAATTAAAATTAATACTTAAAAAATTTAAAATTATGTAATATATAAAACACAAAAAGGAGCTATAATAGATAAAACGCTATAAAAAAAAAAGCTATAACGGTGTCTTTTTTTCTCTGTTAAAAAACTATCCCTATAACCCCAATTTTTATTTCCCCAAACCCAAAATTTCCTGAAGTTCCAAAATTTGCCTATATCGGTTTCCCAAAATCTCGAAACCAAAATCCCCAAATCGATTTCCCCCGCACCGATTTTCGCCTTTCATTTCCTTATTTTGTTGTTCTGTGAAGGCGGTTTAGGTATCAACCCGGTGAAGTTAGAGCATTCGGGCTGATTGCTGGAGGCTCTGGTATTACACTAATGTTCCAAGCTATTGGTAGCCGTAATGAAGACAATAAATTGAGCTTAGCAGTTTCTGATGTGAATTGTTGATATGGATTCTGCTGGCTCAAAGAGGAGATTGAGAATAATTGTTAAGAAAGTAAGTTATGCCCAAGTTCAAGAAAATGAAGATGATGAGTTTGTGCCAAAGAAGCGTGGACGGGGCAGGCCGAAGAAGGAAGTAGTAGTGAAATCTGAAGGTCAAGAAGATGGTTTTATTAGTGAGAATGGTGATAATACGGTGCATGGAAAGAAATGAGGAAGGGGTAGGCCAAGGAAACAAGTTATTGAAAGTGTAGCCATTGAAGGGACATATACAGATAAGAGTCGAAGAAGGGCAAAAAATGGGTCTTTGGGAATGAATGAGTCAGAAAATTTGGTTAAGCCCTTAAGGGTTCCCGGGGAAGAAGAAGAGCCTGTGCCTGGTTCAAAGCGAAAGAGGGATGTTAAGGTAAAAGTTTTTGCTTTTAATTCCTGCATTATTCTTATAATGTGTCTTTTCTTTCATTTTCGGTTTCATGTTGCTGGTGCTTCTTATTTTTGCTTTTTCTACAGTGGATTACCATTGCCAAAGAAGATAGATTAACGTGCCATCAGTGCAAGAGGAATGATAAAGACAGGGTTGTGAGATGAAAACTTTGCAATAGTAAACGATATTGCATCCCTTGCATAAAAAATTGGTACTTCTTTCACTTGATTCTTCTATGGAAATGGGTTTCTATCTAAATGTATGTGCATTGCATGCGGTTGCTAATTTCTCATGAACTTTGCTGCTTTTCTCTCTGGTTATAGTCATTCTTAATCATAAGTGAGTATGTTACTATGTTGTTCTTTTTCCCTTTTAGCTAGTTAAGCATTGTGTCTTTCTGGGACTAGGTATCCCAAGATGTCTGAGGGTGAAATTGCTGATGCCTGCCCTGTTTGCCGAGAGAATTGCAATTGCAAAGCATGCTTACGGACGACTGGCCTACACAAAGTTAGTTCTGAAATTCATAGCTTTACTGCTCACTTTGATGTATACATGATGTCATGCTTGATTTATGATATTGTATAATTGATGACTTGTAGAAATTGGAAGAGACACTTAATCCAAAGTTCAGTGGTGGTGAAGAAGTTCAGCATACCAGATACGAGCTTCAAACACTTCTTCCATACATTAAACAATTTAGTGAAGAACAAATAAAAGAGAAGGTAATTGAGGCAAAAATTAATGGTATGTATATCTTTATTTGGACTTGTTCTTGTGTGAATTTAGTTTTTTTCTCTACAGAGATTAATGGGGGTCTAATTTGGTGCGATGACAATCAAATAATTGATGTTGAAATTAATTTTTAAAAATAATCTGTAGAATCTGTTAGGAGAATGATCCTATAAATAATGTTGAAACTTTGTTTATCTTGTTGATGTGGATAGTAAAGATTGTTCTTTGTCTTGCTTGGAGCTTACTAGCTATGTTTTTATAGGAAAGAAGGTTGAAAAAGAAATTCCAGATACCATGCTGGCAGAATTTGTTATTATGATGACAAACATTTTGTATTGCAATCTTGTTAGCATAAGAAGTCAACTATGACTGTTCTTGATTTTAAGGGGTCTGCCAGCGTGGCATCTTCACACTCCTTTGTCTATAGTTACCTATTGCGTCATATGAAAGTTTTTCTCATTACAATATCAATTCACCATATTTTTTCTAGTATGCTGGTTGGTTTATTAAGAATCATTTATGCTGCTCAGCCCAATTACGACTCTAATCGGAACGGTGGTTTCGAAACCATGAATCCGAGCCGGAAAAAAAAAATTCCTAATATTATTTTTGTGTCGTGTGTAATAATCATGAATGAATATGTGTGGAAATTTATGAGTTTAATTGCTTTGGTGTGCTTAAATTAAGAGAAAAGACTAAATAGTTAAAATAGTAAAAATAGTATCTATTAAGTTGAAGGGTTAATTGAATTGTCTTTCTTGCATGAGGACTTGCATGTCAAATTGCCCAAATTTCATGATGTGGACGGCAAGCATGCTAGGAAAAACAATTTTATATGTATAATGGGTGCATTATTTTAGTTTAAGTATATTATAATAAGTATTTATTTTATAAAATAAAAGAAATGTGTTTTTAATTTCATTCTCTCTTTCCTCATCATCATCTTCTACACCGATTCTTTTCCAAAGAAATGAAGGAAGCTTAAACCTCCATTTTTCCGGCCTTGCATGTAGTAGTAAGGTGGGTATTTTAGCTTGGTTTTAGTAAATCTTTACATATTGGAGTTGGTTGCTTTGAATGCTAATAAAATCATGTTAAAATTTTGGGGTTAAGCATGTTAATATTCGGCCAAGGATGAGCACTCTTGATTTGTTGTATTTGATTTGAAAAATGTTTAGTATTGATTTAAAACAACATGAATTGCTTAAGAGACTTAGATGAATTGAAGACTAGTGGCTTAAATTGTATGAGAGTTATAGAATTTATTTTGGATTTGAGCATCGGAATGCTCTTATTATTCGCTAGAATGGGATGAATATAAATAGTGGTTATTTAGCTTGTTGTTTGGTCATGTATTGAAGAATATGCATGTGTACGAAGAGTTAGCAAATTTTGTCATAAGAGAAGAAGAAATTAAGCTTGTATATTCGGCCTTCATGAACTTAAGTGTGTTAAATTATAATAATTAATTCATAGAAACTTGTATGGAGATGGTGAGCATTCAGCCTTTGAAAGGGGCAATTAAATTCTTGATATTTCGTGTTTTGAATTTTAAGGATTATTTTATAAATATTATAAATGTTGGGGGGCTAATTGGCAAATTGTATATTTATATGATTTTGCTTTTAATTGAATGAAAATGTGGTTGAATTAATTTAATTTGAACTTAATTAGATCAAGAACAAAAGGAAACGGGATTGGATCGGGAAGCTTAATTTGACAACTATCGAGGTAAGTTTTAAGCAATTGGGTTAAATTGAATTTTATACCATGTTATATGCCCGAGTTAGATGGTGGTAAGTGTATTGATATCACATTGCCGAATGTATCTTTAAAATTTGTATAAGTAGCCAATTATGTGGTTGTTGGAGGTTTAGATTTCTTTGTATGAAATGTTAGTTTGTATGATAATGATTCTAATAGATGTGAGAAATACTAAATTGGGATATGAATAAATTCAAGGAGTTGTTAGTTGCTTAATAATGTCAAGGCGAATGTGATATTGGGCAAAATATATATATATATATATATGTCAAATTATGTGGTTGATTTATGTATGAATTTAATATACTTGAGATGGATGAATATTTATGGTTTGAAAAGTAGTTAAATGTGGACTTTGAAGTAGGTGAAGGTTGTAATTGAAATAGTAATTATATATATATATATGGTCATACATTAGATGGTTGAGATGTATATAAAGATAGGTAAATTTTTACCAATGTGACAGAGTTAAGATTTAATAAGTGCATGGGCTGAATGTATGTTTGACTAATATGAAATCGATGATGGAGGTGATTGAATATGCAATTATGGGTTTAATTGAGTGTGACCGAATATAATGGTAAATTATAGGAAAAAGAATTTGGTTTGAAATATACATACTTGGGTTCGGTCCTAATTATAATGTGTGGATATATATATATACATGAAGTATAAGAGGAGAAAATTTTATAATTAGCACTGTGTGCGGATAAATTAGTAACGGCTCTATGTGAGCGATACGTACGAGAAATATTGTGTAACGGTTCTATGTGAGCGATACGTTACGAGAAATATTGTGTAACGATGCTATGTGAGTGATACGTTACGAGAAATATTGTGTAACGGCTCTATGTGAGCGATATGTTACGAGAGTATTGAGTAACGGCTCTATGTTAGCGATACGTTACGATGGATATTGAGTAACGGCTCTATGTGAGCGATACGTTGCGGAAAATATCAAGTAACGGCTTTTTGTGAGCGATACGTTACAAAATTTTATCAAAAATTGTGTAAGTATAAGATTAGTTAAATGATTTATATGAGTAATGTTATTATGCATACGAAATGTAAGAAGTGCATTAATACAAAGTTATGTATGAACGATTTAGTTGGAAAAGGGAAGTGAATTAAAGGTATGTAATATACCTATTAGTTTGAGACTATTAGTAGTTGGAAATGCAAATAGAAAATTTGGTAAGTATATGTTATAAATATTAATTATTTATCATGTGGTGATGGTATATGGAAGTTGTTAGAAGTATATGATGTGATTATAAATTCAATTTTTATTATGGTTTGGGATGATTGGTATGGATGTTATCAAGAGATTAGGTTTCAAATCTTGAATAAAATTTTGTTTATATTATTCAACAGTATAAATTGCTTAAACTTACTAAGCTATGATAGCTTATTTGGTGTGTTTTATGCATTGTTCATTAGATTTTGAAGTTGAAGCTCAAGCTCGAGGATCGTCGTCAAGTCATTCACATTATCATCTCTTTTGGTACCTTTTGTTTTTGAACCCAAGGTCCATGGCATGTATAAGCTAATTTACTTCTTGGAGTTTTGTATAAAACAAACTTAAAATGTATGGAAGCCATGCGAAAATGGCTATACTTATATGCATAAATATGGCTTGATCATGCTTAAGTTGGTGATATTATGTGCGGGGGAACAGTTGGACAGCAGTAGTGACGTGATTTTAAAAAATCACCAAAATTAGTAGAAATGGAATTATGTTGTGCATGAGATATAGAATTAAAGCTTATTGAGTCTATTTTTATATAAAAAAACAGTGTAGGAAAAAGAGTTGTATATTATGAGATAATTGATTTTTAGTGAAGAGAGGTTAGAACTGTCGAACTGTGTAATAGGGGAGACTTTAACTAATAAACTGTACTAATTGGCCATACGAAAAATTCTGAAAAATTTACAATAAGAAGATATATGAGTCTAGTTTCAAGAAAAATTTACGGATCTAGATTTCGAGTTTCGTAACTCAAGTTATAATTGATTTAGTGAACATGATGCAGATGGACAGTTTTAATTATTATGTCCCGAACTAGTAAGTTAAGTCTAGTAAAGCCTCGTGCTCGACTCCGGCAACGGTCTCGGGTAAGGGGTGTTACAGCCTTCATTTCTCCAAAATGTGATTTTTTGGGCCTTTGGAAGACTGGAATTGAACCAATGACAGACCTTGAACTTTGTTATGTTAATATCAGTATGGCATGTTAGAACATTGTTATTTAATTTCTTTCTTTTTAATGGTTCATTTTTAACACATATTTATTGAATGAGTAGGGGTGGCCACAGAACAGATAAAGCTTAAGCAGGCAATATGTACTGAGAATGAACGTGTATATTGGTAAGTTCTTATGGTATTTTTTGTCATCATGAAATTAAAGGGAGATCATTTTGTTTGTTGCTGGAAGTCACAGAACCTACAGACTAAAAAATTTAAATTTATGTACTATATACTATGCATATATGTAATTTTGTCCCAAAAATAATTTTGACATCTGCTGTACTGAATGAAAATTGAAAACCCTCTATATACTTTGTTCCTTCTAAGCATGAGTTAATACATTTTCGTTTGATCATTAACAAATCATTTAACGGTGAAGTTAAAACATCTAAATATGCTTGTTCTGTCAAACTACCATTTTTGAGTAATCCTATTTGAGTTAAACATACAGTACTCATAAATGGTTTGTTTTAAAGTGCTATTGAGGATCATCATGTGTGGTTTGCATATTAGAAAAGACATTTCTTAAGGTTTTTCCAGGATTGGTATCACCTGGATCATTTTTCCCCCTGTTTCCATCTTTAGTAGATTTGCCAAGTGAGTTTATTGTCTGGGCTTCTCAATTGACTGTATTTTCCTCTTGTCTGCACTTATTTCGTACACCTTTTCACCTCATTTTGCATTTTAAAATTTCATTTGCATTCATTCTAAGCGCTCTTTAACATAAATAGATTGATGGATGGTTGATATGATAATTTTTATTTCCTTTTCTTTGTTATGTGCTCTATGTGCATTCATCTGGTTTGTTGAATGATTAAGTGAATTTTTCTTATTTCTTCATAAACTAATTATGCTTTCTGACTTTCATTTGTCTACATTAGTCTTGGTTTTCGCATTGGAAAAGGTAGAACGAAGCTCAGGGTCACTAATAGGAAGCAGTATAGCTTCTATCTAGAAGAGTGCGGCTCTTGAGGTTATATGTGAGACTTTATAAATTGTATATTTTAAGTAAAAAATCATTAGTAGTGCAAATGGTAAAACTGCCATCCTAATTGCTGCCTCTTACTCTGTTTTAAATGTTTTATGTTTAGATTTTCCTTTTCTTCGGAATGGTTCTATTTGTTGATAAATGACTGCAGAAGAGTGTTCTCTTGATAAGGTAGTGAATCTCTCTGCTTTAAATCCTCTATCTATTTAATAAACCTTTGCATGTGTGAACATTGATGCCTATTCTGAGTCAAGTGAAGGTTAATAAAGTTTTATTTTCTTTATCTTATTAGTTTGGTATTATTGGAATTTGTCAAATATACTCCGAGGATAACATAGAGGAATGCAATTTTAAAAATTTTCATATCTCTATCTTTACTTGATAATATAATTATAAAGAGTACTTCTTAGATCATAGATCAACGCTACACTGATTTCTCCAATATAGCTCATTTGATGTGGAATTTTAAATACAAATGGGAAAAATCTTATCTGTGATTGCAGACTCTAGAGATGGAGACCTTCCCGATAAAGTGAACTTCTATGAAGGAGTATTCTATAATTATTTTAGCATAGGTATGGCCTGCCATTAGCTTTATTTTAATAAATTTAACTCTTCCCATTCAGGCTTATGGGGTATTCATGTTATTATTATTTTACGTACAGGAATGGATGCAAAAGTTGCATATGGGTTCCATCATTTTTGTAATGAGAAACCTCACCTTGCATAGGGTCCTCTTGCGAATAAGGTATTCAAATTTCTTTAACATATTTGACTTCACGTTCAAGAATGTTTTGTTGTGAATGTTAAACATTTATCTTTTAGTCTGAAGCTGCTTTATGTTGATACTGCCATTTAGAGCTTTATTAACAGAACCGTATAATTTAAGCTCATTATTTATATATATATAGATAGATATAGATATAGATATAGATACAGATATAGTACTCATTCACTTAGGCAGTATCAAGGATCTAGCGCCTTGAATGCGTTTTGTTCCTTTGGCAACACCGAGAGCATATAATGTTGATATGGTCCTAACTTTGTGCTTTTGCAGCAAATGGAAGAGGTATGAGGTTACTGTAGAACAAAAGATGTATGCAATATTAGGTACATATGCTTGGATGTTTAGCTTTTATTTTTGTCTTCTGATTGGTCTTATAAAACAGCTTAAATATAATTTTGGTTTATGCTGAACATTTTCTTAATTCTCCCATTATTTCTTTTAAGCTCAAAATGTTTCAATCACTGATTTGTTTTGCTAAAACTAATATTAAATTGCAATTGGTCTATCTTTATGGTAGAAAAGTTTGCTAAAACTAATATTAAATTGAAACAGGTCAATTAGAGTTCAAGTCTATAGAAAAGTTTAAAATTTTCAATACAAACAATTTGTAAGTCATATTGCCTTAACATGTTAGAACTGTCTATTTGGCTTAGTACTAACAGTTAATGTTACAGGTGGGTTAACCTGAATGTTATCAAGAGGCTTGTGGAAGCTAATGCACTCAAGATGGAAATCATTCTAAACCCAAAGGTTTGTATCTCTTTCTTACTATGTCGTCTTTGGTGGATTTCTGATTTCTAAACTATAAAATTGGCTACAGGAGGTCAATGGAATCAAGGTTCTTCAACTGGAAACTGCAGCTGGTGCATCAATTAGGGTATAAAAATTGTACCAATTATGGTTATGATGTATTAAAATGTAAAAAGATCTGTCTAACCATGTGTTTTCCTTATGTGATTAAGTTCTTTGATCATGCTATTGGTATCAACGTACCTTGATCGCGATTCCTTATATGTCTTGTTTATGAATTTCTATTTTAATACGTATTGTTCATCAATTTTTATTTTAATCGTCTTCAAATTAAATTATACATTTTAAATTGGATTTGTATGCTTTTATAATATTTTAATTTTTTTATTTTTATGACATTTAGCGGCGTTTTGAGAAAAGCGTAGCTAAAAGTATAATATTTTAATTTTTTATTTTTATGATTTTTAGCGGCATTTTTGGTAAAATCGTTGCTAAAAGTATAATATTTTAATTTTCTTATTTTCATGACTTTTAGCGACATTTTGAGAAAAGCGTCACTAAAAGTTATGTTCTTTAGCGACATTTTTAGGAAAAGCGCCACTAAAAAACATGATCTTTAGCGACGTTTGTGGGAAAAGCGTCGCTAAAAGTCATGACCTTTAGTGGCGTTTGTGGGAGAAGCACCACTAAAACTCATGACCTTTAATGACGTTTTTATCTCATAAACGTCGCTAAAGTTTGCGATGTCGCATTTAGCGGTATTTTTTGCGGCGCTTTTAATGGCGCTTATAAACGCCGCTAAAAGCCTAAAAAAACGCTGCTAAAAGTCTGTTTTGTTGTAGTGAGAAGATGCTGACAAAATTCATAGCGGTGTTAGAAACACGTTTTTAAAACATCGAAACAACACTTAAAAATCAACAAGCATCGATTCAAGTGATCGAGAACCAGTTAGGGCAACTTGTTAAGCTGATCTCCGAACGACCACAAGGTAGCTTGCCAAGTAACACTGAGATTACCCAAAGGAGCAACTTCAAGCCATAACAGCTCATGACAGTGAAGGGTTAGTGGAATTTGAATCTGAGCCAAGGTAAGAACCTGTGGTAAGTGAAGGTAAAGTTGAGGAAAGCCAAGAAAAACTAAAACTGGTAATTAAAGAGTACCAACTTCGAATACCATACCCCAATGCGATGAAGAAAGACAATACAGATGAACAGTTCGATAAGTTTCTTAAACTTTTAAAGAAATTACATATTAACTTACCGTTTCTTGAAGCTCTTTCGCAAATTCCAGATTCAAGAAAATTTTTAAAAGAGCTTTTAACAAACAAGCGGAAGTTAGATGAGGAATCGCATGTGGAACTAAACACAGTGTGCTCAGCAATATTGCAAAATAAACTACCACGAAAATTAAAAGATCCAGGGATTTTTGCAATTCCATGCTTAATTGGTAGTTTAGGTGTTGATAATGCTTTAGCTGATTTCGGGGGCAAGCATCAATGTTATGCCTTATAAAATGTTTAAACAGCTAGGTCTAGGGAAACCCAAACAAACTAGGATGAGCATTCAATTATCTGAAAAACTATTAGAATTCCTAGGGATATAATTGAAGATGTGCTAGTAAAAATTGACAAATTCATATTCCCAGTAGGCTTTGTTGTTTTAGATATGGATGAGGACAATAGTATCCCCTTAATTTTAGGAAGGCCCTTTTTAGTAATTGCCAGATCTAAAATTGATGTTGGTACAAGAGAACTCACACTTCGTGTAGGTGGCAAAACGATCAGTCTTCAAGCTCTTGACTCAGCTAGGACATCTGATAAATCGAAATAGTAACATATTTTAATCCCACATTTAGCATGTTTTTGGATGATTTTTTCCCTTTAATTATGGAAATAGGTGCTCCTAATCCTTTTTTTTCATGTTTTATACTCAGTAGAGCACCGGAGGATGAAAAGAATGAATAACGGGCCGAAAACGGAGAAAATGAGCCAAAGTATTAAATCCACATGGCCTGGGCACAAGACCACACGTCTGTGCCTTGTGAGAAAAGTTAACCACAGCCTAGACCCCAAAATACATGGTCATGCCTCATCAACAGGATTGACCACGGCCTAGCCACGATTCACACGGGCGTGTGCCATGGGCGTGTCTCTGCCACAGGAAATAAGAATTCTATTCGGATTAGGGTATTTAGAGGTATTCCAAAAGCCTATATAAAGACCCTAGAGGCTAACCTTTAAGGGGGCGTTTAGCTAGGCCAAAGAGCGAAGCCAGAGTAGTTAAATTTAGGGATTTACTCGAACAAAGCCAGTTGATTCATCTCAAGAAGCCAGGATCAAACTCAAGACGGAGGATCTCTCTTTCAATTCCATCAGGGGGTTTTAGGGATTTCTTATGTTTTGTTTTATCTTTTCTTCTGAGATGTTTTCTTTTATAATTATGAACTAAACCCTCAAATACTTGAGGGGGATGAAACCTAAGACGAATCTTGTTATTGTTATCTAAGCTGTATGATAAATATTTGACTTGTTCTTAACTATGTGTCCTTAATTCTTGTTTTGGTATTTCCGGGATATTGATTCAAGTGTGATGTGCTTAGGTAGAGGAGGAAGAGACCACGAAACACCCCAAACCCTACCACGAGCCTTAACCGGATCTCGTATGTTCCCTGTTAACTGCTTTCAAATTCTTTTGTTACTTAGGAAAACTTGTGTATTTTGAAAGAAAAATTGTTTTGGGTTAGGCTTGAGTTGAAAACAAGTTTATTTCATTATTAAAAATCCTTTACTTTAAGTGACAAAACGTTTGGGCTTTATTTTAAAAATAGATTTACTTAATCTTTTAATAAGTAAAAGTTTGTAAGCTTAATAAATAAAAACAGAATGAAATAATTCTACTAAGGCCTTATTACATCAAATAATTCCCAAAATTTAAATTCAAAATACTTAAAGTAAAATCAAAGTCCAAGTCGTAAATTTCTTGCTGTGCATGGCCATCCCTAAGCTTCTGCCGAACCCAGTCCATTACTATTCGTCACCTGAAAATAGCCTTGATTTTAGCAAAATTTCGGCTTTTGGAAGATTATGAAAGAAGAAGAGAAAAGAGTTTGAGCAATTTGGTAATGAAGTTTCGGCTACACAAGGTGTATTTTTGGCTTGGCAAAACAATGAAGAAATGAGATATTTACTAGAGAGAATTCAAGAGAGAGAGTTAGAAGAAATAATGAATGGCCCTCTTTTCCTTTTATAAATTAAATTACTAACTTAGAATCCCTTACTTGGCCATCACTCTTCTATTTTGATAGCTTTATCTCTTTAATTAAAATTAAAGAATAATCCTCAATTATCTCTTTGAAAATAATCTAAAATAAATCATCATTTATCCACCTATTTAGCCGAAGTTGTAAGGAGAATTAAACTCTTCCCTTAAGAGTCCCTATTGCCGTCCATTGCTTCCTCTTTCAAGAATTAAATAAAATTACTTAAAGTCTTAGCTAGATGCCGCCCACCCCTTCCCTTGATGAGCCAATTTAACTCCTTGTGGCCATACGAGGCCCAAATTATCCACCTAAGTGGTGCCTCCCTATGATTAGTTTAGCTTTAATAACGAATTGTGTAACATCCTGAAATTAGGCCTAGTAGGATTGAGCCCAATGGGCCTTAGGCGTAGTAGCGTTTAAAATTTTTTGGAGAATAGGAGATCGACTTAAGTGCAAGTTGGACCTTTTAGATAAGTGATTTTGAAGGTTAGGGGCTTCTATGAAGTCCCGGTTCAAGTTAGGCCTTAGGAAAATTTTGGTTTTAGGTGAAAAAAAAAACCACGGAGGTTGGCGGTAGGCCTTAAGAATAAAATGTGGAGGAAAATGACACAAGAGGAGTTTTGGATCTTCCGGATTTCGTCACAAGGATTACCGCTACACCGAGCAAAAAGGATTCATTTGGGTAATTGTGGATCGATCGACTAAATCACCCACTTTATTCCTAGTGAGGGTGGACTACTCACTTGAGAGGTTGGCGGTCAGTATGTGTCGAGATAGTGAGATCGCACGGCGTGCAATGTCGATCATCTCGGATAGGGACCCCAGATTCACGTCAAGGTTCTGGAAAGCGTTGCATCAGGCTCTG